>OZ010790.1:12045592-12662467 GCA_963932465.1 Maratus speciosus
TATCTATATATATATTAGAGATGCAACGAATATTCGGCCCATTCGGCCTGTCTGCCGAATATCAAGTCCATTATTCGGCCTTGGCCGAATAATACTGTAATAAATGTTTTTACATTTACACAGTATAACTTTTTAATTTGACAATTTATATTCATCATGTATAATGAAAATTTTATTTGAAATTAACTAACACTTTTTTTTCCATTAACTTTCATACTCCGAATGGGTTTTATCTACCCATTTTTATATAAGAGGCTAATTTAGGAATCATGTTAAAAAAAATTTATGCTGTATCAGTAATAAGCTAACATAATCTGTTAAATTAAAAATTAATCTATTCAAAATTGTTTTAATACAACTGTACAAGATAATTCAATTTTTTTTTTTTTTAACAAGTTTAACATTTATCCCTTGTTACATAAAAAATATTTCTTTCAATAATATTTTTAATTATACCTATAAAGAACATAAATATATGATTGATTAGATATAGATGTATTATATGTATAAGATATTTAAGTCGTATATGTTGCAATACTTAAGGGTTTTTTTTAGTAAGATACGCTTAAAAGTTAAATATAATTTAAGTTATTTTTTTAAGTGTGTTACTATTTCTTATTAAATAACGAAAGAAATGTAAATACTGAATTCTTTTAATTAGTAATGCATTTATGTTTTAGATATTTTTTTCAAGAATAGCATTGTAATGTTTATATTTGCCTTAAAAAACAGTTAAAATGTTTTCAATAAATGTAGATTGTGATGCAGAAATAATAATAATTCAGCATTCTCAGATGATAGTCTATTTCTTTTCTTTTCTTTTTTTTTTTTTTTTCGTAAATGTTACCTGCTTCTGAAAATAATCTCTCACTATATATGGTACTTCCTGATGCAGATAGGTACTTTTTGGCTAATTGTGAAAGGTTTGGAAAGTCTTCCGAATTTTTCGCCCACCACTCCAAAGGACACTGTTGTCTTTCTAGTAGTAGCTGGGAAAGAAAATTACTAATTTCTTTTACTTCTTCACATTGAGGGGCACTTTCTGTAGAGGCTTTGCTGCTGACAGCAAAGAAAAAAAAAATAATAAAGATTAAAAAAAAAATTGTTAATTGTGAGCTTTATAAAGTCTACAATGATTTCTTTCTACCATTTTAGAGGATATTCATTTCACCCTTTTTATCAGTGGTTTTTCTTAAGATATTAAGATTTCTTATTTTATTTCATCTGAAAGTTGAAACTTATGTTTCCTAGTACTTTTAAAATTTTGTCATTATTTTAAAATGTATCAACAACACACATAATATCTATTAAAATGTAACTAGACAGTACCTGATGAGGAACTTTTAAGATTTTTTTTTTTTTTTGGGGGGGGGGCTGAATTATATTATTGAGGCAATTTTTAGGCCGAACATAGCCGAATATTTTTTCAGAGTAAAATAATGCTTTAAAAAATTAAAAATTTTTATATAAATAATTTTTTAAAAGAAAACAATACATTTTAATTGTGAAATATACAAGAATTGTGCATATAATGCATACTATATTTTGTTTTTAGGCAAAAATAAATTCATTATTCGGCGGCCGAATAGGCCGAATATTCGGCTGTAACTTGGCCGAATATTCGGTATTCGGTTATTCGGCCAAACCACTATTCGTTGCATCACTAATATATATACATATACTTTGCAGGTAATGCGTTCCAAATTTAACAGGGACTTTCCGTTAATCTGTTACTAAATAATGCACTATAAACGAATAACATTGTTATTTATCCTAATACATTAAATAATGCCCATCTCTAGTCACCACTCATTGGGCGTATTATGTGCCTCAGAATGGTATAAATACACCATGCTAGAAATATGCATGGGCCGCATGGGATAGCCTCTGATTAATTTTCTTTCATTAGATTCGGGCTGGGTCTGGCCTTCTGTGTTACTGGGCTTGGAATTTATTCTTCCCAGTCTCGGCCCGGACCGAGTCTAATGAACGAACAAGAAAGAAAAAATCATGCGTCAAGCATAGATTATGAAACACTTTCCAACACATTCAGAATAATGTAACAAAACTGCACCGTTTAAAAAATTAAAATATTACGTCTAAGTCAACCCTATGGAAACGCATAACACATTTCAAAACCCAATATCAGTTGTTCCCATCTACAATCGGAAAGTTAACAGTATTTTTTAGCAGCCCTGTATAGGATCTATAGATTTGTAGCTATTAACTACATGCATGCCAAAATTTAGTTCACATAAGAGACACACATACTCCAGTTGAAAATTTCCCTTCAGTAATTTCCTCTAATAAGGAGGGTGGTACGTGAATACTTCTGTTCAGCCCTGTATTTGAGGTATAGAATTTATATATGATGAGTAACATACAAAAAATTAATTACATTTAAAAGCGCATACCAAATTATAAACCGTACACCCCAGCCATTATTACTCGAAGACAGTACTGTAACAGATTTATTTTGTGTGTCCCCTGTAAATGAATAAAAAATGCCATGAATGCCCTTTTCTAACGTGATCGTAGTGAAATTCAGTGATTTATATCAGTTGAAATATAACCTTTAGCAATTTCTTGAAAATCCGAGTATATTTACGGAAGTAGAGCGCAGACAGAAGGACTGACGGCCAGACAAACCGAAAGCATAAAAATGGCCGAAGTCCACGTTGAGCTGGCCAGTTTTTTCTTTTTAGCCCGGGCTATGCTATTTATTTCAGGCAACGATTAAAGTGTAGTCCCTAAAAAATAACGTTACGCTACATAAGCCAGCCATAAAACGAACGAAGCAGATATATCATTTTACGGTTAAATACTGATAATCTCTACTGCAATTTTTTTAACTTCTCAGTATCACGCATTTCCAATTCTTACTCCTTCATGATGGAAAAAAGTACTTTTTACTGCAATGTGTTTGAAAACTGCATCTCAATTTATTTTTGCGATATTTATTTATTTTTTTGTGGTTTTTGATGCCATTTCTGTAATGGTGGCGACTGAGTACTCCATTTCTGTAGAAAGTAAAGGGAAAATAGTTGAAAAATAGTAGATTACTATATCTTTTTATTGTCATTTTCTCATAACAACTGAAAAAAATGTTGCAATTAAAATACGTGCTAGTTTGAAAAAAATATAAATGAATGATCTCCGATAAAACATGGAGGTATTATAAATTATATTTAATTTTAAGTACCCATATTAATTTTACAAACAAACATATGAATCATTAGATAGCCGATTATTTTTGTCAAGTTTACGATATCGGTTTTGTTGGGTTTGTGTATCATTCCGCGATAGTGACGTCCTATGCATACTTTTCTATAGACTGAAGACTGTAATCGTAAATGTAGAATTCTTCAGAAAATGCAAATGACGTCATTTTATATAAAATAAAAGCGCGTATTTTAAGTCATAAAACTAAAATAAGTTTTGCTTTCCCTCCTGTCTATACTATCCATCCATTATTAGAGAAATTAACTTACCAAAACTAGGGCTCGAGTTACTCAATGGTTACAAAACCATAGAGATTGTAACTCACAAAAATTCAGTATGTAATAATGCAGCATCATTTAACTTACCAAAACTATGGCTCGAATTACTCAATGGTTACGGAAATAAAAATAAACACCTAATTAAAATTAAAAAAAATAATGAGCATAATATGAAAGAGTACGTAAAAATTTGAACGAAGGCGTTTCATAAACTGTGCGATTTTAGAATATTTTGTTTTTGTTTTTGTTTTGAAAATGACTCGAGTAGAGTCGAAACTTGTAAACAGTTGAATAAACCTATTTTTACTGTTTTTAAACTTTTAATTTACGCCTTTTAGAAATCAAAATTAATATGTTTGACTTCAAGTACTTTATCCTTCAAATTTTGCAACTTCGTGGCATTTTTGCGGGCATCATGGTCCCGTTGCAACTAAGCAGATCGTCTGTTTAGTATTCTAGGTAAAATATTCTTTTGAGAGATGTATAAGGTTACGTGGGGCAACTGGGCCATGATTTTACAATGTGACTCTAGAGATTCTGGCAATTCAGCTTCAAAAGGCTAATATTCAATTAAATTACAGTCTGAACTTTCGTAAATGTGTTCAGTTAGGTTCCCTCTATCAGACAGATATGTTCAAAATTACATTTTAATATCTAAAAAAAATATATATATATATATATTTCATCGTTCTTTCCTCATAGGTCCAGTTGCCACATAAAAATGGGGCAAGTGGATCAGGAGGGTCTATGTTCCACACGCGTTTTTTTTTTAATATTGGGTATCAGGTCCTGTTTTAAAAAGTGTAAACAACTAAAAAAAATTAAACCAGGCAGATCATAAACATTAAAAGGCGTTGTAAAGGAAATCTTTACTGTCAATGTGCCTAAAAAAAGCACTAAAAATGAAAATATTAGATTTATTTATACAAAAACATAAAAATTAAGTAAGTACTTATGTAGTATAGGTAATAAGTATAAAAGTTACATGGGTATTTTAAGGGGAAAAATAACACGATAAATCTATGAACAAACGGCTACGTAAGTACTTAAGTATCTCATTATCATTTTTATTTACCACAATGGAAGCTCGATATCGCCAATAAACCTGTGGAGAATGTAACCATATTTTTATATCGAACAGAACTATTTTTCATTCGTTTCGATAATCTTCTAATAATCTCACTTTGCCTTATGTGCACCTCGTCATCTGTATCATAAAATTTCGAGCTATAGCTATCATACTTAAGAAATTTGGTTTGATACCCCCAACATGCCTTTTAAAAATTTTATTATGCAATTTTATTTATTGCAAGGAAAAAAACAATGGAGAAATTAATTTCCCGTTGTAAGAGAAACTCAAAAAGATATTTATAACTTTTGGGGTAACTGGATCCCATAATATGGTCCAGTTACCCCTGATACATGTTCCAGTTACCCCATTCTTGAAAAATTTATGGGGTAACTGGAACATCGGCCTTACATTTGAAACATGATGTAAATATGTATAGATACCTAATAATATTAATGTATTTATTTATGTATCTGATCTTTAAATAAAAAGATTGTTTAATAAAAGTATTTACCCTATTTTAATAAAAAGCGGAGGAAGTTCAACCAAATGGACATTGTTTTTAAAAAAAGAAACCTAAGTTTTCGGCAACCTATCACAGCAGAGGCAGAGTTATGATTGAGTTGACACACGTTGTTTTAAGAAGTAGAGATGAGGGTGCAATGTTGACAAAAGCTAAACCTTAAAAAACATTAACGGTTTTTTATAAAATAGCCCATGGCCCGGTTACCGCGTGGGTCCAGTTACCCCAGCTTACCTTAAATTCTGATGATGTTTGACGTTCGATAACGTAAAATTTCCTGGTTTCGCATACCGGTTTACAACCACTAGGCTTCGTTGATTTGGAAATTATTTCACGAACATCCTTGCTTTTGCCTAACAGTTTGAGAACCCCCAACACCAGTTGATATGAACTGACATTATCCTCATATCTGATTTATTTCCGGTAAAAAGAAAATAAATCTAATGACACAAGACTCGCCTTAAACCAAATGAAAATCAACTTTGCCTCTCATTGCGACATAATCGACTAATTTGTTACCCGGTCAGGGGGTATGGCGATCTGCTACAAAAAAAAAAAAAAAAAAAAAAAAAAAAAAAAAAAAAAAAACGAAAAAGAAAGTAAAAGAAAGTCGTGTAAAATCAGCGTGAAAAAAGCTGTATGTTCGTATCAATTGCCTTTCACTGAAGCGAGAAAAGGGAAAATTTTTTCGTTTTGTTTCGCTCGCTGTGTTGTTTCTTGTTTTACGCTATTGAGGTTGAAATTTAATTTGATCAGTGTATCGGATGTATGTCAGGGAGGGTTGGGAATAGATTGGTATCGGTTTGTCCGATTATCGGATCGTATTATTACCTCGCTGTGGTAAAGTTAATCCCTTGATGAACGGCGAAAAGATTTAGGGACGGGTGAGTAGAATTTTAATAAATTTAGATGAACGACTCTGTTTAGTCAAAATCTGAAGATAAGTGGATGCATGAAATGCGAATATTTATAATGTGATGCGGTGTAAAAAAAAGCGAAGCTTACTTCTCATACAGTAAAACCCGTAAAAAACGGAATCTAACGGCATGTTTCGTTTTTACGTGTTTTGCTGTATTTATTAAAAATTTAAAACGGTAGTTTTATCTCTTTTGCTCTTTTGAACTTATTTTTAGGTGCGATCGTAATTATATAAATACATAGTAACTATAGCCTTCGTCTGTCATTTAATATATAGAATCGTTGGAGAATTGTGTCGAGTTATTTCTAATTTTATGAAAATCGAATCTAAACCGAAAAAGACATTAATAAAAGTTTTCTTCATTCTATTAAATCCTATCATACGTAATTCTTGAATGTATAAACGCGAAATAAAATTGCGTTGTATCTGAGTTACCGTTTTTTAAATCTTGAGTACAACCTGTTTTTATCTTAAGGCTGCCATACAATGATACAGAAAAACTAGTCGGATGTGGCAATCCTAAAACTTTCTTCTATCTCATACATGTTAATATTTCCTGAAAAAGGCAGCATATCAGCACTACCGGTTAGATGATTTGCACCAAAATCTAATTATGAACAACTTTGGCAACTTCTAACTGAGTCTGAAGTTTGATGAAAATCCGTGCATTAGTATTTTAGATAGAGCTCTGACGGAAATTGTAAAAAAATCTGCATAGCAGCGCCACCTGTTGGGCGATTTACACCAAAAACTAATTAGGACCAATTTACACCAGGAAGTAACTGAATCTGAAGCTTGAAGAAAATTCATGCATTAGTTCTTGAGATACAGCTATTACGGAAATCGTGAAAAATGCAACACAGCAGCGTCACCTGTTGGACGATTTAGACCAAAAATTAAACAGCACTAATTTATATCAGGGACTAATTGAATTTGAAATTTTAGGGAAAATTCGTGCATTTTTTCTTGAGTTAGAGCTATTGCGATAATCATGAATAATGCATCATAGCTGCGCCAACTGTTGGGCGATTTCCACCAAAAAGTAATCAGCGCCAAACTATATCTTTGATTATCTGAATCTGAAGTTTTATGAAAATCCGTGCCGTAGTTCTTGAGATATAGCTAATGCAGAAATCGTGAAAAATGCCGCATAGCAGTGCCACCTGTTGGGCGATTTTCATCAAAAACTAATCAGAGCCAGTTTATATCAAGGTCTAACTGAATCTAAATTTTTGTGAAATTCCGTGCATTAGTTCTTGAGATATAGCGCCCCCAAAATTTTTGTCACATACAGACTCAGAGTGACAGACAGACTCACAGACAGACATTTTCTAAAAACCATCAAAACGTGTTCAGAACATTCTAAAACGGATAAATCCGTCGAAAACGGGAAGTCTAAAAATTTCACGAATCCAATACTTTCTTCTTGTAAAGATAGAAGAAAGTAAAAACTTAATTTGATTATTCTTTTTTCTTGAATTTAAGAGCATTTTAAGAAATTTAAATTGTGTATGGATGGATAGGCAGGCCGATAGGCAGATTACTTGCACATGTCTTGGATTTGATTGTTTAATGTGACTTATAATTGATCGCTTAGTATCGGTAATGAATTGCTAATTTGTAATTATTTCCATAATAATTATTTAAAATTTTGTTTGCATTTCGAAATGAGTTTAAGTTCAAAGAAATCACCATAAGTACCTTCATACAGTAAAACACAAAATATCCATTTTATTTAAACGTAGATAGCCCATTTCCCGGAAACGGGTCGCTATAAACGCAAAAGAAAATCGCCTTATCTCAATCAGTATTATATATTTTATCTACACAATGATACATATATATTTTTTTTTACTATTGAAGTTTTGCTAATATTTTTCTCGCTCGGTGTCGTTATCGGCACAAAAAAAAAAGTTTAGTTGAATTTGTTCTATCTAATTTTAACTTGGTGTATGATATGATTGACTTTAACTGCATTATTTATTCAAATAACTACCAAGAACAAACAAACACGGCACCATTATGTTAAAATAGATATTATGATGAATAAGAGAGAAAATTATTTTAATTACTGAATATAAAAAATAATTGAAGTTAATCAACAGAAGATCACATTTTTTAGAAAAAAATATGCTATACGTTCTAGACAAAAGATTATTTATAAAGGTAATACCGTTGAATAGATTAATTAAAAGCTATAACTTTAAATATAATTTTCTCTCAAAGAAGTAGAATATGATTTCAGTATTCTTGAATCTGAAATCTCTATTAATTTATTTTGAGGTATAATTAATTAAGAAGTGGAACAGGAGATATGCAGCAAGAATATTTCTTGTTCTTGTGGATCTTTACATTGGATTTACGTGGTAGAAAATTTACGAATAATCTCTCTCTCGAAAGAAAAAAAATCTGTCCAAAAAAAAAAAAAAAAAAAAAAAAAACAACAAACAAACAAACAAACAAAAAACGGGTTTTCATCCATAGTTCATAAGAAGGAATTCTTTTATGTCCTGTACACGAAACTATAAATGCTACAAACATCATTTTCAATACCGAACATTCTATAGTAACTTTCAATAACTTATAAGCATTTCATGGCAATCTGAGTACAGTAGCCTTCCTCTTAACCGGAACTCCGCTTTAACCGGCCGACTTTTTTCCCAACATGAGGCAAAATTCATAAAGGAAATTTTGGGTTCTCATTTCTTTATCGTTAATTAACTCAAATTTACATAATGTAGAACAATTTCAACTTCTTATAAAGGTATGTGACAAGATTTTCAACAATTTAATTTGTATTAAATATTGTTCATTATTTGTTATTAGTGACAATTCTTATTTCAATTCATTTAATTACAACTAGTATTCATTTCCAAAATTATAGAAAATATGTACTTTTTTAAAACTTTCACAAATTAAAAAACTAAATGAATCCTACGCATTTAATTAGTTAAATATGCAGTTACTTATTTACATTTTTTTACTTCTCCGGTTTAACCGGTTTTTCTCTTAACCGGCTAACCCTCGGTCCCATTTAGGCCGGTTAAGCGGGAGGCTACTGTATTTTTAGGAGAGTTAGAGCGTGGGCAGGCAGACAAGACGATTTAATAAACATTTTTCAATTGCTTTGCAAAGTAATTAAAAAATAACGCGATTTCTGTTGTTGTACCTTGGATAAAAAACAATTAATATTAAGTTGATACTGAGTTATTTTTTGCAAAATGCAAGCTAAACTGCAGACATCTGGTTTCGGTTTAATTTTTCGATATTATTCATTTGCGAAAAGAATTAATTGCAAACATTGATAGACTGATCCTTTAGGTGCGTTCGTAATTATATAAATACGTAGCACCTATAGTCATCGTCTGGAATTCCCGTCTGTCTGTCTGCATATAACAGAGCAAAAACTACTCAACAGAATGGTTTGAAATTTAATATATAGAATCTTTGGAGAATTGTGTCGTGTCATTTTTAAATTTTATGAAAATCGAATCAAACTTAACAAGATATTAATAAAAGTTTTCTCCATTCTATTAAATCCTATCACATGTCATTCATTCTATGATATCCAATGATAGATAATGATTCTAGGTTGCCAGGGTGATGACGTCCTAGTTAAGATGGAGTTCTATTATTTCCGTATGACGGAATTTAATATATAGATAATCGTAACAGACTTTGTATCCATGCATATTTGCGTAAGAGTGCAACAGCTATTGCATCAAGATCTGAATATTTATACAACTAGTTAAAGAATGAACGCACATCATTTGCCACGTTTGACGTGCAATTTCCGCCTTTCTTTTTTAATGCCAGTTGCCAGCTTTAAGTAAATCTGTAATTAAATTCCAAGTTGACATTCTTGAATCATTAAAAGTTTTACTTATAATGCCGTCCCTTTTCGACAGTTTAAAATTCTTGTTTTAGTTTGATAATTTTTCAGTCCATTGTGAATTAGAATGGAATTCAATTAGCTGTAATTAAAATTCTTTAATTTATAAATCAAACGATTTTAGACTATCTCATCTGATTTAAATTCGTTTTTTTCCCTTTGCCTTTGTATCTTGATTTAGAATTACAATAGACACCGTGCCGAAAATATTGGGGGGGCATACCACTTTTTGCATGCGTACCATAGGTTCGCCAACTCTGGTATACGCTATACTAATATTTTAGAAACAAGGGGTAACGGAGTTCTTTAAAAATGGTCCAGAAGATATACACATGCGGTATATAACACCGTATGTACTCCATAACATTCCTGTTAACTGTTAACATATCATAAGTAGAAAGCCATTTTTGTGTAATAAGGTGTGTTTATATTCAATGCGCATATATCCAAATTATTTACATAGCTGCCAACCTTAGGGTAAAGTGCCCATATTTCGTCCCCTCTCCTAATTTCGTCCCCCTTAACTTCTCCGCTTCTGCGAAAGTGGCGCCACTTATGACGTAAGGCACAGGGGACGGAAGGTAAAAGGGGTCAGTGTTGAAAGCTTCGTTTGCCAAGACGCATACATAAATTAAAGACGGCGAATATCCTATTTTTAGAAGATCTGAGTTCTTATTACGTGGTTTGTATAACGTTATTTACTGTACCGTAAGTATTTACTGTACCGTAAGTATTTATTTATTATTCATTGCATGTATTTTACGTTGGTAAGATGCTGACAGTAGCATGCAGTGAGTTTTAGGACGTTCAGTTCATCTTACGGGAACTGAAGATCCGTAATATTGGAAAGTAGTGTGGTCCTAATTTCGTCCCCCTGGCAGTTCTTATTTTCCTCCCGGGGACGAAATTAGGAATGCTTTTTCGTGACATTTTTTTCAATTTTTTTCTCATGTTTGGATGGCTAATATTTCGTTACGTTATTCTTCCACTGATAATTAGGACATTTCTTTGTGCCTTACTTTAATGTAAATTAAATTACTTACTCATTTAGAAATAAATTTTGATTTAGTCATAAAAATTCAATTATAACATGTTAAGAATTCAAATACACAATTTATTCTTATTATGTGAAATCATTTACGCAGACGATGCTTACGCATTTTAAAAGAATTATATGCTAATATGCAGAAAAAAAGAAGAAATTAGAATGAAAAGTTTTACAGTTAATAATTTTTAGTATCAATGAGAGCAGATTTTCAAATGTTTTTCGAGAAAATAGGATTTTGAAGAAGTAATTTTCTTCAAACTCTCTTCGAATATATCATTCTAAGACTGCCATCAAAGATTATTTGATGTGAATTACAAAGATTTGAAACATACCTATTTCAAACCATTTGAAAAAACACTAGAGGCTATTGGAAAATGTAAAAACATCTTTAAAAGAGCTTTTAGTTCCAAATTAAAAAATATTTTGTAAAATTTTGCTTCGAAAATATTTTTTTTATACCAGTCTTATATCATAAACAAAAAATTCCGAGGAAATTCTTAGTTATTTAGCTGAATTTACATTTCCAAAACATAAAATAACGTTTTTGCTTAATAAAGATGCAAAATAATAAAAAAAATATTGTTACTTTCAAATATTTATCTTATTACATAATGCTTCGCGAATCCAAACAAAGCATGGCTTTTGCTAGTAATATTGATAGACAGGAGTGTTACGCCGCGAGATTCCCATTTTGAGGTCACATAATATTGTCACAGCCGACCTTCGTACTCCGTATGAGGATCGGTTGTAAATAGTATCCATCGCTTAAGGGGGCTCAGGGCTTGAAAATTTTTGAAAAATCGATTTTTCTTTTAGTATCTATTTTGATTATTTAATTAATTCTGAACACATTGCAAAAAACCACATAAAATTATTTGCCTTTTTAACGGAGTTATAAGTACTATTTATGTAACAATCGTTACAAAGCCGCACCCATTTAATTGCAAATTTAAGTCGCGTTTTCTCAAAACTCGATTTTTGACGACTATCCGTAAGATTAAAAAAAAAAAAAAAAAAAAACTATTTGATGGAATGGCTTAAAATTTTTTGTGCATGCATATAACATCATTATCTATAGAATGAATTAATATATTTTAGATAGTTTAATATGTTGAGTATTTTTAATGAAAAAAAGTTGTATTTTTCTGGGTTTTTTAAATTTTCAAATTTGAGAGGTTTTTTTAATAAGGTTTCCTTTGAGTGATAGTTATATCCTTAATTCATTCTATAGAGTAAAGTTTCCTTCCTGATCCTGGTAAAGCAAAAATTAGGTTCTTATGTCAGTTTAACGTTAAGATATCTTACGGATGGTGATATGACACCTAAAATTTTTTTCAGAAAATTGTTTTATATAAATTTTGCTATATTTTTTGTTTTATTACATGAAGTACTTCTTTTTATAATTTTATAAGACTACAAACATAACTTAAAAATATCAGAAAGTTTGAATTAGTTCCATTAAATACTTCTTTTTTTATATGGACTCGAAAGCGAGAGCTCTGTTTACAAGTTTTTCGTTATCGATCAAACCCTGAGGCCCCTTGAACTGTAAACAGTAAAATCGTCTTTGCTGTCAGCTATATATTTCTTAGTGCATATTCATATTTATAATGCGGACATTCATACTTATTTCGCACATTTATTTCAAATATCATATTTTTATTTTGTTTCGTTTGGCATCACTTGTCAGGTAATCCAAGGTTTTATACGTCTTGTTATTAGTTTTCTACCTTTGTTATGTTCACTGCGTTTGTCGGTATCTATTGTTCTCACAAACCATAACACGCACACTTCTTTCTTAATTTCTTATAAGATATGTTGCTTAATGATAGAAACAGATTTCTGAAGTTTTCACCGTTATAATCTTTCAGTAATTTTGGAATAAAATTATATTCAGTCTCTATTCAGCGAGTTTTGTTTATCCTTATAACAACTCTACTGAAACAATGGAAGTGAATGCATTACTTGGACAGACGAAGGAAACTGCAGTGGCTAGAGAAAGGGAATTATGCTTTTTCAGAATTTAGCGTCGCGCCCGAGAAAAGAAAAAAATATTAAATAATTTTTTCCAATCGAACTTATACCTTTGGAATAGATCATTTTCTTCTGATGGACTGGTGGCTTCCATTATTATGAAACAGCCATTATAAATGAAGTGATAGGTGAAGATGAAAGAGCAGTCATAAAAAGTTAGAACTAGATTTTCTGGTCAGAATGTGAAAAAGAAATTGCCATAATTGTTTTTTGCGTGCAGCACTTCAAGATTTTACTTCACGCATTAGTGAGATGAATTTTCAAATTAAAAATTTAAATATTAATTTTGTGTATCCAACATTTATTTTTCTGAATAATATAGTTAAGAATATATACTTTAGGCAGAAAGGGAAAGAAAATATTTTAATTGCATAATTTTTGTGTTTTGGTACTTTGAAAAGGCGATTTTTTGATCATCTCGACAAACACAAAGGTCCTGTGCCCACTTCAAGATTTTTAGAAAGGGTTCCTAATTGTTTTTTGGAGTTTCAGACAGGATGAGGAAGAAGGCATCTTTTTCTCTGGACGACGGAATGCGGATTTTGTTCTGACTGACCAACACTCTTAAACATTTTGATTTCAGATTGAATTTCGGTTTGACAAAAATTGTAAATTGGATGTTGTGCCGGATTCGGGTCAGATTATACGCCAACACATAAAGGATAGTCAAAGCAAATGACGTTTATTCCAAATTATATGTTAGAGTTGGATTTTTGATTATATGTTAATTATATTCCAAATTATATGTTACAGTTTAACGCGTAGATTTCTGCAATGAACTGTCGTGGAAAAAAAAAGTAAGCACCCCCCTACTAACTCTGCAATAAATTATCGTACAATAAAGCTACTGGTACCAAACGATTGGAAATAAAGTCTACTTTTAAATCTACCCTATCTATATTATAAAGGACAAACATATCTGTGCGTAACGCATACGTCATTTTGCGAATGGCAACACCTTGAAATTTGAAATGAAATTTCGGTTTTGCAATTTTCGCTACTGCAAATTTTTAAATTTTTAAACTTCTAAACATCGCACATTTTCAATTTATACACCTTCGTACAGGGAAAAAAAATGTGCTTTTAAATGCAATTTGTTAGAAAGCTGTATCTCAATTTATTTTTGAGATATTAATTTTTTTGTAGTTTTTAGTACCAATTTTGTAATCGTGGCAACTGAAGTACTCCATTTACAATGAACTTAAAGGGAAAATAGTCATGGTTTATTATTTTTATTGATTATATCCTTATTGATGCCATTTTCCCATTACAAATAAGAGTAACTTTTATAGAATTTTTGAACTGAAAATGACGTCAGACATTAAACAAAACACAGATTCTTCTTCATAAATCAGTTACATTTCAATATTTTTACATTATGCTTATACGGAGTTTGAGACAGTAGGCAAAATGATTCAGTGAGTAAAAATGATGTCATATTTAAAACAAAAGGATCATTTTTTTAAAATAAAATTATGACAAGTAAAGGCAAATTTCTGAATTTTTTTTCGTGGGTACTGAGATTAGAACTTAAAGTTTGTGCGAATGTTCACGTGAAAAAATGTATCGGACAAATGTGTCTTTAAGTTTGGAAATACATTCATTAATAATCTATTGCGTGTTAAAATACTTTCAAATTGTGAATTTGAGTGGTACGTATGTAAATTATGAGAATTTGAAAATAACGTACAGTTTAGATTTTATGGGGTAAAATTTTATGATGTGAAAAAGCAAAATCCTTTTTACTGATTTATCCTCCCGTAAAAATAAACATGAGAGCCTCAATCAATAACTTCATCATAATTACTCATCTTGATTACGTATTCTAATACAGTTTAATTTTTCAATAATTTCAGCAGTTCAAGTTTGTGGAAATAATATTTTGGTAATTTTAGGTTAAAAATATTATTGGTTTTAAGAGTGAGACAACCAATGTTAGATGATTTTTTTATTGCAATTATTTTTGTAGGTTTATTATAAATTCGATTTGACAGTTCCTTTCTAACATTTTAGTTCGTCGAATTTCGACGGGTTCCAACTCGTTTATATAAAATCCTAATGAAACGAATTTATGAAACAACTTTATTAAACGATTTTATGAAGCAACTATATGAAACTACTTTATGAAAAGATTTTATGAAATGACTGATTAAATTAAACAACTGATTATGTTTCACGGCGATTTCTCCTAAAATATGGAATATTATGCGATGAAATTAACACAAAAAATCCGTATTGATCCGCAGATCTCAAAACTGGTATTAGAATTTCTAAATTCGAATTAGTTTCCGAAATACTAATTTTTTCCTAATTTTAAATACTTTTCTCTAATGAAGACAACTCAAATTTTAATCATAACAGATATTTTTTTCCATATTTTAGAAAAGGTTATTATTTTAAGCTAATTTGAAGACCAGTTTGGCCTCCCTTAAATTGTATGCTAAAAAATGTATCATGTTACTTTTATTCATAATTCAATTTACTTGAACAATCTTTCGCCAAATTGGAAGATTCTGATAGAGAAATCAAGAACTCGGTATTTTTATGTTAGGGTGGCGCAGGTGATAAATCGCCAAACATTTCTCCCGTCGCATTTTTTTTTTTTTTTTTTTTTTTTTTTGTATTTTCTTATCATTTTATTTAATACAAAACTTTCCCTTAAAACTGAAACATTTAACATTAATAGCTTTCACTTCTTTCTTTTTTTTAAAACGAAACGAAAAGAAAAATATTAGGCTCAATCGTCATATACGCAACGGGGCACCTAATTAACGCCAAAATGGCGTTATTTTGCCTGACATGGTAACCCGGCTTATTCATTATTGTTGCTTGATATATGTGTTCATATATGTTTCGTATTGTTGCTTATTCATTAATAAATGTTTATTTACATTTATTTATTTATTTTTTTAAATGTTATAAATTGTTTTGTTCTATAGTTATTAATTATTTTTTATATTTATTGTTATTTCACTTTAAAAATAATAGAAAATAATTTAAAAATACATATGTAACTGGTATTCGAAAACGAGGTTTTCGCCAAATTGTTGTAAAAGAAAAAGCACGCCAAACCCGGTGACATCTGTGCCAAATATTAAATAATGTAACAAATCATGACGTTTAATTTCAACTCCAAAGCAATGTTTTAATGGTACTACTTAGTTATCCAATCGACCAATTTTGCCAAATTATACAAAGTGACATAATTTTTATTTTAAATAACGAAAGAACAAATAAATTAGTATAACATTAATAAAAATGCAAATAAAACGTCGAAATAAAAATCACTTGATGGCGTAAACACGTGTAACTTCCTTAAAGTCAAGTGAATGTGACATTTACGATCAACCATTATTGGCATTTAATCTTATATTAAAAAGCAGAAAAACCAACGTTTAAAATGCACAAATAATATATGAAAAGCAGCAAACAGCTGTTTCGAATCTACTAGCGAGATTCTTCTTCAGTGCAAAAGGAACAGCGTGCTAGAAAAAGCTTTTTTTGCACTGAAGCAAGGCTGAGCACTTTTTTGCTCAGCCTTGCTTTTTCTAGCACGCTGCTCCTTTTGCACTGAAGAAGAATCTCGCTAGTAGATTCGAAACAGCTGTTTGCTGCTTTTCATATATTATTTGTGCATTTTAAACGTTGGTTTTTCTGCTTTTTAATATTGTTGCACAAAGGCTTTATTTGCTATTTTTATTTAATCTTATAGTTTGGTGATAGATTTTTGGTCGATGGGATAAACAAGTAATACCGTTTTAATTTACCACTTGGAAAATAAAAAAATGCTAACTGGCGAATTAAAAAATATATATATTGGCGAGATTTGCACCTGTCTAACATAAAAGTACCAATAATTCTTTGTGAACATGGCAACTTTTATGTAGTTTTATTCAAAAAAATAATTTTGATTCTTTATTCAAAATGGAAACCTTTCTTATAAAAAGCGAAGTGATCAGCCCGTAATTGTTTATGGCAGTTAAATGACTTTGACTATTATAATATAAGTGAAATGCTGACGATAGAATAATATTTGGCGACTTATCACCTGTGGCTGTCTAACATTAAAGTACCAAAATGGCCACCTGGAATATAAAAAGCGAAGGGATCAGCCCGTAATTATTTATGGCAGTTACATGACTTGGACTATTATAATGTAGGTGAATTGATGGCGATAGAATAATAATAACAGCGCAAAGAATAATATTTCCTAACGATTAAAAATTTATTTACTCGTGACTATTACAAACAGAAAAAAAAAACTTTAAAATTACTATTAAATGAGTACGTGTTAAAAGCAGAAAAATATTGAAAATTATGTCTTGAAAATTGTATTTACACGTGAATATTAAAAGAGAAAGGAAACTTTAAAATGAGAAATACATTAATATGCATTTAACCTTTTCAGGAGAAAGGTACTTCTATCTGTAAAATGTTAAAATTTGTGAATGGCACCAAAATTTACAAACAAATTTTGAAATACGAAAATGCTTTTGTTCACTTACTTAGTAAAAGGAAAAACTTTATTCCAATATTCTGGTGCCAATGTGGCATTTAAGAATTAAAATTAAGTGGTCCAAAAATAAACCACCGCCCTTGAAGGGGTTAAAGCAGTAAATTGTAGTAATTTTAGTAAATTGTATTATGCCAATCGTTTTATAACGCTGTTAAAAAATACCGGGAGGCAAAGACTGTGTTTACTTAATTCATTTTATTTTAGCTTCTTTTCAAATGTTTAACTGATCTTCTTTAATGAAAGACGAAAACAACCATTGGGTGTCTTAACAGCAACTGATTCGGCCTTAAATTTTCGCAATCAAAGGGAATTGAATTTAAACCCGTTTACAGGGAGATCGCTACAGCTTTTTTCATTATAATTCAGTCTTCTCTTATTTTTTTTAAACTGATCAGATTAGCGTGCTTTTAGATTATGCGGTGTCTGAACGGGGGTTGGCGAGCGTAGCTTGCAGGGACAGAGCTCCCTAGTATGTATATAAAATTTACTTAGGGAGCCATCTATATATAAAAAACAAACCAAAACTTTGTGTTTTTGAATAGCAAGACCCAATTTTGACACCATAAATAAATTCTACGCCCTTCAATTAGCCTAAATATAAATTTGCATGAAATTTGTACGATTAGTTTACGAGGAATTAATTATTTTAAAATGGAATTATTTTAGGGGTTGTATCCATATTGAAGTTCAGCATTCGAAGGTTGTTGAAAAGCTACTTCTATTAATCTATTATTTCTTGCCAATAGGACCATTTCACTCACTTAATACGTTTCGAATATTGTCTGTCCAAATGATTCAATAAAATGAGGAAAATATACTTTTTTCACATTATGCTGTTTTGCACTTTATAAGCTGCCTCTTAAACCACCATTTTGACGTTTTTTACTCATAATTCGAAAACTACTTGGAAGAAAAATTTGAAATTGAGACTTCGTATAAAGCAAGAAATAATAATAATATAAATCTATCAAAAAAAAAAAAATTGTAGGTTTCAATTCATATTTTTTTAAATACTAATTTCATAATTCTTAATACCTATTACAAAATTTTTAAAGATACAAATTCAATGTATTTATGTTTGGGGTTTTTTAGTATTATAACCACATAAAATTTATCACATTAGGATTATAATTTCAGGAGATATTAATAAAAGTATGATGTAATTTAACATTAGAAGCTCTACATTTTGAATGTTTATAATTCAAAAACTTATCATCCAAATGATTCGAAATTTCGTTTCTAGGCGCAGATTGAACCGAAGATTTAAAATATATTACCAAAATTGTGTTTACCATTGAAAAAAAAAAGCAAGGTTTGGTTTGGTTTTGATTTGTAGAGGGCCCCTAAAGCAAATTTTATATACATAATTTAAAAGTAGACTTTATTTCCAATCGTTTGGTACCAGTAATTTTCTTCTACAATAATTTGTTGCAGAATTAATAGGGATGTTTATTTATTTTTCCACGACTTTACATTTATTTACCTATGCTCATGTTTCTTTGGATCAGCTAAATAATTGTATTTGCGAAACTTTCCAATGCCATTATTATTATGTATAATTAGTTAATGATAAGTTGTCTGATTCTCATGATAATATCGCGTGTTAAAAGAATCGATAGGGAAATTAAAATATAAAAAAAGAATATTTCCTTTTTTTTCGAAATTCTGATTCAGATGTTTTGTTTTGAACGTTGTTCCGATATTGTGAAGTTTTCCTCGAGTCCCAGTGTGTATATATAATTGATGTTATTTGAAAAACTTTTTACCTGAGCAAGCGAGTAATTTAAAAACGAATTGCACTTCCTTTATTTACCTTTATTCGAGTTTTAAAAAAGATCGCTATTGTGTTTTGTTTAAATAAAAACTTCCTTGAACAAGCAATTTAAAAATGTGAAATTCGACCAGAAAAAAGTAAAATTATATCCTGATACTAAAATATAATTTTTTTAAATAAATGATTACATCAATCCTCTTTAGGCGTAATCAGAAGTGAATTTTTATGCGATTTAAGGGATACCTATTGTTTTAGGTACCGGATATGATTTCACTGTAAATATTCAATAGATTTCTGGAATAGGATAAACGATTGAGATAAAAGAAAATAATTTGAGATGTTTTATCTTTTGTTAAAGTTGAAAGATTTAAAAATTGGAATTAATGAGTAATCTTTGTTGCCCGAAAGAATTTTTTTCATTTTCAGTAATCAACATACCTGATTTCCTTGCCTTTGTTGCCTTGCCTTGCAATTGTTATTAAAATAATCAAGATATTAGAGAAGAAAAGGAGAAAATTTATCCCGTAGGGAGAAGGGGAAATCAGCGCTTACCTATCCACTTGCTTTGAACATAAATTAAGATATTCCTTTATTGCCTTCCTGATAGATTTTTGCTTGTTTAACTCTTTCAGGGACACACAATGGAGTATTCGAAACAAAATCCTGTTCAGAATTATTTTTCATGTGTTTTACAGTTAAAATCATAGCTGTTCACTTACTATTGCTAAATGCACTTATAATTATCTAGACACACGGCAGTGTGTCAGCCAAGTTCGTCTGACATACTAGTGTGTTATATTACACGAACCATTTCGAGCTATCTTCGCCAAATTTCGGCACTCTACCACTGAAAATCTATTTGATCTACATACTTGTAATACGAAGTACGTAGTAAGACCCCCCTAATTACCCAAAATCTAAAATTTTATAAATAATGCATAATTAGTTTTTGAGATAATGAAATTTGAAAATGTCTGATAATCGATAATTTTATCACTGACTGACTCGCTCATCAAAAAGATCTCATATATCTACTGCACCTACAGAGTTCAATTTTGGTGCGAAGTTCGTTTACACTATAAAACTAAGGAATCGAAAAAAAAATTGTGAAAATCGATTAATTACCCACTTTGGGGTGTCCATTTTTACTTTAACATTACGTCTATTAGGCGAAATTTTAATTTGCCAAAAAAAGCGCCAAATGTGTAATCCGGTCTGACCATGCAGCAAAATCACCTGAATATCAGCCATTTTCTGTTAATTACAGATAATTAATTTTTTGAATAATGGTGCATAAAATTTACCTTTTTATACACCTTGTGAAAAAACAAAAACATCTTGAAAGAAAAAATATGTCGAAATGCGCATATATTTCAAGGCATATCCGTAGTTGAAATTCGTCTAATCGCAGAATTAAAAATGTAAACAAAAGAGAGTCATTCTTATGATTCAAATAAATATTGATCATGGATGTGTGATTACCATGGGTCTAGGCTGTCTAGCTGCGGACACCCGGCTTTCGCTTTTTTTTTTTTTTTTTTCAAATTCTTGCATTGCGTCCAATATCAATTTTTCGTTTAGTCATGATTTAATCATAAAAATTGGTTAACGCAAAAACTAAAATGATAAATTTCAAATAAACTAATCATTTCAAAATCCCATAAACACTTACTTAAAGAAATGAACAAACTCTTGCAAACTAAGATCAAATGGAATAAACATAACATGTAAAATTTAATTAAGCAAACACATTTGAAAGCACGTTATTTTTATTTTATTTTATTTTATTTTGATTTTAGTGGCGGGTTTCATGGTAGCACGCCCTGAAATACATCAGCGTTATTTCTATCGGTGAAAATGACGTCAGTTTAAAAGAAAACTTGAATTATTAAAACAAAATTAGAATGTAGCACTAAAATATTTGAATTTTGAATAAATCACGTTTCCGCCTCTGAAAGTGCCGACTATTGCTTATTAGACTCATGGTAGTCGCACATCCATCATCAATATTTAATTGAATCATATGCTGTGTGTCAAATAAATGTTATAATTAAGCAAAATGAGCATTAGCATGTTGTTTTTAATTACAGTTTGAGCCAATACTTTATTTCACCAGACTACAAACCTACGTTAGTAAATGCTAAAAATTAGTCGGATTTTCTTGTGAGTGGTTGTTTAAATTTTATACTATTTGTTTGGTATTATTTGGATGGCTTCGTCATTTTATTTGTAAATATGAATCGGACTGTTGATTTATATGTTAATGAGTCTGTAATGGTAAAACATAAAATTATTGCCATGACAGGCGATGGAATTTGCCTGTTCCACACTATAGATTTTTCGGTACTTTTCGGTTAGCCGGGCGCCAGTGTTATATATACATATTTATATACATACATATATGTAAATATACATATATATAGATATACACATATTGTATATATACACACACATATATATGTAAATATATATGTATATATACATATATTTATAATAAATTTGAAATCACAAATATATGAAGAAATTGATAAAGTTCTAAAGATGATTTAGAAATGAAGATATTAAACCAGTATGTAAAATAAGAAACTATGAATGACTCACAGAATTATCAGAGGAGCTAGTGAGTTCATTCATAGAAGATGCGTTTTTTCATCCAATTTTGTCGGCATTAAGCCTAAAATGACAAAACTTAGCTCCTTATAACGCAAACATTACAGAAAATAGATTGGATCTGGATTAATAAATTGGAACTGGATTAATAACAATAATGTTTAGAGTTGCCATCTTAAGTCCAAAAAAAGTAATAGGTAATTCTAGCTTGGTAATTATTATAGCTTGGTTTTAGCTGTTCAATTTCACTTTGTTCATTTTAATACATATATTTATATATACATACTAGGGGGCTCTGCCCCCTGCAAGCTACGCTCGCCAACCCCCGTTCAGACACCGCAGAATCTGAAAATCTAAAAATCTAATGGGTTTTAAAAATATTAGAGAAGATTAAATTATACTGAAAAATCTGTGCAGATCTCCCTGTAAACGAGTTTCCATTCAATTCCCTTTGATTGCAAAAATTTAACGGAGAATTAGTTGCTGTTAAGACATCCAATGGTTGTTTTCGTTTTTGATTAAAGAGGATCAGTTAAACATTAAAAAGAAGCTAAAATAAAATGAATTAAGCATTCAGAGTCTTTGTCAACCGATATTTTTAAACAATCTCTATAAGAATAGCCTAAATCATGTGACTATCATCAGCAGTTCCGGGCGGAACACTTTGCTTTTTATACTCTAGGTGCCATTTTGATACTTTAATGTTATCCAGGCACAGGTGATAAGTCGCCAAATATTATTCTATCCCCATCATTTCATCCATATTATAATAGTTCAAGTCATGAAATGACATAAACAAATACGATCTGAACCCTTCGCCTTTCATATGAAAGTTTGGAAATATTGGCGCGATTTTTTTCCAACGCCAATTTGGGGAACGAATCAACAGCATTAACAACAACATCCGGCTTACCATATCAAGCAAAATAACGATACTTTGGCGCCAGTTAAGTACCCGTTGCGTATATGACATTGGCATCAGAAAAAAATCGCGCCAATATGGGGCCGTATATGACATCTGTGCCGAAAGAAAAAAAAGCCGGGTGCAAATCTCGCCAATATCTTTTTTTCAACTCGCCAGTTAGCATTTTTTTTATTGTTCGAGTGGTAAATTAAAACATTGATTTGAAGTTGAAATTAAATGTCATGGTTTGTTACATAATTTAATATTTCGCCAGATGTCATATACGCACCGCATGTTTGGCATGATTTTTTTTTTCTTTTTTTACGAAAATTTGGCGAAAGCCTCGTTTTCGAATACCAGTTACATATGTATTTTTGGTACTACTTAGTTATCCCGTCGACAAAAAATCTATCGCGAATTATAAGATTAAATGCCAATAATGCTTGATCGTAAATGTCACATTCACAGACCTGCCAACCTTTGAAAATGAAAAATCGTAGCACACAAAATTTAATCTGGAAGTTGGTTTTCGTGTTACACAGCCATCTTTTGACATTCGTAAAAGGAATAAGGTTTCAGTCTTTCAACTCAATATAGTAAATTTTTTCCTTTGAAAATTTTTATACGATTTTTAGAGTTTCTTTTCGTTTCGAAGCCTTTTTTAGGTGCGTTCGTAATTATATAAATACGTAGCACCTATAGTCGTCGTTCAGTCCGTCCGTCTGTCCGTCTGTCCGTCTGTCCGTCCGTCTGTCCGTCCGTCTGTCCGTCCGTCTGTCTGTCCGCATGTAACAGAGCAAAAACTACCCAACCGAATGGTCTGAAATTTCAAATATATGATTGTTGCAAAATTTTGTCGAGCCATTTCAAATTTTATGAAAATCGGATGTATAGTTTAATTACAGGGACAGTCAAAAGTTTTTCTTTACATTACGGCCAATGGGAAAAATTATTGCAAGTGCATTTTAATGATATTACAGCCTTCCGAATGATCTGAAATTTTAAAGATATAACTGTTGCAAAATTTTATCGAGCCCTTTCAAATTTTAGGAAAATCGGATGTATAGTTTAATTACAGGGACAGTCAAAAGTTTTTCCTTACATTACGGCCAATGGGAAAAATTATTGCAAGTGCATTTTAATGATATTAGAGCCTTCCGAATGATCTGAAATTTTAAAGATATAACTGTTGCAAAATTTTGTCGAGCCCTTTCAAATTTTAGGAAAATCGGATGTATAGTTTAATTACAGGGACAGTCAAAAGTTTTTCTTTACATTACGGCCAATGGGAAAAATTATTGCAAGTGGATTTTAATGATATTAGAGCCTTCCGAATGATCTGAAATTTTAAAGATATAACTGTTGCAAAATTTTGTCGAGCCCTTTCAAATTTTAGGAAAATCGGACGCATAGTTTAATTACAGGGACAGTCAAAAGTTTTTCTTTACATTACGGCCAATGGGAAAAATTATTGCAAGTGCATTTTAATGATATTACAGCCTTCCGAATGGTCTGAAATTTTAAAGATATAATTGTTGCAAAATTTTGTTGAGCTATTTCAAATTTTAGGAAAATCGGATGTATAGTTTAATTACAGGGACAGTCAAAAGTGTTTCGTTACATTACGGGGAATGGGAAAAAAATATTGGAAGTGCATTTTAATGATGTATCAGACTATGCGCTTTATGAAGTGCAAAAAATTATACATTCAGTACAATATGGGGTGCAAAAAAATAATTATAAAACTAGTTATAGTACGAACGCACCTCATTTGCCACGTTTGACGAGCAATTTCCAACTTGTTTTTTTTACATTTGTGAAAGGAGCCTGGTTCCAATTTTTTAGCCCAGTGCAGTAAATTTTGACGAAATTCGGGATTTTTTCCTGCGATCATTTCAGGATATTCACAATTTTTCCGCAATCGTAATTCACATTTTTTACCACTATCCTTTGTCGAATTTTGCGTTTTTTTTCCGTGATCCTGTTGACGAAATTAGCGTTTTTAGGTGCGTTCGTAATTATATAAATACGTAGCACCTATAGTCGTCGTTCAGTCCGTCCGTCTGTCTGTCCGCATGTAACAGAGCAAAAACTACCCAACCGAATGGTCTGAAATTTTAAATATATGATTGTTGCAAAATTTTGTCGAGCCATTTCAAATTTTATGAAAATCGGATGTATAGTTTAATTACAGGGACAGTCAAAAGTTTTTCTTTACATTACGGCCAATGGGAAAAATTATTGCAAGTGCATTTTCATGATGTTACAGCCTTCCGAATCGTCTGAAATTTTAAATATATAACTGTTGCAAAGTTTTGTCGAGCCATTTCAAATTTTATGAAAATCGGATGCATAGTTTAATTACAGGGACAGTCAAGAGTTTTTCTTTACATTACGGCCAATGGGAAAAATTATTGCAAGTGCATTTTAATGATGTTACAACCTTCCGAATGGTCTGAAATTTTAAATATACAACTGTTGCAAAATTTTGTCGAGCCATTTGAAATGTTATGAAAATCGGATGCATATTTTAATTACAGGGACAGTCAAAAGTGTTCCGTTACATTACGGGGAATGGGAAAAAAATTATTGGAAGTGCATTTTAATGATGTTACAGACTATGCACCTTATGAAGTGCAAAAAATTATACATTCAGTACAACATGGGGTGCAAATAATTATAAAACTAGTTATAGTACGAACGCACCTCATTTGCCACGTTTGAGGAGCAATTTCCAACTTGTTTTTTCTGCGACCTTTCGGTGAAAATTTGCGTTGTCTTACTGATCTTTTGATGAAATATGCATTTTTTTACTGATCTTTTGACGAAATTCGCGTTTCCTTTCTGCGATATTGTGACAAAATTCATGCCATTGAAACACAAAATTTCAAATCTTCTGGGGGGACATTCCCTCCCCCCGGGCCACCCCCTGAAATCAATACTACTTTTTACCTCGATCCTTTGACGAAATTTATTTTCTTCTGCGACCAGTTGACGAAATTGATTTTTTTTATACGGTCATTTGTCGAAATTCGCGGTAGTTTATCGCAAATCGTGCGATTTTGCACACTATTTCAAACCTTGCCCCTCAAAGAACCCCGCCCTCCCCCCCCCCCCCTCCTTTCCAGAAATTCTTAAAATTCCTTGTTTCTAAGGAAGCGAATTCCTGTATAAATATTTACAGAAACACGATTCACTCGTGGTTAATATACATAGAGTGTTTTATGTTAAGAAGTTTGTTTTGCAGCCCAGATTTTTTTTCCCATGAGCATTTTTTAATGTCCGAATTTTCGGACTAATGGTCAATTTTTTAAAACTTTCGGAAATGAATACTTTGAAATTTTGAAAATTTCGCAACAGAATCACTCCTGAAAAATATGCTGTGCGTGATAAAAATCGCAACTAGAAACAAAAAATGCGTTTGTGTTTTTTGCAAAAAATCGTAGTTTAAGACGGATTTTCGTAGCATCGTAGTTGATAGGCCCAAATCGTAGCAACTACGATTTTTTCGTTGCAGTTGGCAGGTCTGCACATTCACTTGACTTTTAGCAAGTTACACGTGTTTACGTCATCAAGTGATTTTTATTTCGACGCTTTATTTTTATATTTATTAATGTTATACTAATTTATTTGTTCTTTCGTTATTTAAAATAAAAATTTTGTCAATCTGTACAATTTGGCGAGTGGTTTGGCGATTTATATAATTTGCGAAATTGGGTGACGAAATAACTACTACATTGTACCGTATTTTTTAATTATTTCTATTATTTTCAAAAGGAAATAGCAAAAAAATAATTAATTACTATAGAACAAAATAATTTATATAAATTTAAAAAAGAAAAAAAGTAAATATACATTTATTATTAAATAAACAACAATAGCCGGGTTACCATGTCTATCAAATTAATGCCATTTGTGCGCCAATTTGGTACCCCGGTGCGTATATGACATCTGTGTCTAATATTTTTCTTTTCGTTTTTTTTTTTTTTTTTTTTTTTTTTTTTTTTTTTTTTTTTTTTTTTTTAAAGAAGTGGAAGCCATCAATTTAAATGTTTCATTTTTAAATGAAAGTTTTGTATTTAATAAAATGATAACGAAATACAAAAAAAGCATTGTTCTTAGCATAGATTTAAAGGAGGCCCAACTGTCGCCAAATTAATTTAAAATAGTAACCTTTTCTGAATTATGAAAAAAAAATCTGTTATGATTAAAATTTGAGTTGCCATCATTAGAAAAAATGTATTTAAAATTAGAAAAAAATTAATATTTCGAAAACTAATTCGAATTTAAAAATTCTAATACCAGTTTTGAGATCTGTGGATCAACACGGATTTTTGGTGTTAATTTCATCGCAAAGTATTCCATATTTTAGGAGAAATCGCCGTGAAACAAAATCAGTTGTTTAATCAGTCGATTCAAAGAATCGATACATTTCAGGCGTTTCATATATTCGTTTCATAAATTCGTTTCATTAGGATTTTATATATATATAGGGTAGATATATGTACATATACATGTATATATACATATATGTACATATTTATATATACATATAGGCACGATTCGCTGGATAACCAAAGATAAAATAAAATTAGATTAGCAATTACGAATTATGTTTTTTCAAAGTGGAAAAATTTTTGAAACAAATATTATATATTCCCACGGCCGCCATCTTGGATTTTTTCTTGGCATGAAAACCCCTTTTTCGCCAAATAAATGCCGCCAAGAAGATTTATGCGCATTTTAGGCTTAATGGGGTTGCCAGAACACATCACTCATGGAGGTTGCCTTATTGATAAACGCATATCAAACGTCGCCGAGAAATCCAAGATGGCGACCGCGGGAATATATAACATTTTAGCGAATCTTTTCTCTACTGACGAGTAATGAAAACGGTGAGACATTCAATTCGAAAATGGATTACTGTGGAAGTATGGCTCAATTGTCTACATTTGGAGGTGCTTCTGAATTAAAAGCAGTCGCACTTTGTATTACATTAAGATTGAAGTTTATGTATATCAAGATGGTATCCTGCTTTTGCTCAGGAAAGCTCGATAGTGGAATATAACAAATTGAGAAGTTTATACCGGCCAGATTTTTTAAAAAATGACAATAAACAGAAAACTTGTGAAAAAATGTACCGGCCGCAAATGGGTAATGCGTTCAAACATTTCATCTATACCGGAAAACATAGAAAATTAAGAAGATGAAAAGAAACAACGTAAATGTCGAAAAAAAAATGTGAATTGTTAGTATAAAAAAATACTAGCACGCGAGTGTTATATTTCACGAACCATTTTGAGTTGTTTTCACCAATTTTCTAATGAAAATCTACTTGACCTACATGGTTGTACACGTCTGTATTGTTTTATTGACAGTCCGAAATTAAAAAAAATATTTGAGAAATAAACGTCTTCTTTTGACTTGTGTAAATACTGTTAATATGATTATTGTTGTTTCAGAAACATTAAAAATTTCGAATCAGTGCATTTCGTTTCAAAACATGCATTTAATATAGCAGTATTAAAATATAGATTTCTGCAGCAAATTGACTGTTGTAGGAAATTTAAATTAAAACTGAACGTTGCTTGGTGAATAATATTGTCACATGTAAACATATTAAAAAGCATTAAGAAAATGTGTTTAAGTATATTGTAACTTTACAAAAAGTAATGATATCTAATAAAAACATAACTGTGAAAAACGGGAGTCAAGTTCCGCAAAAAAAAAAAAAAAAAAAAAAAAAAAAAGAAAAAAAACTGCCAAGAAAAGAAGAGATATGTAAGAGGGTGCTAAGTTCAAATAAAATTCACTCTAACTTATCTACTGAAATAATATCGCACAGTTTTAATTGCTTAAAAATAAAAATTATTGATAGAATATAAATAATAAATCTAGAACTTGGCAAGTTTTTGATAAATGTTATGCCTATCATTGACTTAACAAAATGATGATGATAATATTAATAACAATGTCATTATAATAATTTTCAATACTGTTATTATAATAAACAAATGAGTCATGTTAAAGATTTGATAAACAAATACATACACATATACGCCTTCCGCTCGTCTTTGATGATGGCGCTACCGATCCCCCCTTAAAACTCATTACAAACAGACTAATGCCTGACAAAGAGACAGATACACTTACGCTTATCCTTGGTCATCAGTCTAGAAATTGCACCCCTTTCAGGATCCTCATTACACTTAAATTAAGGCCTCCAACCATGAAATATCAAGTTTTTATGTAATAATGCCATTAATAAAAATAAATAACTCGTAGGAAAAAAACGGTACTTGTTAGTTATCCCGTCGACCAATTTCGCCAAATTATATAAATCCCCAAACCACCCGCCAAATTACACAAATTGACATAATTTTTATTTTAAATAACAAAAGAACAAATAAATTAGTATAATATTAATAAAAATACAAATAAAACGTCGAAATAAAAATCACTTGATGGCGTAAACACATGTTGTCAAGTGAATGTGACATTTACGATCAACCATTATTGGCATTTAATCTTACAATTTGGCGATAGTAATTTGGTCGACGGGATAACTAACAAGTACCGAAAAAACTTGCCAAGCTCTAGATTTATTATTAATATGCTATCAATAATTTTTATTTTTAAGCAATTAAAACTATGCGATATTATTTCAGTAGATAAGTTTGAGTGAACTTTATTTGAACTTGGCACCCTCTTACACATCATTTCTTTTCTTGGCAGTTTTTTTTCTCCTTTTTTTACGGAACTTGGCTCCCGTTTTTTACAGTTATGTTTTTGTTAGATTTTTATGTACACATATGCATTCACTTAAAAAAATAAATATTAAAATGCAAAGTTTACTTCACTTTTTAGGTGCGTTCGTAATTATATAAAAACGTAACACCTATAGTCGTCGTTCAGTCCGTCCGTCTGTCCATCCGCATGTAGCAGAGCAACAACTACCCGACCGAATGGTCTGAAATTTTAAATACATAATTGTTGCAATATTTTGTCAAGTCATTTCAAATTTTATGAAAATCAGATGTATAGTTTAATGACAGAGGTAGTCAAATGTATTCTGTTACATGACGGCCCATGGGAAAAATTATTTCAAGTCCATTTTAATGATGTTACAGCCTTTCGAACAGAATGGATTGGATATGCATTTATTGAAGTGCACTAAAATATACATTCAGTACACTATGCGGTGCAAAAAATATTTATAAAACTAGTTATAGTAACTCACTTGTCACGTTTGATGTGTAATTTCCACCTTGTTATTGTTTACAAAAGGAAAGTAATACAGTAGAGCGCCAATTATCGCAACTCCAATTAACCAAACAGCCTATTTCTCTCTCTCTCTCTCTTTTTTTTTTTTTTTTTTTTTTTTTGAACCGAACTTTCATTATTCCGAACAGCCCATTTCTCTCGTAAATTTAATGGTAATGAGATTGTGAATGAGATTTAAGATGAAAAAAAAAAGCAATTTAACAAATTACAACGACGATTTGGAAAATGATTTTTTCGAAGACTAAAATTTAAGACATAAAAAATCGCACGGAGTTGATCCTACATTACGTACGCCCTGAATTAAACATTAATAGTGTTATTACACGTAAAAATTCCAAGCGACAAAAATCGCCTGCGACTCGTACGTATTATCCACCTGAAACTTATGTATTATCCAAGCATTTCATTGGCTGTTCGGGAAAAGGCTTTTTCATCGTCAGATTTCCAAGAAATCTGACGACCCATTTTAAATGAAAACATCCCACAATATTACTTTTTACACTTATAGAGAAAAAAATGTACCTTTAAATGCAATTTGTTTGAAAGCTGTATCTCAATTTGTTTCTGAGTTATTAATTTTTTTTTTTTGTAGTTTTTATTACTTCTTTGTCATACTGGCAACAGAAGTATCCATCTCTGTTGAAAGTAAAGGGAAATACAGATTACTGTATAGACCAATCAGAAAACGAATAAAATGCGGATTCAACCAATAAGAAGCGTCAGATATGCTTTTGATTTCCTACCATGGCGAGGACAATAACCATTTTTCAAAATGGTTAAAAATTGAAGAAATAAAAACAAATGCTCTGAAAATGACCCAGGTCCATCACATAACGAAGCCTTTGAATGTTTGGAATCAGCTATCAAATGACTCGAACGGCAGAAGAACTCTGATTCTATTCAGCTAACGAATTTAAGAAGAATTCGAGATATGGCAACATTGGAAAGAACGTCTTCTTTGAAGTAAGCAACAATCGAAAGCTTTTTTGCTTAAATTATAATCTTTGGAGTTCAGAAAATTATAAAAAGAGAAAAAAGAATATTTTAAATGATAGAAAAGTAAACAACAACAACAACAACAAAAACACCCATTTTTTAAACACGCTAGCGCTAACTGGTGTTGCCTGTGAAAAGCTTAAGATAAAGTGTGAAGGTTTTAGTATAGTCAGGTGCGTCCCTGAAGTGCTTGTCCATTTATACGAACTTTTGCTTATCCGAAGTACGGTCGGTCCCGACTTGTTCGGATAATCGGCGCTCTACTGTATTTGATATAGAGTTGTATTATTTACAAGTAATGTTTAATTAGATGTAGTTAATTTTACTATATGTAAACTTTTATTTATTTATATAAAAGAATGTATCAATATATATATTTTTTACATTTATACCAAAATTGAGTTTCGAAAGTTGAGTTGTAGTATAGAGATTCTGGTTTTCGAGTGTCATTAATGGATTACCAAAACAGTTTATATTTAAAAATGGCAACTATATGCGCAAGATATATATGTGACCTGTGGCAACAGTCTGTAAGAGACGACGGCAGCGCCACGAGTCGGCGTAGAAGAATACCTTTTTTAGAACATTCGACAGACGCGGGAAAAGAAGGTAAAAGAGGTGGTTGCAAAACACCGAGCTCTCAACGACGTTTCATTAAGACGCATTAAGACGAATGAGTGTTTAATTTCATTAATGTTCTACTTAATTGTAATTGTATATAGTGTAAATAGTTCATTTAATATATTTAATTCTTAAAGTTAGCAAGTGTTATTATTCGAGTATGAGTCTCCTTTTCCCCGTCACATGAGGGCTTGAGCCGGGATTGGATTATTTTTGTTTTCAATTCTCTACCCTAGACAAGACAAGTATCTTTTTTATAACGGCGTCAAAATTCTTTCAGAAAGTAAGCCGGAGCTGTAAATTTATAAAGATCATGTCGTGTGTGAAGAATACAATTTTTTTCTACAGCCTTGGCGACTGGCCAACTCTTCAGTTATTTTGAAATAACTGCAGCAATATATTGTTCCAAACTGGAAATAAATTGATTCATCTTTTTTCAACGACAGAAATTAGTGGGTGAGTACTGTTTACTGTTTTTTTTTCTTTTCATCATGATTTTAAATGACATTCCAGTCATCGCTTTTGCATTGAAAAACGAAAAGACGAATCGAATAAAATTATTACATAAACTTTTGTTTTCATCTGAAGGCGATCGTTTAAATCGATCGCGAATAAGAGCATTTACGGGATTTCCATTCTGTGAAACCGATGATGAATTTACGAGTAAAGTAGAGGGAACCGCTAAAAATTTTTCTTTACTTGAACTTATAACTATTGCCACTATTTTACGCATCGAAATAGATGGCACAGAAACTGAGTTATCTAAACGCATAATTTCATTTTTAACTAATTTGGAATTCCTCCAAAAACATATTGAAACTAATGTCGATACAGATGGCGAATCGGAAGAAATTTTCAACAATTCGCCAGTGCCAAACGATAAGTCGAATATTAAAATTTCTGAATTTACCAATAAATGTGCTATTAATGCTTCAAACATTGCTCAGGATTCTATGTTTATGCCATCAGTAAATTTTCGTGATGTTGAATCGCTGGTACCTACATTCAATGGAGAGAAGTATGAAAATGTTCATTTATGGTTGCAAAAATTCGAATCCTTTTCTTCCTCTTTTAATTTAGGCGAAATGCAAAAATTCATTTTTGCGCAAAGAGCGCTCGGAGGCATTGATTGCTTCTTTATTCGCTAAGAGTGAAAGAAACATTCGTTCTTTTGCTGAATTGAAACATGCCTTAGTTACCGAATTTGGTTCGCAGATTAATTCGGCTGAAATACACGAAATGCTTAGTCATCGGCATATTAGACAAAAGGAATCTTTTTTTGAGTATTTCTTAATTATGAAAGAAATGGCTGGACTGGCCAATATTGATGATCAGTCACTTATACGTTACATAATCAATGGCATTCCTGATTCTCCTCAAAATAAGTGCATACTTTATGATTGTTCTGATTTGCATGAATTTAAACAAAAGTTGAAAATTTACGAAGAGATTACACACCACTCAAAAAATGATTCTGGTAAAAATATAAATCATTGTCAAAATATGAAATCGAAACAGAACTTTGAAAAATTTGTTCACGAGAATGTTCCTAAATTTAAACCAAAACATGCGGATGCTGAAAAGCCAGCATTTCATTCTAATAATTCAAGAAATCAGAACACTAAAATCTGTTTTAATTGTGGGGAAAAAGACCACATTTCTAAGTATTGTTCTCACAAGAACAAGGGATTTAGATGTTTTAGATGTAATTCTTTTGGGCATAAAGCCTCTGATAATAAGTGTTCTACTGAGGCACGTAACCCTAAAATACAAGTGAATAATTTGGATTCCGAGAAAAATTCTCGACAAGAAATGCATAAATTAGTTAAAATTTCGGGTGTCGAAATTGATGCTGTTATCGATACAGGTAGTAATCTTACTTTGCTTCGTGAAGATAAATATTCACAGATGAATTTGCCTACGTTAACACCGGTCGGTTTAACATTAACTGGTTTTGGTAGTGGTAGTACCATACCATTTGGCTCGTTTCAGGGTGATATAAATATAAATGATAACATTTTTTCAACAAATATTTATATAATTAGTAAACATCATATGAATGTTCCTCTTATTAGTGGTACTGATATAATTACGCAAGGTACTTTGCTTTATAATAAAAATGGTATTTCCCTTAGTAAACCAACATCTGATGATAATTTGTTTGTATACTTAGTTAATTCAATTGAAGATCCTCTTCATGTAGATTTAAGTCATATTCGTAACAAAACATGCCAACAAGAAGTACATAATCTGATCCATATTTACAAACCTGTTAAAACACATACTACTGATTTAAAAATGTCCATTATATTAAAAGATGATATCCCTGTTTCGCAACGACCACGTCGAATGTCATTACATGAAAAACAAATTGTGTCTGCTCAAATTGAGCAGTGGATCGAAGAAGGGATCATTAAACCATCCTGTAGCGATTATGCTAGCCCGATAGTTCTTGTACGAAAGAAAGATGGTTCTACGCGTTTATGTGTCAATTACAGAAAGTTAAACAAGAAAATTATTAAAGATAATTACCCTCTATCCCTTATCGATGATGTTTTAGATCAATTACAAAATGCCAAAGTCTTTACATCAATTGATCTAAAAATGGTTTTTTTCATGTGGATATTGATCCTAACTGTACTAAGTACACTGCTTTTATTAATCATAATGGACAATGGGAATTTTTGAAGGCCCCATTTGGATTAAACATTAGCCCAGCTGCTTTCAATAGATATTTAGCTTGTCTTTTTCGTCACTTGTTAGCTGACGGCACATTAATTTTATACATGGATGATTTTATCATACCAGCAGACACCGAAGAAGAAGGTCTTGTAAAATTGAAACGAGTCCTACAAGTGGCATCAAATTATGGTTTAAACATTAATTTCAAAAAATGTCAATTTCTTGTCCGTAAAGTTGAATTCTTAGGACACGTTATTGAAAATAACACAATCTCACCATCGCCCTCGAAAATTAAAGCAGTGCAGAATTTTCCCGAACCCAAAAATATTAAACATTTACAATCTTTTTTAGGTTTAGCTAGTTATTTTCGCAAGCACATCTCTGGATATGCAACAATTGCGAAACCACTGACTGACCTCCTTAGAAATTCGTCAATATTTCATTTTGGCCCAGAACAACAAGCTGCATTTGCCACTCTAAAACAGCTGCTTACTAAAGAACCGGTGCTCCAACTTTTTGTCCCTGGTTCCGAATTAGAAATACATACAGACGCGTCTAAGTATGGTTTTGGCGCAGTTCTTTTACAAAAATCAACCGATGGTAAATTTCATCCAGTGTTATACATGAGTAAGAAAACATCCCCCCAAGAAGAGAAATTACACAGTTATGAATTGGAAGTTCTCGCGGTCATTGAGGCACTAAAAAAATTTAGAGTTTATTTGCATGGAACTAAATTTAAACTTGTCACTGATTGTGAGGCCTTTCAAAAAACTATGGATAAAGCTGAACTTAGCGCAAAAATTGCAAGGTGGGCTCTTTTTCTCCAAGATTTTGATTTTGTTGTCGCTCATAGACCTGCTAAACAAATGCAACACGGTGATGCTCTCAGTCGATATCCAGTAATGTTAATAACACATAATGAAATTACGCAAAAAATTATCGCAGCCCAAGCAACTGATGATTTTATAAATAGCATGAAACAAGCGGTTGAACATTCCCCAATTGATGATTTTTTCTTAAAAAATAGTGTATTATATAAGCTTCTCCAGGGCCATGAATTATTAGTTGTCCCTCAAGCCATGTATACTCAAATAATTCAAGACGCGCATTCCAAAGGCCATTTTTCGGTACAAAAAACTGAGGATCTCATTAAAAGAGATTATTACATTCCCAATCTCCATAAGTTAGTACAGACTGTCATTGCGAATTGTGTACCATGCATTTTGTCCTCTAAGAAGTCAGGAAAGCCCGAAGGATTCCTTCATCCAATCCCTAAAGGCGATACTCCCCTTGACACGTATCACGTCGATTTTCTAGGACCACTACCTTCCACGAATAAAAACTATAATCATCTTCTTACCGTTATAGACGCATTCACAAAGTTTGTGTGGATTTATCCTGTTAAATCAACGTCTGCCCGTGATGCTTTAGACAAGTTAAAACTCCAACAGACGGTGTTCGGCAATCCACGCCGCATTATTTCCGATAAAGGTCCTGCTTTTACATCAGCTGATTTTCAAACCTTTTGTGAACAAGAACAAATAGAGCATGTTCCAATTGCTACTGGGGTGCCGCGTGGAAATGGGCAAATTGAAAGATTTCATTCCACTTTAATTCCGGTTCTCACAAAACTATCCTTAGATGATCCTACCAAATGGTACAAACATGTCCCCGCTGTTCAAAAAATCATCAACAGTACCAAATCAAATACCACTAAATTTTCCCCTTTTGAATTAATGGTTGGTGTTAAAATGAAAACTAAGGATGACATTCGCATAAAACAACTGTTAGAAGAAGAACATACCAATTTAGTAATGCATGGCAAAAACGAGCTGCGAGAGATTGCTAAAAATAACATTCTCCAACACCAACAACAAAGTAAGCGCCAATATGATAAACGTCGAAAACCACCAAGAATATATCAAATTGGTGATTTGGTCGCGATCCAGCGTACTCAATTCGGACCTGGACTGAAACTTAGAATAAAATATTTTGGCCCTTACAAGGTTACATCTGTCAAAGCTAACGACAGATATGAAGTGGAAAAGGTTGGACACCATGAGGGTCCAAACAGAACATCCACTGCAGTCGATATGATGAAGCCGTGGTCAACCACGTAAAATTTGACATTAAAAGTGTTTTTCTTCTTCTTTTCTTCCTTTCCGTTATTGTACATATTGTATGGTGCTTCAAGAATATGAGAAAAAAAAAAATCAAGAATTCGTCTTTCTACAAAATATTTTCTTTTGTGTGTTTCTTCTTTTTTTCATCACCTGTGTTTACATCAAGAATAATTTTAACAAAAAGTTAAAATTTTGTTTGTGAAATATGTGTTTGTGAAATATTGTGATTCAACTATCCCCGAGATGTCATTTTTTTTGTTTTCTTCAATGGTGCTGCTGAAAAGTGTGTCCCGTAAAGTATTGTGTTTTTTTTTTTCTGTGAACTACAAAGACATTTTTTTTTACTTTTTTGTGCTTTGCATAAAGAACTTTAGAACTGTGGACAGCTCCATTTTTTTTTTTTTGTTGTTATATGAACATTCTGTGACTTTATTTGATTACAGACTCTAATTTTTTTCTCTGCATGAAGTTTCAATTTTTTTTTTTTTTAAAGGAAGAAGACGATTAGAAGATGCTGATTTGTGTTTTTTTTTTCTTTCTGTTTTTCAGACGTACCACTTTAAGACGTATATAGGTGGGTATATATATATATATATATATATATATATATTATTTAAGACGAGTACGAAGTAAAGACGGGTACGATTTAAGACGAGTACCATTTAAGACGGGTACGATTTAAGACGAGTACCATTTAAGACGAGATGGAAGACGAAATGTCAACCGGCATTGACGACGATTTTCATTTTTTCTCTCTTTATTTTTTTTTCTGTTTTATTCTGTGTAATTTTTTTTTTAAAGATATGGTATTTTTTTTTAAAGTTTGTGTTTAAGTGTATGGTGCGCACGAGGTCGTGCGTATCAGGATGGAAGAGTGTGACCTGTGGCAACAGTCTGTAAGAGACGACGGCAGCGCCACGAGTCGGCGTAGAAGAATACCTTTTTTAGAACATTCGACAGACGCGGGAAAAGAAGGTAAAAGAGGTGGTTGCAAAACACCGAGCTCTCAACGACGTTTCATTAAGACGCATTAAGACGAATGAGTGTTTAATTTCATTAATGTTCTACTTAATTGTAATTGCATATAGTGTAAATAGTTCATTTAATATATTTAATTCTTAAAGTTAGCAAGTGTTATTATTCGAGTATGAGTCTCCTTTTCTCCGTCACATATATATATATATATATATTTATTTAATTGGCTTTCAAAACTCTAAGCAATACGATTATACTTCAAAAATGGGCCGGAAAACCCCGGCACACCTTTAAAAAACTATGTATTTAAATCAATATACCTAAATTAGTGCTAAAAAGGCTTAAAAAGAACACATTTTTAATTGTATTTTTTTTATTATATTTAAAATAAAGCTGTAGAGTTCAACAATTCAAGAAACTACAAAAAATATACATTTCAAAATAATTAATCATAAAAAGAAAGTTTAAACGTAACAATAAACTCCACGTCTTCTCCCAAAGAAACCTCCTCTTCAACTGAGTCTAGGAGCTGCCGGATATGAGTCATGCTCCTAAAATAGACATAAAATGTCGCACCAGTTAATCAGCTATTATAAAATATGCGTTTTACAGTTGTTGAGTAAATTTTAATTTTCGCATTTTTGGCCAGGTTTTTGCGTCAAATATTCCACTGTGCGGCGGTGGGATATATGATATCCCACTTAATTTTAATCAAAATTAGCACCAGAATCTTTTAATTAAATTTTACTTTTATAACTCTGGTGAAAAAAAAAGTTTCAAAATTGCATTTGCTTATTTTCAAGTAATTTTTTTTTTAAATTCCGGTGTGAATTATGATATTACAGAAGTACAGTTATTTGCAACTGAAAGGGTTAAATGTGTTGTACAAGACCGAGTGCTGCACTGATCGGGTCTCTTCGGCTTAAAGTCAACCCGAAACTAACAACAAAAAATTCTCCAGCCCCAAAACTCGACAAATTTCAACCCGAAACCGACCCGAACTCTAAATACTCAAACTCGAGCCCGAAGTGAAATAAAATTAAGTTCGCATAAACCCGAAAGAATCAAAACTTGGCCCGAAACCAGTGGCGTACGCACGATTTTATTTCGGGGGGGGCTGACTTAAATTTCCATAACGTTCCATATCTTACGAAACACGTTGAATTTTGTTGTAAACGGAAATCATTTTTGACAATAATGGGGGGGGGGGGGGGAGGGCGGGCGCAGCCAGAGAGGGGAAAGGGGGGGGGGAGGCAGGGGTGATTCTGTTCCGAAATTTCCAAAAATTTAAGGCATGAGGTTCCAAAAATTTTAAAAAATCCGTCATAGGATCGCAAAAAAATCAATTTTCGTAAATGGATCGGGGAGAAAACACGAATTTCGTCAAATGATCGCGGAGGAAATGCAAATTTTGTCAAATGACCGCGGAGGAAACGCGAATTTCGTCTAATGACCGCGAGGAAACGCGAATTTCGTCTAATGACCACTGAAAAAACGTGAATTTCGCCAAACGACTCCAGGAAAAAAGTGAAGTTCATCAAGGGATCTCGGAAAAAACGCGAATTTCGACAATTGATGTCGAAAAAACATATTCCATCAAAGGGCCGTGGAGAAAACGCGAATTTCGTCAAAGGATTGCAAAAAACGTGAATTTCGTTAAAGGATCGTAAAAATATGCAAATTTCGTGAAAAAGACGAGGAAAGAGTAACTTTCAACAAGCGATTGTGAATAAAATGCGAATTTCGTCAAAAAGCCGCGGAAAAAATAGTGAATTTCGCAAAAAACCCCCGCAAAAAACGCAAATTTCGACAAGGGATTGCGAAAAAAATTGCGTATCACGACGAAGGGCCTCGAAAAACGCGAATTTCGTCAAAAGATTGCAAAAAACGAGATTTCGTCGAAGGGCCGTAAAAAAAACCCCGCATAATTCGACAAAGGATCGTGAGAGAAAGGACGTATTCTGACAAAGGGCCGCGTAGAAAAAGCTAATCTCGTCAAATTATCCCCCCAAAAACGCGAATTTTGTCAAAGGGCCACGGAAAAAACGCGAATTTCGTAAACGGACGGCGGAAAAAACGTGAATTTCGACAAAAAAAGCAAATTTCGACGAAGGTTCAAGGAAAAAAATTCGTATTCCGTCGAAGGGCCGCGGAAAAGAAAGCGAGTTTTGTCAAAAAGCCTGCAAATTTTGGCAAAGGATCGCGAAAAGACGCGTATTCCGTCGAAGGGCCGAGGAAAAACGCAAATTTCTCCAAAAAAATCACAAAAATCGCGATTTTCGCCAAAAGCCCATGGAGAAAATGCAAATTTCGACCGCGGAAAAAAATACGAAACTCGACAAAGAATCGCGAGAAAAAGCTCGTATTCCGACAAAGTCCGCGTAGAAAAAGCGAATCTTGTCAAAGCATCGCAAAAAAGCCTTGAATTTCGTCAAAGAGTCGCGAAAAAACGCGAAGGCCGTTTTAAAAAACGCGAATTTCAAAAAAGGATCGTGGAAAAAAAGCAAATTTCGTCAAAGAATTGCGGAAAAAACCCGAATTTCGTCAAAGAGTCGCAGAAAAAACGCGAATTTCGTCAAAAAGGCGCTGAAAAAACGCAAATTTCGACGTAGGATCACGAAAAAAAAACGCGTATTCCGTCGGAGGGCCGCAAAAAAGAAAGCGAGTTTCGTCAAAAAGCCGCTGAAAAAATGCAAATTTTGACAAAGAATCGCGAAAAGACGCGTATTCCGTCGAAGAATTTCGTCGCGGAAAAATACGAATTTCGCCAGAAAATCACAAAAAACTGTCGATCAGGATCGCGGAGAAAACGCGAATTTCGTCACAGTGCCGCGAAAAAAACGCGAATTTCGTCAAGAAACCGTGGAAAATGCAAATTTTGACAAAGGATCGCGAAAAAAACGCGTATTCCGTCAAAGGACAGCAGAAAAACGCGAATTTCCTCTAAGAGCCGCGAGGGAGAAAACAAAATTCGACAAAGAATCGCGAAAAAGACGCGTATTCCGTCGAAGTGCTGCGGAAAAACGCGAATTTCGCCCTCGGAAAAAAATGCGAAATCAGACAAAGGATCGCGAAAAGTACATGTTCCGACAAAGGCTGCGTAGAAAAATCGACTCTCAAAGAATCGCAAAAAAACCCGCAAATTTCGTCAAAGGGCCGCGGAAAAACGCGAAGGCCGTTTTAATTAAGAGTGTTCTCAAATACAAAACGGCAACTTTCTGACATAAGTTTTACTTTATTTTTGTTCGGAAATGCATGAAACTAGCAGGTCTTGTTGTTCAGAAACTATGTAATAGAGTTTTTTTTCCTTTTTTTTGCCAAGTTGGTGCCAAAGTTGACGTCTTGAACCGAAGTTCCCGAAGAAAGCAGACAAACCAGTCCGTGAAGGGCAAAAATCGTGTTTGTCACGTGATCAAAAATGCTTATAACTCAATAGGTAACTTAGTGATAAAAAAATAGAAAAAACATTTCAATTCCAAATCGCTTCCACGGCCTGGCTTTCCAATTTTATATCTTTCCGTTAAAAAATGAATTTGTAAATGTGTCAAAAAGTTTTGCGCTTGTTGAGCAGATCAGTTAAGAACAGCCTTAAGCGAATTTCGAAAAAGGATCGCGGAAAACACGTAAATTTCGTCAAAGGGTCGCGAAAAAAAACGCGAATGTCGTCAAATGGTCACAGAAAAAACGCGAATTTCGTCAAAAAGACGCGGAAAATGCATATTTCGACAAAGGATCACGTAAAAAACGTGTATTCCGTCAAAGGGCAGCGGAGAAACGCGAATTTCGTCAAAATATCGCAGAAAATGTGAATTTCTTTCAAGGGCCGCTGAAAAAACGCGAATTTCGTCTAAAGGCCGCGGGAAAAAAACTGAAAATTTGACAAAGGATCGGGGGAAAAAGTACGTATTCCGGAAAAGGCCGGCGTAAAAAAAGCAAATCTCGTCAAAGTATCCCAAAAAACACAAATTTCGTCAAAGGACCGCGGGAAAACGCGGATTTCGTCAAAGGACAGCAGAAAAAGTGCGAATTTTGGCAAAGGGTTGTGATAAAACCTGTAACAAACAAAGTGGAAAAAACACAGCGGTCTTATTAGGAAACAGCACACATACAAACAACTATGTTTATTATTATAGGTATAGTTTTTAAACTGAGGTAATATGCTGAACTGACTTTTTAAAAGTCTGGTTAACCCGAACCCAACTTGCAGGAATCTACACTCAGCCTGAAATCAACGTGAAATGAAAACAGTGTTAACGCAAAAAGCAACGGAAATAATTGGCGCCGGGAAGGGATTCCCCCCTCTGCTGTAACCTTTCAGAAAATTTGCTGTGAATTTCAGAATTTTTTTTTCCACTCAGAATCATCCGTGGGGTAGAGGCACGGGCCCGATTCTGAGACCGCCCCACACCGAATCAAGTTGGAAAGAGTTAATGGTTTTTTTTTTATATACTTCATTAAAAAGAAAGTCATTGCAGCTTAAAATCTATAACATTGTTCTCCCCACCACCGAAAATAAAGTCTCCTTCACCTTCTTTGGGTATGCTGTGGTGTCTATGTGGACTAACATGGGACTAACGAGAATGGCTAATCCGCGGTAAAACAGAAATCTAAATTACAAATTTATCTCAAACAATAAGAAAAAAAAAATCAGCACCTTTTTCATTTCATTTTCGACTATTTTGAATGGGGGCCTGTCACCCCATCAGCCCCTTCCCCTCTTTGGGTATACTGTGGTGTAAATGTGTGCTAATACGGGACTAACCAGAATGTCAGTTCGTTATATTGCAGAAAACAAAGCTGCAAATTTATCTCAAACAAAAAGAAACAAAATTCAACATTTTTTTAAAATTTCATTTTCGACTATTTTGGGAGGGAGCTTCAACCCCGTTCCACTTCTTTGGGTGTAATGTGATGTCACGGTGTACAAATATGGAACTACAGAGAAGAGAGCGGCTAGTCTGTTGAATGATAGGGGGGAAATATTACAAATTAATCTCAAACAGAAGGGAAAAAAAGCATTTTTTTTCATTTCATTTTCGACTAGTTTGGAGGAGGGGGCTGTAATTCGATCAGCCCCCTCCCCTTCTTTCGGTATGCTGTGATGTCAATGTGCTAACATGGCACTAACATGAATGGCTATTTCGCTGTATGACAGAAGAAAAAAATTACAGATTTATCTAAAAAACTAAGGATTACAGAAAAAATATTACAAATTTTATCTCAAACAAACAAATAAAAAAAGCATTTTTTCATTTCATTTTTCGACTATTTTGGGAGCGGCTGTAACTCAATTTGTCACTTGTATATCTTTAGGTATAATGTAGTGTTACTGTGCACTAATATGAAACTAAAGGGAAGGGAGTCTGTTGAATGATAGGAGAAAAATGCAAATTTTTCTCAAGCAGAAAGAAAAAAAAACAGCACTATTTTTTCATTTCATTTTCGACTATTTCGAAATGAGGGGGCTGTAATTCCATCAGCCCCCTCCCCATTTTGAGCATGCTGTGATGTCAATGTGGACTAATATGGGATTAACTAAAATGACTATTTCGCTGTATGACAGAAAAAAAGGTACAGATTTGTCCAAAAAAGTAGGGAAAAAACACTTTTTTCATATAATTTCGGAATATTTCGAGAGAAGGGGGGGGACTGTAACCCCCATCAGCCCCTTTTCTCTTCTTTGGAGTCAATATGGAGTAATATTGGACTAATGAGAATGGCTATTTCGCTGTATGATAGAAAAAAAATGAAAAATTTTCCCAAAAAGAAAGAAAAAAACCAGCAATTTTTTCGTATCAATTTCGAAAATTTCGGGGGGGGGGGGGGGGCGTAGCCCCATCAGCCCCCCCCCCTTTGGGTACGCCCATGCCCGAAACCGACATATTTAAATTCAAGCCGATACGAACCCGAACCCTACCGCACAAAATAACAAGAACGAAAACTCATGCGTGCAGCATAGATCATGAAACATTTTCCAACACATTCAGAATACATATACACTATATGGCCATTAATGACCGTCAACTGTCAATTTTAGACATTTTGTCGAATATTTATAAATATACTTGACATATTCTTCTGGAATTTCAGGATTAATAAGAATAGGTATGACCTCATATTTAGCAATGTCGATTTGATAAGGGGGGGGGGGGGGCAATTAAGGGGCCAACAAAAAATCAAAGAAAAAAAATAATACTTGGGATCACCCTGTAAATTAAAATGCACGAAATGATCTAACGCTACCGAATATAAATAAATAGAAATTGTGCAATATGTGTATTCTTTTGTGCAAGAATAGCACATATATTAATAGCCATATAGCGATTTATTTAAAAAAATTAAAAAAATCTTGCATGTTTTTTGCTTATAACATAGGCATTATACGCCGGTTTCAGAAAAATTGACAAAATATAGTAGAAACAATATAGTGCAATTGGAATATAAATATATTAAATATTTTAGGAAATATGAGCAGTTGTGTGAAATAATTTTTATCTGCGCATACGCGAACGATAACAAGGATTATTTTACATAATTTAATAGTCAACTCTATGGAGCAACTTATTAAAAAAAATTTAGTCAAATATTGTAAAAATTCAGAAAGATATCGGCGTTAGAGTGAGCAAATTTTTAGTTGTTCTCTAAAAGCAGCTGAATGATAAGGGATTTTCCACAAATTGCCATTTTTTATTTTAAATTTGTTTAAATTTTCATTTTTTATTGATGCTTTAGTTCTTCTTGGATAACCACCAGAACAAGCCTATACCATGATCAAAAGAAGTATCAAAATCGAAGCATTTTTTCCAAATCTACTCGTTGATAGTCACTAAATACTAACTTTTTTCTGTCAATTAATAAAAAATGACAATATGTGGAAAATCACCTTATCATTCAGGTGCTTTTAGAGAACAACTAAAAATTTGCTCATTCTAACGCTGGTATCTTTCTGAAATTTATGTTATTAAATGTTCTTATAACCTTGTTCTTGATTTTTGGGAAGCTTACCACATCATTAAAAATTCTCACTCTTTAGTCAATGACTTTTCTAGTTCTCCTGATTTTCCAAGTATTTGGATAGCATTAATTTAATTTCCCCTTTTTTTGTTTCTTTTTCTCTCCTGTCGATACTTGTGCACCCAGTCGTTTCCACTGCTTCTCTCTCATTAGTTGTTTTTGGCGCCTTCGCTACCCTCATCGGGTATATAAGCCAGCGCGTCTCTGTCTGTCATTTTGCTCAGCCTTACTTTTTCTAGCACGCTGTATCTTTTCCCCCTCTCTTGCACTGTTGAAGAATCTCGCTAGTAGATTCGAAACAGCTGTTTGCTGCTTTTCATGTATTTTTTGTGCATTTTAAACGTTGGTTTTTATTTGCTTTTTAATATTGTTGCACAAAGGCTTTATTTGCTATTTTTATTTATAATCAATGTTATATCTACTCATATCCTTTCACATGCATATTTTTACTTTATTTAAAATACAGGATGTCCATAAAATAATGCCCTAGTTATAAACTTTAATAGTATCAACTGTAAGCATTATAGAGTGTTGGTTCAAGGTCACTAATAAAGAGTCACTCAGGCAGTTTTAGATAAGTGCATGCGCGAGTACTGCTTTGTTATGGACTCTCTTCCAGTACCACATAAATAAAATGGCGACTCCTGAGCGTAAAGAGTTTTGTGTTCTGCAACTTGCTAAGAGTGATTCTGTAATTACCCGACTACCAAGAAGGCTTATGTGTTTTACGCGTATCTGGGTATGTGGATTTCTTTATACCCTCGAAACATCCCAACGGCTAGATGGATTTTAATCAATGAGGTCTCTATCGATTCGTCTTAACTGTCCGATGGCTATAGGTTAGGTTTTGTTTTAATAAATTCAAAATGGCGGTCGTAAACTACAAAGTGGCGGTAGAGACGAATTTTTTTTTTTACGCACCCTATTGAGTGGCCTATCATTGGATAGATCTTTCAAAATGAAGACGATGTTTCATCGACCATTTTGCAGTCCGAAGCTCCGTTTAAATATTACACAACCTGGAAGTTGTGTACTTTGGATCTCTACCTTTACTGCAACTCTAACTTTCATAGACATCTATAGACCTCATCAAAACAGTGTTCATAGATAGGAACTGACAATTAAACACAACTTAAAAGTCATCAATACAAGTAAATAAAAGAATAGGTAAGTAATATAAAAAATAGTTTCATATTGATGAGAAATAATTAATTAGTTCGCTTTTTACGCAGTCGGGTTTTTTGATTTTCTAAATTTAATATATTTTTTATTTCAGTTCAATGTTCGTTTAGTTTAAATTTTAATTGTGATTCCCCATGCGGCCACAACACACAGAATTGAAGAGGCTATTGCTTCCATGACTCTAGACTTGTTAACCGAAACGTGGGAGGAACTGGACTTTGGGTTGGATGTGTGCCGTATAAATAATGGTTCACATATTGAACATTTGTAAGAAAAACTAGGCTAGTTTACCTTCAATTTGATGTATGATTTATTGTAAATAGTCTAAATTGGACTAAAATAATGTACCATTGAAACTGGAAAATTATTTCATGGATACCCTGTATATGTGAATGATCTAACATACACGCTGCAAAATTAACATTTTTTTCGGATGCATTGTAAAGACTGAGATAATAATTAATATCGATTTCTAATTTAGTTCGAAATGTTTAACGTAGTTCTTAATTAATTCTCAATCATATGCCTATATGAAATTACAATAAGATTAATTTTAAATGGCCTTTCCGGTTATGAAATAAGTCTTTTTAATGTAAATTTTCGAATGATTACAGAAATACTTTCACTACCAGCTCAGAAATAAGTTTAGTTCGGCTCACTTATTTTTGCAAAATTTTCCAGCCATAGATTGAATGTTCGACATTCTTTTCATCATTAATTTCTAATCTGAAGTACATTAACTTTTCAGCATAGAAAAACAACTTGACTGTCACTAGGTATTCAGTTTTCCATTGCTGTGCTTACTTAATACGTGTATAATGAAGTGTGTTAATGACATTGCTTAAGCAGTGATATTAATTCGCCATATCGCAACAATATTATTAACAATTCATTCGAATTTGAGAAATGTCACTTTAAACATAGAAATAATATCTAAGTATTGCGCTATGTATTTTCCATGTTACTTTTCAATGTTAAACGTAATTTTTTTTTTAAACATGCTTTCATTAAAATTCACAAAAATGTAGAAAAAAAATATTTTTTTTAAATGCACTAAAAATAGAAAAGTCTTGAAAAAATCCTTAAATGCGTGGAGTTTAAATTAAATTTAGGTGAACTCGATTATGGAAGGTTAATTGATTTAAATGGCAATTTTGCCAAATTAAGCAGCTATCGCCAAGTTGGCTTAATTAAATATGATTGTTATGCACCCCTTGAGAAAAAACCGTGAAAAAATATCGATATCTAGATGAAAAAGGAAAACTTTTTCTTCTCGCTTTTGTTCTTGTTTTCGGGTTGGCAACTTATTTTTGGCCAACTTGTTTCCGGAAATGACAATACATTTTTGGTCGCCAAATCTGGCGGTATATCGCGAAGTTGACCCAAAATTGGCTCTATTGTGGCAAACCTGTCATTAGTACTTTTCAACAAATACTCATTGTTGAAACTGACACTGATTTCTCCGCAGGAAATCAAACTAAAATTGAGTAACCATTAAATGAATTTATCCCCCGTCGCCCCTCTTAGGAATCGAATTAAAAAAAAAAATAAATATCCAATTCCTGCATCTCTTGTATTGGATTAAAAATCTGCCTGCGTTTATCCGGAGAAGTTGTAACACATTTTGTGATTAAATAAAGCAAAAGAGTTTTTTTTTTTTTTTAATTGTGGTAGGTACCGATAACCGGATACCGATTTGTCTTTTCATTCGCCTGCTAAATTTTCCGATAAAAAAAAAAAATAATATGGAAACCCTGGTATGGTATATTATACTTTATATTCTAGTATATATTCTTCAAATTATACTGTAAATATGAATACCGGAATTTAACCTCTTGAGGGGCGGTGGGATATATTATATAGATACCTACCATTCAATTTTAATCAAAACGTTAGATAGAAACTTTTAATTAAATTTTATTTTTATATGTTTGGTGAAAAAAACTTGTAAAATTGCTTTACCCTATTTTTTTTTTTTTTTTTCGAAAATTCCGATGTGAATTCAACATTACAAAAACGCAATTACTTGCCGCTGGAAGGGTTAAACTACATCCAGAAATGTAGAAACTCAATTTGTATTGAACTGATTACATCCTTTTAAATGAAGTAATTACTATAACAAATTCAATAAAGATCTGTCCATTAAACCAGTTGTATTGCGTGAGCTCCACCAATTATGTTGATTCCGACAAATCATTTATGTAATACAAGGAAAAATTTTTGTTTTCTCACCGGCAGTTATAATTATGGTAATGATTATATTAACGTTTAATAATCTGATTAAGGAATGGTATTTTTTGTACTTCATGCCTAAATATCCCCCCAAAAAAGTAAAAAAAAATTGCAGTTATATTTATGTTAACGCTTAACAAGTTGATAAAAGAACGGTATTTTTTGTACTACTTCATGCAATGATGTCCCTAATAAAGGGAAAACAAACTTCTCCAGCATTAAATGCTAACATTTACAATTTTTATTCAAAATCTATGGTATTACTAATGTTCACAAAAGTTTTGCAGAATATTTGAAGTTATAATTAGGGTTATATTAGATTAAGGTTTAAAAGAAAGGTATTTTTTGTACTACTTCATGCAATAATATCCCAAATAAAGAGAAAACAAACTTCTCCAGCATTAAATGCTAACATTACAGTTATAATTGATATTATACGATATTACTAATGATTACAAAAGCTTTACAGAATATTTTCTCTTTATACACTGTTAAAAATTTCATTTTAGTCCAATATTGAAGCATTCTAGAGTATAGTAATTAGAAAAATATCAAATAAAGTAATTAGAAAAATAAATAAGGTAAATAAAGAAACGCGCTAAATTGACTCGACAGTGTTACCAATTCAGCACGTTTTGTAAAATTTAAAACATTTACCAGAATTTCTGAATAGTAATTTTGCTTTATTTAATCACAGAAAGATTGTCATTAAATAAATTCTTGATTACTATTCGGAAGTTATGGTAGGCTTTTTAAATGAATCCAGCATATTGCGGGGTTGCAATGTGTTACACAATGATTTTTCGGAATCAATTAACCGTGTAAAAGCGGGGAACACCTGCATTTCTTTGCGGTTATAGAATTGCAATTCATGCAATCATGCAGATAATTCATGCAATTATCTCATAATTGCGTGTAGCGATTAATTAATATTCTAAACAAAATATCAGAGTTTTCAATATCACTATCATTTGAGGATCCTATTATGGGCAAATTATTTCCTGACTTCATTCTGGACTTCTTCCCAGGTCGAGTCAGGCAGGTCTTTTTTAACACTTTCCAACAAAGTTGAAAAGTGTTTATGACTTCGGTTTGTCTAGCCGTCTGTACGCGCTCTAACTCCCGTAAATATACTCGGATCATTCTGAAATTTTTGGATGTTAGTGACCTCTGCCATAGCACGAACCCTATTGCAAATGAAGTTTGTAGCATGTTTAGTTCATTGACAGGGACAGTCAAAAGTTTTCCGTTACATTACGGCCTATGGGAAAAAATCGTTTAAAATGATTTTTAATGATGTTACATGCTTTCAAACATAATAAATTGATATGCATTTATCAAGTTGACTAAAATATGCATTTTCTGTACAATATACGGCCCAAAAAATAGTTATTATTCATTTACAGGGCCGCACAAAAGAATTCCTTTACATAATGATATAGAAGTGGAGGGAATTTTTTCCGGCGTATTTTAATTATGTTAAACTATTAAATGCATAATGAAATAGATATACGTCGCTAAGGTTTACTATAACTTATTTCATGGATAATACGAAATGCAGAGCATTTACAGGGACACACAAAAGATTTCAGATACTATATTGTACCCGAAGTACTGTAAAGTAGCGGTGATTGCTGGAAATGCATTTTTAATTATGTTATGTGCTTTTATGTTTCACTATACTTATGCATTGTATATGGTGTGTATAAATGCTGTAATTGATATACAGGGCTACTCAAAAGAATTCGTAATGATTACTGGGTATGATTGCAAATTGCTTAAAGGTGATTTTTAAATGAGTTAGGCATTTTTACGCTGAACCGCATTTGGTTTACTAAGAAATGTTTGTAAAACATATATAAAATGACATACAGGGTCACGCAAAGAATTGGATACATGGCCGTCTATAAATGATAATTTCTGGAAATGTGATTCCGGTAGTTTTAAGAGTGTTTTACTTTGAATTAAACTTTAGCTAAATAGTGGCGTGTAATGTAGGTATTAGGTTAACTGCAGAGTTTTACAAAAGTATACAAGTATGTTTAAATCTATTAGTATAAATTGCTGAAAGAGAAATTTCAACCTGTTATGTGTTTTCTTGCTAAACAAAATTTCTCTATTATATAGTATATATATCAACCTACAGATTCAATACAGGGTTGTTCAAAAGAATTGGAATACATATTTGCTATGGACGGTAAGTGCTGAAATCAGTTTTTCAAATGTTTTATGTGTTTTCTAAAATGTTTACTTAGGTCACTTATATACCTTATTTCCCTAAATAACGAAGTTTTGTTAAAGCATTCAGGAAGTGTTGGAAAGTGTTTCATAATCTATGCTTAACGCATGATTTTTCTTACTTGTTTTTCTTCTAAAAATAACAATGATATGTTTGTTTAATGGAATATTTAGAAATTTATTTTAGTTTATAAATTACAGTGAAATATTTTTATAAATCTATTTTTAACACTTTCCAGCAAAGTTGAAAAGTGTTTATGAATTCGATTTGTCTGTCCGTCTGTCCACGCTGTAACTCATGTAAATAGACTCGGATTTTCATGCAATTAAAATATGTTAACGATGCTTGCCATGGTATGTTCGGTATTGTATATGGAGTGTGTACCATTAATATTTCATTTACAGGGCCACTCAAAAGAATTCCATTACATTATGGAATATGGGGAAAAATCGTTTGGAAGGTATTTTAATGACATTACGCTATTTCAAATGTATTAAAACTGATGTAAATCACAAAATTTCACTACAAAATGATTACGTTAGAATAGGGCATTCATAGCATTTGTCGTTCATTTACAAGGAGATACAAAATAAATCGGTTACAGTACTGTCTTCGAGCAATAATGGCTGGAATTGCTTTTTCAATTTCGGTATGCATGCGCTTTTAAATTTAACTCATTTTTTGCATGTTAGTCGTTGTGTATAATTTCTACACCTCGTATACAGGGCTGCACTAAATAATTTACGCACCCTTCTCCTTATTAGCAGAAATTACTGAAGGGGAATTTTCGACTGATGTATGTATTTTCTAACTGAACTAATTTTTTTCAAGCATGTAGTTTATAGATACTAATCTATATATCCTATACATATCATATACTGGCATATATCATATACAGGGCTTCTCAAAGATTTCGGATAATTTTTCAATTGTTGATGGGAGTTGCTGAAACAGAGTTTTCAAATGTGTTATGCGTTTCGATAGGGTTGAATTAGACATAATATTTTAACTTATCAAACGGTGCAGTTTTGTATCATTATTCTGAATGTGTTGGAAATTGTTGCATAATCTATGCTTGATGCATGGCTTTTTCTTGTTTGTTTGATTATAGAACTATTAAATTATGATTTTCTTTAAACACCTTTTTTTTTATTCTAATTAATTTCGCATTAATTTATCATTCCCATTAATTATTTAATTCCATTTAATTTCTTTACTGAATCTTCATTTGAATGTAAATGAAGTGATCATTAATATTGTTTTTCCGTGTTTTAATATTTCTCACGGACTAATATAGTCAGTGTTACTGATCGTAATTAAAATCTCCCGTACGAGGGCGCTGTGTCAGCGCCGTAATTTTATTTATTATTCCAATCGTCTGCGTGTTGACGATAGATTGTAATTTAGTTACTAGTGAGTGGAAACACTGAATTTTTTGTTGTTGTTGTTATTGAAATGATGGAATGTTTTGACTTGGAAACGGCCAGAGAGACTGTTTCACTCTTAACAATTATTGTTTTAAAATAAAGAAATATACAGTTCATTGCGAAGAGTTCCTTAAAAATGGTGTCATTGACTAACTTATTGTTTTATTCTTAACAAAAATTGGTCCTTCGAGGCCAAAGTAAACGGATTTATCGTTTGCCTTTAGAGTCAAGAATCAGCGACGAGACTTGGTTTCTTCGAATAAGGTAGGACTTTTTCTTTAACATGTCTATTGAATTAAAAAATATTTTGACAAAAAAAAGAGTTTTAAAATGTAAAATTACTAAATTTGTGAGTGAAATTAAATTAAGTGACTCTGATGAATGTTCTTTAGAACTTGTAAATACGAAATGTGATCAATTCAATACAGAATTGAAAGAAATGTTTGATAAAATTTATTCATTGTGCGATGAGGAGGAAATTGATAAATATATCGATGAACAATCATCGATTGAAAAAGAGTTAGATGAAACTTGGTTAAAAATTAAAAGAGCGAAACAAAAACAAATAAATGTTCGTAATGAATCAAAGCCGAAACAAGAGAATAGTGTAACGGAAGTTCGACTTCCCACGATTAATCTACCTTCTTTTAGTGGAAATGTACAGGATTGGATATATTTTAGTGATCTTTTTAAATCTAGCGTTCACAATAATAGCGCACTTTCGGGTGCTCAAAAGTTATCATATTTGAAATCTTCGCTTCATTCTGAAGCTGCAAAAGTTATACAAAGTATAACGATTTCAGATGATAATTATCAAACAGCGTGGTCCTTATTAGAGGAAAGATATTCCAATAAAAGACAACAAGTGTTTGCTCACATTAAAAAATTAATGTCCATTAATTCAATACAAAGTGAAACACCTAGTGCTATTCTTAATTTGGCAGATACCGCCAGTGAATGTATCAGATCTCTAGAAATTCTCGATCAAAAAATTGAAGGGTTTGCGGATACAATAATAACCTATATATTGTGGCAGAAATTAGATGGGTCCACAAAATTATGGTTTGAACGTGAACAAAAAAAAGACGAGCTACCAAAATTAAAAGAATTAATCGAATTTTTAAAAAGACAAGCGAGAACACTGCAAGTTTCCAAACCTCTTATAAATAATGTAACTCCTAAACGCAATGCTCAACAACGAATCACTAGTATGGTATCTACATCTAATGGTAAAAACTCAAAAACATTTAAATGTGTTAAGTGTCAGAGTAATGAATTCCACGGTTTGCACAAATGTCCAGAATTCTTAAATCTTTCAGTGGCTTCTAGATATGAATTCGTAAAGAAAAATAATATTTGTTTTAACTGTTTAAAATTCCACTCGGTTAGAAATTGTAAATCTACTTATTCTTGTCAGAAATGTATGAAAAAACATTCGAGTTTACTGCATTTCGAGAATGAAAATGAAAAGCAAATTCAAAACAGCGATAGAAAAAAAGAATTTATTTCAAAACCCGAGGTCAGTGATTGCAATACCCAAAACCAGAATCAAATCGTAGCGCATTCAAATCTAGACCCGAATGCTGCAACATTTCACATTTCTAACGAAAGAGCATTTTCAGGTACATCTGTTTGTGAGATGAATTATTTAAGTTCTGGCATCTTATCAACTGTCATTGTTTATATTAAAAATAAATTTGGTGAATTTAAGCCGTTAAGAGGTTTGATTGATGCTGGATCAATGAGTAATTTCATTACGATTCAGTGTGCTGATTATTTAGGAATTAAGAAAGAAAAAATAAAAGTTGCGGTTTCAGGATTAAATGGCATCTCCGTGAATATTAACTCCAAGGTAAAAGCATTAATTTCGAACAATTCAAATTTTAAGGCGGAAATAGAACTTCTTTGTGTACCAAAAATATCGGATACTATTCCAGTAAATCGGATTAACGTTCCAACAGAACATTACTTTAATAACATTAAATTAGCGGATCCAGAATTTTACAAACCTGGTAAAATTCATGTTCTTTTGGGAGCTCAAATATTTTATGATCTTTTAGAAGTCGGTCGAATTGAAGTCCCCAATTCTAATTTAAAATTCCAAAATTCGGTATTTGGATTCATTGCCTGTGGAAGCGTATTAAATCCTGACAATCAAATCACACAAAATACTCATTGTGGGCTTGTTTGTAACTATGAAGATTTGACAAAAGAAGTTCAAAAATTCTTTCAGTTAGAAACATTAGGGATAAAAGACGATCCCACATGTACTGACGAAGAAAGAGCATTAGAAATATTCGAAAAATCTGTATCTTATAAAAATAAACGTTACGAAGTTACCTTACCATGGAAAAAAGATTGGCGAGAAATGAACGACAATTTCAAAATAGCCAATAATAGACTAAACTGTCTTAAATTGAAAATGAAGCGAAAATTAGAGCTTCGTGCTCAATATTGTGAGACTTTGAAAGATTATGAAAATAAAGAAATCATAGAAAAAATAGCGGAAACGCACAAGCCAGTGGAGAAACCACTTTTTTATCTTCCACATCAACCTGTCTTTAGACAAAGCCTGACAACAAAAATGAGAGTAGTCTTCGATGCCAGCTCACACGATGTTGGCGAATTATCGTTAAATGATTGTCTTTGGCCAGGTCCAAATCTAAATCCAAACATATTCGATCTACTTATCAATTTTAGATTAAACAAAATAGCATTGATAGGTGATATAGAAAAAGCCTTTCTGCAGATATCCCTAGCGGAGAAAGACAGAGATGCAGTGAGGTTTTTATGGATTGGAGATAGAGGTATAGAAATATATCGCTTCAACCGGGTTCTTTTTGGTATGAATGCTTCCCCGTTTCTTCTTACTGCTACTCTAAGAAAACATATCAAGAAATTTCAAGTTAGATATCCTACAACAACAAAGTTATTAGATAGGTGCCTCTACGTTGATGATTTCATCGCTGGTGCTGACAACTTGCAAGATGCGTTAGAAATCTCTCGAAATGCTGTTTATATTATGAGCGAGGCAAGTATGAAACTCAGAAAATGGTCAACTAATGATAACGATTTGATGGAGCAATGGAAACAAGAAGGATTTGATACTCAGCCTCTACACAACCCAATTGAATTAGGATTTGACTCAACAAAGGTTCTAGGAATGTCTTGGCATACGAGTGAAGATTGCTTTATCGTAGATGTAAAAGGCTTATTAGAAATGTTATCAAAAAATGAAAACACCAAGCGCTTCATCCTGCGTGCTATTGGAAAAATATTCGACCCTCTTGGCTTGCTCACTCCTTATACTATTCCCATGAAATGCCTATTTCAAGATCTGTGGTTGAGGAAAATTGCTTGGGATGAAGATCTACCAATAGATGTTAAAGAAAAGTGGCTTCAATGGTGTTCTGAGATCCCACGCCTCTCCGACCTAAAAATTCCAAGAATTGTGCTAAATTCAACGAAAGAAGAAAATTCAGATGTGGTAGAGATTCACTGTTTTTGCGATGCTAGTAAGAAAGCCTTCGGCACTGTCATATACCTCAGAATTGTAAAAGAAAATGCTATTGAAGTTAACCTTGTGACTTCAAAAAGTAGAGTTACACCTCTTAAAAAAATCACTTTACCAAGATTAGAGCTATTGGGAGCTTTACTTGCTGCCCGACTAGGTAATGCAGTCAAGAAAATAGTAGATCATAAGAAGCCATCAGATGTGTTCTTCTGGACAGACTCGAAAATCACTTTGTACTGGATTAGAGGTTCTAGTAAAAGATGGAAATCATTCATAGCGAATCGTGTCAACGAGATTCGATCTTTGACTGACTCCAATTCGTGGTTTCATTGTCCGGGAAAGTCTAATCCAGCCGACCTCCTTACCAGAGGCGTCAGTGTTGATATGCTCTTAGAAAAGGATTTGTGGTTTAAAGGTCCCCCCTTTTTGAGAGAAACTGTTCTCCCAACTAATGACTGCAACATCCAAAATTCGCCAGATGACTATTCTGATGAACTAAAGAAAACAGTTAAATGTGAAAATGATAACTCTTTAGTTACTCTAGCTATTTATGATCAAAATTATTTATTAGATTATATTATTAGTGTTAGTAATAATTATATAACTATCATTCGTATTTTATGTTATGTGCTTAGATTTATTCATAACCTTCGAAATGTTAATAGAGTGAAAGATCATCTTACTTCTAAAGAATTAAATGCTGCAGAATTATCACTGATAAAGATGGTTCAACAAAGTGAGTATCAGGAAGAAATAAAATGTCTTCAGAAAGGTAATTCGGTACCAAATAAAAGTAAACTAAATTCTTTAAATTGTTTCTTAGATGAAAGTAATATTTTAAGAGTTGGGGGTAGATTGGGTAACTCATATTTGACAACAAATGAAAAACATCCTATGGTTCTGCCAAGTAAGCATCCCCTTACCTTAATTATTGTAAGATATTTTCATTTAAAGTATTTACATGTAGGATCACAAACATTGTTGTACCATATTCGTCGTAAATTTTGGATAACTAATGGTAGAAACATCTGTCGCAAAATAACATATGAATGTGTCACTTGTTTTAAAAACAAGCCTGTATTAGCGAGTCAAGTTATGGGTGACTTGCCCAAAGAGCGTGTTACACCTTCATTTCCATTTTCCATTATTGGAACTGATTATTGTGGCCCTTTTTACATTAAATTCAAAAATCAAAGGAAAGGTACATATAATAAAGTGTATGTATGTATATTCGTTTGTCTCTGCACCAAAGCTATTCATCTAGATTTCGTTTCAGATCTCACTTCTGCAGCCTTCATTGCTTGTTTTAAGCGCTTTGTTAGCAGAAGGGGAAAGTGTTCAAAAATATTTTCTGACAATGCAAAAAACTTTGTAGGGGCAAACTTAGAATTGAAAAGGCTTCACAATTTGGTTAGACACCCAGATGAAGCATTAGCTGATTATTTTGCAAGGGAAAATATCGAATGGAATTTTATTCCTCCGAAAGCGCCGAACTTCGGTGGTCTTTGGGAGGCAGGGGTTAAATCATTCAAATTCCATCTAAAACGTGTAATTGGTAACGCGCACCTCACTTTAGAGGAATTTCTGACAGTAATTCTAGAAATTGAAAGTGTTTTGAACTCAAGACCTCTGTCCCCATTGTCATCAGATTTCGACGATTTCGAGACTCTGTCACCGGGTCATTTTCTTATAGGTAGGCCCTTAACGTCTATTATTGAACCCCAGCTCACTGAAATTTCGGAAAACAAACTTAGCAACTGGCAAAAAATAACAAAATATAGCCAGCAAATATGGAAATTATGGAAGCGAGACTATCTGAACACCTTGCAGCAACGTAATAAATGGCAAATAAATAAAAACAATATAAATGTTGGTTCTCTCGTATTGATCAAAGATGAAAATATGCTCAGCACAAAATGGGCAACAGGTAGGATTTCCGAGATATTTCTCGGTAAGGACAAAAAAGTTCGAGTAGTGAACATTCGTCTACCTAACGGTAGAATAATAAAGAGAGATGTGAGAAGTATTTGTCCCCTTCCAATTAATGGAAACTAATTTGTTTAATGTATATATTTGGTATATTTTGAATATATTTTGTTGTTTAATTTCTATAGTATGTTTTATTGTATTCAAATGTAAAGTAATTTAGCCATTTTTCCTTTGTTATTAATTATATCTTTGCATTGTTATATGTAGTATTATTTAATTTTATATTATATAATAGAGTAGTTTTGAAACCTGCAGGTTTCAACGGTCGGGAGTATGTTACTGATCGTAATTAAAATCTCCCGTACGAGGGCGCTGTGTCAGCGCCGTAATTTTATTTATTATTCCAATCGTCTGCGTGTTGACGATAGATTGTAATTTAGTTACTAGTGAGTGGAAACACTGAATTTTTTGTTGTTGTTGTTATTGAAATGATGGAATGTTTTGACTTGGAAACGGCCAGAGAGACTGTTTCACTCTTAACAATTATTGTTTTAAAATAAAGAAATATACAGTTCACTGCGAAGAGTTCCTTAAAAATGGTGTCATTGACTAACTTATTGTTTTATTCTTAACAAAAATAATCTAATATATAAATCTAATATAATATATAATATATAAATCTAATATATAAATCTAATATAGTCAGAATTGAAAAAATGCTGTATATACTTTGAAACTTTCTCATAATATACTTTCAATATTCTTGTAAAAGAATTTTAATTATATATGTTTTATGTTGTTTAGGAAATATTATCACTTTATATACACTGTAAAAAAAAAAAAAAAAAAAAAAAATCTGTAAAGTTACTAAAATTTTTCTAGGAAACTGGGATTCATAGAACTTCTTATGTAACGGCAACAACAAAAATTCATGTAACAGATACACTTTTGCACCATAAATAAAAAAATCTGTAAGGTTAGTGAGAATTATTTACGAAACTGCGATGCCTATAGAACTTTTTATGTAACAGCAACCTCGGGTTACAGATAAAACTTTTATAAGATTGCTGTAATTTCAGTAGATTCTTTTGTAAAGCTACAGATTTCTGTATCTTTACAAAAACTAGTTTTGTAGATTTACATCTTTTTTTGTACAGTGTACAGATAAAATTTTAGTAAGCATATACAGATTTCTGTAACTTTATATCTGTTGAATGACAGATTTGTTTTTACAGTGTAGAAAATAAGTCGAGTCGGGTCGAGCTTGATTTCATTGATGTTTTCCGCGAGTCAGTCTGGGCCATGAAAAGGGGGGAAAAACAGATAAACCGGGACCGAACCTTAAAATTTCGGACTATCCAGAATCCCTACATTGATGTCTAAACAAAATACATCAAAACCTCGATAAGTCACTGCTCACATATTATATCTTCCCACCTCCCACCAGATTATATCCTTTATTAGCCCCCGATATGCTATTTCTTTCGGTCAGCAATTAAAGTGTCGTCTCTAAAAAATAACGTTGCGTTACAGAAGCCAGCCGTAAAACAAAGCAGATGTATCATTGTACGGGATAATCTCTACTGCAATTTTTTAAACTTCTAAGTATCACACATTTTTAGTTTTTATACCGTCGTATTGAAAAAAAAGTACTTTTAAAGCAAATTTGTATGAAAATTGTATCTCAATTTATTTTCGAGATATTATTTTTTTTTCTAATTTTTAGCTCCATTTTTTTAATGTTGGCAACGGAAGTAATCCATTTCTGTAGAAAGTAAAGGAAAAGTAGTTGGAAAATAGTAATTTTATCTTTTTGTTGCAATTTTCTCATAACAACTGAAAAAAAAAAAATGTAAATAAAATACGTGCTATTTTGAGAAACTCTCAATAAATGATTTCTGATAAAACAGGGAGCTATTATAAACTATATTTAATTTTAAGTATATCTATATTAATGTTACAAACAAATGAAGGCATATGAATCATGAGATAACCGATTTTTTTGGCGAGTTTCTTGAAGGACGACATCGCTTTTTGCTGGATTTGTGTATTATTCAGCGATAGCGACGTCATACGCATACTTTACTGTAGATCTTGTTTAAGATTGGATCGTAAATGCGGAATTCTTCAGCGGATGCGAATGACATTATTTTATATAAAATATAAGCCCGTGTTTTAAGTCTTAAAACTGAAATATATTTTGTACTGTCGATATTTATATGTATTTTTTTTACATCGGGTGCGACACTAAATTCTGGAAAAGCAGAATTCGTGTTTTCTAATCTATTTCTCATAGACACTAACGAATTCAAACCTTCATTTTCCAGTCACAAATGTTCGTCCTTTTGTACAACTCAGAAAAAAAAAAAAAGCCATATTTTCATAGAGTAATATTTCCTCGTTAGTGTTTCATTTTAACTCTTTTAAAGGGAATGCGGAGTTTCCTGGACTGTCGTTTAGAATGCGGCGCAGATGACTGCTTTAAGTAAAGTCAACATTTTGAAATCAGTTTATATAGATGTTTAGAAGGAAGTAGCATTTTTCATTTTCTGATAAATGTATTACAATTTGAGTGCAATCGATTGCTCCTGTATGAGAACCCTTCTCATATTGTCGGGTTGCAAAAAACATTTTAAATCAACAACTTGAGACCATTTTCTGAAAGATTTTGTACTGTTATCTTTTATCAAAGAACGAGAAATGCTATTCGACTTCTCAGCGTCTGAATAAGAACAGCTACACAATGTTAAACATGTTACACGTGTTTGTTACGTCGTCAAGTCTTTTTATTTCGACATTTTATATGTGTTTTTATTAATGTTTTACTAATTTATTTCTTTCATTATTTAAAATTACTGCAAATTGTGATTATTTTCCCCTTCAAGCCTATATCTAATGCTTACATACATTTTATAGTTATACCCGTCTACGTTTTTTGACTAAATAAAGATCATTAGGTTCCGTACAATTTTCCGTTATTAGCCCCCGGTATGCTATTTCTTTCTCCCAGATTATTTTGTGTCGTCTCCAAAAAATGACGTTACGTTACAGAAGCCAGCCGTAAAACAAAGCAGATGTATAATTGTACGATTAAATACTCGATAGCATTTTTTAAAACTTCTGAGCATCGCACATTTTTCAACTTTTATACCGTCGTTTTGGGAAAAAAAATGTACCTTTAAATGCAATTTGTTTGAAAACTGCATCGCAATTTATTTTTGAAATATTAATTTTTTTGTAGTTTTTAGAGCCATTTGCTTAATATTGACAGCGATTCATTTCTGTAGAAAGTAAAGGAAAAATAGTTGTAAAATAGTAATTATATATTTTTGTTGCCATTTTCTCATAACAACCGAAAGAAAATGTAATTATCTGTAAGTTATTTCATGTATAATACGAAGTGCATAGCATTTACAGGGACACACAAAAAGATTTCAGACAATTATATTATATCCGAAGTACTGTATATTAATGGTGATGGCAGGGAATGCATTTTCAATTATGATATGCGCTTTTAAGTTTCACTATATTTATGCATTACTATATTGTGTGTATAAATGCTATAGTTGATATACAGGGCTACACAAAAGAATTCGTAAAGGCTACTATGAGCGTAAATTTCTGAAAGGTGATCTTTAAATGTGTTATGCATTTTTACGCTGAACTGCATTTAGTTTAGTAAGAAATGTTTGTAGAATATAGATAAAATTATATACATGATCACGCAAAGAATTGGATAAATATCGTCTATGGATGATAATTCCTGGAAATGTGATTTCAGTAGTTTTAAGAGTGATTTAGCTAAATAGTGGCGTGTAATAAATTGTATTAGGTAAACTACAGTGCTGAACAAAAGTATTCAAGTATGTTTCCATCTATTAGTATAAATTGCTGAAAGAGAAATTTTAACTGTTATGCGTTTTCTTGCTAAATTTTCCAATATATAGTATATATATCAGCCTACAGATCAAATACAGGGCTGTTCAAAAGAATTGGAATAATTATTTGGCTATGGGACAGTAACTGCTGAAATCAGTTTTTTAAATGTTTAATTAGTTATCTTATTTACCTTATTTCCCTATATAACGAAGTTTTGTTAAAGCTTTCATGGAGTGTTGGAAAGTGTTCATATGTCGTACGCATCATTTTTCTTTCTTGTTTAAATTTGTAAGCATAGCACATTTTCAATTTTTACACCTTCCAATAGGAAATAAAAGTACTGTTAGTTGCAATTTGTTTGAAAACTGCATCTCAATTTATTTTTGAGATTTAATCTTTTTGTTGTTTTTAATGCTATTTCTGTTATGGTGGCAATTGAAGTGCTCCGTTTCTGTAGAAAGTTAAAGGAAAATAGCTGGAAAATAATAGATTACTATATCTTTTTGTTATCATTTTCTCATAAAAACTGAAAAAAAATGCGATTAAAATACGTGCTATTTAAAAAATATATAAATGAATGATTTCTGATAAAATATGGAGCTGTTATTATAAACTATATTTAATTTTAAGTATCCATATTAATGGGTCGAGTTTCTTCAAGAGTTTCTTCAAAGACGACATCGCTTTTTTGTTGGAATTGTGTATTATTCTGCGATAGTGACGTCCTTTGCATACTTTTCTGAAGATGTTGTTTAAGACAGTGGATCGTAAATGTGGAATTCTGAAGCGGATGCGAATGACATCATTTTATATAAAATAAGAGTGTGTGTTTTAAATCTTAAAACTAAAATATGTTTTGTACTATCTACATTTATATACATATGTTTTTTTTCCATCAGGGACGACACTAAATTCTGAAAAAAACGGAATTCCTGTTTTCTATTTTTTTCTTTTTCATTAGGATCACCTACACAACTGTGTAGGTCAGGTCTTATGGCAGTATATATGTTTTATATTTTAATTTACCTAAGAAAACGCTTTTATTAGCGTATTTTTTATTGTGGATCATTAAGTATTAGTCTACCCTATTTCATTTAGGCCTTTTCTTTTTTTCTTTAAAGTATTTTATTATTCATCATTTTTTTTTCTTATAGCAAGTATTTCAATAAACATCCTCCAAGGATAAAGATATAATGTTACTTTCGTTAATACGCATTTTTTAATTACCTTTTTGTATAAAAATTAGTTTAAAAAACGCAGATTTCTTTACAAATAATTAAAAATTTTGTAAATTACTATATTATGTTGCAGTTGCTACCTTTAATCTAAACTTCCCTATTAGTTACTTTTGTAAGTCAAACTTAAAACTAGTATGTTGTGGCCATCACAAAACTTTCTTCTATATAAATCGCGTCAATTAAATCATTTAAATAGTACAAGAAATTACATCAATTTAGCACCACACATTAAGAAAAAAGTGGTAACGTTCCATGTAAAATCCAGGAACGTTTCGCCTTTTCTCAGGTTTTTAGAATAATTTAGCTCTTTCCTGCGAAATTCTGGTTTTCTTATCTGAAACGTTCCTGAACAAAAGTTCGAAACAGCAAAACGCTGCGGCCGCCATTTTATTATTTTTTTTGCTATAATCCGTTGCTCGCGCGCGAGTGTCGAAAACGAATTCCTTAAATGAATGTCAAAAAATCAATATGGAATGCGAATAAATCAATAGAAGACATAATCCTTTACGTCTCTATTGTCAAGACCATTCAGATGAAAATGCAATACCTCTGTGACATCGCTAAGAGATTATCCCTCGAACTTGTCTGTGGAATGTTTAACGGGCAGCCCGTGTAAAACAATACACCTATTATTTAGATCTCCATTAACCAGGGGACCATCAAACATGATTCTCACCGATTTTGATTAATTTAAAGTATGTTTTAGAGTTCTTATCTCTAATTATTCTTGTGAAAGGATTTCTTCAAATGGGCCTTAGATTTTCAGAAATTAGATGCCGAAGTTTAGCATACGTTTCAAATACCCTTTAGTTTGCAGCTTTCAACGTGTTTTTCGTGGTGTGGACGCAGAAGGCCCGCTCGCCACCCGTACTGCCCGAGTTCGATGCTACCTCTTGATTTTTTTTCTTTTTTAATTAATTTTATATTTTGACACTTTACAATTTGATTTAAATTTGATATATATTTGACACTTTGAATGGCTGCAAATTTGAATTTTTTTATATTTTCGTAAAAAATATACAATTATGTTTATGATTTTTTGTTCATGAAAATTTATATGTATTTTATCTCACTTGTAAACTAACATCATTACTAACGAAAAACCAAAATATTTTATGTCTAGATTTTTTTATTATTATTTATATTTTTATATTTTAAGCAAAGTTCAGAAACAATATATCATATATATATTTACTTTATTGAATTTTAACTGAAAATTTATTTTTCGTGCAAACTATAAATAATAATTTTGATGTCAAATGTCCAAATGTGTTTATCTTTAAATAAATAAAAATGGACAAATTATATTTCAAAATATTTTTTCATTCTAACAAATAATGATAATAAAGTAAAAATTGTCAACTGGAAATGTAAAAATCGTCTGCGGATCCCGCATGACATATAACTTATGATATATATTTTTTTAAGAAATCGTTAGATAGCATTTCATAATAATATCAGAATAAATTTAAAAAATATATATTGATATATTTTATGTTCTTTTGAATACAAGTACTAGGTAAGAAGTTATGCTCTATTATAGGAATTTTTTTCGTATAAATATTACATTTTGAATATTTCTACAATATATGTCACTCGATTAATTGTATATTTACTAAACTTAAATGCCAGAGTCAGTAATAGCAAACAATTTTGTATTTCATCATTTGTCATATTTTAATATATTGAACAAACCAAATATTAAAAAGATATTTATTTTGTTATTTTTTTTTCTAATAAAATATTGTGCATTATTTGAGACTTGTATTTAAAATATAAAAAGGTAAACAATAATAATGTTATGAAAACAAACTTTCTGTACATATTAATTTGTATTTCCATCAACAGAAAGGTTAGTTTAATAATTTCAGAAAAAATAGAAGTTTTCGTGAAAGATCAAAAACATAAATTGATTTTGAAAATATCAAAATTTCGAAGCTGAAAAAAATTGCAACTTTGATTAAAATTTGTAAAGTGTCAAAAATATGAAATTAATGTAAAAAAAAAAAATAAACAGTTAGGAGGTAGCATCGAACTCGGTTCCTCTGGCTGGTGGGTGAACACTCTGAGATCACTCCACGTAATACTCGTTGAAAGTTGCAAACTAATTAGTATTTGAAACGTATGCTGAACTTCGGCCACCAATTTCTGGGAATCTAAAGACACGAGCCGTTAATTCCCAAATTGACTCAGCCGAGCCTAGCAATCTGATTGGCTAAAACTGATATTTATATAGTAGAAAATTATATTTATTTTCTTATGAAGTAGTGTAATATAAAATAGAATGCAATTATAATGACTTAAATTGATTTATTTTGTTAAATTTGATCAAAATCACAGTAAAGTAATCCAAAATATTAACATTAACGAAGAGTCAGATTGCTGAGCTCGGCTGAGCCAATTTGGGAATTTACGGCTCGTATCTAAGACCCATTTGAAGAAATACTTTCACTAGAATAATTAGTGATAAGAGCTCTACAATATACTTTGAATTCATAAAAATTGGTGAGCATCATGTTTGGTGGTACCCTTATACGACTACAAAATAATTCTAAATCTTTAGTCTAAAACTAGGCATTCTATGTGAGCTTGGTTAATTTAAATAAAAAAAGAAATTAATCAATTATCTAGAACATCCTTGTTGGACATAAAAAGTTTTTTTGTCTCCCATTTAAAGGATTATAAATTAAAAGAAAAAGATAATTATAAAAGAGTAAGTGGCTATAAATATAATCTTGTTCCGCTAATATTTTTTATATGCTATATTATTTTTAGAACAAATTTGTTTTTAACAAATATGTGCCTTAATATTATTTATGTTTTAATGGGTTTGCATTTAAGAATTATATATTTATGTCTAAGATTTAAAATTAGTTAAACCACATATGCGCTATTGTTTTCTATTTCTTTTTTTCCTTTTTACTCTATCTATATAACATGCAGTTGTACAGTTGTATTTATTTTAGTTTAGTGAGCTAAATCCAGAAGCAATCCAGAAATGTTATTTGAAAATAATGGGCAGTTGGGTTGCCCATTACTTATACGAAGTGTTTCTTGAAAATAACAGAAACCAATTTTAATTAATTTTTCAACTACTTTTCAGCAGCGAAATTACGCTTGAAATTGTTGAATATTAAAGAAGTTTTGAACACTTCTGAAACGTTCCGTTGATAATAAGTTAAGCTTTCTGTGAAATGTCAGTAACATTTTGCTGCCAACAGAAATATTCCTGGTATTTCGCAGGAAACTTACTGGCATTTCTGTAGAAATTTTTTAAGATATGCAGTAAAGTTCCAGTCATTTTCAAGAAATGTTTCTTGGAAATAATGGGCAACTCAGCTGCCCATTTTTTCCCAGGAACGTTGCGGAATTTTTTTTACAGTGCAATTAATATCAAAGCGGATCTGAATTTGATAAAAATTCGTGCCTTAGTTCTTGAGATAGAGCTATAGTGGAAATTCTGAAAAGTGTAGCATAGCACCGCCACCTGTTGAGTGATTTACACCAATACATAAACAGCAATAATTGATATGCAGGTATACATGGATCTGAAGTTCGTTGAAAATCCAAGCATTAGTTCTTGAGATAGAGCTATTTCGGAAATCACAAAAAACTGCATAGTAGCGCCACCTGTTGAGCGATTTACACCAAACTGTATAAAATGTCAATACATATCAAGGACTAACTGATTCTAAAGTTTGATGAAAATTCGTGCATTAGTTCTTGAGATACACCTATAGTGGAAGTTCTGAAAAATACAGCATAGCAGCGCCACCTGTTGAGCGATTTACACCAAAATGTACAAAATGTCAATTCCTGTCAAGGATTAGCTGATTCTGAAGTTTGGTGAAAACTATTGCATTAGTTATTGAGATAGAGCTATAATGGAAATTCTGAAAAGTGCAGCATAGAAACGCTACCTGTTGAGCGATTTGCACTAAAACACAAACAGCACTAATTCATATCAAAGTATACTTGAATCTGAAGTTTGATGAAAATCCAAACATAAGTTGTTGAGATAGAGCTATTGCGGAAATCGTAAAAAATGTAGTATAGCAGCGCCACCTGTTGAGCGATTTACACTAAAATGTACAAAACTTCAATTCATGTCAAGGACTAACTGAATCTGAAGTTTGATGAAAATCCGTGCATTAGTTCTGGAGATTGAGCCATTGCAGAAATCGTGAAAAAGGCTGCATAGCAGCGTCACCTGTTGAGCGATTTACACCGAAAACTAATCAGCAACAATTTATATCAGGGACTAACGGAATATAAATTTTTATTAAATTCCGTGCATTAGTTCTTGAGATAGAGCGCCCACAAAATTTTTGTCACATACAGACAGACAGACTCTCAGATGCACAGACTCACAGACAGACATTTTGTAAAAACATGTTTTTCGGAATCTCTGACCTCTAAAACGTGCAAATCCGTCGAAAACCGAAAGTCGAAAATTTTCACGAATCCAATGCTTTCTTCTTGTAAAGATAGAAGAAAGTAAAAAGGTGGAATTAAAATCTTTAACAATCTGTTTCCATATAAATTTTGCCTTTATTTCGGTTTATAAGACATGCTAAAATTAGATACTCTTTTTCAAACACTAGGGGGCTCGGACCCCTACGAGCTACGCTCGCCAACCCCCGTCCAGACACCGCAGACTCTAAATGCATGCTAATTTGATCGGCTTTAAAAAGATTTCGAAAGATTGAATTATCTTTCTATTCTAAAAAAAAAGGAACTACCGCTGTCACCGCCGCCGCCACCGCCGCGGTTTTGAATTTTTTGTGACCGGAGGTCTTTCTTCGTTAATATTAAGAAAAATAATGCATACAAAAATATGAAAATCGGTAGTATTATACAGAAATGTTTGATAAACACGCTGATGCAGACAGTTTTCAGATCGAAGAATTATTTTAAGATATATTTAATGCTAAAGTTGGACAAAATCGTTCCACTAAAAAAGTTTTATAGGAGCAAAAACTGTTCATAGGAATTTAATCATTTTTAGATCATTTTATGCGTTAGAATTTACCGGGGTGCAGATTGCATTAATTTTTTTATTTTGACTAATTTTTTGAGGTTTTATTTCTATTTTAAATTAAGATTTTCAGCATTTCTAGAGATATTTTTAACAGATTTTAGAAAGTGATATTAATTTAAACTGTTGCCAACTGTATAAACAGCGGAAACAATAATGTTTGCTTCAAAAAAAAAAAAAAAAAATATATATATATATATATATTTATACCTGTAAATAAATTTATTTACACGTGACTATTATAAACAGAAAAAAAACATTTGGAATTAGAATTAAATAATTATGCACAAAAAGCAGGAACTTATTAAAAATTACATCATAAAAACTATAATTACACGTGAATTTTAAGAGAGAAAGGAATTTGTAAAACAATAAATTTATTAACATGCGTTGGAAGTCTTAAATAGGAGAAATTACGTCATATTTACGTCACATTACAGTTATTACATAAAATGAACACAAAATAATATTGCAAAACGGTTTAAATTTAGAAATTGCGCTAGATATTTATTTGATATTTTAAGAGGATACTTTTCAACTATTTTTTTTAGGAAAGCGCAAATAATATTTCATTTCTAACACAAGTATTTTCACGTGAATATTAAAAAGAGAAAGAATAGTTTGGTCAAAATTACATCAGATTAAAAAAGATTAATTTAAAATGTCTCATTTAAAAGAACTTTCTTTTCACTTTGTTAAAAAATACCAGGAGACAAAGACTCTGTTTACTTAATTCCTTTTATATTAGCTTACTTTGAAATGTTGTTACACGTGTCTACGTCATCAAGTTATTTTTATTTCGACGTTTTATTTGTATTTTTATTAATTTTGTACTAATTTATTTGTTTTTTCGTTATTTAAAATAAAAATTATGCCAATTTGTATAATTTGGCGAGTGGTTTGGCGATTTATATAATTTGGCGAAATTGGTCGACGGGATAATCAAGTGGAACCGCAACGGATTTGGCGTTAAAATTCCCCAATCAAAGAAAAATGAAAAGAAACCCGTTTATAGAGAGATCGCCACTGTATTTTAAATTATAATTCAATCTTTCGAAATCTTTTTAAAGCTGATCAAATTAGCGTGCATTTAGAGTCTACGGGGGTTGGCGAGCGTAGCTCTTAGGGGGCTGAGCCCCCTAGTAATTTAAAAAACAGTAGCGATCTCCCTATAAACGGATTTCTATTAATTTCTCTTTGATTGGGAAATTTTAACGCCAAATCCACTGCGGTACTACTTGATTATCCCGTCGACCCATTTCGCCAAATTATATAAATCGCCAAACCACTCGCCATACAAATTGGCATAAATTTTATTTTAAATAACGAAAGAACAAATAAATTAGTACAACATTAATAAAAATACAAATAAAACGTCGAAATAAAAATAACTTGATGGCGTAGACACATGTAACAACATTTCAAAATAAGCTAATATAAAAGGAATTAAGTAAACAGTCTTTGTCTCCTGGTATTTTTTATCAAACCGAAAAGAAAGTTCTTTTAAATGAGACATTTTAAATTAGTCGTTTTTAATCTAACGTAATTTTGACCAAGCTATTCTTTCTCTTTTAAATATTCACGTGAAAATACTTTTGTTAGAAATGAAATATTATTTGCACTTTCGTAACAAAAATAGTTGAAAAGATCCTCTCAAAATATCAAATAAATGTTTAGCGCAATTTCTAAATTTAAACTGTTTTGCAATATTTTGTGTTCATTTTATGTAATAACTGTAATGTGACGTAAATATGATGTAATTTCTCCTATTTAAGACTTCTAACGCATGTTACTGAATTTATTATTTTACAATATCCTTCCTCTTTTACAATTCACGTGTATACTTTTAATGAAGTAATTTTCAATAAGTTCCTGCTTTTTATACGCAATAATTTAATTTTAATTTGAAAGTATCTTTTCTGTTTACAATAGTCATGTGTAAATAAATTTTTAATTTGAAGCAAACATTATTGTTTCCGTTGTTTATACAGCTGGCAACAGGTTAAATTAGTACAATTTTCTAAAATAAGTAAAAAATATATCTCGAAATGTTTAAAATTTGAAATTAAAATAGAAACGAAACCTCGAAAAATGAGTCAAATTAAAAAAAATTAATGAATTCTGCACACCGGGAAATTATAACTTATAAAATGATCTAAAAATAATTAAATTCCGATGTATAGTTTTAACTCCTATAAAACTTTTTTAGTGGAACGATTTTGTCCAACTTCTGCATTAAATATCTCTTAAAATAATTCTTCGATTTAAAAACTGTCTACATCAGCGTGTTTACCAAACATTTCTGTATAATACTACCGATTTTCATATTTTTGTATGCATTATTTTTCTTAATATTAACGAAGGAAGACCTCCTGTCACAATAAATTCAAAACCGGCGGCGGCGGTGACAGCGGTAGTTACTTTTTTACTTTCTTCTATCTTTACAAGAAGAAAGTATTGGATTCATGAAAATTTTCGAATTCCGGTTTTCGACGGATTTACACGTTTTAGAGGTCAGAGAACCCGAAAAACATGTTTTTACAAAATGTCTGTCTGTGAGTCTGTCTGTCTGTCTGTCTGTCTGTGTGTCTGTGTGTGACACAAATTTTGTGAGCGCTCTATCTCAAGAACTAATGCATAGGATTTAATAAAAATTCATATTCAGTTAGTCCCTGATACAAATTGATGCTGATTAGTTTTTGGTGGAAATCGCTCACAGGTGGCGCTGCTATGCTGCAATTTTATGATTTCCGAAATGGCTCTATCTCAAGAACTAATGCACGGATTTTCATGAAACTTCAGATTCTGTTAGTCCTTGATATGACTGGATGCTGATTAGGTGTTGGTGTAAATCGCTCAACAGGTGGCGCTGCTATGCTGCATTTTTTATGATTTTCGCAACGGCTCTATCTCAAGAACTAATGCACGGATTTTCATGAAACTTCAGATTCAGTTAGTTCTTGATATGATTTGATGCTGATTTCGTGTTAGTGCAAATCGCTCAACAGGTGCCGCTGCTACGCTGCATTTTTAACGATTTCCGCAATGGCTCTATCTCAAGAACTAATGCACTGATTTTCATCAAACTTCAGATTTAGTTAGACCTCGATATGACTTGATGCGGATTACGTGTTGGTGTAAATCGCTCAACAGGTGGCGCTGCTGTGCTGCATTTTGCACGATTCCTGCAATAGCTCTATCTCAAAAACTAATGCACGAATGTCCAACTAACTTCAGATTTAGTTAGATGTTAACACAAGTTGTTGCTGATTAGGTTTTGGTGTTAATCGTCTAATAGGTGGCGCTGCTATGCTGGCATTCTCATGATTTTTGCAATAACTCTATCTCAAAAACTAATGCGCGGAATTCCCCCAAACTTCAGATTCAGTTAGACTTTGACGTAAGTGGTTGTTTGGTAGTTTTGTTTAACATAGGTTTTGGTGTAAAGCACCCAATAGGTGGTGTTGCTAAGCTGAATTTTGCTGTATTTACACGATTTCGTAGATAGCCATATCTCAAAAACTAATGCACGGAATTTCATATCTATAGAATCCTCATGATGGGCATAGATTGCCGTTTAATTTTGGTAGTGTGATAGCTAATTTTCAAGTATTAACATGCGTGAGATAGAAGAAAGTTTTGGGATTGGTATCATTTTTCGAGGTTTCATTTCTATTTTCTCTCTTTACTACATTACTTTTTTTTAGAATAGAGAGAAAATAGAAATGAAACACCGAAAAATGAATCAAATAAAAAAAAAATTAATGAATTCTGCACACCGGGAAATTATAACGTATAAAATGATCTAAAAATAATTAAATTCCGATGTATAGTTTTTGCTCCTATAAAACTTTTTTAGTGGAACGATTTTGTCCAACTTTAGCTGTAAATATCTCTTAAAATAATTCTTCGGTTTAAAAACTGTTTGCATCAACGTGTTTATCAAACATTTCTATATTAATACTACCGATTTTCATATTTTTGTATGCATTATTTTTCTTAATATTAACGAAGGAAGACCTCCTATCACAAAAAATTCAAAACCGGCGGCGGCGGTGACAGCGGTAGCTATTCATTTCTCTTTGATTGGGGAATTTGGCCAAATCAGCTACTGTTAAAAGATACAATGGTGCTACCGTCTTTGATTAAATAATTTTAGTTAAACATTTCAAAATATAAAATGGATTAAGTAAACAGAGTCTTTGTCTCCCGGTATTTTTTAACAAAGCGAAGAGAAAGTTTTTTTTTTTAAATAAGACATTTTAAATATATCGTTTATAATCTGACGTAATTTTCACCAAACTTTTCTTTCTCTTTTTAATATTCACGTGAAATACTTTTGTTATGAAATGAAATATTTAAGCTGTCCTAACAAAAATAGTTGAAAAATATCAAATAAATGTCTTTCGCAATTTTTTAAATTTAAACTGTTTTGCGATATTATTTTTTGTTCATTTTACGTAATAAGTGTAATGTGACGTAATTTCTCATATTTAAGACTTCTAACGCATGTTAATGAATTTATTATTCTACAATATTCTTTCTCTTTTAAAATTCACGTGCTAATATAGTTTTTATGGCGTAATTTTCAATGAGTTCCTGTTTTTTTATATTTTATGTTTACAATAGTCACGTGTAAATAAATTTTTAATTTGAAGCAAACATTGTTTGCGCTGTTTATACAGTTGACAACAGTTTAAATTAATACCATATTGTAAATTATGTAAAAAATATCTCTCAAAATGCTGAAAATTTGAATTTAAAATAGAAATAAAACCTCAAAAATGAGTCAAAATAAAAAAAATTAATGCAGTCTGCACTCCGGCAAATTCTAACGCATAAAATGATCTAAAAATGATTACACTGCCATGTATAGTTTTTGCTGCTATAAAACTTTTTTAATGGAACTATTTTGTCCAACTTTAGCATTAAATATCTCTTAAAATAATTCTTCGATTTGAAAACTGTCTGCATTAGCGTGTTTATCAAACATTTCTCTATAATACCACCGATTTTCATAGTTTTGTATGCAATATTTTTCTTAATATTAACGAAGAAAGACCTCTGGTCACAAAAAATTCAAAACCGGCGGCGGCGGCGGTGACAGTGGTAGTTACTTTTTTTTAGAATAAAGAGAAAGAGATTTTAGAAAACTAGGGGTTTCGGCCCCCTACGAGCTACGCTCGCCAACCCCCATTCAGACAACGCAATCTCTAAAAGCATGCTAATTTGATCGGCTTTAAACAGATTTTGAAAGATTGAATTATAATTTATAAAACAGTGGCGATCTCCCTATAAATGGGTTTCTATTCATTTCTCTTCGATTGGGGAATTTTAAGGAAAAATCAGCTGCTGTTAAAAGATACAATGGCTGTTTTCTTCTTTTATTAAATAAAATCAGTTAAACATTTAAAAATAAGCTAATATAATATGCAAATCTGCACCAAACTGCAAATATATTTCACAAATACCAATGCCTTCTTTTGACGAAAACGACACAGAAGGTTAACGGATCTTAACTAAACCATTTAAGCAATTTCTTTATTTTCTGCTTCACAGAGTTTTCTCTTTCAAATCATATTTTTTGTCGATGACACTTCATTTTCAGCTTGTAATCTTTTTTATTTTTATTAAACTAGGGGGCTCGGCCCCCTACCAGCTACGCTCGCCAACCCCCCTCCAGACACCGTAGACTCTAAATGCACGCTAATTTGATCGACTTTAAAAAGATTTCGAAAGATTGAATTATAATTTAAAAAACAGTGGCGATCTCTCTATAAACGGATTTCTATTCATTTCTCTTTGATTGGGCAATTTTAACGCCAAATCCGTTGCGGTACTACTTGATTATCCCGTCGACCAATTTCGCCAAATTATATAAATCGCCAAATAATACAAATTGACATAATTTTTATTTTAAATAACGAAAAAAGAAATAAATTAGTACAACATTAATAAAAATACAAATAAAACGTTGAAATAAAAATAACTTGATGACGTAGACACGTGTAACAACATTTCAAAATAAGCTAATATAAAAGGAATTAAGTAAACAGAGTCTTTGTCTCCTGGTATTTTTTAACAAAGTGAAAAGAAAGTTCTTTTAAATGAGACATTTTAAATTAATCGTTTTTAATCTGACGTAATTTTGACCAAACTATTCTTTCTCTTTTTAATATTCACGTGAAAATACTTGTGTTAGAAATTAAATATTATTTGCGCTTTCCTAACAAAAATAGTTGAAAAGTATCCTCTTAAAATATCAAATAAATGTCTAGCGCAATTTCTAAATTTAAACCGTTTTGCAATATTATTTTGTGTTCATTTTATGTAATAACTGTAATGTGACGTAAATATGACGTAATTTCTCCTATTTAAGACTTCTAACGCATGTTAATAAATTTATTGCTTTACAAATTCCTTTCTCTCTTAAAATTCACGTGTAATTATAGTTTTTATGACGTAATTTTTAATAAGTTCTGCTTTTTGTACATAATTATTTAATTCTAATTCCAAATGTTTTTTTCTGTTTATAATAGTCACGTGTAAATAAATTTTTAATTTATTTACACGTATAAATATATATATTTTTAAAGCACTAGGGGGCTCGGCCCCCTACGAGCTACGCTCGCAAACCCCCGTCCAGACACCGCAGGGTCTAAATGCACGCTAATTTGATCGGCTTTAAAAAGATTTCGAAAGATTGAATTATAATTTAAAAAACAGTGGCGATCTCCCTATAAACGAATTTCTATTCATTTCTCTTTGATTGGGGAATTTTAACGCCAAATCCGCTGCGGTACTACTTGATTATCCCGTCGACCCATTTCGCCAAATTATATAAATCGCCAAACCACTCGCCAAATTATACAAATTGGCATAATTTTTATTTTAAATAACGAAAAAACAAATAAATTAGTACAACATTAATAAAAATACAAATAAAACGTCGAAATAAAAATAACTTGATGACGTAGACACGTGTAACAACATTTCAAAATAAGCTAATATAAAAGGAATTAAGTAAACAGTCTTTGTCTCCTGGTATTTTTTAACAAAGGGAAAAGAAAGTTCTTTTAAATGAGACATTTTAAATTAATCGTTTTTAATCTGACGTAATTTTTACCAAGCTATTCTTTCCCTTTTAAATAATCGCGTGAAAGTACTTTTGTTAGCAATGAAATATTATTTGCGCTTTCCTAACAAAAATAGTTGAAAATATCCTCTCAAAATATTAAATAAATGTCTAGCGCAATTTCTAAATTTAAACTTTTTTGTAATATTATTTTGTGTTCATTTTATGTAATAACTATAATGTGACGTAAATATGACGTAATTTCTCCTAAGACTTCTAACGCATGTTAATGAATTTATTATTTTACAATATCCTTTCTCTTTTAAAATTCACGTGTCGTGTATACTTTTTATGACGTAATTTTTAATAAGTTCCTGCTTTTTATACATAATTATTTAATTCTAATTTGAAAGTTTTTTTCCTGTTTATAATAGTCAAGTGTAAATAAATTTTTAATTTGAAGCAAACATTATTGTTTGCGCTTTTTATACAGTTGGCAACAGTTTAAATTAGTACAATTTTCTGAAATCTGTAAAAAATATCTCTAGAAATGCTGAAAATTTGAATTTAAAATAGAAATAAAACCTGAAAAAATGAGTCAAAATAAAAAAATTAATGCAATCTGCACTTCGGCAAATTCTAACGCATAAAATGATCTAAAAATGTTTAAATTCCTATGAACAGTTTTTGCTCCTATAAAACTTTTTTAGTGGAACGATTTTGTCCAACTTTAGCATTAAATATATCTTAAAATAATTCTTCGATCTGAAAACTGTCTGCATCAGCGTGTTTATCAAACATTTGTGTATAATACTACCGATTTTCATATTTTTGTATGCATTATTTTTCTTAATGTTAACGAAGAAAGACCTCCGGTCACAAAAAATTCAAAACCGGCGGCGGCGGCGGCGGCGGCGGCGGCGGTGACAGCGGTAGTTACTTTTTTTTAGAATAGAGAGAAGAGAAACATTATTGTTTCCGCTGTTTATACAGTTGGCAACAGTTTAAATTAATACCATTTTCTAAAATCTCTTTATTCTAAAAAAAAGTAACTACCGCTGTCACCGCCGCCGCCGGTTTTGAATTTTTTGTGACCGGAGGTCTTTCTTCGTTAATATTAAAAAACCTGTTGCATACAAAAATATGAAAATCGGTAGAATTATAGAAAAATGTTTGATAAACACGCTGATGCAGACAGTTTTCAAATCGAAGAATTATTTTAAGAGATATTTAATGCCAAAGTTGGACAAAATCGTTCCATTAAAAAAGTTTTATAGGAGCAAAAACTGTACATAGGAATTTAATCATTTTTAGATCATTTTATGCGTCAGAATTTCCCGGTGTGCAGATTGCAGTTAGTTTTTTAATTTGAATAATTTTTCGAGGTTTTATTTCTATTTTAAATTCAAATTTTCAGCATTTCGAGAGATATTTTCAACAGATTTCAGAAAATTGTACTAATTTAAACTGTTGCCAACTGTATAATAAACAGCGCAAACAGTAATGTTTGCTTCAAATTAAAAATTTATTTTACACGTGACTATTATAAACAAAAAATATAAAAAGCAGGAACTCATTGAAAATTACGTCATAAAAACTATAGTTACACGTGAATTTTAAATGAGAAAGAATATTGTAAAATAATAAATTCAGTAACATGCGTTTGAAGTCCTAAATAGGAGAATTTACGTCATATTACACTTATTACGTAAAATGAACAAAAAATAATATTGCAAAACAGTTTTAATTTAAAAATTGCGCGAGACATTTACTTGACATTTTAAGATGATCATAATATTTCATTTCTAACAAAAGTATTTTGACGTGAATATTAAAAAGAGAAAGAAAAGTTTGGTGAAAATTACGTCAGATTATACTTGTCAGATTCAAATTATAATTCAATCTTCCGAAATCTTTTTAAAGGCGATCAAATTAGCGTGCTGTTAGAGTCTGCGGTGTCTGAACGGGGGTTGACGAGCGTAGCTCGTAGGGGGCTGAGCCCCCTAGTCTGTTAAAAATATCTCTAGAAATGCTGAAAATCTGAATTTAAAATAGAAATAAAACCTCAAAAAATGAGTCAAAATAAAAAAATTAAGGCAATCTGCACTCCGGCAAATTCTAACGCATAAAATGATCTAAAAATGATTAAATTCCTATGAACAGTTTTTGCTCCTATAAAACTTTTTTAGTGGAACGATTTTGTCCAACTTTAGCATTAAATATCTCTTAAAATAATTCTTCGATCTGAAAACTGTCTGCATCAGCGTGTTTATCAAACATTTCTGTATAATACTACCGATTTTCATATTTTTGTATGCATTATTTTTCTTAATATTAACGAAGAAAGACCTCCGGTCACAAAAAATTCAAAACCGGCGGCAGCGGCGGTGACAGCGGTAGTTATTTTTTTTTTTTAGAATTGAGAGATTACTAAATAGTCGCTCGAAAGCAATCTAAACGCGTTCAATAAAATGGACATTATCCGCTGATAAGTCACATGATTGGGGAAAACAAACCGGCATGTTTCCGTATTGATATTATAGTGAAATTTCTTTTAACTATCTGAAAGTAAATTACTTCACCATGTGCCAAATTATTTTGTTCGTACAGCTGTTACAAAAGTTCAATTAATTCGTTTATAGACAAGAAAATATTCCTTTCAAAAAATTTATGCGAATACAAAAGGCATAAGTTCCGTAATACGGTTTTGCAGCCAATTGGCATAATTTAGTCAGCATCAATTGGCGCAAATATAATTTAACTTTCGTAACCAGTTTTTCTTGTGTATAGAAGCATTTCCATTGGAATTTAAACTTTTTTACTCTACTTTTATATAGCCGCAAACATATAAACCATGTTTATGTAATTTACACTTGACTATAAAATTTTCATCCATAACCGCTCACATGCACTTGAAACAACATTATTGCGAACATCGCTCGCTGATACATTTTGGCATTAAATCACATTGTTTGGCGACAAATGCTGATTCGAAAGCGTAATTAGATAACATGCATAGTAAGAACAGTTATTTTTACAGTTACATCTGCTAATATCTCCTGTAAGTCACATGATGGGGAAGTGCGACGTCAGGCGGATATTGTCCATTAATATTAATGTTATTAATACAATCTCAAATTATCAAAATACTGTCTCGCGCAATTTTTAAATTTAAACTGTTTTGCAATATTACTTTTTGTTCATTTTACGTAATAAGTGTAATGTGACGTAAATGTGACGTAAATGTGACGTAATTTCTCCTGTTTAAGACTTCTAACGCATGTTAATGAATTTATTATTTTACAATATCCTTTCTCTGTTAAAATTCACGTGTAATTATAGATGAAGTAATTTTCAATAAGTTCTGCGTTTTATACGTAATTATTTAATTCTAATTTGAAAGTTTTTTTTTCTGTTTATAATAGTCACGTGTAAATAAATTTTTAATTTGAAGCAAACATTATTGTTTGCGCTATTTATAAAGTTGGCAACAGGTTAAATTAGTACAATTTTCTAAAATAAGTAAAAAATATCTCTCGAAATGCCGATAATTTGAATTTAAAATAGAAATAAAAGCTCAAAAGAGATGAGTAAATTTAAAAACTAAATGCAATCTGCACACCGGGAAATTATATCGTATAAAATGATCTAAAAACGATTAAATTCCGATGTATAGTTTTTGCTCCTATAAAGCTTTTTAATGGAACGACTTTGTCCAAATTTAGCCTTAAATATCTCTTAAAATAATTTTTCGATTTGAAAATTGTCTGCATCAGCGTGTTTATCAAACATTTCTTTATAATACCGCCGATTTTCATAATTTTGTATGCAATATTTTTCTTATTATTAACGGAGAAAGACCTCCGGTCACAAAAAACTCAAAACCGGCGGCGGCGGCGGTGACAGCGGTAGTTACTTTTTTTCAGAATAGAGAGATGGTATTAATTTATACTGTTGCCAAATGTATAAACAGCGCAAACAATAATGTTTGCTTCAAATTAAAAATTTATTTACACGTGACTATTATAAACAGAAAAAATCATTTGGAATTAGAATTAAATAATTATGCACAAAAAGCAGGAACTTATTAAAAATTACGTCATAAAAAGTATACATGGGAATTTTAAAAGAGAAAGGATATTGTAAAATAATAAATTCATTAACATGCGTTAGAAGTCTTAAATAGGAGAAATTACGCCATATTTACATCACATTACAGTTATTACATAAAATGAACGCAAAATATTGCAAAACGGTTTAAATTTAGAAATTGCGCTAGACATTTATTTGATATTTTGAGAGGATCTTTTCAACTACTTTTGTTAGAAAAGCGCAAATATTATTTCATTTCTAACAAAAATATTTTCACGTGAATATTTAAAAGAGAAAGAATAGCTTGGTCAAAATTGCGTCAGATTAAAAACGATTAATTTAAAATGTCTCATTTAAAAGAACTTTCTTTTCGCTTTGTTAAAAAATACCAGGAGACAAAGACTGTTTACTTAATTCCTCTTATATTAGCTTATTTTGAAATGTTGTTACACGTGTCTACGTCATCAAGTTATTTTTATTTCGACGTTTTATTTGTATTTTTATTAATGTTGTACTAATTTATTTGTTCTTTCATTATTTAAAATAAAAATTATGTCAATTTGTATAATTTGGCGAGTGGTTTGGCAATTTATATAGTTTGGCGAAATTTGTTGACGGGATAATCAAGCAGTTCCGCAGCGGATTTGGCGTTAAAATTCCCCAATCAAAGAGAAATGAATAGAAATCCGTTTATAGGGAGATCGCCACTGTTTTTTAAATTATAATTCAATCTTTCGAAATCTTTTTAAAGCCGATTAAATTAGCGTGCATTTAGAGTCTGCGTAATCTGGACAGGGGTTGGCGAGCGTAGCTCGTAGGGGGCCAAGCCCCTTAGTATATATATATATATAAAAGTTTTGATTTGGAAATGTACCAATGAGAATCTGCGTAGATATTCCCGGCAGATCAGCATCCAATTTGAATGCTTAAGCATGGCCTTTCTCCGTTAATATTAAAAAAACTGTTGCATACAAAAATATGAAAATCGGTAGTATTATAGAGAAATGTTTGATAAACACGCTGATGGAGACAGTTTTCAAATCGAAGAATTATTTTAAGAGATATTTAATGCCAAAGTTGGACAAAATCGTTCCATTAAAAAAGTTTTATAGGAGCAAAAACTGTACATAGGAATTTAATCCATTTCAGATCATTTTATGCGTCAGAATTTCCCGGTGTGCAGATGCATTTAGTTTTTCAATTTGACTCATTTTTTGAGGTTTTATTCCTATTTTAAATTCAAATTTTCAGCATTTCGAGAGATATTTTTTACACACTAGGGGGCTCGGCCCCCTACGAGCTACGCTCGCCAACCCCCGTTCAGACACTGCAGTCTCTAAAAGCACGCTAATCTGATCGGCTTTAAAATGATTTTGGAAGATTGAATTATAATTAAAAAAAAACAAAGGCGATCTCCCTATAAACGGGTTTCTATTCATTTCTCTTTGATTGGGGAATTTTACGGAAAAATCAAAAGCAGGAACTCATTGAAAATTACGTCATAAAAACTATACACGTGAATTTTAAAAGAGGAAGGATATTGTAAAATAATAAATTCATTAACATGCGTTAGAAGTCTTAAATAGGAGAATTTAAGTCACATTTACGTCACATTACACTTATTACGTAAAATGAACAAAAAATAATATTGCAAAACAGTTTAAATTTAAAAACTGCGCGAGACATTTGATATTTTAAGAAGATCATAATATTTCATTTCTAACAAAAGTATTTTTACGTGAATATTAAAAATAGAAAGAAAATTTTGGTGAAAATTACGTCAGATTATAATTGTCTGATTCAAATTATAATTCAATCTTCCGACATCTTTTTAAAGCCGATCAAATTAGCGTGCTGTTAGAGTCTGCGGTGTCTGAATGGGGGTTGACGAGCGTAGCTCGTAGGGGGCAGATCCCCCTGGTATTGATAAAAATTAATTTTTAAAGCTCATTCTAGCCATAGCACTTAATGGTAAATAACTCACAGCCGACGTACAAACCTCGCGGTTCAGATGTTTCAATTTACTTCATATGCATGGCTGCCATGGTTTTGTATGCTTTTGAATGGGAATTGCCGGTCTATGTATCTTAAAAGTCTTTGGGTTTAGCGAGAAGTTCTGCTTTCGAAGCTGGTAGACGGGAGGTGCTGGGTTCGAACCCAATCACGCCCGTCGGCCTAATCGTTCGGAGTTTTCGTGGTTTTCTTCGAACCGTGGACTTCCACGAGTAAATACGGGTTAGGTTCCCTTAGAAAGACACCCCTACAAAGGGCACTTTCCCCTTAGAGCCTATATCTCCCGTCTTGATAATTGGCCGTCATAAACGCAACCAACCTTTGGGTTTAGCACAACCATACCGAAACTATCATTGAATAAGCTGATTTCTACCTTGCACAGGTGGTCAGAGTTTTGGTTCGGATTTGCATGATCAGTCCGATCGGTCAAAATTTTGATTGTAGATTGCAGCGCTTTCTGGTGATTAAGTTCGCCCATTATAAGTAAATGAATATACCTTCTTTATGTCGTATGCTATACGCTATTGCGTCGGAAAAAAGCAATCTTACTCGTGTTTGTATGCGACTAAGAATGAACAAATATTATGACGCAATCGAAATAAAATATTTTAATTTTATGAATGAGAGTTCACGTTTACTTTTCTTTTTTATGTAACACCACAAATGTCTCATTGGATTATTCCTATATATTAAAAACATGAAAAAAGTCACGAGGTATTTTTAACCGTTTTTTAACCGTCCACAATAGATCGAAAAAACTGGCAACAATCGAGGAAATTTAAATCTGATTATTTTTCTTCAAAAGTCTGAGATGTTATTTTAAATCAAGCATTCTCTTTAAAAATCTAAATATGCATAAAAATATTAATTTCGTCAAAAACGATGTAAGCAAAAGCTTAACGTCTGCGAAAGCTGTTCCCAAGTCGGTTTGTGTTATTCAATGGCACAAGGAACTTGTATCAAGGTTAATACAAAAATCAGAATCAATACAGAAAGCCAGACATCAAATCTTGAAACTCATAGAAGGCAAAAATGTTTTGGATAGTAAACTCAAAGAAAAGGATGAAGAAATAAGAAGATTGAACGAAAAAGTTTCACTCTTGCTTCGCCAGTTATCAATTTCAAAGAAACTTCACTTGAAAGCGCTGGAAGAAATTGAGATGTTGAAGAAAAAAGACAACGAAACTGCCCTGAAAAATGAAAGAATAGAACAGAAAAGTTCAATGTACGATGAAATCCAAAATCTTTCAAAATCCAAGCCGTTACCCAGAAGAGAAAAGCTGGAACCCGGAACACTGGAGCTAGATCCAGAAAAATGGCAAACGATGGAATATGCGGATCCCAATTACTTTGAAATGTTGCAGAAAGGAAAGCATTTACGAAAGAAATTGGAGGAAAAAATTAATTTAAAGCAGAGGCTGAAGCTGGGTCTGAATAACACATTCTTTAACAGCTTTACTAGTATGGTAAAATGCAGGCCTTATAGTCCCTTGAACAATGCAAGTGATCAAAGAATTGAATTTTACAACTCGGATGCAAGCTGTATGAGAAGAAAATGATAATTTGAAAACCAACAACTGAATTAAAAATGTTTCAATCAAAATTTTCATGTAAATAATGGATCTCAAATTTCATAATCGAAATTATGACAATTTTAGACTAAACTGACATTCACTCAATAAATAATCTATCTCAAATATCGTAATCGAAAGTATGATAATTTTAGACTAAATTGATATTTTAGGCTGGTTTATAATATAGGTTGTAAATTCGACGTCAATTCCGAGAAGTTTTTCAAGAGAAAAATCAAATATACTTCCAAATTGTGACCAATGTATCTTCTCAACTTCTTGTTAACTTTTTACATTTACTTGTTCTAATCACTGAAATAGATATGCAGTATTTTAATTCGCATGTTAATGCAAAGAATTACACATGTTATTTATGTTATGTTACAAAATCAAAAATTGCAATTTTTCAAATCTTGAAACATAATAAAATTTTTAATTAAATGATAATTATTTTGTCTATTTTTAATACTATTATTCCGTTAAAATTCTATGAAACCCTATTTTATCTCGTCAACAAATTTCTTTCACTATAAACTTTCATTGGAGCTCGTGGTTGATCCTCTATAATTGGGCTAACTGCCAAGGATTGTCGTCAAACATGAGTGGTACTGGCTGGCAGCAATGCTTGACAGAAAGCTTGCGGAGAAATCTACTTTACGTGTTAGAAACACTTAGGAACATCCCATATGCCGCTGTAAAGCAAAATAGGTACTTACATAGGTATTATCCGGGTCACGAGATAGATCGCCAAAAATGGTTGCCAAATGGCAATCTTGTTTATCGTTACCAATCATGTTCAAAACCATAATTGGGTGAATCGTAGAATACTCTACTTCTCCCCAACCTGGCGATAAATACGCCAAAGTGGCAACCTTAAATGTTATAAAAACGCGCCGATCTGGCGATTTTATGGAATCGCGCCAAAGAAGTAGAGTATTCTCCGGTCGCACCCAATAATTTAATATTATTTTATTACAGGCAGTAAATAATGTCAAATAAATAAATAAAATCGGTACTTTTCGGTTAACCAGGCGCCAGTGTTTATATATACATATTTATATACATACATATATGTAAATATACATATATATACATATACACATATTGTATATATACACACATATATATATGTAAATATATATGTATATATACATAGATGTATTGTATATACATATATATGTATATATAAACACTGGCGCCCGGCTAACCGAAAAATACCATAAAATCTAATAAAGGAACTTTAATAAAGAAAAAAAATATGGCACAGATGTCATATTCGCCCCATATTGGCGCGATTTTTTTCGGTTGCCAATTTGGCGAAAACATCAACAGCATAAACAACATAATCCGGGTTACCACATCAAGCAAAATAACTACACTTTGGCGCAAGTTAAGTACCTGTTGCCTATATGATATTGGCGATAGAAAAAAATCGCGCCAATATGGGGCGAATATGACATCTGTACCAAAAATATGAACCATAATAATAAAAATAAACTATAAACCATAATAAAAAATAAGCTATAATATCATAAGACGAAATGCAATTTTCCACCTTGATTCAACAGGAAATATATAATGTGAAATGTGAACATTAAAATTCCACAATCTTACTTAAAAGGCGACTAATGTAATGAACCTCCCATCTGATGATGAACCTGAAAGGTTTGAAAGTACCAAGAAGTTTTGGTACTTGTTAGTTATCCCGTCGACCAATTTCGCCAAATTATATAAATCGCCAAACCTCTCGCCAAATTTTACAAATTGACATAATTTTTATTTTAAATAACGAAAAAACAAATAAATTAGTATAACATTAATAAAAATACAAATAAAACGTCGAAATAAAAATCTTTTAATGACCTAAACACGTGTTGTCAAGTGAATGTGACATTTATGATCAACCATTATTGCCATTTAATCTTACAATTTGGCGACAGTAATTTGATCGACAGGATAACTAACAAGAACCGAAGTTTTTAAATAGAATGTATATTTTAAACTTGTAACGTCTTTTTCATTACATTAGTCGCCTTTTAAGTAAGATTGTGGAATTTTAAGTAAGATTGTGGAATTTTAATGTTCACATTATATATTTTATAAAAAATAAGCTATAGCTATAAACTACGATAGATAAATAAACGGCACAGATGTCATATATTGGCGCGATTTTTGGGGTACAGATGTCATATTCGCCCCATATTGGCGCGATTTTTTTCGGTTGCCAATTTGGCGAAAACATCAACAGAATAAACAACATAATCCGGGTTACCACATCAAGCACTTTGGCGCAAGTTAAGTACCTGTTGCCTATATGATATTGGCGACAGAAAAAAATCGCGCCAATATGGGGCGAATATGACATCTGTTCCATTTTTGGTACTTGTTAGTTATCCCGTCGACCAATTTAGCCAAATTATATAAATCGCCAAACCACTCGCCAAATTATGCAAATTGACCTAATTTTTATTTTAAATAACGAAAGAAGAAATAAAGTGTAACATTAATAAAAATACAAATAAAACGTCGAAATAAAAATCACTGGCACAGATGTCATATGCTCCCCCGTATTGGCACGATTTTTTTCCGACGACAATTTGGCAAAAACATCAACAGCATGAACAACAACATCCGGATTACCATATCAAGCAAAATAACGATACTTTGGCGCCAGTTAAGTACTCGTTGCGTATATGACATTGGCGTCAGAAAAAAATCGCACCAATATGGTGCGTATATGACATCTGTGCAAATCACTTGATGACGTAAACACGTGTTGTCAAGTGAATGTGACATTTACGATCAACCATTATTGACATTTGGTCACATCTTACAATTTGGCGACAGTAATTTGGTCGACGGGATAACTAACATGTACCTGATTTTTTTCTGTCGCCAATGTCATATACGCACCGGGTACTTAACTGGCGCCAAAGTGCCGTTATTTTGCTTGATGTGGTAACCCGGATATAGATGATATGGTAACTAGGCTTTCACCACACTGGCGTCGGAAAAAATCGCGCCAATATATATCGCGCCAGTATATGACATCCGTGCGAAATAAACTATATTACGTATTATTATTATTATATTATAGTTTTTATTACGTATGATACGCTATAAAGTTGTAAAAAAATAAGGGCTACTTTAATTAATATAATTGGCGCCATGCTTGGTGCAGTTGTATCTGACATGACTCGGATAATGCGTAAGTACCGCAAAATCAATGGTAATGAGGATTGCCAACATAGTCTCGGTAACATCCGTAATCGGGGTAATATTTATTTTGCTTTTCAGCAAGTGTGTGATATTACTAAGTGCACTTTTAAACGAATGGAAACCTGCTAGGCCACCCATTTTTGGTAGCAAAAGTTCGAGGACATCTAATATATAGTAATCTTTGTGTACTATACAAAGCCACGCACTACCATACAAAGGCATTACCATAAAGTCACAATCGAACATCATAACAATGCATTGAATTATAGTATAAAAACGTTAAGACGGAATCGCGAGGGATCAGCTGAAATTTTTCGTTTTTTGACAGGATTCTTCGGTATTACTTGGATATCCCGTCGACCAAAAATCTAGCGCCAAACTATAAGATTAAATGCCAATAATGGTTGATTGTAAATGTCACATTCACTTGACTTTAAGCAAGTTACACGTGTTTACGTCATCACGTGATTTTTATTTCAACGTTTTATTTGTATTTTTATTAATGTTATACTAATTTATTTGTTCTTCCGTTGTTTAAAATCAAAATTACGTCAATTTGTGCAATTTGGCGAAGTTGGTCGACGGGATAACTAAGTTGTACCGATTCTTCTTATCAGATACCCAAACTAGTCTTTCATGAATGAATCGGAATAAAACCTGATAAAACAAATCCTACGTATGAAAGAAACCTGACGTAAGGGGACTCGATACCTTTCATTTGGTGAAAAATGATAAAAATATATTTTTTCCAATTTTTTGCTTAAAATGGATTTAGACATCTATAGTACAGTCAAGCGGAGTTACGTAAAGATCCGATATTTATAAATATATGAAAAAAATATTTTCACTGCACTCATTTCCCTCTAAATGAATCAGAGTTGCAATCTTTAAGTTAATTTTACCCAGTTTGTGTTGTATCAATATATCCGTATGTTCAAAATGCTAAAATTTAAACACATATTTCTCAATTTACTTAATTTTTTTTTTTTTTCACCGACGTTCTTTTATTGTTTTTATTAAATTAAGGATGATCTTTGCAATAATATAAATATTTTGCATTTAAAAAATAATATAAAGCAAATGCTAAGTAAATAGTCATTTTTAACACTTTCCAACAAAGTTGAAAAGTGTTTATGCATGCGGTTTGTCTGTCCGTTTGTCCACGCTCTAACTCCCATAAATAGACACGGATTTTCATGCAATGGATAAAGGTTATTTAGGGTTACCAATGATTGGTATTGTATATGAAGTATGTAGGATGAATAGTTCAATTACAGGGACACTCAAAAGTATTCCATTACACTAGGGGGCTCAGCCCCCTGCTCGCTAACGCTCGCCAACCCCCATGAATTGCTACGCGATTCATATGGGGATCGCTACGCGATACCACCTCGCTGCGCTCGCTGCGCTCGCTCGCCACTATTTATGTCAACTCTAACCAGAATGAGTGCTATCGTAAATCATTGCAACGTATTAAATTTACAAATATTTTTAATGCATAAAAAAGTAATGGAAAACTTTGTTAAAAATGTAAATAAAAATGTACCTTGGAAACAGAATTAATTTAAAACCTTAGTGAACACACAATAAAAAATATTTTTAGTTGGGCCACTATGCGATCCGAACAAGCAACATATGAAATTTACAAATATTTTAATTCATAAAAATGTAATTGAAAATTTTGTTGAAAATATAAATAAAAAAAAAACATATCAAAAGTTTGGCGCTGTGACTTGTTGATCATCATTGAGAAAGCTAAGCGAACAGGAAATGGACGCCGTTTAAATTTAAATGGCATGTTAGAGTCCGATGGGGTCCTTCTCTTTTCATTTTGCCTATAGTTTTGAAAATCACGGCTTAAATTAACTTAAAACTATAATAAGACGCTAATGCTACGTATCACGCTATCAAAATGTAAACAAAACGTTTTCGCCTGTGTCTAAATACAAACTTGGATCAAAAAGCTGATTCGCTGAATTCCTCACGTCACCGTAAAACGGACCAATAGCAATTGTCATTCATGTATTGCTCAAACGGTTTGCGTTAAAAGAGAGTTTCTGTCTGGATTTTGATTTGCTGGGTGGGTTGGGACATGTGACCGTAACTTAACCACTTAGAATCGTCGCTTTGGCTGTTGCCAAATAGCAAGCTACAAATACAGCCCTTTTTTAGCGATACGTAAGAGAAATATATATAGTATAGATTATGGCATAGGGGGAAAAATCGTTTGCAGAGTATTGTAATGACATGATGCTATTTCAAATGTATTGAAACATATAAATCATTGAATTTCACTACGATCACGTTAGAACAGGTAAAGGTCAAAATTAGCACTAGCCACCGGCCACAGGCCCAGTAAATGAAAAAAAGTGGCTAGTGAAAAATTGTCTATCAGCGGCCACCTTCCGGCCACATTTTTACAAGGAGATAATAAAATTTTCTTGCATTTCATCAAGGATTCTACTTTTTTTGGTTCCAATCTATTTATATTAACATATTTATTTGGGCTACTCAGTTTTAGATTAATACTTAAAGAAATTTTACTGTTTAGCATTTTGAAATAAAAAAGTGGCCGCTAGTTTAAAGAAAGTGGCCACTTAAAAAAATAGTCCTACCGGCCAGTGGCCGCTAATGAAATTTCCCAATTTTGACCTATAAGAACAGGGCATTCATGGCATTTTTTAATCATTTACAATTTACCAGGGACACACAAAAGAAATCGGTTACGGTATTATCTTTGAGTAATAATTGCTTGAGTGTACGGTTTAAACTTAGGTATGCGCTTTTAAATGTAATTAATTTTGTGTATGTTACTCGTCATATATAAGTTCTATACCTCATATACAGGGCTGCACAAAAGTATTCATGTACTATTCTCCTTATTAGAAGAAATTGCTGAAGGGAAATTTTCAACTGAAATATATGTATCTCTTAAGTTACCTAAATTTTGGCATGCATGTAGTTAATAGATACAAATCTATATATCGTATACAGGGCTGCTCAAAATATTTGGTTAATTTTCCGATTGTAGATGGGAACAGCAGATATTGGGTTTTGAAATGTTTTATGCGTTACCATATGGTTGAATTAGACGTAATATTTTAATTTTTTAAATGGCGCAGTTTTTTTACATTATTCTGAATGTATTGGAAATTGTTTTATAATCTATGCTTGACGAATGATTTTTTCCTTTGTTGTTAATGCATTTTTTTGAACGTGACATTACTTTTACTTACACTAATTAACTTTTTCAAAATCTGTCCTTTACACTTATACACTCATTAGAAAAGATGTGTGAATGAAAGATTGTTTAAACAAGAAAGAAAAATAATGCGTTAAGCATAGATTATGAAACACTTTCAACAGTACCTGAATGTTTTAACAAAACTTTGTTATTTAGGGAAATAAGTTAAATAAGATAACTAAGTAAACATTAAAAAAAACGCGTAAAACATTTGAAAAACTGATTTCAGCAATTACCGCCCATAGCCAAATATGTATTCCAATTCTTTTGAACAGCCCTGTATTTGATCTGTAGGTTGATATACGGGGCATTCTGACAATCTTTTGACTTTTAAGTCCCTGGATAATAATTTTTATTTTAGTACATATTCTTGTGGGAAGTTTTTATTTCATATACTGGGGAACATCCCATTGCATGACTGCATAACAATATTAACGAGATAACTAAGCTTTGGACGATGTTGGAGGCCCAAATATCCAGGAAACTCCTATAACGTCCAGTGTCCCCAATGCTGATTTTTAAGTTTGGAGCTGTCTGTATAAAACTGTTTCAATAAAAGTAATTCGATGTAATTTTTTTTCGAAACTGGCACTATTTTTTTATATAAATATGTAGAAAAAAATTAACCTGCACACATTTTTATGGTCGTTATTATTTTTTTTAACTATGTCTCTGGGTTTTAGATTCCTTACTATCCCTCTTCTAAAATTATACAGAAAATTACTTCAGATGCAGTCACAGAAATTTTTTCAAGTTTTTTCTCATGCAGAAGTATGCTAGAGAAAGAATGCCTAAACTTCTTTGACAGGAAATTTTCTGCATAATTTAAATCAGCATTATTGGTAGTCTTATCGTCCACAAGGTTTATTCCTGCATTTTCCGAAGTAAATTAATTTTTTTAAAATATTTGATCCTATGTAAATAACTGTTTCTAAAAATCAACGAACATTGTGGCTATCACTTAGTCTTAACATGATTTGCCTAAAAATAGGTGGTAATTTTCATTACCGTCCCATCCTTACCATCCTTTTTTTTTCCCTTACCGTCACTTTTTTCCTATACCTTCCCCTTTTTTTACCTTACCGCCCCTTCTTTAATACCCATTTAAGACAATGTTATACCAAAATTTTGTACTAAAAATACTACATTGTTATTATTTCTTATTTGAATGTCCTGTGGGTACAATGCAAATTCATTATAAGTAAAAATTTAGAAGAAAATAAAAAGTTTTAGTGGTAAAATGGTAAGGAAAATTAAACTCGCAAGTTTAACTTAAACCTCAGTGAAATAAAAACTAGTTTGTTGTGGCCATCACAAAACTTTCTTCTATCTCATACTTGTCAGTACTTCAAAATTCATTATCACAGTGCATCTATGCTCATCATGGGGATTCTAAAAAGATGAAATTCCGTGCATTAGTTCTTGAGATATTACTGTCCCTAAAATCGTATAAATCCATCAAAATGCAGCATAGCAGCGCCACCTATTGGGTGATTTACACCAGAACCTGATTATCATCAACTTATGTCAATGTCTAACTGAATATGAAGTTTGGGGAAAATCCGTGCATTAGTTCTTGAGGTACAGTTATTGCGCAAATGCAGCATAACAGCGCCACCTGTTGAGCGATTTACACAACCACATAATCAGCATCAACATTTATCAAGGTGTACTTGAATCTGAAGTTTGATGAAAATTCGTGCATTAGTTCTTGAGATAGAGCTATTGAGGAAATAGTGCAAAATGCAGCACAGCAGCGCTACCTATTGAACGATATTCACCAACACGTAGTCAGCATCATTTCATATCAAAGAGTAACTGAATCTGAAGTTTGATGAAAATGTGTCTATTAGTTCTTGAGATAGAATCGCAGAAATCGGGAAAAATGCTGTATAGCAACGCCACCTGTTGAGCAATTTACACCAAAATGTACAAAATGTCAATTCATATCAAGGATTAACTGATTTTGAAGTTTGGTGAAAACTGTTGCATTAGTTCTTGAGATACAGCTATAATGGAAATTCTGAAAAGTGCAGCATAGCAGCGCCACCTGTTGAGCGATTTGCACCAAAACACAAACAGCACTAATTTATATCAAAGTATACTTGAATCTGAAGTTTGTTGATTTTCCAAGCATTAGTTGTTGAGATAAAGCTATTGCGGAAATTGTAAAAAATGCAGTATAGCAGCGCCACCTGTTGAGCGATTTACACCAAAATGTTCAAAACTTCAATTCATGTCAAGCACTAACTGAATCTGAAGTATGATGAAAATCCGTGCATTAGTTCTGGAGATTGAGCTATTGCGGAAATCGTGAAAAAGGCTGCTTAGCAGCGCCTGTTGAGAGATTTTCACCAAAAACTAATCAGCCCCAATTTATATCAGGGACTAACTGAATATAAATTTTTATTAAATTCCGTGCATTAGTTCTTGAGATAGAGCACCCACAAAATTTGTGTCACATACAGACAGACTAACAGATTCACAGACTCACAGACAGACATTTTGTAAAAACATGTTTTTCGGGTTCTCTGACCCCTAAAACGTCTAAATCCGTCGAAAACCGAAAGTCGAAAATTTTCACGAATCCAATACTTTCTTCTTGTAAAGATAGAAGAAAGTAAAAAATTTCACTGCTGACCATTTTTTCTTTATTTTGAATCATTAAGGCATTCGTCTTTCAGATTAAAATGTTATTTTAGTAAGTTTAATTTCACCAAATTTTTATTCCCCATATATACTATACTAGCAAAACCCGCGGCTTTGCTCGCGTAATAGTTTAAATATGCCAAGTGATATTTGCATGACAATTTTTTATTAGAAGAAAACTTTTTGGAATAATTAAAAAATTACAAATTAAGCCACAGTTTGACTAAACTTCATTATAAAAGTGCAATAGATAAAAATGAGATTTTAATTAATAAGAAGAACTAAAACTAATTCCAAATAAATGCTAATTTAAAAAAGTATTTTGAGACTTTTATGCTAATTTCATACGCTCATTTCAGTATTCATCTGAAGTATTGAATTTTTTAGAAACCGTCTTAACATATTTACATCTTAAAATTAACCATGATGTCAAATTTCGAGCTTCTTGTCTAACAGTCTACCACCTCTCTGGTTTTAGGGGCACCAACATAAAATGCCGAAACAGAGTTGAAATAGATTGTCTCGAAAAATGTTGAAACAGAGACTGTCACTATTAATTTGCCAACATTAACCTTGAAATCGGTTGGTATTTCTTAATATTCTTTAGAAAACGGCATTTAGATTTTTTTAAGGTCTTTCTTAGTCACCTGCCAATCAGGTGTAGTGACACCGGTATGAAATATAGCCCCTATAGGATCAGGGACTATCACCTTTGATTCGCAACCAATAACTTCTGTAATCGGTTTATTATTTCCTGAGATCCAATATAAATCGTAATTTAGGACTCTTTTAGTATGGTTTTCGCTCCTTCCCTTCGCTTCATCCTTTCTTAATTTCAAATTTATTTTCGACTGTTCTTAGAGGACATTTATATTTTATAAGTAACTACCGTGCTATATTTAAAGTTTCTAGCCTTTTCAGTACCGCAGAAATCGCAATTTAGAAAAATTTTTGCTCCTGCAACACTTTAGGGGTTGTGGCACCGACATAAAATATAGCTTATGCTTGAGTAGGTTATATCACCATCAATTTGCAACCATTACGTTTGAAATCAGTTTCATATTTCATACGATTGGATAAAAATCGTAATTTTGAACGTTTATAGAACGCTTTTCGCTCACTTCATCCTTTTAAATTTGAAATTTTCTTTCGACAATTCTTAGAAAGCATTTGCATCTTTGAAGTAATTACCATTCCAAATTTAAAATGTTAGGCCCTCTCAGTAACACAAAAAACGCTATTTAGAACATTTTTTGCTCTTGTAGCCTCCAGGTGGTAGTGACAACAATGTAAAATGTAGGCTATGTTGGAGCGGGGACTGTCACCATCAATTTGAAACCATTACTTCTGAAATCGGTTTATATTTCCTGAGATTGCGTAGAAATAGCTATTTAGAACGTTTTTAGAACCCTTTCCGTTCATTTTCACCACTTTTAAATTTCAAATTTTTAAGGAACTCTTCTCAGAGAACATTTACATGGCATAAGTAATTACCATGTTAAATTTCAAATTGATAGCCCCTTCAGTATCACAAAAATCACAATTTAGAATGCTTTTTTAAAATGCAACCGCAAGGTGGTAGCGACGCCGTCATGGAATAGATCCTATATTGGAGCAAGGGCTGTCATAATCAATTTCCAACTATTACTTTTGAAATCGGTTGGGTAATTTCTGAGACTGCATACAAATCGCAATTTAGAACGTTTTTTAGAAAGTTTTTCGTCCATTTGTACCCCTTTTAAATATCGAATTATTTAGGAAATGTTCTAGAGATCATTTATATCTTATAAGGTTTCCTGAGATTGCGTAGAAATCGCTATTTAAAACGTTTTTAGAACGCTTTTCGTTATTTTTCACCCCTTTTAAATTTCAAATTTTTAAGGAACTCTTCTCAGAAGTTATTTACATCTCATAACTAATTACTATGCCAAATTTCAAGTTGCTAGCCCCTTCAGTATCACAAAAATCACAATTTAGAACGTTTTTTAAAATGCAACCGCACGGTGGTAGTGAAGCCGACATGAAATAGATCCTATATTGGGGCAAGGGCTGTCATCATCAATTTCCAATCATTACTTTTGAAATCGGTTGGGTACTTTCTGATATTGCGTAGAAATCGCAATTTAGAACTTTTTTTAGATCGTTTTTCGTCCATTTTCACCCCTTTTAAATTTCGAATTATTTGGGAAATTTTCTTAGCGATCATTTACATCTTATACGTAGCTACCATGCCTAGTTTCAAGTTGCTAGTCCCTGCAGTATTGCAAAAAACGCAGTTTAGATCGTTTTTTGCTCCTTCACACTTTCGCTTTGGGGTAGGGCACCGACATAAAATACAGCCTATGTTGGAGCGAGGGCTGTCACCATCGTTTTCACACCATTATTTTTTAAAATCGGTTCGGTACTTCCTGAGATTGCGTAGAAATCGCAATTTAGAAAGTTTTTTAGAACGCCTTTCGCTCATTTTTACCCCCTTTAAATTTCGATTTTTTAGGAAATGTTCTTAGAGATCATATGTACCTTATAAATAACTGCCCTGCCTAATTTTCATGACTCTAGGCGCTTCAGTAGCACAAAAATTGCAATTTACAACGTTTTTTTGCTTCTGCAACCCATAGGTGGTAGTGAGACCAACATCATATAGAGCCTATGTTGGAGCAAGGGCTGTCATCATCAATTTCCAACCATTACTCTTGAAATAGGTTGGGTACTTTCTGAGATTGCGTAGAAATCACCATTTAGAACGTTTTTTAGAAATCTTTTCGCGCATTTTCACCCCTTTTAAATTTCGAATTATTTAGGAAATTTTCTTAGCGATCATTTACATCTTATACGTAGCTACCATGCCTAGTTTCAAGTTGCTAGTCCCTGCAGTATTGCAAAAAACGCAACTTAGATCGTTTTTTGCTCCTTCACACTTTCGCTTTGGGGTAGGGCACCGACATAAAATACAGCCTATGTTGGAGCGAGGGCTGTCACCATCGTTTTCACACCATTATTTTTTAAAATCGGTTCGGTACTCCCTGAGATTGCGTAGAAATCGCAATTTAGAAAGTTTTTTAGAACGCCTTTCGCTCATTTTCACCCCCTTTAAATTTCGATTTTTTAGGAAATGTTCTTAGAGATCATATGTATCTTATAAATAACTGCCCTGCCTAATTTTCAGGACTCTAGGCGCTTCAGTAACACGAAAATGGCAATTTACAACGTTTTTTTGCTTCTGCAACCCATAGGTGGTAGTGAGACCAACATCAAATAGAGCCTATGTTGGAGCAAGGGCTGTCATCATCAATTTCCAACCATTACTCTTGAAATAGGTTGGGTACTTTCTGAGACTGTGTAGAAATCGCCATTTAGAACGTTTTTTAGAAATCTTTTAGCGCATTTTCACCCCTTTTAAATTTCGAATTTTTTAAGAAATGTTCTTAGAGATCATTCATATCTTATAAGTAACTACCATTCCAAATTCCATGTATCTGGGCCCTTCAGTAACACAAAAATCGCTATTTCGAACGTTTTTTTTTGCTCTTGCACGCCCTTTAGGGGCAGTGGCACCGACATAAAATGTAACCTATGTTGGAGCAAGGGCTGTCACCATCATTTTGACATGATTATTTTTGAAATCGGCTTGGTACTTCCTGAAATTGCGTAAAAATCGCTATTTAGAACGTTTTTTAGAACGCTTTTCGCGCATTTTCACCCGTTTTAATTTCGATTTTTTTTAAGAAATGTCCTTAGAGATCATTAGTATCTTATAAGTAACTACCATTCCAAATTTCATGTTTCTAGGCCCTTCAGTAACACAAAAATCGCATTTTTAGAAGGTTTTTTGTTCCTGCACCCCATTTTGGCCAGTGGCACGGACATAAGATATAGCCTATGTTCTAAGTTGGACTAACACCATCATTTTGATACCATTACTTTTGGAATCGGTTCGGTGGTTCCAGAGCTTACCTCCTACAAATAAAATATTTTTACCTCTTTATAATATTAGTATAGGTAGTATAGATTAGTATAGATTAGTATAGATAATGGGGAAATTTAGTTTAGCTAGAAAACGCGTAACAGGTTGAGATTTCTCTTTCAATTTATACTAATGGATGGAAACATACTTGAATACTTTTGTATAACACTTATTACACGCCACTATTTAGCTAAAATTTAATTCAAATTAAAACACACTTATAAGTACTGAAATCACATTTCCAGAAATTATAATTTATAGACAGTCATGTATCCAATTCTTTGTGTGACCCTGTATATCATTTTATCTATATTCTACCAAGATTTCTTAGTAAACTAAATGCAGTTCAGCGTAAAAATGCATAACTCATTTAAAAACCACATTTAATCAATTTGCGCTCATACCCAGTAACCCTTGCGAATTCTTTTGTGTAGCCCTGTAAATGAATTATGCATTTATACACACATTACAGTATGCATAAATAGAGTGAAACATAAAAGTGCATATCATTATTAAAAATGCATTTCCAGCAATCATAGCTACTGTACAGTACTTCGGATACAATATAGTATCTGAAATCTGTTGCGTGTCCCTGTAAATGCTATGCACTTCGTATTATACATGAAATAAGTTATAGTAAACCTCAGCGACGTATATCAATTTCATTCTACATGAAATAATTTGACATAATTAAAATAAGCCGCAAACAATTCCCTCCACCCCTATATCATAATGTAACGGAATTGTTTTGTGTGGCCCTGTAAATGAATAATTATTCTTTGCACCGCATATTCTACAGAATGCATATGTTTTAGTGCACTTCATAAATGCATATCAGTTCTATTATGTCTGAAAGCGCGTAACATCATTAAAAATCATTTGGAACGATTTTTTCCTATTGACTGTAATGTAACGGAATACTTTTGACTATCCGTGTAAATGAACTAAACATGCTACAAACCTCATTTGAAATAAGGAACGTGCTATGGTAAACGTCAATAACATCCAAGAAGTCCAGGGCATTCCGAGTATGTTTACGAGAGTTAGAGCGCGGGCAGACGGTCAGACGGCCATAGTCATAAACACTTTTCAACTATGTTGGAAAGTGTTGAACAGATCAAAATTGTAAGAGAAGTATAGGTTTAAAATTTTATTAAACTTGTTTTAAAAATTTAAAAATTTTAAATTTTACCACAAGGATTTCATTTTTTCTTGATTAAATCATTTACCTTCATAAAGTCATTCAATGACATGCCAAAAAGTTATTAGAAAAAAAAAAAAATAATAAACGGTCAAGTGCGAGAATTATTCGCGCTCATAGGGTTCCGTACAATAAGTATATGAATTTTGAATTCTATTATTAAAACAATCGTTTTTAAAGAAAAATAAGACTTCGTAAAAACTATACAACGTAGGGTTTGGTATAGCTGTATATATACTAGAAAAGTATGAATGGGTATACCGTAAAAGTTCAAAGAGATATGAAGCCTTAAATAATATCAAATATTGCCATTCTGTATAAATCTTATTTAAATCTTATCCTAATCTGTTCATGATAAATTTAATTCGGCACTGACAAGAAAAGTAGTGCATGTTTAAACTTCATTTGGCATTTCATAAAACTAAATTCAACATAGTAATAATATTTTCTTTTTACAGTGTATCTAAAACAAAACCCTTGTTCAAAGTTTAAACTTGGCATTTTGCTAAGCTTGGAAAGGAGGTAGCAAAGTAGCAACGCCGCTTTGGTCTGTGCCGCGTTTTTCCATACAGGTTTTTAGTTAACCTTTAAAGACACAGTAGGTGTATTGAGAGAGCCACTCAATGCAAACTACTCACGAATCCCATAGTATTTATGTGATTAATTCTCATTAAATTAATCTGTTTTTAACAATTTGACGTTTATTGCTTTTATACTGCTACTGGGCATTGCATTACACAAATATATCCTTAAAATTTGTTATATAGGCTTTAAAAGTGATGGAGCATAGTGTAGGCCATCCCTGTCATTATGTATGTCCAAACCATCCGTGTTTTTAACGGTTAATATCTCGGCTAATTACGGACGATTTTTTATGAAATTCATGATCAACAATGCTTTTATACTTCTGCTACGATAGGTACCTCCAGCGCTGCTCAACACTTCTGCTGAATGCCCGTAAATCGAAATTTGTGTGTAACGAAAAAATGCGATTTTCTCAAAAACCAAGTTACCTATGTCAATCTCTATAATTTTCCTGCAAGGTTTAAACTAACGTCTACTACCTCTAATTTTTTCAGAATTTTAGTTTCAGTAGATTCGGAGATGGGGGGGGGGGGACATATTTTTGTACTACATTTTCGACCATAACTTTGAAAATATAATACCGAAAATTAAAAGAAATGTATTTTTGAGTTCAGCGTTACGAGAGCTTACAAACGATATCCCACACGATATACAAAGAAAAGATTTCTTTTTTCAAGTAACTTAATTAGCCCCTATACATTTTTTCTAAATATGTTTATGAATATTTATTAGGTAGATTTCGTAAGAAATACTACCTATTGCAGTCGTTACCATGGTGCGACTTTTGAAAAATTCCTTCATAACTTTTCATTATAGGACCCCAGGAACCCAAAACCACCCCCACCTAAAAAGTTTATATATATATATATGTATGTATGTACTAAATTTTGTCCGCACGATAAAAGTCGCAATTATGCACGGATCTTCTTCAAACCCGCCAACAACTTTGATATGGTTAATATCTCGGCGGCGATTGAAAATGGGCAAAATCGGCCCAAGAGAATTGAAATCGGGAGGCCTCAAAATTTTGAATACCGTCTTAACATGATTCTGATAAAACCAGCTCTTACACAACAATGAAAGAAAAAAATAAATATTTTTCGTTATAGCAGTTGCCAACAATTAAAAAAAAAAACAATAAAATTCTCACCACAACAATTGCTTTTCTATTGCAAGATTTCACGTGAAAAATTTAATTAAATAAACAGTTTGACGAATTGAAAACAAATTTAATACTAGTAAATCTGCAGATCAGGAGCCTCAACGTCATCTTTGCAAGTCATTGTTTTTTAACACTCATTGCATAATATTCAACTTCCTACAAATCGCTTTTTAAAGTTTTCAAATTACATAAATATTTATGAGCATACAAGATACTTCGTAAAGTTTCAGAAATTAAAAGTGTTAAACAAGTGGTTGTACATTGATGTTCTGAAATTCTGATGAGCTACTTATTCTGGTAACTTTTTAAATCAAAAATTGCATTTCTTCAGGGGGGCTCTGCCCCCCTGAACCCCCGCAGTCTATTTAAATTTACATTCGTAATTTTTTATTGATTGTGCGGATGGTTATTGTATATCTTAGTTTTTTTTTACGCTGTGATTTATAAGGATAAGCATAAGTTTTTTTATAAATTAATAAAATTTAAATTTAAAATAAAATATTCATGTTAACCGTACACAGCAATAAACCTTGAAGTGACGCCAAAAATGTAACGCTAAAATCCGCTACATTCGGCACAACACAACGACGTGCTTAAAAAAAAAAAAACGGATGAAGTCAAAGAATTTGGTCCCTGTTCCACGTGCTTGTTTTGTTTGGGCCGAATGAGGGCATTTAAATCTGAGCGATAACGCACATCGTATTGCAAACTGTTTTTACGGCATACTGCATCTCCATCTATCTCTTTCCTCCGTGAATAATAGTTAATTTTATTTTACCCAAGATCTTTTTATTCCAGCATCTTTGTTTTCGATAAATGACGTCTAATTCACCTACTATGCGTACTTACTCAAAACTTTTCATCTTGTTATATTAAGAAATACTCGAGAGTTTTTTTTTTTTTTTTTTAATATGCCGCCACATTAATTTTTCTATTCTTAATATTATTTTTCATTTTCCTGTTTCACAACAAAACATTTCAATTGAAAATTGTTTAAAAGAAAATATTATTCCGGTTTTTGATTTTCTTGGCAACAATTAAAGAAATATTGGTAAATGTTATGGGGAAATGTTACGTTATTCTCTATGAAAATAATGAACTTTTGTATTTTTAAGCAAAATATTTCAATAAAATAAATGAAATATTGCCTATTTTTATTTCTTGGCTAAAATCCTTCTATATGCAAAGATACAAATGCATTAATTCATCTGTTTTGACGTTGGCTTTACTCAAGCATTATAGACGCAATTATGCTAATATTATTAGGACCAAATGTGTTGCTAGGCAACAGAGAAAGAAAAGGAAAAAAAAAATGAAATATGCATTATGTCAATTTGATAAAACAAAATCCTTTATATTATTGGAAAACATGCATAAAATTCCCCCAATATTATAAACCTAATTAAAAAATTCTCGCAAATATATTGACATAATTTATTGGAATAATTTAATAATGTTATTTAAAAATTTCAGCATCAAAAATTTACCATTTAAATCCATTTTTCATATGAGCCATTTCTTTCAACAAATGAAAATCTGAAAATCGTCTGACTTGCCATTGAAAAGCATTCTATAGCAAAATAAAATGTTCCATATTTCCCGAGCGAATGAACCAAATTTAACCAAAAACTATACAGCTAAGTCCGGGTACCTCATCAACATGCCCAGTGAATTTCAAGCCGATCGGATGCTTTTTGCGGCAGTTATCGCGGAACAGACAGACAGACTAACAGAAACCAAAACTTTTCGTGTCTCCACAGTAAGCCTTCACTGACGTTTCGGCAATTACGTCATAAGTTTTCTACAGCAAGATTTCTGCATGAAAACTCAAAATGAAATGAATAGTTTGACGAATTAAAAAAATATATATATTGCGTCATATAGGAAATATAATGGACCTCAGCAGGTGAATATGTAACGCCATGTGTGTTTGAAGAAACTTTTTAAAACATAATGAAAACGCGACTATGGAAATATTAACATATTTTAACACTTTGAGGTTCTCTGAATTTGCTTTAGCCATTTTTAAACCTATTCCATATACATGCGTGTGTGTATTCGTGTACATTAGAATTTTCACAAAATGTTTAGCTCCCTTAGAGCTCATTCTTAGTGAAGAAACTGGGTTTATCTCTAATCTAGATTTCAGTTTTGTTGGTGAATTTAGTACTTAACTTCGAAATCTACCTCCGCCTGTAGGCCCGAGCCGGCAGGGATTTTTAATCTGTAAACATGTGGGTCAATAGCCTTTATTATTTCCCCCAATCTGAACTTTCCACGTTCCATAGTTTACGAGTGAAGTGACTGTGACAGACAGACAGACAGACACAGGAGCGATCTTATAATGGTTCCGTTTTTACTTTTTAAGTACGGAACCCTAAAAAAAAAAAAAAAAAAAAAAATTCAAAGGGAACCTCACCCCGTTAAACGGAAAAATTCATGATCCAGACTAAAAAACACAATAATAATAGATGATACAGTTGATCAGTTGGAGACCTGTGTAAACGGAATTTTTCCCGGCCCCTTGCAATTTCGTCTTAGCCGAATTTATACTTCTTTTAGGTAGATTTCGTAAGAAATACTACCTATTGCAGTCGTTACCGTGGTGCGACTTTTGAAAAATTCCTTCATAACTTTTCATTATATGACCCCAGGAACCCAAAACCACCCCCACCTAAAAAGTTTATATATATATGTATGTATGTATGTACTAAATTTTGTCCGCACGATAAAAGTCGCAATTATGCACGGATCGTCTTCAAACTCGCCAACAACTTTGAGATGGCTAATATCTCGGCGGGGATTGAAAGGTGGCAAAATCGGCCCAAGGTAATGGAAATGGGGAGGGTTAAGAATTTTGAATACCGTCTTAACAAGATTCTGATAACACCAGCTCTTACACAACAATGACAGGAAAAAATAAATATTTTTCGTTATAGCAGTTGCCAACAATAAATAAATAAAAAAAAACTGTAAAATTCTCACCACAACAGTTGCTTTTCTATTGCAAGATTTTCACGTGAAAAAAAAAATTAAGTAAATAGTTTGACGAATTGAAAACAAATTGAATATTACGTCATAAGTTTTCTTAAGCAAGATTTCAGCGTGAAAACTCAAAATGAAATAAATAGTTTGAGGAATTAAAAAAATATATATATTGCGTCATATTGGAAATATAATAGACCTCACCAGGTGAATATGTAACGTCATGTGAGTTTGAATAATCGTATTAAAACATCATAAAAACCCGACTATGGAAATATTGACATATTTTAACACTTTGAGGTTCTCTGAATTTGTTTTAGCCAATTGTAAACCTATTCCATATACATGCGTGTGTGTATTCGTGTATATTAGAATTTTCACAAAATGTTTATCTCCCTAGAGCTCATTCTTAGTGAAGGAACTGGGTTTATCTCTAATCTTGATTTAAGTTTTGTTGGTAATTTAGTACTTAACTTCGAAATCTACCTCCGCCTGTAGGCCCGAGCCGGCAAGGATTTTTTCTTTCTGAAACCATAAAATTTTTCTGTTTAACAAGGAGAGGGCCAATCTTGTTAATCACAGATTTTGATTATTTTAATAGGGTATTGACCCCTTAGTCTCAGGTCCAACGGATTTTACACAACGCTCGTTAGTTCTTGAGAAACCGGGGGGGGGGGGGTCTAATATCAGTACACAACTTAAATACTTACTTTGAAACAAAAAGTGGAGGTTGGGCGTAGCTCAGTTGGTACGGCGTTTGCTGGCTGATCCGCGGGCCCAGGTTCGATAGCCGAACGCGCTACATTTTTCGTCTTTCTCATTTTTTGTTTTATAAATATACTTGTAATTATAATTTAATAATTTCAATTAAAAATTTTAATATCGTACATTAATTACAATGTTAACAAATTTAAATTATAATTCATCATTTTTTATTTTGAACTATTATTTCTCATCCTTTAAAGACATTCAAAAAGAAATTGGATCTATTATTGAATAATAAACATTCCAAAATCGTTAGAAACATGTTGTGGTGCCATCTAGTTATGATAAAATAAAACATATTCAAATAAAATAAAAATAAAAGCAGAAATAAGATAAAGGGGAAAACGAAATATTTGAAAGCACAAGCATACGTATTACAAATTTAAAAATCTTTAATATGCAAAAAATCCGTTGTAATTTAATTCCGATGCTAATTTTTAATATAATTATGTTTGTTACTTTAAAAAAGGAGTAATAGTATCATCGTATTGATTTCCCTTGTTAAAGCAATGAATAAATATTTCTTTCAAATCACGAATTGTCACAATTGTTCAATATCATTGCATCCATACTGAATATATGAAATACATTTTAAAAGTGATTTTTAAAAAATTATCAGTTTTATGATGTTTTATACAACTATTTAGTTAAAAGTAAAAAAATTAAATAGGTTTAAATTATAATTGAAATACAACATTATAAATTTTAATTGACAATGTGATTATTAAGTTATAGTTACAAATATATTTATAAAACAAATATAAGAAAAACAAATTTAGAGCTTTCGGGCATCGAACCCGAGACCGCCGATCAGCCAGTAAACGCCGTACCAACTGGGCTACGCTCAACCTACCCTTGTGGTTACAAAGTAAGTATTTAAATCGCATACTAATATTAGACCCCCCGGTTTCTCAAGAACTAACGAGCGTTGTATAAAATCCGTTCGACCTGAGACTAAGGGGTCTATACCCTACAATATATATTAAAATAATCAAAATCTGTGATTAACAAGGTTGGCCCTCTCCTTGTAAGGTAGGCCTTAGCCAATGGGGGCATCACCAAGGTTTGATTCCCCTCGGAAATGTTTGCCAGGATGACAATGAATTAGCCATTAAGTATCAATCAAGGCAGTTAAAATTTAAAAATACACTGTAAAGAATATATTACTTTGCTCCATAAAATTTATGGCAGCATGCTGCTTCCAATTTTATTGGATAATTTAACTTATATAATGGTGTAATTTAAACTTATCTAACTGGTGTAATATTACACATTAATGTAACGTAACACTGTAGGCAGCAAGGCTACCACCAATTTTATGAAGTAACGTTACATAATTTTTTTAAAAGTGTAAACTACAATCAAAAAATCTTAAATCAAAATTCTATGTGCTAGGATATCTTTTTTCTTTGATTTCGACAGCATGTTGAAACTAATCGTTGGGGGCTACCGTAATACTTACCTATCATAGATATAGATAATATAAAATATGAAAATAAAACATGCACTATTTGCTAAGCATTGTACCATGTTACTTTTATTCATAATTTAATTTATTTGGACCTCCTTAAATATAATTAATATAACCCCTTAAGCTAATATTACTTTTTGTTGCATTAAAATATCTCAATTTGTTGATTTTCTGTAAGCAAGTAAACGCTATTGGTTTACAATGGAAGTCTATGGGAATTTGGCGAAATAGTAGAGATACCGCCAATTTGGCGTCATTTTTGGCGATTCATTTTGGCCGCCAAATTTGGCAATATACCGCCAAGTTGCCGACAAACATGGTGGTATTTGGCGACAGAACAGGGTCCCTCCTATGGTAACACCTCTTATAGGTATGGAGAGGCATTAAATGCTTGACAGTTACGATAAGCCATTATTGGCATTTAATCTTACAGTTTGGCGATAGTTTTTTGGCCGGCGGAATAATTGAGTGGTACCGAATTGCCTAAAAGAAACATCCTTATAACTTGAAAAATTATAATCCTATTACCTAACAGTTTACTGCGTCGGATTAATCGTCTCATTTCCAATTAAAATATATCTTTGAATTGAAATTTGAATGAAATACAGGGTCATGAAAAATCAAAGAGTGTGAAAAATAGAATTACAAATATCTCGACAACTAATTATCCGACCGAGTTCATTCATGATGCAAAATTTATGTTTTTTAATTGTCTTTTATATTCACTCCTTCAAATAAACAATTTCGAAAATTTTTGTATACCTTTTTATCAGAACGAATGTTCAAGAGTCCGAAAAAAATAGTTCCGGTTAATCGAGGTACTGATATTCAATAGACTTCTTCCCATTATTAGTCCCTAAGTACACACCGAATTTCAAGTCTCTATCTCAATTTGTTCGGGAGATAGAGCGATTACAGACACACATACATACAGACGGACGGACAATTTTTTTTCCTAAAAATATGTTTTTCGGAATCTCAAGTGTCTGAAACGTGTAAATCCGTCAAATTTTTTTTTTTCGATTTTTAAAATGATTACAAGACTTACCCTATACTACGTATGATGGGTAAGTAAAAATGAATGCAATTTCGAGAAAGTCTTTAAAATTCATGCAATTTTTTGGTGTGGGACTCGCATACTATCAAATAAAATGGCTAGAATATTCTAAGATTCTCAAACTTGTTTGGTGCACGTAACCGTTTTGACATAGGCTCCTGGGAAGACATTTGAAACGTTTGAACATTTGAAAATGTATGCAAAAAGCTTCAGAAATCTTCAATTTGGTAGACACTTATGTTGATGCATCGACAAAGTTGAATCAACATCAACACAAAGGAGATTATAAATTTATTTGCAATGAACAAGGCTCAAATATTCTATTTTCTTTTGTAATAAGCATATATTATTCGAATTCACAATAACTAACTTTTAATTATCGACACTTCATTTCTAATAAAGTATTTAAAAAAAAAATTAAACTAAGATAATAAGAATAAAATTTTGAACCTACAAATCACTCCTCCGAAATACTTTTCGGGGTACGGCTTTGCGTTTTAGGCAAAATTTTGTTATGTATAGGTTCGTTCTCAGTCGTAAGTCTGACAACACCATCAGAAGATCAGCGATCACTAGAGAAATGATTACGTGGTTGAGTGATTTGGATATTACCCTTTTTCAGCCTATTAATAAAATAATCACTCATCTTTCTCACTCATCTTCGTTTACACATCTTGATTTTTTTTTTCTTTCTTTCAGTGTTTCTCGAAACTACTGTTGGCACCGACTTTACTCCTCTCCGCTTTCAGATCAGATAAATCGAGCACCAATAGATCATATGTCTGATTTCCCAAACGTGGAAGATGAAACACGCAATGAATGAAGACTAGCGACTCTCTTCATTCAGAGTAGTGGAATTTTACAAGAAGTGGGAAGGCGCTGAGTGAGACATTGTATCTATTTATCAACTAAAATAAATATATACTAGCCGCCCTTGATGACCAATTTGGTCTCCCTTAAAATTTATGTTTGGGAAAGCATGCTAAGCATATCATGTTGCTTTTATTTGGAATTTAATTTACTTGCACTCCCTTAAATATAATTAATATAATTCCTTAAGCTAATATTAGTTTTTGTTGCATAAAAATGTCTCAATTTGTTGATTTTCTGGAAGCAAGTAAACACCATTGGTTTACAATGGAAGTTAATGAGAATTTGGCGAAATATTACAGATAGCGCCAAGTTGGCGGTACTTTTGGCAACTAATTTTGGTCCAAATTTGGGGGTATATCGCCAAGTTGGTGACAGCTTGGCGCAATTTGGCAATAGAACAGAGTTCCCCCTATGGTAACCTCCTTATAGGTATGGAGATGCATTAAACGCTGTTCAATAATCAATGAGATTAGTTTCATTCGTCCGTTACCATTAAGCAATTAACAAAAAATCGCGATTTCTGTGCCACGTACAATAGCGTAATATATATATAGATGCCGAGCAGTAGAAGAACCCAGTCGCGCCAACTTTTGAAACATTTGGTGTGGACTCAAAAATTTATCAGTAAAATAACACATACACTTTTTTCCCTTTTAGTTCATGTGTGTGGAGAGAGGGGCGGGGAGGAACAAATGACTAAAGGGGATAATTCGAAGTCAAATTATAGTTTTTCTAAGTAAAATATTCAATTATTATAATTTTATCAATTTTATTAAATTATATTCTTATAAGTTCTTTCTTATAAATGCATTAATATTTAAAGGGTCATCGAAAAATAATGCCAAGATTTAAAAAATCATAACATTGAAACCTTTTATGTTAAATGAGTAATTCTTTCACTACACGATAACTGGTGAACGCAAGTTTGGTTTTAGTTCACCAGAATTCGTTTGTGTGTCTGTGTTATGCGCGGATTAGTTGCGCAGTCGTCAAGGTCAGCCGACGCGCCAGACTGCAGCTGCTCAGTACGATGTTGACCGTGCAACAAAAGGCACAGTGCGTGATTTGGTATGTGGAGTCAAAGTCAATAGTCAGTTTACAGCGGCTTTTTCGGAGAACTTATCCATGTCAAACTGCTCATGATAACAAAGCTTCGGCTGACCTTGATTACTGCGCAATTAATCCGCGCATAACACAGACACGCAAACGAATTCTGGTGAACTAAAACCAAACTTGCGTTCACCATTTATCGAGTAATGAAAGAATTACTGATTTAACATAAAAGGTTTCAATGTTCTGATTTTTTAAATCTAGGCGTTATTTTCTGATGACCCTGTATTATAAATAGTATAGAAATTGCTAACTAGTGAAAGTGAAAAAAAGAATGCCAAGAAAAATATACATTTTAGTCACATAAATGCTTTATCGATTCAAGACATTGAAATAAATGGCAAATTATGCAGGAAATTTGTTTTTGAGAGAAATTTAATTATACATCCGCTGAAGGGGCTTTCAGCGCTCCTATAAGCCTAATGGATATCCTTAGTCTTTTTCAAACGAAATTATTTTGAGAACGTCAATAAAACCAAAATTTATTTCAGCGAATAAAGACAAAAATAAATGAATAACGAAATAAATCAATGGAAATTGGGTTGGCGGAGAAACGGTACTCAGAGTGTTCTATAGCACGATCTAATTGAGAGAGTGGCGCCAAATTTTGCAAGAAGATTAAACAAGACGGGGGACGAAGTATCCGCAAAAAAAAACTAGTTGGATGTGCCAATCCCAAAACTTTCTTCTATCTTATACATCTTACAATTTCAAAAACTAGTTACACATGTTAATGCTTCAATATTATTAGTTCAATGCTATACCAACTTTGATTTTCATCTTAAAATTCTGCTTCAGTCAATTAAACGAACTAAAAACGAGTTAATGTATATCATGATATTTGTTCAAATTAATAGTTTTATTCAGATGTTTACGAATTATCAGACGCTTGCGAATAGCCGGCTTAGCAGGAAGCGAGTTCCTGCCTTTGCACGAGCCGTCGATGGACAATAGAACTACGAAAAATCAAGAAAAGTATACAAAAATCGCTATCACAGAGCCCCTTTACCGTGCGATATTTCCAAATTCAAGGAGGACCTGTTGGCCAAAGCCAAAAACATGCACAAACTAGTTGGATGTGTCAATCCCAAAACTTTCTTCTATCTTATACATCTTAATATTTCAAAACCTAGTTACACATGTTAATACTTCAATATTATTAGTTCAATACTATACCAACTTTGATTTTCATCTTAAATTTCTGCTCAAGTCTATTAAACGGACTAAAAACGAGTTAATCTATATCATGATATTTGTTAAAATTATTATTTTTTCCTTATTTTGTTATTATCAGCTGTTTGCGAATAACCGGCTTAGCAGGTAGCGAGTTCCCGCTGCTGCATGAGCCGCCGATGCACAAGAGAACTACAAAAAATCAAGAAAAGTATACAAAAATCGCTAGCACAGAGACCCTTTACCGCGCAATATTTCCAAATTCAAGGAGGACCTGTTGGCCAAAGCCAAAAACAAGCACAAAAATTTTGGTTCAATTGTATGCATAATTTTATACGCTGTTCGATGGTACAATAATGAAAATGGCACAGAGATCGGAATTATAGCGCCCTCTTCTGGCGGAATTTTTTCAAGTTCAGGGAGGACTTGTTTGCCATAGCCAGAAACATGCACAGAAAATTTGGTTCAATTATATGGATAACTTCATACACTTTTCGATGGTACAATGATGAAAATGGTACAGACATCGCAATTATAGTGCCCCCTACCGGCAGAATTTTTCCAAATTCAGGGAGGACCTTCGTGACATAACCAAAAACAAACAAATAAAATTTGGTTCAATTCTATGCATAACTTCATACACTTTTCGACGGTACAATATTCAAAATGGCGCAAAAATGGCACAAAAATCGCCATTACAGCGCCCTCTATGGGCGATTTTTTTACAAATTAAGGGAGGACCTCCTTTCCATAGCCAAGAACTTAAAAAAAATTTTTGGTTCAATTCCATGCATAACTTCATACACTTTTCGACGGTATAATATTCAAAATCGCACAAAAATCGCTATTACAGCGCCCCCTAACGGCGATTTTTTTTACAAATTCAGGGAGGACCAGCTTGCCATAGCCAAAAACTTAAAATAAAAATTTGGTTCAATTCTATGCATAACTTCATAGACTTTTGGATGGTACAATATTCAAAATCGCACAAAAATCGCATTTACAGCGCCCCCTACCGGCGAATTTTTTCCAAATTCAGGGAGGACCTGCTTGCCATATCCAAAAACTTAAAATAAAAATTTGGTTCAATTCCATGCATAATTCCATACACTTTTGGATGGTACAATATTCAAAATCGCACAAAACTTGCTATATCAGCGCCCCCTACCGGCGAATTTTTTCCAAATTCCAGGAGGACCTGCTTGCCATAGCCAAAAACTTAAAATAAAATTTTGGTTTAATTCTATGCATAACTTTATACACTTTTTGATGGTACAATGGCGACAGACAGACGGACAGACAGACAGACAGACATTTTCTATAAACATGTTTTTTGGAATCTCTGACCCCTAAAACATGTAAATTCGTCGAAAACCGGAAGTCGAAAAAAATTTCGATTACAATACTTTCTTCTATTGAAGATAGAAGAAAGTAAAAATTTGGTTCAATTGTATGCATAATTTTATACACTTTTCGATTGTACAATAAAGAAAATGGCACAAACATCGCTATTACAGCGCTCCCTCTCCGGCAGATTTTTTTTCAAATTCTGGGAGGACTTGTTTGCCATAGCCAGAAACGTACACAAAAAATTTGGTTCAATTCTATGCATAAATTCATACACTTTTCGATGGTACGATAATGGAAATGGTACAGACATCGCAATTATAGCGCCCCCTTCCGGTGGAATTTTTCCAAATTCAGGGAGGACCTTCGTGCCATGACCATAAACAAACACAAAAAATTTAGTTCAATTCTATGCATAACTTCATACACTTTTCGATGCTACAATATTCAAAATGGCACAAAAATCGATATTGCAGCGCCCCCTACCGGTGAATTTTTTCCAAATTAAGTAAGGACCTGCTTGCCATAGTCAAGAACTTAAAATAAAAATTTGGTTCAATTCTATGCATAACTTCATACAATTTTCGATGGTACAATTTTCAAAATCGCACAAAAATCGCTGTTACAGAGCCCCCTACCGGCGAATTTTTTCCAAATTCAGGGAGGACCTACTTGCCATATCCAAAAACTTAAAATAAAAATTTGATTCAGTTTTATGCATAACTTCATACACTTTTTGATGGTACAATGGCGACGGACACACGGACAGACGGACACACGGACACACGGACAGACAGACATTTTCTATAAACATGTTTTTTGGGATCTCTGACCCCTAAAACGTGTAAATCCGTCGAAAACCGGAAGTCGAAAAAATTTTCGATTACAATACTTTCTTCTATTGAAGATAGAAGAAAGTAAAAAGAAAAAAAATGTTCCAAAAGTCATAGCTAGGGGAATATGCGGCGCTGTGTAATAGAAAAGAGAGTTTTAAAAAATGCAGAATCAATACTAAAATCGTTAAATGTGATAAATAAAAGATAATTTTTACTTCAGTATTAATTCTGCATTTTTTAAAACTCTATTTTCTGTTACACAGCGCCACATATTCCCCTAGCGGTGACTTTTGGAACTAATTTTTTTCGCGGAATCCTTCGTCCGCCGTCTTGTTTAATCTTCTTGCAAAATTTGGCGTCATTCTCTCAATTACATCGCGCTACAGAACACTCTGAGTACTGCCAGTTTAATTATGGCCACATTGTATATAGAATCGTAATAAATTTTGTATTGATGCCTTTTTGCATAAAAGTACCTGTCGCACCAAGATCTGAATATTTAGAAAACTAATTATAGTACGAACGTACCTCTTTTGCACGTTTGACGTACCGATTTCCGATTTGTTTTAGGTTTCGTATCGAGTTTAGTGTTCAGAGGCTGTCTGAAAATAAAATTTTCCAGTTTGAGGCAGGTTTTATTCAATAGCTGTAAAATGGGTAAAAAGGATGCTGCAAGTTTAATCTCGACATAGAAATCAAGGTCAATAAAAGCGTATAAAAATAACACACATATCATTTCTCTGAAAGGAAGTCCTTTTAACAAAATATATTGCAATTATTAGTTGTAAAGTCAACGAAATTAATAAAACAAATAATTGGTGTTTGAACTAATCAGTCATTTTCAAACAAACACAAGGATTTAAATTAAGAAAAATAGATAGTTCGAAAATGATTATTTAGCAACTGGTGATTTGAGAAAATTAGATGCATGTCTTTTACGGTCTACTGATATGTTAAAGATAATGAGAGAACCCAATTTAATGATCATGGGAAAATATTTTCAGGTCATTAAAGATAAAAAAAGATAAATTCTGAAAAAAGAAGCACTTGTAAAATTTATATTTTGGCGTCTTTCTAAGATAATGTTAGCAGAAAAAAAAATTTTCGCTCAATGTTGATGTCTAACGAAGATGTTGTTAAAAGCACACGTGACATCTCGATAGCTTAAATGAAGCAATTTTAACACAAAATTTAAGAGTTTGTGTTTCAGAAAAATAGCAAACCTGTAAACTTTAAACTTACCCCTTAAAGTATACATATTTTAGTGTAGATACAATATGAAAACTAATTATTATTTACATATGTTTATTAAATACAGTTGATTAACTTCTACATATTTTTGTTTAATTAATTTTCATACTGGGTCCCTTTGGACACTTTATTAAAACAACTACAAAACGTACCACTTTCAAAATTTTTATGGTCATTAGAAACACGCCATTTAATAATAATAGGAAACAGTTTATGTTTTGTTTAAAAAAAATAATAAGAAAAACATTTTGAAAAACATAAAAAATACATCATGTATTTTTTGTACATGTGATTTCATGTTGTTAATTCCGTTGATATCATGTGTCATGTCATAAACAATCATGTTATGATGTTATTTCATGACATGTGACACCATGTCATGATAAATAAAGGCAAAATCATAATGTCTTTATTTATCATAAAAAATACTTTTATGTATTCTTTTATAATTCCAATATTAATCTACTGACTCCTATGATCTTTCCTTCATTAAATGGCATGTTTTTAATGACCATGAAAAAATTGAAAGTGAAAGCTTTTGAATATTTCGAGTAAATTGCATCAAACGAACACAGTATGAAAGTAAATTAACTAAAATCGTGTAGTAGAAGTTAATCAACTGTATTCAATAAACATATGTTAAACATAATTATTTTTCATGTTATATATAGATGCTACAATATGTATACTTTAAGGGGTAAAATTTAAAGTTTACAGATTTATCCTTTTATGAAACTTCATTTTATGAATACTTAAACTTTGCGTAAAAATTTCATCATCGAGATGTCAAATGTATCCTTAACACTCGATTGCTATCCTAAAAAAACTTGCGTTATTGCTGTCGTTCTATCTGGGAGATCAAATAACGTAATTTCCATATTTTTACGTACTTTATACAGCGATATTTCAGGAAAAGGTAGTAATTGACTAGAAGTGTTTTTTCTTCTGCATTTAATCACAAAAACTAATAAAGTTATACCAAATTGGCATCTCCAAAGATGCCTTTGCAGCCAGAAAAAAGTCATTGTATCTTACAGATACAAAAGATATTAAGCGAGTGTTCAGGCTAAAAATTAATATTTTACATATCATATACGTCAAAAGTCATATGACCAAATCTTGTGTCTATGTATGTATGTGTATGTGTGTATGTATGTATATATATACATGCAAATTTTATCTAAAAAAGATTTTGACTAAATTTTGTATCCTACCGTTGAGCTAGGTCACATGTTCGAGAAAATTCGATTGGTGGGTCATTTTGGAGTCACTACGGGTCAATGCATTTCGATGGGAATGAAGGTTGAAATAGTTATTAAGTTACTGAACAGCTGGCAGTAAACAAAGTCTAAAAGTTGGCAACATTTCGCCAAATTTGGTGAAATGCTGGCGACATTTGGCGAAAAAACTGACTTTCAAGATTACCAATCCCAAAACACATGCTTGGTGTCAAACGAAAGAATGTCACCAAATTTGGTGATATTTCGCAATTTTTGGCAAAAAAATTGACGTTTAGACCTGCTACCAAAAGAAAGTGTGCAACGGATTAAAAATGTAGTTTAGAAGGATGCCCTTTCGTTGTAAATATGCAAGTAATGTAACATTTAGAAGTATGTACATAGTTTCAATATTGTTTTTTCTGTAAATAATTTACTTATATATAAAACTAAGGGGCGCTGCCCCCTACGAGCTACGCTCGCCAATCTCCGTTCAAACACCGCAAACTCTAAAAGTACGCTTTTAAAAGACTATCTTAAAATATGAAATAAATGTCTCGCGCAAATATGTTTTTTAATTTAAACTCTTTGGCAATATTATTGTTTGGCCATTTTAAATATGACGTAATTTCCCCCATTTACGACTTTTAACGCATATTAATGAATTTATTATTTTACAATTTATTCTCTTTTAAAATTCCCGTGTAAATATAGTTTCTATGACTTAATTTTCTATATTTTCCTGCTTTTAAAACGTAATAATTTAATTCTAATTTGAAAGTTTTATTTTGTTTAAAATAGTTACGTGTAAATAAATTTTTAATTTGAAAGAAATATTATACTTTGTACTGTTTTAAAAATTGGCAACAATTTAAAATAATACCCTTTTCTAAAAGATGTAAAAAATATTTCCCGAAATGCTCAAATTTTGAATATAAAATTAAAATAAATCCTCAAGAAATGAGTCAAATTAAAAAAATAAATGCAGTCTACACACCGCGAACTTCTAATGTATTAAATGATCTAAAAATGATTAAACTCCTATGTATAGTTTTTGCTCCTTTACAACTTTTTTAATCGAACGATTTTGACCAACTTTAACATTAAATATCTCTTTAAATAGTTATTCGATTTTAAAACTGTCTGCATCTGTGTGTTTATGAAACCTTTCTCTATAGTATCACAGATTTTCATATTTTTGTATGCAGTATTTTTATTGATATTAACGAAGAAAAATCCCTGGTCACAAAAAATTAAAAAACAGCGACGATCACAGCGTTAGGTTACTTTTTTACTTTCTTCTATCTTTACAAGAAGAAAGTATTGGATTCGTAAAATTTTCGATTTCCAGTTTTCGAGGGATTTACACGTTTTAGAGGTCTGAGATCCCGAAAAACGTGTTTTTACAAAATGTCAGTCTGTGAGTCTGTGGCTCTGTCTGTTAGTCTGTATGTGACACAAATTTTGTGGGCGCTCTATCTCAAGAACTAATGCACGGAATTTAATACAAATTTATATTCAGGTAGTTCCTGATATAAATTGATGCTGATTATGTTTTGGTGTAAATCGCTCAACAGGTGGGTCTGCTATGCTGCATTTTTCATGACTTCCGCAGTAGATCTATCTCAAGACCTAATGCACGAATTTTCATCTAACTTCAGATTCAGTTAGACGTTGACACAAGTTGGTGCTAATTAGGTTTTGGTATCAATCGCACAATAGGTGGTGCTGCTACGCTTGTTTTTTAACGATTTTTGCAATCGCTCTATCCCAAAGTTAATGTACGGATTTTCCCCAAATTTCATATTCAGTTAGACGTTGACTAGGTTCTGGTGTAAATCACCCAATAGGTGGCGCTGCTATGCTGCATGATTTACATGATTTCAGCGATAGTCATATCTCAAGAACTAATGCACAGAATTTCATCTTTTTAGAATCCTCATGATGAGCATAGATTGCCATTTAATTTCGGAACTGTGATAACAAATTTTAAAGTATTAACCCGTGTGAGATAGAAGAAGGTTTTGGGATTGGTATGTCCGACTAGTTTTAGAATAGAGAGATACAAACGAAAATTTCGTTCCGGCTGCTTATAATTCGAGTTCTACTAAATGGATTTTGGTGGAACTTTCACTGTTAGATAGATATTATTTCATAGAAGGTTTTAGTATACAGCACATCATTTTACGTAGATTAATTATGGAATTATCATGTAAAGTTCTGTTGTTTTGAGCAGAAAGGTCCCATTGGCATATGTTTTTGATCTTGGTGACGGCATATTATGCTATCTTTTTGCTAAAGAATTGAAACGTCTATATGAATTAGAAGTTAAATTACAGTAATCATCTTCTAGTAAAATTTAGTGATTTATATCAATTTCAATACATTTGAAATAGCGTAATGTCATTAAAATACTCTGTGAACGATTTTTCCCCATTGACCTTAATATAGCAGAATTCTTTTGAGTACAACTGTAAATGAATTAGTTATGCTACACATTTCGTATTCAATACCGAACTTTACATGGTAAACATCATTAGCATATATCAATTGCATGAAAATCCAAGTATATTTACGCGAGTTAGAACGTGGGAAGACAGACAGATGGCTAGAGAAATGGAATTCATAAACACTTTTCAAATACGTTGGAAAGTGTTAAAAGTGTGTAAAATTCATTATTGTTCTTAAAAATCGAAAGAAATTTAATATTCTACTTAAATGCTACTATTGAAAATAATCTACTATGATATCTGTAATCATAATTTCATTAGTTATGATGTAAACTGCATACAGTGAAATCTGTTAAAACGGGATCTGTTTAACGTAATCTTTAAAGGAAAAAATTCAGATATATCGACGAAAGTTAATTACAATACAATTATACATGCAAAACTGGAAAGCTGTTTATAAAAGAATTCATTTCCAGTCATTAACGATTCCATTTTTCAAGATTTTACTGTGCATTGAAAGATACAATTATTTTCATCTGAAATGAAATTTCTCATAAAAATTTGGATATACTCGAACAAGATCTGTATTAAGCTTAATCCAATTCGAAATCGACCCACAACAAAGAAATTCTATACAGTGAGCTTGACCCGAATCTGACGCGTCCCCCCCCCCCAAAGAAAAAAGTCAACCCGACGCAAGATTCGAACTCAACACGCAGCAGAAAAAAAATTAGATTCAAACCGATCCGGTGCCGGCTTTAATATAGATTAAACTAGCAGATATGTTTAGCACGTCTAAACACATGTTTTTTTAAATACGATACTTGTAATAAGACTGAATTCGAAGCGAAACCTTGAAATTTGTAATTACTTTTTAGTCATTGATCTGTAACTGAAACTCTTGTTTTAAAACGATCTTCGATTTTGTAATTAATACCAAAACCTTGATCGCTTGAATTGGCCCTGTATTCTCGACAGTTCCTACATTGAACAACTACCGAGGCATGAAGATTTTTCAGATAACCAAAAAAAAAAAAAAAAAAGGAAAAAAAAGAGATAGATAAAAGATTAGATTAAAAATCTGGCTGCATAGATGTATCTTCTATACTAAACATCCGTAAAATATTGACAAATATATAGTAGTTACAAACTTTTGTTGCTAAATTAAGTGTTTTAAAATTCAAAAATAATTACTTCTAAGTATGTTAAAATATCTGAACTTTAAAAAATGTGTTGCTTTGAATTTCTTCAGCAGATTGCAGAAATGACAAAATAAGGATTTGTTTTTTAACTATTATCAGATATTAACATTTGAACAGAAGATAAATTCTTAGGCTTTGAATCTGGGTTAGTTCTTATCTTTAGTAACATTTCTTGAAACTATTTACAATCAGTCAAATATTACTGCATACAAAAACGGGCTTATTTTTCGTTTTAAGGTTTAAGATGTCCATTCTAATGCTTGCATAACATTTTTTACACAATCTAATCACGGCTATGAAATATGCAAAGCTGCGATTATACGTACTAACATATCATAGACAATATTAGCTATTTCCACACAAGTATTTTAAGATGCAAACAATTGAAAATCACCCATGTTGATAATTTATCTCTACTAAATTTCGTCAGTGACGAGCTTATCACCGTTTACTTCTTCTACGATAGATGATCGGTTTGAATTCCACTCGAGTGCTCTAAATATAGTTTTCTCAGTTTTCAGGCTTTACAACTACTTTTTAACACCTTGAGGGGCGGTGTTATATATTATATCCTACCTAATTTTAACAAAGGTTTGAACCAGAAACTTTTAATTAAATTTTACTTTTATAACTTTCCTGGAAAAAAAGTTGTAAAATTGCTGTTCCTTATTTAAAAATGAAAATTTTCGAAAATTCTTGTGTGAATTCAACATTGCAGAAATGCAATTAGTTACCCCTAAAAGGGTTAAAGCACTTAATGGCGATAACTCGCCAAATGTTGCACGTATTGCTTCATTGAAGATTCCTTTTTGTCTTGAGAATAACACTATTTGTAGTGCAAATGTCCACTTGAATCATACCTTAAGGGGGCTGGTCACTCAGCTTCGGAATTCTCCTCCGTAATGTTAAGTCTATGGACTTTTGATGCATTCGTGTATTTAAAATATCTCCTCGGGAAATTCATATTTTTAACATACTTTTTTCTGTGTACTCTTCTTAAAGGATGTCTCTTTTAGGTAGCTTTAATTACAAAAAGTAAAAAGCCTATTACAGCCGTCCAGAGGAAAGCACTTCCGGAAAAATTTGGTATATTTTCACCGATCATTACCCCCCAGACACAGACCCCAAAACCACCCTTCGTTCGAATGTGACTTCTATATATATATAGGGGAGAGTTGTACAAAACCGTGTAAGCGGGTAAAACCGGGTAGTGGAGATTCCTACTTGATTTGAACTTTTATCTATCGGCCAACACGAGGAATTGCTTGTCGAAAGTCATTAGAGTATTTGTAGCTGAACGAAACGCATTTGTGTGCGATTATTTTTCTTGTGAAAAATTTAGTTTGAATTACTCTTAAAAATTGTTTTGTTTGGTTCCAGGTTTTACTTATAAATTAACTATTTGTCAGTATATTAAATATTGCTAAGAATAATATCTAATTCGTTGTTTTTTCTGCTAGTAATTTAACAGTTTTACATATCTTTTACTGTAGGATTGAGAGTACTAACGCCGTGTTTTTAATCTGTGTCATGTTGGGGTAAAACCGGGTACTTAAGAGTTAGTCAAAACCGGGTATACCCGGTTTTGTCCTACACTCATAGGTCGACTTTTTTAGGATAGTGGACAATTTAGTATGGAACTTTAAATTGAAATTTAATAATGTTAAGTACTGTTAACAGCTTTATGTATCTTTCATAGCATCTCTAAACTCATACTACAAATAAGAGGTGAGGAAGTGGTTGCTTTCCATTCCTGGGCAATCTGTAATAATTTACTAATTTGGAAAATAATTCAAAGTTCATTTTTGAGAGCAGCAGTTGAAAATACTCCAATCAGAAGGTTTTAGAAAACAGGGATTTTCCCCTAAAAGCAGGGCCCGACTTAGGCAGGGGCATGCGGGGCTGCAGCCCCTGCCCCCCCCTTTTTAGGGGCCCCCGATGAAAGTAATCAGGATTTTCATTAAAAAGTGCCAAATAATTAAAATTAGCCAAAAGTGATCAAAATTCATGTATTTTCAAACATTTAGGATGGGAGTGTGGACCCTCTGCTTCAGTATCCAAACCGACCATGCAAAATAAAATAAAATAAAATAAAATAAAAACTATATCATTAGAAATTAATGATTAAAATTTTATTACAACAACTTACTATTGTTTTCAAAAGCATTTCTTTATTAACGTTTTCCCTGTAACGTGGCACGTTAAAACCATTAATTATGACCCTTTGGGGCATTCTCTTTTAGACATCTTATAACGTACGTAGATAAGCAAAGTAAAAGTTTGCAAAGAAATACTCGTGTCAACCAATCTATCATTTTTTCTACTATTATCCTACTAGTATTTTTTCTTAAAGTTGTGACCATCTTTTTTGTGATACCCTGTATACAGATGTGAGCAGTACCGGGTACAAAATTCATGCATACATACAATATGTATGAAGTTTAGCAGTAGCCACTTCCATATTATTCACAAAAAAATTCTGTAAATAGATAGAAGGGGGCCCCCCGGAATGATGCTTGCGCCCCCCCCCCCATAGCCTAAGTTGGACCCTGCCTACAAGAAGAGTGTTTTTCCAGGCCATCTTTTTGCTCCTTTGGAAATGACAGATGAACCCATAAAAGTCAGTGATAACACATCTAGGTCTATGCAGACATAGGTTTGCATAGCTGCAGCAAGAAACATTTCTGAAACGTCACAGGAAAATGAAGCTCATCCTTCCACATCTAAAAGAGTTGGCAACACACATCCGCCTCTTCCGTCGACATATCAAATTGTGTATCCCGGCAATCTGCATTTCCAATTAAGCCTAAAATGTTATTACCCTTCCCCCAGGAAGGCTTTAAGATTGAGAAAAGAGCTGGAAAAAGGAGGGGAATACTGTTATTTTGACTTCTTCTCCCTATAAGTTAGAGTTAGAAACAGATATTAATGAGAAAGAAGCCAAACAGCCTGGAAAAGGAAAAAAAAAGTTTCTTAAAAAGAAAAAAGAAATTAAGAATCAACAGAAAAAGAAACCAAAAAAGATTGAGGAGATATCCCCAGAAGAAGAAGAAGATAATGAAGCCAGAATGTTTTTCAATGACCTTTACTCGAATTATGATTTCAAAGAAGGTTGGATACAATGTTTGAAATTCCAAAAATGGGCTCACGGAGTATGTAACATGAAAAAGAATATGAAAACAAAATCATTTTTGATTTTTGCATTTAAAATAACTCTAAGACTTCCAGTGTAAAATAGATAGGCATATACAATACATAAAATTTGCCACAGATTTATTTTTGACACATGGAAGTATATATGTGGAATTTCGTTTTGTTAAAATTAAGAAAAATGTATATTTTTACTATATTAAAGAAGAATGTTTTGGACCAAAATGAGTTTTGTCATATCCCAATCCAACAATAGTTGAGATCTGCGTTTATAGATGGCAGCTCTACACAATCTGTTTGGAAGGAATCGCATGTTACCAGAGTATTCCACGCAGTTGTATGACATGATTTGTTCTGAGAGCTGCGTTTAGCAGCTGTTGTAAATATGTATAATAAACTATAAGTAATCTTATAGTTAAGCCTTCTTCCTTAGTTAAGAGTAATTAGTTAAGAATAATAGTGGCGATATAATAGTAGTGACGAAAATGGGATTTAACCCAAATTGAAATGTTGTGAAAAAAAATTTTTTTTTCGAAAGAGAAAAAGAAAAAGTGGCACGAAAAATGGCCGATAAAGAAATAATTTCTCTGGGACGCTTAGAAGAATATAATGCGAATGTTCCTTGGACTATTTACGTCGAGAAAATTGATTTTTTTTTCTCAGCGAATAGCATAAAAAATGATGATATGAAGAAGAATATTTTACTAAGTTCTGTTGAAACAACAACGTTTGCGATTTTACGAGATATTATTGTTCCGAATACGCTGAAAGAAATCAGTTACGAGGATCTTTTAAAGAAAGCTATGGATAATTTTTCACCTCGCCCTAGTGAAATTGTGGAACGATTTAAGTTCCAGAAACGACTAAGGAAGCAAGAAGAGAATATAGCCGATTTCATAAGAGAGTTACGTCGTTTATCCGAATATTGCAACTTCGGAAATACGCTTAATGACCGCCTCCGTGATCAGTTGGTATTTGGGATACAAGATGAGAAGATACAGCAAAAATTACTGGACTCTACAGACTTAACGTTCCAATCAGCGATAGAAATAGTTGAGTCATTTGAGATAGCTGAGGCTGGAGTGAAATCCCTATACATCGGAGATAGTACGACTGTCAATCAAGTGCGTGTTTCGAAAGGAGAGAAAACGAAAGTGGAGAAGTTCGCTAATGCACCTAAGCCTAAAGAAGATAAATTCGCGCCTGAGAAACCGTGTTACAGATGTTCTAAAAATCATAATCCAGAATTATGCCCCTTTAAATCTGCAGAATGTCATTTCTGCCATCGATTGGGTCATTTAAAAATTTGTTGTCGAAATAGAAAATTTGGAATGAAAAGTGAGAAACCTTTTAAGAACAGAAAAATTAAAACTGTTCAGGAAGAATATTGTTTAAATTTTATGGACGACAACTCCAATAAGGTGTCATGGATAAAATCGGTTAAAATAAATGGTGTAAATATACAATTTGAAATTGATAGTGGTGCGGCTCATACTATCATAAGTAAAAGTGTTGCTCATAAATTGTTCTCAGGTAAGCTGCCTTTAATTAAATCTAATATTAAATTACAAACTTATACTAGAGATTCTTTAACTGTTTTGGGGGAATTAAAAGTAAATGCTGTTGTTGATGAATATTCTACACCTGATTTAAGAATATTGGTAATTAAAGAGGAGGGTCCGAGTCTAATCGGAAAAACTTGGTTAAAAGCATCAAAATTATTTTGGCGTAATGCAAATATGATTAAAAGCATTTCGAAAGATGATTTAATTAGAAATTTTCCTAATGTTTTTGCTGCCGGGATCGGAACAATCAAGGGTCCTGCCGTGTCAATAAAATTGAAAAAAGATGCAAAACCAGTTTTTCTTAAGTCTTGACCTGTTCCTTTTGCTTTGAGAAAAGCTACTGATGTAGAATTGGAACGATTAACTAATGAGGGTATTTTAAAACCCGTTGATCATTCAGAATGGGCTAGTCCTATAGTAATTGTTCCTAAGCCTAATGGTTCTATTAGACTATGTGGTGATTATAGAGCAACAGTTAATGCTAATACTGAAAATGATAATTATCCTCTTCCTAGAATGGAAGACTTATTTTCTAAATTATCAGGTGGTAAATTTTTTACTGTTTTTGATTTGAAAGATGCTTATTTACAACAACCTGTAGATAACGAAAGTAGTTATATTTTGACTATAAATACACATAAAGGTTTATTCAATGTGTTACGATTAGCATTTGGGTAAAATGTGCTCCTGGAATGTTCTAAAGAAAAATTGAACATATTTTTAAAAAATTTGAGTATGTTGGTGTATTTTTACTTTCTGCTATCTTTACAAGAAGAAAGTATTGGTTTCATGAAAATTTTCGAATTCCAGTTTTCGACGGATTTACACGTTATATGGGTCAGAGATTCCAAAAAATATGTTTCTACAAAATGTCTGTCTGTCTGTCTGTCTGTCTGTCCGTCTGTCTGTCCGTCTGTCTGTCTGTATGTGACACAAATTTTGTGGGCGCTCTATCTCAAGAACTAATGCACGGAATTTAATAAAAAATTATATTCAGTTAGTCCCTGATATAAATTAGTGCTGATTAGTTTTTGGTGTAAATCTCTCAACAGGTGGCGCTGCTATGCAGCCTTTTTCACGATTTCCGCAGTAGCTCAATCTCCAGAATTAATCCACGGATTTTCATCAAACTTCAGATTCAGTTAGTCCTTGACATGAATTGAAGTTTTGAACATTTTTGTGTAAATCGCTCAACAGGTGGCGCTGCTATACTGCATTTTTTACAATTTTCGCAATAGCTCTATCTCAACAACTAATGCTTGGAAAATCAACAAACTTCAGATTCAAGTATACTTTGATATAAATTAGTGCTGTTTGTGTTTTGGTGCAAATTGCTCAACAGGTGGCGCTGCTATGCTGCACTTTTCAGAATTTCCATTATAGCTGTATCTCAAGAACTAATGCAACAATTTTCACCAAACTTCAGAATCAGTTAATCCTTGATATGAATTGACATTTTATACATTTTGGTGTAAATTGCTCAACAGGTGGCGCTGCTATATAGCATTTTTCCCGATTTCTGCAATAGCTATAGCTCAAGAACTAATGGACACATTTTCATCAAACTTCAGATTCAGTTACTCTTTGATATGAAGTGATGCTGACTACGTGTTGGTAAATATCGTCCAATAGGTGGCGCTGCTGTGCTGCATTTTGCACTATTTCCTCAATAGCTCTATCTCAGGAACTAATGCACGAATTTTCATCAAACTTCAGATTCAAATACACCTTGATAAATGTTAATGCTGATTATGTGGTTGTGTAAATCGCTCAACAGGTTGCGCTGTTATGCTGCATTTGTCATCATTTGCGCAAAACTCTATCTCAAGAACTAATGCACAGATTTTCCCCAAACTTCATATTCAGTTAGACATTGACATAAGTTGATGATAATTAGGTTCTGGTGTAAATCACCCAATAGGTGGCGCTGCTATGCTGCATTTTGATGGATTTATACGATTTAAGGGACAGTAATATCTCAAGAACTAATGCACGGAATTTCATCTTTTTAGAATCCTCATGATGAGCATAGATGCACTGTGATAATGAATTTTGAAATATTGACAAGTATGAGATAGAAGAAAGTTTTGTGATGGCCACAACATACTAGTTAGATGATGTTATCATCCGTGCTAGTAATGAATCAGAACATTCTGAAAGAGTTGAAAATGTTCTGAAATGCTTTTCTGAGCATGGTATAAGATTAGATAAGGAAAAATTAAAATTTATGGTTTCGGAAGTTTCATATTTAGGAAATAAAATATCTCAGGAAGGAATTAGACCTATTCCAGAAAAAAGTTAATGCTATTTTGAATGCTCCTATTCCAAATAATGTATCACAATTGCGTTCATTTTTAGGCTTAATTTCTTATTATAGAAACTTCCTGCCTAATATTTCAGATGTTTTAGAACCCTTACATAGATTATTTTATAATAATGTAAACTGGACATGGTCAGAAAAGCATGAAAAAGCGTTTCAAAAAGGGAAACAATTATTATGTACATCTCCTGTTTTAGAATTATATGATGTTAACAAAGATATAGTGTTAAACTGTGATGCTTCTGAATATGGTATAGGGTCAGTTTTAAGCCACATTGTTGAGGGTAAAGAGAAACCTATTGCTTATGCTTCGAGAACTTTAAATAAAACTGAAAGAAATTATGCAATGATTGATAAAGAAGCTTTATCTGTAATGTTTGGTGTCACTAAATTTCACCAATATTTAGCTGGAAAAAAATTTAAAATTATAACAGATCATAAACCTTTAATTAGATTATTTGATCCTGTTAAAAAGGTACCTGATACATTATCACCTAGAATGCTGAGATGCTTCGTTAATGTTAGCTGGGTATGATTATACAATTGAGTATCGCGAGGGTAAAAATAATAAAAAATGCTGACGCATTAAGTAGATTACCTCTCCCAGAAACTGTAAATATAGTGAGTAATCCTGCAGAAATAATGTTCGTTTCAAATAATGATAATTGGCCTGTTACTTCTGAAACGATTGCAAAGTGGACAACTGAAAATCCTGTAACTAAACAAATTTTAGAGTGGGTGTTACATGGGTAGCCACGAAAGGTAAAACCAGAAGAATATCAACCATATTTTCGTAGAAGGGAGGAAATTTCCTGTGTAGAAAATTGTCTATTGTGGGGGCATAGAGTGATCATACCAGAGGAAGGCCGTGAATATATATTAAAATTACTGCATTCCGTTCATCAGTGTATATCGAGTATGAAAACGAAAGCTAGGGGGGTAGTTTGGTGGCCCAAGATGGATAAAGAAATTGAACAAATGGTAAATTCTTGTAATAGATGTCAGATGTTATCGAGGGATTGTCCCAAAATGGAACCCTTGAAATGGAAATCTGAACTGCCCTGGGAAAGGATCCATATAGATCATGCCGGTCCTTTTGAAGGTAAAATGTTTTTAATAGTAGTCGATTCTTATACTAAGTGGTTGGAGGTAGGGGTAGTACCCAGGTCTGATAGTAAAACTACAATTAAGGTATTAAGGAGAATTTTTGCTACATTTGGATTACCTGTTGAATTGGTCAGTGATAATGGTCCCGCGTTCACAAGTGATGAATTTGAGGAATTTCTTAAAAATAATGGAATTAAGCATACGCCTATTCCACCTTATCATCCGTCTTCGAACGGACAAGCGGAAAGATATGTACAAACTGTGAAAAATTGTCTTAAAAAGCTAGATAAAAGTGACATAACATTGTCAATTTCACGATTTTTGTTAGAAAATCATTCCACTCCTCATTCGGTGACTGGTAAAACTCCTGCTGAATTAATGTTTGGAAGGCCAGTTCGAACACCCCTTCACTTGGTATTACCATCAAAACCTAAAATACAGCAACCCTTTCACAAATATAAGCTTCATGATTTAGTTTTTGTTAAAAATTTTGGAAAAGGAGAGAAATGGGTAAAAGGGAAAATTATGAAATTATTGGGGAGTAGATGGGTTTTAGTAAATAGATGTGACGGAATAATGTATAAGCGTCGCGTTGATCAGTTGAGACGAAATAAAAGGATAAGTGATGAAATACCAGAGAGAGTTGTAGAGATGAATCGAAATGATAAACTACTGTCAGACAAAGTTGAAAATATGGGACATAGTGGTAAAAATTACAGTGATTATGATAGGTATGAAAGGGTTAACCAAAACCGTTTTTCTGGAATTAATGGAAAAATAAAAGAACAGCTTAATAATGATAATACTATAGAACCAAGCCAATCTCAGCCTTCGCATGATATTGTGGCAGGTACAGTTGTGAGTAATAAAAATGATGTCACGACAAATAAAACTGCGAAAGACAATTTGACTGAAACTTATGACGAGGACTGTAAGAAAAGTGCTCCAGTTCGAAGAAGTCACAGAACAAGATTGCCTGTAGTTCGTTTGAACTATGAGGGGAGAGGTGTCATATCCCAATCCAACAATAGTTGAGATCTGCGTTAATAGATGGCAGCACTACACAATCTGTTTGGAAGGTATCTCATGTTACCAGAGCATTCCACGCAGTTGTATGATATGATTTGTTCTGAGAGCTGCGTTTAGCAGCTGTTGTAAATATGTATAATAAACTATAAGTAATCTTATAGTTATGCCTTCTTCCTTAGTTAAGAGTAATTAGTTAAGAATAATAATAAGAGAGTGGCGATATAATAAGTTTTCCACGAGTTTTAAATGGTTACTCGGTTTTACCCAACCAGTGGCGTAAAACCGGATTTTTGCATATATCTGAAAAAAGCCATTTTTACATATAATAAATTATATTTTTTGTCGAAAAGAATATATTTTATTAGAGCCAAAGATTCATTTAATATTAAAAACGGTATTCAGAGTTTGTTTTTCCATCTGATTGCATTTACGAACAACAAACATTTACTGTACCCGACTTTGCCACACCTTCTCTTATATATCTGATTTTTGTCATGAGATAACTAACTCTCGTATTTATAAACCGATTTGGATGAAATTAATTGTATGCATAGTACATACCAATGTCTCGACAGAGTTCGTTGGCCAGCTTTATCCGCAGTGTTGTTTCAAAATAACGGCCATTTAAAAAAAATTTAAAAATTTTAAATTTAAAAAGTGGTGCGAATAAATTAAAAACTGGAAAATATTTTTTTCTTAAGAGTTTGACCTTAACACAAAGATTCCGAAGCATGTTTTGTTTCGTTATCTTAAAAAATGGCTGAGTCATTTGGCTGAGCACTTTGTATTTCTAGTGTGATTAACATTTTGAAACGATCTGATATTTGTCGCGCGATAACACACGTATTTATGAACAGATTTGGATGTTACTTGGTGTGTACATAATACATACCGATGTCTCGGCCGAGTTCGTTGGCCAACTTCATCCGCCGTCTTGTTTTAAAATGGCGGCCATTAAAAAATTAAAAAAAAAAAAATTTAAAATAAAGTACAAAAAAATTAGAAATTTAAAATGATTTTTTTCTTATGTGTTTGACCTTGATACAAAGATTCCGGAGCATTTTTTGTTTCGTCTATATCTTAAAAAATGGTTGAGTTATAGCACTTTGAATTTCTAGGCTGGCCGACATTTTGAAACCATCTGATTTTTGTTGGGCAATAACATGCGTATTTATGAACCGGTATGGATGTAACTTGGTATGTACATAGTACATACTAATGTCTCGACCGAGTTCGTTGGCCAACTTCATCCGCCACCCTGTTTCAAAATGGCGGCAATTTAAAAATTTTAAAAACATTTTAATTTAAAATGAGATATTAAAAAAATTAGAAATTAAAAAATATTTTTATCTTATGTGTTTGACACTGATATAGAGATTTCTGAGCATTTTTTGTTTCGTCTATACCTTTAACTATATGGCCAAAGGTGACCAATCACTTGCAATTTTTGACGTTTTATTAAATATTTAGAAAAATACATGAGGAATCAACCTGAAGGTGCAAGTGTGTAAACAATATAGTTGTCTGAGCGAAGCGAAGGCTAATACTCAGCGAAATATTATTGTCCGGACGCATTACAGCTACGATGGATATTAACGCCATGTCCTACTTAAAAAAAAGCCTAATAAAAACCTTTCGTCAAGCATAACTCAAAAAATATTTGTCGGATTTCATTTCTGATTGCACCAGAAGGTACCTATGAGGGCCACCGACTGAATGCACCTACTATGAAAAATAAGTTCCAAACCGTTTAAAAATTATATTAAAACTGATAAAAAAGCACAATTTATCTGCATGCGTTTCACCGGTGGATGTTTTCGTAGACAACTGGTTTGAACACATGGAGCAAATAATAATTTAAAAAAATACGCACGCAGTAATATTGAATAGATCAGTTTCAACCACGTGATCACAAACCTTGCAACAACCCGTGGCAACCAGTTTTGGCGGGCAAACAAATAATAATACAGTTCTCCGTCCACGGTGACCGTTTTTAGCCTGTTGTATAAAATCTGGCCTGATGTAAGACATACAACAGGCTAAATCCGGCTAAAAACTCAGGCTGAAAGATAGTTGTCAGTCTGTCGACTGGAAATTAACAGATTTTTTTAATACTCGTATAACGAAATTTAGAAACGATTGTGGATGATTAAAACAAAAGACAAGAGTGTTTATTGCTCCGGGAGGTTATCTTTCCCTGGAAGTCTGTCTTAAATAACGGCACATTTTTTACTGTCAATAGCGGACACCTCCAAATAGAGGACAAATTCTGCCCTCCCGAGGTGTTCGTTAGTCAGAGGTTTTACTGGTAAAACCTCCATAACGGACACACCCGATTACGGATACCTCTATTTAGCGGACATTTTTCGATTACCATCACTTAAATAACAGTACATGTTTTACTCTCAGTAGCGGACACCTCCAAATAGAGGACAAATTCTGCATTCTCGAGGTGTCCGCTATTCAGAGGTTTTACTGTATATATTATTGATAGTTATTATACAGTGTCGCACAAAAGAATAAGAATATATGAAACGAATATAAACTAAATTCGGGATTGGTAGATTGCTGATGGTAATGTAATTTTAGGATGTTGTTACAGTCATCCGCAGCATGTTTTTAGAGTTTCGTTCATCTAACGAAACCCTACCTGTCTCACTCCTTTGTTTGTCTGTCTGTCCGTCTGTCACAGAGCCCGTTCTCAGAAACTATATATGTCGGAGAATTGGAAATTTGAATACTTATAGCCGAACACCATCAAACGGAAAATAATAAACTTTTGAAAAAGTCTGATATTTAACCCTCTGGGCTCCTACTTGTGTATTTTAAGCAATTTTTCTAACTCAGCCCCTAATTAAGTTGGAGACATGGAATTTTGCATACTTATAGCTGAACACCTCACATCAAACGACAAATAATAAAATTTTGAAAAAGGTCTAATATTTAACCCTCTGGGCTCTAACTTATGTATTTTAAGCAATTGTTCTAACTCATCCCCTAATTAAGTTGGAGACTTGAAAGTTTGCATACTTATAGCTGAACACTTGCGATAACACCATAAATCATAAAATTTTGAAAAAGTCATATTTAACCCTCCAGTCTCTAACTTCTGTATTTTAAGCAATTTTTCTAACTCAGCCCCTAATTAAGTTGGAGACATGAAATTTTGCATACTTATAGCTGAACACCTCACATCAAACGACAAATAATAAATTTTGAAAAAGTCTAATATTTAACCCTCTGTGCTCTAACTTGGGTATTTTAAGCAACTTTTCTAACTCAGCCCCTAATTAAGTTGGAGACATGAAAGTTTGCATACTTATAGCTGAACACCTCACATCAAACGACAAATAATAAATTTTGAAAAAGTCTAATATTTAACCCTCTGTGCTCTAACTTGGGTATTTTAAGCAATTTTTCTAACTCAGCCCCTAATTAAGTTGGAGACATGAAAGTTTGCATACTTATAGCTGAACACCTCACATCAAACGACAAATAATAAAATTTTGAAAAAGGTCTAATATTTAACCCTCTGGGCTCTAACTTGTGTATCTTAAACAATTTTTCTAACTCAGCCCCTAATTAAGTTGAAGACATGAAATGTTGCATACACTTAGCTGAACACCTCACATCAAAAGACAAATAATAAAATTTTGAAAAAGTCTAATATTTAACCTCTAATATTTTGTCTCGCGCAATTTTTAAATTTAAACTGTTTTGCAAAGCTATTTTTTGTTCATTTTGCATAATAAGTGTAATGTGACGTAATTTCTTCTATTTAAGACTTCTAACGCATGTTAAAGAATTTATTTTACAATATCCTTTCTCTTTTAAAATTCACATGTAAATATAGTTTTTATGGCGTAATTTCCAATAAGTGCCTGCTTTTTATACCTAATTATTTAATTCTAATTTGAAGTGTTTTTTCTGTTTATAATAGTAACGTGTAAATATTTTTTTTATTTGAAGCGAACCTTATTGTTTGCGAAGTTTATACAGTTGGCAACAGTTTAAATTAATACCATCTCTCTATTCTAAAAAAAAAGTAACTACCGCTGTCACCGCCGCCGCCGCCGCCGCCACCGGTTTTGATTTTTTTGTGACCGGAAGCCTTTCTTCGTTAATATTAACAAAAATAATGCATACAAAAATATGAAAATCGGTGGTTTTATACAGAAATGTTTGATAAACACGCTGATGCAGACAGTTTTCAAATCGAAGAATTATTTTAAGAGTTATTTAATGGTAAAGTTGGACAAAATCGTTCCACTAAAAAAGTTTTATAGCAGCAAAAACTATACATGGCAGTGTAATCATTTTTAGATCGTTTTATGCGTTAGAATTTGCCGGAGTGCAGATTGCATTAATTTTTTTATTTTGACTCATTTTTTCAGGTTTTATTTCTATTTTAAATTCCAATTTTCAGCATTTCTAGAGATATTTTTTACAAATTTCAGAAAATTGTACTAATTTAAACTGTTGCCAACTGTAAAAAAAGCGCAAGCAATAATGTTTGCTTCAAATTAAAAATTTATTTACACTTGACTATTATAAACAGGAAAAAAAACTTTCAAATTAGAATTAAATAATTACGTATAAAAAGCAGGAACTTATTAAAAATTACGTCATAAAAAGTATACACGTGAATTTTAAAAGAGAAAGGATATTGTAAAATAATAAATTCATTAACATGCGTTAGAAGTCTTAGGAGAAATTACGTCATGTTTACGTCATATTATAGTTATTACATAAAATGAACACAAAATAATATGCAAAAAAGTTTAAATTTAGAAATTGCGCTAGACATTTATTTGATATTTTGAGAATTAATTTAAAATGTCTCATTTAAAAGAACTTTCTTTTCGCTTTGTTAAAAAATACCAGGGGACAAAGACTCTCTTTACTTAATTCCTTTTATATTAGCTTATTTTGAAATGTTGTTACACGTGTATACGTCATCAAGTTATTTTTATTTCGACGTTTTATTTGTGTTTTTATTAATGTTGTACGAATTTATTTGTTCTTTCGTTATTTAAAATAAAAATTATATCAATTTGTATAATTTGGCGAGTGGTTTGGCGAATTATATAATTTGGCGAAATGGGTCGACAGGATAATCAAGTAGTACCGCAGCGGATTTGGCGTTAAAATTCCCCAATCAAAGAGAAATGAATAGAAATTCGTTTATAGGGAGATCGCCACTGTTTTTTAAATTATAATTCAATCTTTCGAAATCTTTTTAAAGCCGATCAAATTAGCGTGCATTTAGAGTCTGCGGTGTCTGGACGGGGGTTGGCGAGCGTAGCTCGTAGGGGGCCGAGCCCCCTAGTTTTCTAAAATATGTAAAAAATATCTGTCGAAATGCTGAATATTTGAATTTAAACTAGAAATAAAACCTCAAAAAATGAGCTAAATTAAAAAAATTAATGAAATCTGCACACCGGCATCTTCTGTTGAATAAAATGATCTAAAAATGATTAAATTCCCATGTATAGTTTTTGTTCCTATAAAACTTTTTTAATGGAACGATTTTGTCCAACTTTAGCATTAAATATCTCTTAAAATAATTCTTCGATTTGAAAACTGTATACATCAGCGTGTTGATCAAACATTTCTCTATAATACCACCGATTTTCATATTTTTTTATGCAATAGTTTTCTTAATATTCACGAAGAAAGACCTTCGGCCACAAAAAAATTCAAAACCGGCAGCGGCGGCGGCGGCAGTGACAGCGTTAGTTACTTTTTTTAGAATAGAGAGATATATAAAAATGAAAACTTGTCTATCTGTTTGTTTGTAATTCTATAACAATCCACAATTTGGAAGCCAAAATTGTGAAAAGATACGTACATCGTACATGTGTATTAAAACATTGCCGAGGCAACTAAAGTAATCCGGAATCGAAATAATTTATAGTTAAATTTTAATTAATAAAAAAAACCACCAATTTAACAGCAATTTCTTATCAAATTTAAACATTTTTCGTTATAGCAGTTGCCAACAATTAAAATACACAATAAAATTATTACTACAACAATTAATTTTCTACTGCATGATTTCCACGTGAAAAATGAAAATGAAATAAATAGTTTGCCGAGTTTTAAAAAAAAGGTGAATATTACATCATAACCTTTCTATTGCAAGATATTCACGTGAAAAGAGAAAATGAAATAAATAGTTTAACGAATTTAAATGAAAGTGAATATAACTTCTTAACTTTTCTATTTCAAGGTTTCCACGTAAAAGAGAAAAATATTACGTCATATTGGAAATATAAAGGACGTGGTGGATATAGTATAACGTCATATGAGTGTGAAAAATGTATTGAAGCATGAAAAAAACCCTATTAGGGAAATATTGGCGTATTTTAACATTATTGCTCCAATTATAAATTGAAATAAGTTCATTTAAAGCTGTATTCTTTTGCGTATGTTATATACATTTACACATTTTTATTTAGCGTTCTCATATGATTCATTCATAGAACATTTCGACTGCTTTTTTTATGTTTGTTTTGTGTTGTATGTTAAATTTTGAAATTGATTTTTCAGAACAAACATCCTTCAAATTCTGGGCAAGGCCGGGCTTTTTAGTTTGTAACAGATAAATGGCTTTTGTATCAGCACATCTAATGCTAATATTATAAAGCGTTATAATATTATAAAGTGTATAATATTATTAATGCTTGTACTTTTGTGAGGTGTTATCTCTGAAACTACATAGCCAACTTAATAAAACGTTGGTGGCCATCTCTGCTCCGAAAAAAAGACTGAATTTTATGTCAGTGCAAGAACCTACATCGCTGCAGGAGCAAAAAAGTTCTAAAATTGCGATTTCTGCTATATTGATTAGGATAGAAACTTTAAATTTGGTGCGGTAGTTACTTTTAAGATGTAATGCTCGTAATGAACGCTCTCTAAAAGGTTCAAATTGACGGATAAACGTAAAAATTTCTAGAAAGGTTCTAAACTATGATTTATTTGGAATACTGAAATTTTTGGGATACTGTTGGGGTTAGAAACTAGAACTTTGGCATGGTAGTAATTTATAAGATGTAAATGCTCGTTGTAGAACGAATTCTAAAAAATCAAAAGACTAAACAAAGCGGAAAAAGATCTAAAGATGATCTAAGTAACGAAGTACATGGAATTGTTAGGAATATAAACATGAAAATTGACATGGCTGTATTTATCAATTTCTAAAAATGTCGCTATATAAAACAGTGCAGAAACAAAAAAAATTCGAAAATTTTCTGTTTCTGAGTTACTGCTGAGCCCAAAATCTAGAAATTTTGCTTCGGGTTAGTTTTAAAATATACAATTGTCACTATGAATGGTTTCTAAAAAATTTAAAATTTAAAAAGATGAAATTAACGGAAAGCGATATCAATTACAATTAATTTGGAATTATTAGGTATAGCAACTTTAAATATTTCATAATTCTGCATTTCCTCCGCAAAACATGCAATTTAAATACAACAAAACTGATAGATACCCACTTAGCATTAAATAAATTGTGTAAATATTGAATAAAGACCTGTATGAAACAGTGAGTAGGTTGCCCGAAAGTACTTGTTAGTGTTCCTTCTCTAGGCCTTCCTCTCTCTCGCCAAGGCCACTAACAGAGGGAAGTGCCGTTTTAAATGTGATATGAATTTTTTATCTGATTCATTTTTTTAGATATTTTATTATAAGGTCAGATTCTCAATTATCATTAGTAGATTCTTTTTATATATTAACTTATTCTGGTGAAATTTCATAATCGGGTTCACATTGGCGTATGATAGCTTGCATGATTTGCTGAATAAATATGTATGGATTTGTAAATTACTTCAAATGACAATTTGACAGCTCAAAAGTTATGCAGACGATATATTCAGATCTTGTGTCATACTTTATGTTGCAGTCATTGCCGATTTCTTTTATTTAATACATGCTACATACAGCTCAACATGTGCAGAATATGTTTGAAAACAAAACAATACAGCGTATGTAGTGGCCAGCATACACTCATTATTTAAATCCGATCGAGCATATCTAAAACACACTCTAACGAAGCATTGCATGCCACTGTTGATGTATTCGGTACTTTGATACTATATTAGATTTTGAGGAGAGAATTCCTTAAATGTTATCGATAACCTCATTGCATTCGTGGAAAACAGATATTGTACAATATTAACTATTCCGGGGGAGCACACACTATATAAATTATAGTCCATTCTTTTTAAACTTTATATATTTGTCATTTAAAGTTACTCAAATTAGTGCGGAGCCTCTGATTATGCTCTTGACATCATTTTATACAGTTAAAATTCCGATATAAGATAATTTAGTGTTTCATTTTCTATTTTACTTTTAATATATTGCGTACTTTCAATTTTATATCCATGCATGGCTGTCTTGCATGGTTTGATTTCCCATTTTTTTAAACAGTGTATGCCAATTTATATATAAGATTTTGTAATTCTACGATTCGTTTATTTTCATTATTTCAATTTATCGCAGTATATGGACAATTCAAGATAACATCTCATTTTCTTTGCTTCCACATGTTATTATTAAATCTATGTTCTCTGCAATATCGCTCAGACTAATCCCTGTGAGGGAAGTCCTAGTATAGGTCATATATTTCTGCGAAGATTATTTCCCGAAAACCCATACGGGACCGTCAACAAATTGAAAAAGAATGAATATCTTTTGGATAACCCTGTAAAAACTAATGTAGCAAAATCGTTCAAACTCGAGATTATTAATAAGTGTTTTATTGTAATAAACTGTGTTAATTTTTATGAGGATAGCATTTATACTCGTAGAGAAATTGAGGTTTTTATAAAAACAGTCCCAAATGTCGCCAAGTTTTTACTTTCTTCTATCTTAAATAGAACAATGTATTGTAATCGAAATTTCTTTCGACTTCCGGTTTTCGACGGATTTACATGTTTTAGGGGTCAGAGATACCAAAAAACATGTTTATAGAAAATGTCTGTCTGTTCGTGTGTCTGTCCGTCTGTCCGTCGCTATTGTACCATCGAAATGTGTATGAAGTTATGCAGTGGCGTAGCTACATATTCAGCGCCCTGGAGCAAGTAAAGTTTGTGCGCCCTCTGTCTCTCAAAAAAGTTCTGCGTAATTTTGTTTTGAAGTTATATATATATATATATATATGTGTGTGTGTGTGTGTAACTAGCTGACCCACCCGGCGTTGCCCGGGCCCGTTATAATAATATAAACAAAACTCAAGTTTGTATGATTTTATATATTTATAAAGTAGTTCAAATAAACCTGGTTTAAGGGGTGGCCCGCTGCCTTCGGCAGCGTCTAGCGTGTTCCCGACAAACCTCTTTCTGAACGAACCTGTGGCATGGGTGCCCGCTACCAAAGGCAGTGTATGCCAGGAGTGTTCCGTACGCGCTGGAGACAATAAAAAACCAAGTTGAATGAGTAAACACCGTAGTAATCGGGGGCCCATAGAACCCAAGATAAGAATGCGAATCCTTGCGGTGGAACTATAATCTTTAAAACAATCGTAAGCTAAGTTGAATGGACCAATTTATGTTTAAATAGAGCCAGTAACAACCGAGAAAAGAATGCGCAGTTAATGTTCGAAAATGGTGCTAACTGAAGTCTAAGACAAACTCTCATAATACAGAAAGTAGCTGAATCGTAATCTAGGTTGAATGAACCAATTCCCGTTGAAATCGGCCCCCTAGAAGCCGAGGAAAGAATGCAGCCTGAAGCAGTGGAAGGTGTTTCTTGCCTCCACCCCCTGTAAGTTTAACGAATTATCTTTAGCATTAACGTGATATTTAATTTACGGATGAAATTGGTTCCCTCTAAAGTTAACCACTTACCTTTAACAGTAGGGCGAATTTGAATTCACGCTGTAATGAGTAAACGTAAAGTTGATGCCGTAAAAGAAGATTAACATTCGAAAAAGGTGGTAGCTGGAGTAAAAGAAATTTTTTAGTGGTTTATAAAGTAGCCGGAGGACCCTAGAACTATGCTAAACAAAATTGCAAGACTATCGGATAATTTTTAAAGAAACTGCACCAAGGACCCTAAGAAGGCGATTAATATTCAAAATTGGTGGTAGCAGAAATGTAAGTAATGTTTTTGTTATTCATGTAGTAGCTAGAGGACCTGAGAAATTGTTAGGGAAAATATCCTAGTGAATCTGATCATTTTTATAGGGGGACCAAAAGGAGCCTACCGATAATTGAGAGCAAGGCCTAAGATGAAAACATGATAAAAGGTCCTAGTACTTAGTGCTTTAGATTTTCAATTAGTCGAAATTAAGTATAGGGCATAAGTATTTATCATTAGAAAATTTTTCAAAGAAATGCTTAAAAAAAGAGCCCTAGAATCCCAATAAAAATATGAAGGCGTTGGCTCGGGGAGAGAATTCCAAGACTCAATTTTGAAGTTATGCAATGAGAATGAGACCCAATTAGTAGGTGAAAAATACATGACGCACAAAAAGTTACCCTAAGGGGCCAGTGTCTGAACTGAAATGTAGAAATGAAAAAAAAAAAAAAAAAAACTAAATGGAAAAAGAGCTCCAAAAACGAAGGTCGGATTAAAAGGGTGCAATTTATTAACAATTTAGGGCACAAAAACTTCAAGTGGCCTTCTAACAAGCTCCAGGGGTCCAGGGGACTGGACCCCTCACTGGAATGAAGCTAATCAACTGGAATGTAGCTGGGCAAGGTCCCCAAGAAGGCGATTAATATTCAAATTTGGTGGTAACTGAAGTCTAAAAAAATTTTATGTTGTTCGTGTAGTAGCTGGATTTCCAAAAATGTTGTTACAAAAAAAAAGGTTAGTGAATCAGGCCATTTTTAAGGGAGATATAATACTTGGTCCAAAAGGGACCAACTGATAGTTGAGAGCAGGGCCATAAGATGAAAACATGTTAAAAAGTTCCAGTACTTTGCGCTTTAGATCTCAATAAGTCGAAATTAAGCATAGGGTATATATTAATCATTCGAATAAAATCTTAAAGAAGAATGAAAAAGAAATTTGGGAAATTCTTAAAAAAGGGCACTCGGTTCCCAATAAAAATATGAGAGTGCTGGCCCAGGGAGAGGAGTCCAAGTCTAAATTTTAAAGTTATGCATTGAGAGGTTGACAATATTAGGGTGTAAAAAAAACATGGCGCACGAAAATTTCAAGAGGTCCAGTGTCTTAACTGGAATGTAGAAATGGAGAATAATTAAATAGGAAAAGGGCCCCCAAAACGAAGAATATCGGGTAAAAAGGGGTCAAGTTCTGAGCAATTCAGGGCATACAAACTGAAAGGTGCTATCGGGGCGCCGGTCATAAAAAATTAAAAATCTGAGTTCCAGGTGTATCAGGACTTGTCTTGGAATACCCGAAGCCTACACATTTAAAACAAATACTTGATAAATGATTTTACAAAAAACTAATTAAAATAAAATACGTATATATATATATATATATATATATAAAGAGAGGCCGCACTCTTTGGTACCAGACAGGCTGAAAATTCTTGGGGCACACCATGTCGCTATTGGTCACAATAAAAATTTCAGAATATATACGTTAGGTTTTAAAAGATTTAAATGGTCCTCTGAAGCAAAGAAACTTTCAAGAAAAAAAAAATCAATTCTTCTGCCTTGCAAAGAGAAATAAAAGTCATTAATAAAAAATGCTTCAAAAGTTTTTTTTTTTTTTTTTTTTTTTTTTTTTTTTTTTAATACTAGGGGGCTCGGCCCCCTACGAGCTACGCTCGCCAACCCCCGTCCAGACACCGCAGACTCTAAATGCACGCTAATGTGATCGGCTTTAAAAATATTGAATTATAATTTAAAAAACAGAGGCGATCTCCCTATAAATGGATTTCTATTCATTTCTCTTTAATTGGGGAAATTTTAACGCCAAATCCGTTGCTGTACTACTTGATTATCCCGTCGACTAATTTCGCCAAATTATATAAATCGCCAAACCACTCGCCAAATTATACAAATTGACATACTTTTTATTTTAAATAACGAAAGAACAAATAAATTAGTACAACATTAATAAAAATACAAATAAAACGTCGAAATAAAAATAACCTGATGACGTAGACACGTGTAACAACATTTCAAAATAAGCTAATATAAAAGGAATTAAGTAAACAGAATCTTTGTCTCCCGGTATTTTTTAACAAAGCGAAAAGAAAGTTCTTTTAAATGAGACATTTTAAATTCATCGTTTTTAATCTGACGTAATTTTGACCAAACTATTCTTTCTCTTTTTAATATTCTCGTGAAAATACTTGTGTTAGAAATGAAATATTATTTGCGCTTTCCTAAGAAAAATAGTTGAAAAGTATCCTCTCAAAATATCAAATAAATGTCTAGCGCAATTTGTAAATTTAAACCGTTTTGCAATATTATTTTGTGTTCATTTTATGTAATAACTGTAATGTGACGTAAATATGACGTAATTTCTCCTATTTAAGACTTCTAACGCATGTTAATAAATTTATTATTTTACAAATTCCTTTCTCTCTTAAAATTCACGTGTAATTATAGTTTTTATGACGTAATTTTTAATAAGTTCCTGCTTTTTGTACATAATTATTTAATTCTAATTCCAATTTTTTTTTCTGTTTATAATAGTCACGTGTAAATAAATTTTTAATTTATTACACGTATAAATATATATATATATTTTTTTAAGCAAACATTATTGTTTCCGTTGTTTATACAGTTGGCAACAGTTTAAATTAATATCACTTTCTAAAATCTGTAAAAAATATCTCTAGAAATGCTGAAAATTTGAATTTAAAATAGAAATAAAACCTCAAAAAAATTAGCTAAATTAAAAAAAGAGATACAATCTGCACGCCGGGAACTTCAAACGTATAAAATGATCTAAAAATGATTAAATTCCCCTGAATAGTTTTTGCTCCTATAAAACTTTTTAAGTGGAACGATTTTGTCCAACTTTAGCATTAAATATTTCTTAAAATAATTCTTCGACTTGAAAACTGTCTGCATCAGCGTGTTTATCAAACATTTCTGTATAATACTACCGATTTTCATATTTTTGTATGCATTATTTTTCTTAATATTAACGAAGAAAGACCTCCGGTCGCAAAAAATTCAAAATCGGCGGCGGCGGCGGCGGTGACAGCGGTAGTTACTTTTTTTTAGAATTTTAGAATAGAGATTATTAAATGATTTAAGACTTTTCCTATCTAATGCTTATAGCAAATTTTAAAACTTTTAGCTTGACCTGAGGAGGGAGCAGCTTTACCTGGTTTAGGGCGCACCGATCGGCAGGTCCGTTGCCCGGCGAGCCAGTCTGCCTTATTTAATACTAAAATTCTGCGATTAAATAACGTTTAATGGGGGAAAATCCTGTTACAAAAAAGTGGTGTAATTCTGCATAGGCTATAAACACTGAATTTGGTACTTAACTTTTTCTTTCTTTTTGAAGCTTATCGATTCTGCATTTGACAATATTTTCAAAATCTCAAAAACAATACTCATAAAATTTAAGTTGCTGCTTCCCCTCACCCCCCTCCCCTCCCGTCTAAATTTTGTCGCCGTGGGCTGATGTGGAATATGTTTAAATCCAGCTCTTATTATTGTTTTGTAATCGGTATTGATGCATGTTTAGTTTACAAAAAAAAAAAAAAAAAAAAAAAAAAAAAAAAAAAAAAAACCTTAAAATTTTTCTTTTTTTGTATTTCGTCTGTAAAATAGTCAATAATTTTCTTCAACTTGTCTGGCTATTTTTTTTTCGTTTCTTGGATTTCGTCTGTAAAATGGTCAATAATTTTCTTCAACTTGTCAGGCTATTTTTTTCCCCCAAATAATAAATAATAATTTCGTAAAATAATTACCATAAATTACTACTGTTACATCGTACATATAGGTTTCTCAGCGGTGAATTCTTTGGCTAGCAGTATTTCCATACAGTAATCATCATGATAAATTTCTAAAAAAATTTTAATATAAATGTACCAGAAAGATTATTTTTTGGAAATAGTGGTAGCCAGTAAAGTGACCGATGATGACCGATGACCCCAGAAAGTTACAGAAAAAAATCAGGCATACTGAAACGGTGTTGGAGAAGTTATTTGAGGCTGCAATATGGTATGAATTAAAATTAAAACTTCCTGAATAAAAGTAATTTCTTTCAACTGTGTATGAAAACATGTTTTAAATCGAAATAGTTGAGCTTAAACACGAGGTAAAATATCATAGCTGAATACGCTGATTGTAAAAAGATTCATCTATAATGTCTGATTAATAATGAAAAAATTATGCAAATATTTTAAGAAATCTTCATTACTCTTTTTCTAATTTTGCGCCCTTAGGATTCGTGCGCCTGGAGCAGTCTGCTCCAACTGCTCCACGGTAGCTACGCCCCTGAAGTTATGAATAGAATTTAACCTAATTTTTATTTTAAGTTTTTGGCTATAGCAAGCAGGTCCTCCCTGAATTTGGAAAAGATTCGCCGGTAGGGGGCGCTACAATAGCGATTTTTGTGCGATTTTGAATATTGTATCATCGAAAAGTGTATGAAGTTATGCATAGAATTGAACCAAAAAATTTTTTTAAGTTCTTGGCTATGGCAAGCAGGTTTTCTCTTAATTTGGAAAAAAATCGCTGGTAGGGAGCGCTATAATAGTGATTTTTGTGCCATTTTGAGTATTATACCATCGAAAAGTGTATGAAGTTATGCATAGAATTTAACCAATTTTTTTGTGTTTTTGTTTTTGCTAATGACACGAAGGTCCTCCCTGAATGTGGAAAAATTCCGCCGGAAGGGAACGCTATAATTGCGATGTCTGTACGATTTTTATTATTGCACAATCGAAAAGTGTATGAAGTTATGCATATAATTGAACAAAAGTGTTTGTGTATGTTTCTGGCTATGGCAAGCAAGTCTTCCCTGAATTAAAAAAAAATCTGCCGGAAGGGGGCGCTGTAATAGCAATGTCTGTACCATTTTCATTATTGTACCATCGAAAACTGTATAAAATTATGCATAGAATTGAACCAATTTTTTTGTGTATGTGTAAGGCTTTGGTCAGTAGGTCCTCCCTGAACTTGCAAAAATTCCGCCAGATGGGGGGCGCTATAATTGCGATGTTCGTGCCATTTTATTTATTGTACCGTCGAAAAGTGTATGAAGTTATGCATAGAATTGAAGAAAACTTTTTGTGTATATTTCTGGCTATGGCAAGCATGTGCCCCCTGAATTTGAAAAAAAAATCTGCCGGAAAGGGCGCTGTAATAGCGATGTTTGTCCATTTTCTTTATTGTACCATCGAGAAGTGTATAAAATTATGCATACAATTGAACCAAATATTTTGAACATGTTTTTAGCTTTGGCCAACAGGTCCTCCTTGAATTTGGAAATATTGCGCGGTAAAAGGGCTCTGTGATAGCGATTTTTGTAAACTTTTCTTGATTTTTCGTAGTTCTATTGTCCATCAGCGGCTCGTGCCGCGGCGGGAACTCGTTTCCTGCTAAGCCGGCTATTCGCAAACAGCTGATAACAACAGAATAAAGAAAAACTATTAATTTTAACAAATATCATGATATAGATTAACTCGTTTTTAGACCGTTTAATTGACTGCAGCAGAAAGTTAAGTTGAAAATTAAGATATATAAGATAGAAGAAAGTTTTGGGATTGGCACATCCAACTAATTTGCTTATAATTTGCAGAGTTCTATACATAAAAAAAAAGTTCTTTTCAGAAAATATGACAAACAGTATTGTAGACAATATTCTGCAATCAGAATTAAAAAATAATGAAAATTGGATGAAAAATGAGCAGGTTTACTAAAAATTGTTTCACTGCGCATGCGCGAATGCAATCAAAATGCAACATGCATAATGTATTAACTAAGTATATAGAGCAATTTTTGTGAAAGTCTCAAATACATAGCTTGAAAATTCTGAAAATTATCGTCGATAGAATAGGCTCGAAATCCGTTGTTCCCAAAAAGAAGCAAAAAGATAAGGGGTTGTATCAAATATCTGTTGACTAGTCCAAGATAGCGTTCACAATATTGCATGTACTACTATATTTGGATACAACCCCTCCTCTTTTTTTCTTTTTGGGAACAACGGATTTCGAGCTTTTTCTATCGACGATAATTTTCAGAATTTTCAAGCTACAATTTTGAGACTGTCATAAAAGTTGCTCGATATACTTAGCTAATACACTGCTCAAAACAATTAAAGGATATTTGAAGTTTTATATAAAATAAAGATATAAACGAAATTTTTTTTGCCGAAAATAGAAGAAGAGAATCACAAATGCAAATTTTTCTGGTTTTCAAACTGTGGAGTATGCAAATTTTGAGTTCGACGTCAAAAACGTCGCTTCAGCGGCAGCGAATGAAATTTGACTTTCAACTGGATAAAAGAGAATGAAGACAAGGATGATCGGCATTCAGTGATTGCTTTGTTTCGATGAGTACGATGTCTCAGCGAAGTCATTTGACAGATTCAGAAGCTTTGAGAATTGTTGGTAGGTTAGAAGGGGGCCAAACTCAAGCCGAAGTAGCGCAAGCCATTGTAGTGTCACAAAGTGTCATTTCCAGGATCTGGAACCGTTTTTTGGAGAGTGGATGTGCAGGCCGAAGACCAGGGCAAGGTCGTAGACGGGCAACAACGCCCAATGAAGATCGGTATTTAGCGTTAACAGCTCGGAGACACCGAACCACGAACGCTACTCTTCTCCAACAACACCTTCGCTCGGCTACAGGCACCACGATTTCAACTCAGACTGTCCGAAACCGGCTCCATGCTGTAGGTCTGTATGCTCGCCGACCGATGGTATGTGTTAGATTAACATCAAGGCATCGTCGCGACCGCAGGGAGTGGGCAACCGAGCATGTCAACTGGAGGAGAAATGAATGGAGCAATATTCTGTTTTCTGACGAGTCCCATTTTTCTGCGCATCCGGATAATAGGCGTATTTTCATCTGGAGGGACCGTGGCAGTAGGAATAATCCTGCGTTCGTGCACGAAAGTGTCAGATTTGGCGGTGGAGGAGTGTTGGTGTATGGTGGCATCTCCATTGACGGGCGCACTGACCTCTACATCATTCGAGATGGAGCTCTGACTGGTCGCCGATATAGGGATGAGATCCTCAGACCTATTGTAGTCCCTTACGCTGCAGCAATCGGAGATAACTTCATTTTAATGGACGATAACTGCAGGCCACATCGTGCAAACCTGGTGGAGGATTTTCTTTTCGAGGAAGGAATCGTTCGAATGGAATGGCCAGCGTGTTCTCCAGACATGAATCCAATCGAGCACGTTTGGGACGCTCTAGGAAGACGAGTTTCTGGCCGCCAACAACCCCCACAAACTCTCCAAGAACTGGAAAGAGCTCTTCTGGAAGAGTGGGGCAGAATACCCCAACTCGTCATTAATAGCCTCATTGAGTCCATGCCTCAAAGGTGTTCAACGTTGCTGGCCGCCCGTGGAAACCATACCCCCTACTGAAAATGATTTTCTTTGAAGAAAACACCTTTTCTTATTCTTTTTTTCTCATATGCACAAATTGTATTTTTTTCCTTTAGTACACAAATGCGCAATAAAATGCATTTTTTTCTGCCAAACATGTGTAATTTATTCTCATATAACCTACTATGTCTGTCGACCATGTATCAATCAGCTAAACAGTTTACCAGATACAAAATCCACCTAAAACTGCAATATCCTTTAATTGTTTTGAGCAGTGTACATTATGCATATTGCATTTTGATTGCATGCGCAGTGAAACATTTTTTAGTAAACCTGCTCATTTTTTATCCAATTTTTATTATTTTTTAATTCTGATTACAGAGTATTGTGTACAATGCTGCTTGTCATATTTTCTGAAAAGAACTTTTTTTTTTTTTATATTAAGAACTCTGCAAATTATAAGCAAAAAACTTGGCGAAATTTGGGACTGTTTTTATATAAACTTTAATTTCTCTACTACTATACATGCTATACTCATAAAAATAAACACAGTATATTACAATAAGACACTTATTAATAATCTCGAGTTTGAACGCTTTTGCTACATTAGTTTATACAGGGTTATCCAAAAGATATTCGTTCTTTTTCAATTTGTTGACGGTCCCCTATGGGGTTTCGGGAAAAAATCTTCGCAGAAATATATGACCTATACTATATTGTTTACACACCTGCAGTTTCAGATTGATTCCTCATGTATTTTTCTAGATATTTAACAAAACGTCAAAAATCGCAAGTGATCGGTCACCTTTGGCCATATAGTGTATCAATTTGAATTTCTAGTGTGGCTGACATTTTGAAACGATCTGATTTTTGTCATGCGATAACACTTGTATTAATTACCCGATTTAGATTTGACATGGCATGTGGATAGTATATAGCAACGTGTGGACCAAGTTTGTTGACCAGCTTCCTCCGCCATTTTCTTTCTAAATGGCGGCCATTTAAAAAAAAAATCAAATTTAAAATGAGGTACAAAAAAAATTAGAAATTAAAAAAGGTTTCTTTCTCAAGTGTTTAAAGGTGATACAAGGATTCCGGAGAATTTTTTGTTTTGTCATTATCTTAAGAAATGGCTGATATATAGCTGTTTGAATTTTTAATGTGGAGGACATTTTGAAAAATCTGATTTTTTTTGCCTCCAACAGCACTCGTATATATCAACCGATTTCGATGCGAGTGAGCATGTACACAGGAATTACTAAGGTCTCGACCAAGTTCAATGGTTAGCTTCATCCACCATGTTTTTTTAAATGTCGGGCACTTCAAGATATCGCCGAATTTGGCGACCAAATATAAATCACTTTAAATAAAACCAGAGCTTGGATAACGCAGATTAATTTCACGAAATTCTCATTCATGTTCAGTATTGACAAAAACTAGCATTGGATCTTATATAAAAGGGTTCCACTAATTTGAACTTCGTGTGTTTGAATAATATTACCTTGCTTTTTAAAAATAAGGAATATGAAAGCTACCTCTTCCTCCCGGCACTGGCCGAAAGGACTTTTTTCTTAGTTTTCAAAACATTTCTAAAGCCAATGCTGAATTTAATATTTTATGTGTTAAAAGCGGGCGAACTTTGAGTAAGATTTTAACACTTCCTATAAAATTAAATCCATATTTTAGAAATATTTTGAGAACTAAGAAAAAAAGTCCTTCCGACTAGTGAAGGGAGGAAGAGGTAGCTTTCATATTCCTTATTTTTTAAAAGCCAGGCTTATATTATTCAAACACACGGAGCTCAAATTAGTGGAACTCGATTATAGAAGATTAAATGCTAATTTTTGTCAATACTGAATAGGAATGAGAATTTCGCGAATCAAAATGATCGTTTCAAAATGTCAGTTATGCTAGAAATTCAAAGTGCTATAACTCAGCCATTTTTTAACATATAGACGAAACAAAAAATGCTCCAGAATCTTTGTATCATGCTCAAACACATAAGAAAAAAATCCTTACTAATTTCTAAATTTTTTGTACCTCATTTTTAATTATTATTATTTTTTTAAATATTTAAATGGCCGCCATTTTCAAAGAAAATGGCGGATGAAGCTGGCCAACGAACTCGGTCGAGACATTGGTTTGTACTATGTACACACCAAATTATATGCAAATCGGTTTATGAATACGAGAGTTACAGTATGACAAAGATCAGATATATGTATATATATATATGGATATATATATCACATTTGAACGGAGGGTGGTTTCGGGGTCTGGGGATCAAGATCGGTGAAAATATACCAAACTTTTTCGGAATCGTTTTCCTCCGAACGGCTGAAATAGGTAGCTTTTTATAATGAAAGCTGCCTAAAAGAGACATCTTTTAGGAAGTGTACACAAACAAGTAATATAAAAATTTTGTTTTTAAAGTCAATTCCTACTTAGGTCATCAAAGAAAAATTTAATATAATCCCTTAAGCTAATATTAGTTTTTGTTGCATTAAAATATCTCAATTTGTTGATTTTCTATAAGCAAGTAGGTTTACAATGGAAGTCTATGGAAATTTGGCGAAATATTAGAGATGTCGCCAAGTTGACGTCACTTTTGGTGACTCATTTTGGTCGCCGACAAACTTGGCGGTATTTGGCGACAGAACAGGGACCCCCTATGGTAACCCCCTTATAGATATGAAGATACATTAAATGCTGTTCAATAACCAATGGCCGACATTTTGTCTCTCATGTAAAACTAAAATTAATTAATTAAAATTTAATTAATGTATTAATATTTGAAAAATCTGTATTAACATCAACTGTCATCCAGTACAAGTTTAAAAAAAAATTATTTCAATTTGATAGGATGAATATTAAGTATTTTATTAACGATTGAAAATTTGAACAAGAAATATACATATAGGGAGAGTGTGAACTAATAGTAGGAATTGAAAAATAGAAGTTAATAATATTAATATCCAGAGGAGATATTTTAAATATACGAATACATCAAATACCCACAGACTTTACATTAATAAGGGGAAATCGGAAGCTGAGTAGCCGGCCCCCTTAACCTTTTATGCTCCGATGGGACTTTTAAGTCCCATTCAAGAAAATGCAGTATAAAATTGTTTTAATTCTTCTACTAATAAAAGTAGGTGGTACTTTTCATACAAAATTATTTGCTGAGTCACATTCAGTAAGCACAGCGAAACAGTCGAAGGTAAACATTTTTTACTAGGTTGAGCAAAAAGTTCTGGGAAATTTGTGAAAGTTGCGTTGTTATGCTCAAATTAACAACAAAAGTAACAAGGACTATACTTCAAAGTACAGACTATCATAGTGCACAGCTTTCTGCCGTGTCGTTCTGTCAAATTCCGAGTTTAGTGGAAGTACCATGGCGGCTCCTTAGAATCGAAAAACTCTTGCCATGCTTCCTCAACTTCATTAAAGGATTCAAATCGATGGCCCTTGAAAAAGTGTTGCATTGATCGAAAGAGGCCATGATCAGGTGGAGCCACGTCTGGAGTGTACCACGAGTACTCCTATATACGATACAAATTCTGGTAAGTATTAGATTAAAAATTCCCCAGAACTTTTTGCTCAACCTAATAATGGGGTTATTTTCTCATAATATTTACATATATTTAGCTTTTTTTCTTTTAAAAAATGTTTTACGAAAAATTTGTAATTTCAAAAACTTCTCAGCTATTGATAGGATCACAATCAGTGCCGAAACTAGGGGGGGGGGGGGAGAGAGCATGTGCACCGGGCGCCAGAACGAAAGGGGCGCCAAATGAAGGATTAAATCTTTGAAATGGATCATTTTCTTCTGATGGACTAGTGGCTTCCATTATTATGAAACAGCCATTATAAATGAAGCGTTAGGTGAAGGTGAAAGAGCAGACATAAAAGTTAGAACTCTGATTTTCTGCTCAGACAGAGGAAAAAAATGGCCATAATTTTTTTTTTGAAAAAAAAAAAATTGCATGTGAAGAGGAAATTTTGTAAACGATTTTTAACTCACTTCCTGATAAGCTAGAATCATAAAAAATATATACAAAGCTGTATTTCGATGACAATGCATCCTTTTAATATTTTTAGAGCTATTTTTCTGTTACTCCACCACAAGTAATAAATCGTCAAACATTCTTTACGGCAAAGTAACTTAATATTTGCTATAAGTGATAAAAATAAATTGTAAAAGGCAAAATATACCTCTATTTATTCACATTTAGACGTTTCATTGCATGCGACGGCGGCATTCTCAATTAAAATGATACAAATATTTTCGCAAAACATTTTAAATCGAAAAATTAGTAAACAAAAATCTCACGAACACAAGCACAATGAAATTAACTCCAATATTAACTAGTATGTTGTGGCCATCACAAAACTTCCTTCTATATAAATCACGTCCATTAAATCATTTAAATTGTACAAGAAATTACATCCATTTAGCACCCATTCATATCAAAATATATATCTGAATTTAAAGTTTGATGAAAATTCGTGAATTAGTTTTTGAGATAGAGCTATAGCGGAAATTTTGAACTGTTGAGCGATTTACAACAAAATAAACAACACTAAATGATATCAAGGCATACCTGAATCTGAAGTTTGTTGAAAATCTAAACGTTAGTTCTTGAGATAAAGCTATTGCGGAAATCGCAAAAAATACAGCATAGCAGCGCCACCTGTTGAGCGATTTACACCAAAAATTAAACAGCACTAATTTATATGTCAATTTATGTCAAGGACTAACTAAATCTGAAGTTTGATGAAAATCCGTGCAATAGTTCTTGAGATACAGCTCTTGCGAAAATCGTGAAAATGCAGCACAGCAGCGCCACCTGTTGGGCGATTTACACCAAAAATTAAACAGCACTAATTTATATCAGGGACTAACTAAATCTGAAGTTTGATGAAAATTCGTGCATTTTTTCTTGAGTTAGAGCTATTGCGATAATCATGAATAATGAAGCATAGCAGCGCCACCTGTTGGGCGATTTACACCAAAAATTAAACAGCACTAATTTATATCAGGGACTAACTAAATCTGAAGTTTGATGAAAATTCGTGCATTTTTTCTTGAGTTAGAGCTATTGCGATAATCATGAATAATGAAGCATAGCAGTGCCACCTGTTGGGCGATTTTCACAAAAAAGTAATCAGCACCAAACTATATCCTAGACTAACTGAATGTGAAGTTTTATGAAAATCCGTGCAGTAGTTCTTCAGATATAGCTATTGCAGAAATCGTGAAAAATGCCGCCTAGCGATGTTGGGCGATTTTCACCAAAAACTAATCATGTCCAGTTTATATCAAGGTCTAACTAAATATGAAGTTTTGTGAAATTCCGAGCATTAGTTCTTGAGATAGAGCGCCCACAAAATTTTTGTCACATACAGACTCACAGAGTGACAGACAGACTCACAGACAGACATTTTCTAAAAACCATCAAATCGTGTTCTGGACATTCTAAAACGTACAAATTCGTCGAAAATCGGAAGTCGAAAATTTTCACGAATCCAATACTTTCTTCTTGTAAAGATAGAAGAAAGTAAAAATGGAAATTAATGAATGTGAATTAATTTCTACTATTGTTTCTTTATTCTGTATAGCATCTCTTTCCAAATTTTAGTAAGCTCCATGGAGGCTGAAACATTGCATATATTCTCACTGTGTACTCGTAAGAAGATCTCTATTGATTTTCGGATAATGGATGAAAGAGAATCAATAGAGATCTTCTAACGCAATGAGAATATATTTTTACATCTTCGAATAGAGAAAAAAATGTACGTTCAAATGCAATTTGTTTGAAAACTGTATCGCCATATACTCAATTTTTATTGCATTAAAAATAATTTTCAAGCATGAATTTTTTTCAAAGCTATGTCTATCGTGTGCAGACGATTGTGAGATATAAATCCGTTTGCATTTAAGTTAATATAAATAGCTCATCATTTGTTTCCAGCCTCTATTCTATAACGAAATTTAAACATCCATTTATCAAAAAGTAAAACAACAAAATATAAATAAAACACACATTTAAGACATGTAATCTAATTTCGCGCTTAAACTACTAAAATGAAACGAATCAAAAAGGCTGATTGTAAATAGCGATCTTTGGCAATTTCTTCGTATGTTACATCCTGACGCGAGACCAATAGGAAAATATCGCTTTTAATACGTTTCAAAACTTTATTTGAACGCATTATTGCTGTTTTCCATATAAATATGATTTTTAGTATTGTTAACGGGTATGCTAAAAAACATATTAAATGTAAAAAAGCTATTAGAGTTATCAATAAAAAAAAAAAAAAAAAAAAAAAAAAAAAAAAAAAAAGGCAGTAGATCCGTGCGAGGCTTTTTAATTTCAATCATTGAGATTATTGGCTGATACGTTTTTTCATTGGCTGCAATCTTTTTTTTAGGTGCGTTCGTAATTATAAAAAATACGTAGCACCTATAGTCGTCGTTCAGTCCGTCTGTCTGCCCGTCCGCATAGAACAGCACAAAAACTACCCAACCGAATCGTTTGAAATTTTAAATATATAATTGCTGCAAAATTTTGTCAAGTCATTTCAAATTTTATGGAAATCGGATATATAGTTTAATGACAGGGACAGTCAAAAGTTTTCCGTTACATTACGGCCAATGGGGGAAAAATATTGCAAGTGCATTTGAAAGATGTTACAGCCTATGCACTTAAGAAGTGCACTAAAATATATATTCAGTACAATATGCGGGGCAAAAAATATTTATAACACTAGTTATAGTACGAACGCACTTTATTTGCCACGTTTGACGAGCAATTTCCAACTTGTTTTATTTAAACAACGCGTTTTAACAATATATAAATATATTACATCAAAAGCCTCTTGCAGAACCTTTCGAAAAAAAATCTCATTCATCACTGTGTTTTTAGTATGTGCAGAGAAAAAAGGAAAGGACATTGATATTTAAAAAAATATATATGATGGTTCTCACCTATATTCTGCTAACCGGGGAGCTCGGGTCCCCCCCCCCCCCTTATACTTATTTTAAAGTCATTTGGGAAGAATAAATCTATAAAAATGAAAATTTGTCGCTCTGTCTGTAATGCTGTACAAATGCACTGTTTGGAAGCCTGGATTGTGAAATGTTATGAATATGTGTATTAAAACACGGCCGACGCAACTAAAGTAATCCGGAATCGAAATAATTTAGAGTTAATTTGTAAATTAATAAAAAACCACCCATTTAACAGCAATTTCATATCAAATTGAAACATTTTTAGTTATAGTAGTTGCCAAGAATTAAATTTCTTACCACAGCAAATACTTTTCTATTGCAAGATTTCCACGTGAAAAATGAAAATGGAATAAATAGTGTGACGAATTTAAAAAAAAAAAAAAGTTAATATTATGTCATGACATTTTTATTAGAAGATTTCACATTAAAAATGAAAATGAAATAAATAGTTTGAAGAATATAAATAAAAAGTGAAAATTACGTTATGTTGGAAATATAATAAACGTCAGCAGGTAAATATATAACGTCATAGGAGTTTGAAAAAACGTATTGAAACATGATAAAACCCAATTATGGAAATACTGGCCTATTTTAACATTTTGAGGTTCTCTGAATTTCTTTTTGCCATTTTTAAATCTATTCCGCACATATACGTGTGTGTATGCATGTATATTAGAATTTACACAAAGTTTTAAGTCCCTAGAGCTCATTCTTAGTGAAGAACTGAAATAAAGATGGCTTTATTACTTTCTTTTATTGTTTATTTTATACTGTATGTTTAATTTTGAAATTAAGTTTTCGAAACAAACATTCTTAAAATTCCGGTCAACGCCGGGTGCTTTGGCTAGAGTTATATATATTTTAAAAATCAGTAATGATGAAAATTTAGCTATTAACTTTTTAAATAGCGAGAGAGGCTAATCTCTTTCCCCTTTGCTTTCATCTATGCTACCCCCCCCCCCTTCCCTGTCCTCCACCTAAGGAGGAAAATACTGCTTGCGCCCATGTGGAGCATTAGTCTTTTAAAAACTAGGGGACTCTGCCCCCTAAGAGCTACGCTCGCCAACTCCCGTTCAGACACCGCAGATTCTAAAAACACGCTGATTTGATCGGCTTTAAAAATATTTCGAGAGATTGAATTATAAAAAGCACTGTGGCGGTTCCATTTATTTCCCTTTGATTGGGGAATTTTAAGACCAAATCAGCGGCTGTTCAGAGATACATTGGCAGTTTTCGTATTTGATTAAATAAGATCATTTAAACATTTGAAAATAAGCTAATATAAAATGAATTACGTAAACAGAGTCTTTAGTTCCCCGGTATTTTTTAACAACGCTATAAGAAAGCTCTTTTAATTAAGACATTTTAAATATATCGTTTTAATTCTGACATAATTTTCACGAAAGTTTTCTTTCTCTTTTTAATATTCACGTGGAAATGCTTTTGTTGTTAGAAAGGAAATATTATTTGTGCTGTCTTAGAATTCACAACAATAGTTGAAAAAATCATTTCAAAATATGAAATAAATGTCACGCACAAATGCATTTTTAAATTTAACCTGTTTTGCAATAGTATTATTGTTTGGTCATTTGAAGTACGACGTAATTTCTCCTATTTACTGCTTTGAACACATATTAACAAATTTATTATTTTAAAGTTTTCTTTCACTTTTTAATATTCACGTGAAAATACCTTTTTGGCTAGAAAGGAAATATTTTTATTTGCGCTGCTTCAGAATTGGCAACAGTAGTTTAAAAGATCTAGAAATATGAAATGTCTCGTGTAAAAATACATTTTTTAATTTAAATATTTACCAATACAGTGAAATTTTAAGAAGTTTCTCAAGGGAATGGAGGGGAAAAACTTCTTAAACGGGAAATTAGCATTTTTTGAAAAAATCAATAGTTTAAATATTGATATTCAGAAGAAGGTTTATTTTACCTTAGTACAATAATACAAAGAGTACTTTCTATAAAACTGAGTTTTCTTATGAAATTTAAATTAGTTTGCACACATAAAAAATTAGCTAATAAAGTAAAAATACATAATTACCTTAGAAACTCTTTATTTAATCCAAGACAAGAAATTTCTCTTTAAGAGTCATTTGATATGTTTTTGCAAAAAAAAAAAAAAAATCGGTTATAGTTTTTTGTTTCTGTTTTTTTTTTCGGCAACCTTTAATCAATAACTTTTCTTCCATAACTTCATATTTTCCTCTTTTCACATTTTTAATTTCAGAACAGTTTAAAATGAGATCTCGCTTTGCTAGAATTCCATTCAGAGTAGTCACTGGCATGTTCAACTTCTTTGCAATTTCAACTCTTGTTGTTTTGGCGTTACTATCAACTTCATTCAAAATTTTGATTTTGTCTTCAATTGACAAGGCTTTCCTTTTAATTGCGAAACAGCACCGAAAACTGGCGATTTTTCCATGGCTAAATTTCTCCATGGCCAAAATTATTTCTTCCCCTGCCTCTCCCTCTCACTTGGATTTTCATGAAGCATATTTTATTTCTAAAAATTCTGCTAATCTTGTCAATGATCTCCCATCATCTCCTTTCCTATCTCCAGCTTGGAAATTACTTTTGTAATTCTTTTCCCTTTTCTCTCGTTTCTTTTCTTTTTATTTTGTTTTAAAAAAATAAAATGGATCTTTTTTTTTATTGTTTTATTATTATTATTTATATTTTTAATTTATTTCTTTTATTTTATTTTTATTTTGTTTATTTCTTTTATTTCCATTTTTTCCCTATCAATTTGTCTTCTATCTTTTTGGCAACACCTTTCTCTTTTGCATGTGCCTCTTTCAGGTAGCGCCATCTGTCGCATTCTTTGCAACATTTTTTACCTTCAGTTCATTTTTTGAACTTGTTCGCTTGCGGACACGTGTATACTGTAGCTGATGACGAGCTGTTATGTTTTTAGCTCGAAACGCGTCCTGTGTATTGTTTTATTTTATGGTGATTTTATGGTGATTTTGAAGTTTTATTATTTTAATTTTTTCCTTTTAATTGCCTTGACCGACATTTTTTGGGAAAAAAAAAAACAGAATTTTTTGTTCGTGTATTTTCTAGCGAGAAAGCTTTGATGCTATGCACTTTACACTGACTTAAAAACTGTGAAATGAATAAACCAAACGGTGCTTTGGTACATTACACTTATGGAAGAGGGTGGCGGGAAAGAATCTGATGTAACTATTGAACTGAAAGAACCACCCCTCGGTAGGGCGGAGCAATTCCCTTTTCACTTTATCAGTCACTATTGTTACAGTGACGAAGGACCCATCCTCTACCCACATTCCATTTCCATCAAGCACGTTAAACAGATTTTAAGATGAAATAGAGGTGACAATAACTGCTATCAGTCCTAAACATTGACCTTTTTGAATAGCGAAGAATATAAAGGAATAGATTTCCAGCACAGAAAATAAAATAATAATCAAAAATACAAAATAAACGCTCTTTGAAAGTAAAAATGGAACGAAAAATAAAACTTTTTATGCGGGAAGGAGCTTCGAACTAAACTTCTTAAACGAGTTATTTTAGTGTTGTAAGAATAAGAGAAAAATGGGAATCGAAAATATAAACTTCTTAAACGGGAAAACTTCTTAAGCGGGAACTGCTTAAACGGGTTTTACTGTATTATTATTTGGCCATTTTATATCTGACGTAATTTCCTCCATTTACGACTTTTAATGCATAGTTATAAATTTATTATTTTACAAATTTCTTTCTCTTTTAAAATTCACGTGTAAATATAGTTTTTATGACGTAATTTTCAATATTTTCCTACTTTTAAGACGTAATCATTTAATTCTAATGTGAAAGTTTTTTTTCTGTTTATAATAGTCACGTGAAAATAAATTTTTAATTTAAAGAAAATATTATTCTTTGCACTGTTTTTAAAATTGGCAACAATTTAAAATAATACTCTTTTTTAAAAGATGTAAAAAATATCTCTCGAAATGATGAAAAGTTGAATTTAAAATGGAAATAAAATCTCAAAAAATGAATCAAATTAAAAAAAAATAAATGCAGTCTGCACACCGTCAACTTCTAATGCATAAAATGATCTAAAATGATTAAATTCTTATGTATAGGTTTGCTCCTATAAAACTTATTAATGGATCTATTTTGACAAACTTTAACGTTCAATATTTCTTAAAATAATTATTCGATTTAAAAACTGTCTGCATGTTCGTATTTATCGCTAGAGAGATAATTTTGTTTAAATTTTCCAAAAAATGAATTATTTTTTTGAAATACTTATTGAATTTTATGGTACAGAACACGTATTTGAAGAATTTTTTATTGAAACAAGATTAATAATTATAAATAATTTTCGCCTTTATAATTACTAGTTGCGTAGCAACCCGTTGCGTTGCTTTTGAATTGCATGAGACAATCGATCTTTTTGCGAAAAATGAAATCTTAACTTTATTGTAAATTTAGAAAGCCGTTGCAATATTAATTTTATTAAATACAATATTTCAAATAATAAGTTATATTTACAATTTAAGTCAAAATTTTCCCAATAAAAATGCACATATTCTATAACTATTCTATAACTTTATTTGCCTAGAGCTTTTCGCTCTTCCAAGATTTTGCTTCGAATTTCGGAGTTCGTAGAAATGATGTCATTTGGGTCAACTTATTCAAAAATGAATTTGTTTGGACGAATTTATTCAGAAGCATTTTATATTTATGAATTAAAATAAATATTTAAAGAATTATTTTTTTTCTCGCTAAATCTTTTCTCATTTTTACATTTTCGCATTTTTAATGTCCGCTTCAGAAATGTTTTATTAGCCATCTTAAAGCAATGTTTGAAAATCTACTTTACGACTTTAAATTAAATGAAAATAACGTACCATGTTTTTTTTTTCTTTTGATGTCAACAAAATTTATCTCAGTGTTCCAGTCGAGAGTCGAATTTGTGTTTCTAAAATAAACGGATTCCTGAAGGTTGAATATGTGTGAGTTCGTATTTCGTAAAATTTTCTTGAAAACTACAATCATTTTTTCACTATTTATTCAAATATACGTTAATTTCAATTTAAAAATGATGTCAGACAATGATACCTAATAATCCTTGTCATTTTCCCTTTTCTCTCTTTTATCCACAAAAATGGAGCAATTTTATTTTCCATCATTACAGAAATGTCATAAAAAATAACGTAAAAATTTATATCTCGAAAACTAAACAAATTTAAAAATTCTACGACCACGTTTAACATCCTCGGACCCATGCGGATAACTGTCGTTAATTTGATCACCCAACATTTCATATTCTAGGAGGAACAGCTGTGAAATACAAATGGACAATCACTTTTTAATATAATAGATTGATGAAGTTTTAATTTCGCTATAAAAAATTAGTCAGGGACAAATGCTGAATTATTTATATTATTTTAAGTGCAAATGGCTTATTCCGTAATGGAGCCTGTACGCAATGGATGTAGATTAAAAAACATTATTCTTGAAAATTATTTAAAAAGACATAATAAATAAATCAATTAAGATAAAGTTTTCAAGAAAATTGCATTTGAAAGTAGATTTTTTTCCCTATATAACGGGTGCAAAAATTGAAGATGCGCGATGTTTAGAAATTCAAAAGATTACAGTAGCAAAGATTGCAAATCCGACATTTAATCGTCAAGCGTTGCCATTCTCAAAATGACGTCAGCCGTACGCAAGGACATTTTTTTCCTTTATAATATAGGTAGATTTTCAAACGTGAGGTTCCGTTTGTCAGCTAAAACTTTGCATGTGAAAATGTATTCTTTTGGCTTGAGGGTCTAATTTCAGTACCGCGAAGTACAAATTCCAGAAACTGATGTCTTTTAGATGTATTAGTGTAAAAATATATAGTTTTATCAAAGAAAAGGATTGTTTTCTTTTAAATATGGCACTTACTGAAGCATTACGCCAAGTGTCTCAAATTCGGTATCAGCCGAATGAAAATATATTGTAACATTAGCTTTATGAGCGAAAATGTTATTTAAATAGTGACGTCATTTTCTGTTCAGACTTAAAATAAAATTATTTTTAATTGTAATGAGTAAATGGTATCAATAAGGATAAATAAACCCCAATATTTCTTTTTTTCTGCAACAGTGGAAATAAAACTATTGCTACCATTTTGATGAAATTTCAAAATATCTCTTCAAATTAAATTAAAAATATAAAAGTGAAAATATTTAGAAAAATAGCTAGTGCGAGGACATCTACAGTGGAACAGCTTTCATTTAAAAAAAGAATTATTAGCAAAATTGGTACAATAGAAAGTTCAAGGAAGATGTCTAAAAAAGCTATCTTGTGTTTTCAATATATAGATTCTTTTTTCTCTTTTACTTTAACAGTTGCCTAGCAACTCTATTTCATACAAATTACATTTAAAAGCACATATTTTTCCCAATTCGTCTCTAAAAATTTAAATTGTTCGACTACATATATGTTAAATTCGTGCTTTTTTATATATTATTCTTTTATTTATTTATTGATGAAGCTTTAATTTCGTTGTAGAAAATTAGCGGGAGAGAAATTCTGAACTTTTTTTTTATGTGCAAATCGTTTATTAATATTTCGCAATGGAGCCGGCACGGCAAAATCATTTAATTGATAAATAACAACAAAATAAAGCCAAAACTCACTGGGTTTTATAACAGACGATATTCTTGACATAGCACGTATTTTAATTTAATTTTTTTTTCGGTTTTTATGAGAAAATGGCAACAAAAAAGATACACCAATCTACTATTTTCATTTTCCCACCTTTAGTTTCAACAGAAATGGAGTACTTCAGCTGCCACGATTACAAAAAAAGTAATAAAAACTACAAAAAAATTAATATCTTAAAATTAAAATGAGATACAGCTTTCAAACAAATTGCATTTAAAAGAGCATTTTTTTCGTTATACGGCGGTGTAAAAATTTAAAATGTGCGATATTTAGAAGTATAAAAATTTGCAGTAGAGAAAATTACAAAACCAAAATTTTATTTCAAATTTCAAAGTGTTGCCATTCGCAAAATGACGTATGCGTTACGCACAGATATGTTTGTCCTTTATAATATAGATAATTATAAATATTTTTCTTTTAAAAGTCCGCCGTTTTCTTAACTCTTTCACTATTAGCGGTAAAACACCTTTGATTCTATTGCTATTGTGTAGAGCAGGGTGTAATGGCATGCATTCGAATAGTGTTGCATAACTTCCTGAAAGTACTTATAATGGTAGGCAATTTAGAAAAAAATTAGTATAGAGAAGTAATTTAAAATGTTATTTGTCATTTGAGTGAGACTTCGCGGATCAGTGGACATTCACTTTCAAAATATAATTTCTTTTGCCGACTTTGAGGAAAGCATTTAGTGGAGTAAAGGTAAATGCAAAAACTTATTACTAATATCAATTCTATATATATAAAGTATTAATTTTGTTTCATATCTAAAAGCATTAGCAATTTATGAAATTGCTAATGCTTTTAGATATGAAACATTTCCGCCTCCATATTATTCATTGTCCAAATAGTCCATTTTTTGGCAATATAATATTCAACCTTTAATAGTAATATGCAATGTAATATTCATTCTTTAATAGTAATATCCAATATAATATTTCTCCTTTGAGGCAATATTGTTCCTCCGTTCAATTGCTAATGCTTTTAGATATGAAACACTTCCTCCGCCACATTTTACTCTCCATATAGTCTACTTTTGGGCAATATAATTTATGTTAATAAAAGGCCAAGTGCAAGTATTACTCGCGCACAGAGGGTTCCATAGAATAAATATATGAATTTGTAATTGTATTACATAAAAAAAAACCCGTTGCTAAAAGAATACTAAGACTTTGTAAAAAACTATACAACGTAGGGTTGTGTATAACTGTATATATAAGAAAAGTGTAAATGGGTATACCATGAAAGTTCAAAGAGATATGGAACCTAAATAATATCAAATATAGCTATTCGTATAACTCTTTTTTTTTAATATTATCCTAATCTGTTTATGATGAACTTAATTCGGTACTGACAATAAAAGCTAAACTTCATTTAACTTCATAGTTAACTTCATAGTTAAACTTCATTTGGCATTTCATAAAACTAAATTGAGCGTAGTAATAACCTTTATTTCTACAGTGTAGCTAAAACAAAACCTTTGTTCAAAGTTTAAATTTGGCATTGTGCAAAGCGCGCTTCGAAAGGAAGTCTCAAAGTTGCAACACCGCGTTTTTCCAGATAGGTGTTTAGCCCCTTAACGCTCGAATTAAATTACGGTTTAAAAATTCAACTTGCTTATCGGCACCATTTTTTTGAAAAAGAAATATTCACCTTATTTAATGACAGGTAAAACGATAATAAAATAAAGCCAATTACACTATTTAATAAAACTGGTGGGAATCAAACAATCTGAGTAAAAGACACAGCCCGTAAATATGACGGGAGCGGGAATTAAGGGGTTAATTAACTTTTAAAGTCACTCGATGCGTATGGAGAGATACGCTTAATGCAAACTAGTCGCTAATCCCACAGTATTTATGCGATTCATTCTAATTAAACCTTTCGAGGACGGTGCCCTTTAAAAAAGGACACCTAATTTTAATTCCAAAACAGACAAACGGCACCAAGAATATTTAATTAAAATTTTCCTTTTGTCATGTACGTGAAAATAAGCAAGTTCGGATTTTCTAATAAATTCTTTTATAAATTCTGGTGTCAGTTCATTATTTCATAAGTTTATAAATAGAATTACTCCGCGCCGGAAAGGGCTAAGCGGTCGCAGGACTCTTAAAGCTTCAGAATTTAAGAATTTTTTTTTTTTTTTTTTTTTTTTTAAATGTTAAACTCCTATCTTTTCTGAATATTTTGATATAATTGTTTCCTTGAAATTCTCATTAGAGCAGAAGTTATGGCTTTTAGAATTATACCCGCTCAATAGCTGAAGCGGCGTTTCCGAAACTTTGAAGTCATTTTTCTCCAAATGGCGTTTTTGGGACATAACGCGCAGGATATCTCAAAAACTTCTGAATATTTTTTCCTGAAATTTTCAAAACATATATTTCATGTTAGTCTGTATAAACGGAACCTAAAATTTCCTTTTTTTTTGTTCAAAAAAATATTTTCTTAGGTGATTTTACTGTTGAAATTTTCAAAATTTTGTATTAGCTAAATGCAGCATTGCATTAAAAATATAAAAATGCTTTAAATACAAATTTATTTAAGTTCAGGGAAATTATTACAATCTGAAGTATAAGTGAGTACCAAAATTTTCATTCTAGTTGCAATATTTATTTTGCAATCCTGCGCGTAAACTGTTATGCCAATTTTTGTTCGACGAATGTCTAACAGTTTCGAGCCCCCAATAAATACTAATTCTGTATCTTGCAATTTTTTAAATACATGAAATGAAAGAACATACTTATATCTTTCATCCCAATTAAAATTGTGTTTTAAAATCATATACATTTTAAGACATTAAATGTTGAAAATGGTCTTTTTTTCATTTTTTCCACTTTTTAAAGTCCTGATACCGCTTAAATTAGTATGTTTTTAACAATTTGATGTTTATTGCTTCTATACTGTTACTGGACATTACATTACACATATATATCATTAAAAGTTGTAACTAGGCATAGAGTACGCCTCCCCTGTTCTTGTGTATGTCCAAACTGGCCGTATCTTTAAGGGTTAATATCTCGGCTAATTACCGATGATTTTTTTCGAAAATCGTTATCAACAATGCTTTTATACTTCTGCAACGATAGGTATATCCAGCGATACTCAACAATTTTTCTGAATGCCCGTAAATCAAAATTTGTATATAACAGAAAAATGCTAATTACTCAAAAACTATGTGACCTAGTGTAATCGCTATAATTTTCCGGCAAGGTTTATATTAACGTCTACTACCTCTAATTTTTTTTATAATTTTAGTTTCAGTAGATTCGCAAGTAGATGGGGGGGGGGGGGGACATATTTTTGCGCTACATTTTTGACAATATCTTTAAAAATATAATACCTAAAATTAAAAGGAATGTATTTTTGAGTTCAGCGTTACGAAAGCTTTCACAGGATACCCCACATGATATACAAAGATAAAATATATATTTTTTAAGTAGCATAATTAGCCTCTCTACATTTTTACTAAATATATTTATGAATAATTATTAATCTGAAAATATGTGGGTCAATGGTCTTTATTACTTCCCCGAATTTGAATTTTCCACGTTCCATAGTTTACGAGTAAAATGGCTGTGACAGACAGACACAGGAGTGATCTTATAATGGTTCCGTTTTTACTTTTTAAGTACGGAACCCTAATTAAGTTTAAAATGCATAATTTCGTTACTGCATTATGCCCAGTTGCGCTATTAAATTTTTCACTTCAGACATATTTTTAGGGTTCCGTACTTAAAAAGTGAAAGCGGAGTCATTATAAGATCACTCGTCTGTCTGTCTGTTTTCAAAAACTATGAACGTGGAAAGCTCAAACATGCCAGAGTTATAAAGGCATATTTATAGCCCACATATTTATAGATTATTAGCCATTCACAAATCCTTTTAGAAAACAATTTAGAAGGCTAATTAAATTACTTGAAAAGAAAACAATTTTTTTTTTTTAAATATCGTTTTTTTTTCTTATCCTGTTCGAAAGATCTCATAACACTGAGCCAAAAACATGTTTGTTTTCACTTTAGGTAAAATATACTGCAAAAATATGCCCCTCCCCTATTTCCGAATCTACTGAAACTAAAAATATAAAAGATTAAGGTTAGTAGGAATTTATTTAAAATTTTTCAGGAAGACTGTAGCACTTATCCTAGGTCACATAGTTTTTGATAAAATCATATTTTTACTTTTCGCACAAACCTTACTTTACGGGAGCTCAGAGGAGGAGTGGAGGGATGCGGAGGAATTGAGGAGGGGAGTTTGAGGTACGTATCGACGCGGAATCGTTCAAGGATTATTGATCAGGATTTTCGAAAAAAATTAGCCGAAATATGAATTAAAAACCTATCTAGAAAACAGCGGTACGGTCCAAGATGGCATTACAACTTTGTGACCCCCCTTTCTAAGCGCGCTTAGTACAGTGTCAAATTTAAACTCTGTACAAAGTGTTTGCTGAGCGGAATTTTTTGTTCGCGATTAAAACTCCTACCAGGCTGATTATTTAGTATACATTTGCAGCTTTTTTCTCCCTTACTTTTCGTAATGTTTACTATTGAATCAAACATTTGAACTTTTGTAATTTTGGCCATTGGTTGTATGTCGTTATTTTCTTATAAAGCATTTTACTATAAATGCATCGTAACTTGCAAAATGAAACTTTTGCAATGTTCAGTTCATTTACATTGGAAAAATGATTTCTTGTTTATAATAAGAATAATTTTTTCAAAAAAAAAAAAAAAATCAAAAGATACCATGCTATGCAAATGCAACACATCAAGTTGCACCCTATATAGTAACATTTTAAAATGTGACCTAATCTGTTGCGCTTATTTTTAATTGATAGAGTTGCTTATTGCTAATCGTGTGAAAAAAAAAATCTTTTTTTTTTTATGATCATTATTGTAATAACACCGTCAGAAAAACTCGTCAATATACACTATATTATTCCTCATTTTTTAACAAACTAGGGGGCTCTGCCCCTACGAACTACGCTCGTCAACCCCCGTTCAGACACGGCAGACTCTAAAAGCACGCTAATTTGATCGGCTTTAAAAAGATTTCGAAAGATTGAATTATAATTTAAAAAACAGTGGCGATCTCCCTATAAACGGATTTCTATTCATATCTCTTTGATTGTGGAATTCCAGGGCCAAATCCGCTGCGGTACTACTTGATTATCCCGTCGACCAATTTCGCCAAATTATATAAATAGCCAAACCACTCTCCAAATTATACAAATTGACATAATTTTTATTTTAAATAACGAAAGAACAAATAAATTAGTATAACATTGATAAAAATACAAGTAAAATGTCGAAATAAAAATAACTTGATGACGTAGACATGTGTAACTTGCTTAAAGTCAAGTTAATGTGACATTTACGATCAACCGTTATTGGCATTTAATCTTATAATTTGGCGATAGATTTTAATAAGTAAGTAGTGCCAAAGATACAATGGCTGTTTTCGTCTTTGATTAAATAAAATCAGTTAAACATTTCAAAATAAGATAATATAAAATGAATTAAGTAAACAGAGTCTTTGTCTCCCGGTATTTTTTAACAAAGCGAAAAGAAACTTCTTTTAAATAAGACGTTTTAAATATATCGTTTTTAATCTGACGTAATTTTCACCAAACTTTTCTTTCTCTTTTTAATATTCACGTGAAAATACTTTTGTCAGAAATAAAATATTATTTGTGCTGTTCTAACAAAAATAGTTGAAAAGATCATCTCAAAATATCAAATAAAGGTCTCGCACAATTTTTAAATTTAAACTGTTTTGCAATATTATTTTTTGTTCATTTTACTTAATAAGTGCAGTGTGACGTAAATGTGACGTAATTTATCCTATTTAAGGCTTCTAACGCATGTTAATGAATTTATTACTTTACAATATCCTTTTTCTTTTAAAATTCACGCATAAATATAGTTTTTATGACGCAATTTTCAATATTTTCCAGCTTTTTATGCGTGGTTTTTTTCCTGTTTATAATAATCACGTATAAATAAATGTTTAGTTTGAAGCAAACATTATTGTTTGCGCTGTTTATGCACTTGGTAACAGTTTAAATTAATACCATTTTCTAAAATATGTAAAAAGTATCTCTCGAAATGCTGAAAATTTGAATTTAAAATAGAAATAAAACCTCAATGAATGAGTCAAATTAAAAAAGTAAATGCTGTCTGCACACAGGGAATTACTAACGTAAAAAATGGTCTAATAATGATAAATTCCCATGTATAGTTTTTGCTCCTATAAAACTTTTTTAATGGAACGCTTTTGTCCAAATTTAGCTTTAAATATCTCTTAAAATAATTCTTCAATTTGAAAGCTGTCTGTATCAGCGTGTTTATCAAACATTTCTCTATAATACCACCGATTTTCATGTTTTTGTATACAATATTTTTCTTAATATTAACGAAGAAAGACCTCCGGTCACAAAAAATTCAAAACCGGTAGCGGCGGCGGTGACAGCGTTACTTACATTTTTTTAGAATACTAGGGGGCTCTGCCCCCTACGAGCTACGCTCGTCAACCCCCGTTCAGACGCCACAGACTCTAACAGCACGCTAATTTGATCGCCTTTAAAAAGATTTCGGAAGGTTGAATTATAATTTGAATCTGACAATTATAATCTGACGTAATTTTCACCAAACTTTTCTTTCTCTTTTTAATATTCACATCAAAATACTTTTGTTAGAAATGAAATATTATGATCACCTTAAAATGTCAAGTAAATGTCTCGCGCAATTTTTAAATTAAAACTGTTTTGCAATATTATTTTTTGTTCATTTTACGTAATAAGTGTAATATGACGTAAATTCTCCTATTTAGGACTTCTAACGCATGTTACTGAATTTATTATTTTACAATATTCTTTCTCATTTAAAATTCACGTGTAACTATAGTTTTTATGACGTAATTTTCAATGAGTTCCTGCTTTTTATATTTTTTGTCTATAATAGTCACGTGTAAAATAAATTTTTAATTTGAAGCAAACATTACTGTTTGCGCTGTTTATAAAGCTGGCAACAGTTTAAATTAATACAATCTCTCTATTCTAAAAAAAAAGGAACTACCGCTGTCACCGCCGCCGCCGCCGCCGCCGCCGGCTTTGATTTTTTTGTGACCGGAGGCCTTTCTTCGTTAATATTAACAAAAATAATGCATACAAAAATATGAAAATCAGTGGTTTTATACAGAAATGTTTGATAAACACGCTGATGCAGACAGTTTTCAAATCGAAGAATTATTTTAAGAGTTATTCAATGCTAAAGTTGGACAAAATCGTTCCACTAAAAAAGTTTTATAGCAGCAAAAACTAGACATGGCAGTGTAATCATTTTTAGATCATTTTATGCGTTAGAATTTGCCGGAGTGCAGATTGCATTAATTTTTTTTATTTTGACTCATTTTTTCAGGTTTTATTTCTATTTTAAATTCAAATTTTCAGCATTTCTAGAGATATTTTTTACAGATTTCAGAAAATTGTACTAATTTAAACTGTTGCCAACTGTATAAAAAGCGCAAGCAATAATGTTTGCTTCAAATTAAAAATTTATTTACACGTGACTATTATAAACAGGAAACAAACTTTCAAATTAGAATTAAATAATTACGTATAAAAAGCAAGAAATTATTAAAAATCACGTCATAAAAAGTATACACGTGAATTTTAAAAGAAAAAGGATATTGTAAAATAATAAATTCATTAACATGCGTTAGAAGTTTTATGAAAAATTACGTCATATTTACGTCACATTATAGTTATTACATAAAATGAACACAAAATAATATTGCAAAAAGTTTAAATTTAGAAAATGCGCTAGACATTTATTTGATATTTTGAGAATTAATTTAAAATGTCTCATTTAAAAGAACTTTCTTTTCTCTTTATTAAAAAATATCAGGAAACAAAGACTCTCTTTACTTAATTCCTTTTATATTAGCTTATTTTGAAATGTTGTTACACGTGTATACGTCATCAAGTTATTTTTATTTCGACTTTATTTGTGTTTTTATTAATGTTGTACGAATTTATTTGTTCTTTCGTTATTTAAAATAAAAATTATATCAATTTGTATAATTTGGCGAGTGGTTTGGCGATTTATATAATTTGGCGAAATTGGTCGACAGGATAATCAAGTAGTACCGCAGCAGATTTGGCGTTAAAATTCCCCAATCAAAGAGAAATGAATAGAAATTCGTTTATAGGGAGATCGCCGCTGTTTTTTAAATTATAATTCAATCTTTCGAAATCTTTTTAAAGCCGATCAAATTAGCATGCATTTAGAGTCTGCGGTGTCTGGACGGGGGTTGGCGAGCGTAGCTCGTAGGGGGCCGAGCCCCCTAGTTTTCTAAAATTTGTAAAAAAATATCTCTCGAAATGCTGAAAATTTCAATTTAAAATAGAAATAAAACCTCGAAAAATTATTCAAATAAAAAAATTAATGCAATCTGCACTCCGGCAAATTCTAACGCATAAAATGATCTAAAGATGATTAAATTCCTATGAACAGTTTTTGCTCCTATAAAACTTTTTTAGTGGAACGATTTTGTCCAACTTTAGCATTAAATATCTCTTAAAATAATTCTTCGATCTGAAAACTGTCTGCACCAGCGTGTTTATCAAACATTTCTGTATAATACTACCGATTTTCATATTTTTGTATGCATTATTTTTTTTAATATTAACGAAGAAAGACCTCCTGTCACAAAAAATTCAAAACCGGCGGCGGCGGCGGTGACAGCGGTAGTTACTTTTTTTTAGAATAGAGAGAAAGAGATAATTTCCGTACTCCTAGAAAACACGTTTTATCCGTGAATGCTTTCAAAAAGACTGAAAAAGACGGAGAAATTCCGTTCATTCCTAGAACGCATGCGCTCTTTAAATACTAAAATCAGAATTTATTTAGAAAGTAAAAATCAAAAATCTCTCTATTCTAAAAAAAAGTAACTACCGTTGTCACCGCCGCAGGTTTTGAATTTTTTGTAACCGGAGGTCTTTCTTCGTTAATATTAAAAAAACTGTTGCATACAAAAATATGAAAATCGGTGGTTTTATACAGAAATGTTTGATAAATACGCTGATGCACACAGTTTCCAGATCGAAGAATTATTTTAAGAGATATTTAATGCTAATGTTGGACAAAATCGTTCCACTAAAAAAGTTTTATAGGAGCAAAAATTATTTATGGGAATTTAATCATTTTTAGATCATTTTATAAGTTTGAAGTTCCCGGTGTGCAGACTGTATTTCTTTTTACAATTTGACTCATTGTTTGAGGTTTTATTTCTATTTTAAATTCAAATTTTCAGCATTTCTAGAGATATTTTTTACATTATTTTAGAAAATGGTATTAATTTATACTGTTGCCAAATGTATAAACAGCGCAAACCATAATGTTTGCTTCAAATAAAAAAATTATTTGCACGTGACTATTATAAACAGAAAAAATCATTTAGAATTAGAATTAAATAATTATGTACAAAAAGCAGGGACTTATTAAAAATTACGTCATAAAAAGTATAAACGTGAATTTTAAAAGAGAAAGAATATTGTAAAATAATAAATTCATTAACATGCGTTAGAAGTCTTAAATAGGAGAAATTACGTCACATTTACGTCACATTGCATTTATTACGTAAAATGAACAAAAAAAAAAATATTGCAAAACAATTTAAATTTAAAAATTGCGCGAGACATTTATTTCATATTTTGAGATGATCTTTTCAACTATTTTTGTTAGGAAGGCGCAAATAATATTTCATTTCTAACAAAAGTATTTTCACGTAAATATTTAAAAGAGAAAGAATAGCTTGGTCAAAATTACGTCAGATTAAAAACGATTAATTTAAAATGTCTCATCTAAAAGAACTTTCTTTTCGCTTTGTTAAAAAATACCAGGAGACAAAGACTCTGTTTACTTAATTCCTTTTATATTAGCTTATTTTGAAATGTTGTTACACGTGTCTACTCCATCAAGTTATTTTTATTTTGACGTTTTATTTGTATTTTTATTAATGTTGTACTAATTTATTTGTTCTTTCGCTATTTAAAATAAAAATTATGTCAATTTGTATAATTTGGAGAGTGGTTTGACGATTTATAAAGTTTGGCGAAATTGGTCGACGGGATAATCAAGCAGTATTCAGCGGATTTGGCGTTAAAATTCCCCATCAAAGAGAAATGAATAGAAATCCGTTTATAGGGAGATCGCCACTGTTTTTTAAATTATAATTCAATCTTTCGAAATCTTTTTAAAGCCGATCAAGTTAGTGTGCATTTAGAGTCTGCGGTGTCTGGACGGGGGTTGGCGAGCGTAGCTCGTAGGGGGCTGAGCCCCCTAGTTATATAAATTAAGATTTATAATTTAATTGAAAAAGAGAAAATATTTTCGAATTTAAAAATAAATAACAATTACTTTTCTCATTCATTCAAAAGTACTCTCAAATCATTTTTTTAAAAAGTCGAATAACGTGAAAAAAGTTTTAAAATATTAATTTATAAAGTTGCTTACAAAAAAATTTGCATTTAAAATAAGTTTTAAATAAACACATTTAATTTAAATATTAAATGGGAAAAAGATAGATTTTACTCAAAAAAAAAAATAAAATCTTATAGAATAAAAATATAATATTCATATTTTACGTTTAGCAATTTACTTTAAAATATTTATTATTCATATTTTTATCCTAAATCCTACATATAGGAAATCTTCCCGAAATGAACTTCAAAATTCAAAGCCTTTTAAAGATATTAATCAAACCATGCCCATTTGATGCAAACATATTTACTTCACAGCGTTGGTGTTCGGTCCAGCTATAACGCAGTCGTTAGCGTGCACGTCTCGTAACGCTGGGAGGGCAGGTTCGATTCCAACGTTGGCAAATTTATTTTTTCCAAACTTTCTTCAATTATCGGATATTTTACCTCCTGTAACGGAGAAAAAAATAACGGATATTCATCAAGTAACGGAAAATCCTTTCCTTGAATTGAAGAAAGTATTTCTGAGAGTGAAGGAGGAGAATTTATCAGTCTTATTTCTATCTTTTATTCCTCTCGAATTTAAATGAAATGTTACCAACTTATGCATCAACTTAATAGATTCATCCGGTTTTAGATGAAATGTGACCACGGGAGATTTCTCATTACTCATCTCATTATCATTTTGATTTCTTCATAAAAGAGTTACTATACCTAATGTGTACTTTAAAAAAAAAAAGGAAAAACTAGGAAACAGGGATTCTGCTTTTTCAGAATTTAGTGTCGCCCCTGATAGAAAAAAAAAATATAGGTAGTACAATACATATTTCAGTTTTAAAACTTAAAACATACGCTTTTATTTTATATAAAATCACATCATTCGCATCAGCTGAAAAATTCTTCATGTACGATCCAGCCTTAACCACTTAACTGTTTTGCCCGAACTGAGTTCGGGCAATATGTCGGGTTATGTTCGCTTATAACAGCGCAAAAACTACCCAACCGAATGGTTTCAAATTTAATATATATAATGATTGCAGAATTGTGTCGAGTCATTTCAAATCGTATGTAAATCGAATCAAAACTTAAAAAGATATTAATAAAAGTTTTCTTCATTCTATTAAATCCTATCCTACGTCATTAATTCAATGCTATCCCATGATAGCTAATGATTTTAGGTTGTCATGGTGTTGACGTCCTATTTAAGACGGAGTCCTATTATTTCCGCATGACTGAATTTAATACATAGAACCGTAATACATTTTGTATTCATCCATTTTTGCCTAAGAGTGCAACGGCTGTTGCACCAAGATTTGAATATCTATAAAACTAGTTATAGTACGAACGCTCCTCATTTGCCACGTTTGACGTATACAATTTCCGACTTTTTAACATTCACCGAGTAACAATAAAAAGAAAATTTTCCGTCTATTCCAGGAAAATGGACGGTTGACACACCAAAAAAAAAAAAAAAAGAGAAATTTTACATAAAATCACCAATATATATAAGCGATTTTTTTTTTTTTTTACATTGTGTTATTGAAAATAAGCTGATGTATATGCATGCATGAATTTTATAAGAATTAAGTTAGTATGAGTGAGGTATATTTAAGTATGTATGGTGTTTTAAAAATGTAAAAATATTAAAGTTGAAAGCGCCAATAATTTTAAATTTTAAGCATACCGGTTTCGGTAGCATATAGCATACCGTTCTTAGGACTGAGGACGCGGTGAGAAACCTGAGCACTCAGTGCTCAGGCACTGAGAAATTTATTTTTACATAATTATTTTTTTAGCACTGATGGCGGTATGCTATATGCTACCAAAACCGGTATTCTTAAAATTTAGAATTATGGGTACTTGTAACGTTGATATTTTTACATTTTTATTATATTGCACCAAGTTCCATCCTAATAATTATGTAAGATGTTTGTGAGTATGCAGTATGATGTATTTAATCATACAAGTTAGGTAACGGTGTAGACTATTAATCTTCTATTAAGGCAGGTTCTTTTAATTATTGTTTTTAATTATTTTTTTTATTTCAAGCAAAATGTTTTTACATTTCTGTGAAAATAGGTTTCGGAAATTGGGGTGTAAATGGTCACAATCGAAAAATAGGAAATCAGCCTTCTGAAAAATATTTTAAACGAGAGTTTATACGAACTTAAAAAGGAAACTACTTTTATAGGGTTCCAAAGAGGAAGAGTGCTATTTATAAAGTATTCCTACGTTTAAAGGATGCGTTGATCAATTAAGGATTGAATGAAGTACGGTTGAAGAAGTGACAGATGTGACATCAAGTGATAGTGCTATCATCATCCTTTTAACAATAGCACAGCAACTCACGGAAATTAGATCTTTCAAAACATCGTATTTAACTTTTCAAATCCCAAATAGGAACTACCGAAGCAATTTTATTTTCCATTTTTTAACACTGTCCAACAAAGTAGAAAAGTGTTTATGACTTCGGTTTGCCTGGCCGTCTGTCCGCGCTCTAACTCTCGTAAATATACTCGGATCGTTCTGGAATTTTTGCATGTTAGTGACCTCTACCATGGCACGATCCCTATTTCAAATAAAGTTTGTAGCATATTTAGTTCATTTACAGGGACAGTCAAAAGTATTCCGTTACATTACGGTCAATGGGGAAAAATCGTTTCAAATGATTTTTAATGATGTTACACGCATCCAAACATAACAAAATGGATATGCATTTATGAAGTGCACTAAATATGCATTCTGTAGAATATGCAGTGCAAATAATAGCTATTATTCATTTTCAGGGCTACACAAAAGAATTCCGTTACATAATGGTATAGGGGGGATAGTTTCGGCTTATTTTAATTATGTTAAACTGTTTCATAGATAATAAAATTGATATACGTCACTGAGGTTTACTATAAGTTATTTCATGCATAATAAGAAGTGCATAGCGTTTACAGGGGCACACAAAATATTTCAGATGCTATATTGTGTCCGAAGAACTGTACAGTCGTGGGAAAAAAATTAAACACCCCTACTAACTCCTCAATAAATTATCGTAGAAGAAAGTTACTGGTACCGAACTATTGGAAATAAAGTCTACTTTTAAATGATATACATAAAATTTGCTTAGGGGGCCATCTACATATTAAAACGAACCATAACTTTGTTTTTTTCAATAGCAGTATACAATTCTGGCAGCATAAATGAACTCTACACCCTTCAATTAGTCTAAAACAAATTTTTATGTAATTCGTCGTAAGTTTAAAAGAAATTAATTATTTTAAAACGAGCGTATTTTAAGGGCTGCATCCAAATTGAAGTTCGGTACTTAATTGTTAAGCGAGAGAGCTCCTTTCTTGATCAAGGCACCTTAAGCAGTCAATTAAGCCTGTTAGATTACAGGATGGCATAAGAAATTTCAAATATTTAGTCACTTCTATCATAGACGGCCCCTTACACCATCATTTTGTCGTTTTTTAAGCATAATTTGAAAACTACTTGGAAGAAAAATGTGAAATTTTGGATTTCCATAAAGCAGGACTTAATAAATCTGAATCCATCAAAAAAAAATTGTAGGTTGCAATTCATAATTTTTTTTAATATTAATTTCATAATTCATAATTCATATCATAAAATTATAAAAATTGCAAATTGAACATATTTGTGTTTGGGTATATTAGTATTATTGCGACACAAAAAATTAAAACATTACGACCTTAATTTCAGAAGTTATAAATAAAAATATGAAAATGTAATTTAACATTAGAAGCACTAAATTTTGAATGTTTATAATTCAAAAACTTATCACTCAAATGACTTGAAATTTGGTGTCTAGGCATAGTTTGAACCAAAGATTTGAAATATCTCGTTAAAATTGGGTATTGCTATTGAAAAAAATGAAGTTTGGATTCGTTTTAATATGTAGATGGCTCCCTAAGTAAATTTTATATACGTCATTTAAGAGTAGAGTTTATTTCCAATCGTTCGGTACCAGTAACTTTTGTCTACGATAATTTGTTGAGGAGTTAGTAGGGGGTGTTTACTTTTTTTTCCCAGGACTGTACATAAGCGATGATTGCTGGAAATGCATTGTTAATTATGATATGTGCTTTTATGTTTCACTATCACTATATTTATGCATACTATACGGTGTGCATAAATGCTATAGTTTATATACAGGGCTTCAGAAAAGAACTCATAAGGGTTACTGAGTATGAGCGTAAATTGCTTAAAGGTGTTTTTTAAAGCAGTTATGCATTTTTACCCTTACCTGCATTTAGTTTACTAAGAAATGTTTGTAGAATATAGATAAAAAGATTTACAGGGTCGCGCAAAGAATTGGATACATAACCGACTATGATGATAATATCTGGAAATACGATTTCAGTAGTTTTAAGAGTGTTTTAGTTTAAATTAAATTTTAGATAAATAGTGGCGTGTAATAAGGGTACTATTGGCTATATACGGTAACTGATGAAATCAATTTTTAAAATGTTTTATACGTTTTCTAAAATGTTTACTTAGTTAAAGTTAAACTTACACTAAGTGCAAAATTACTTAAAAGATGACACAGTATTTAAAAATGTTAAATTATTTTAATACCTTAGTATACTTTCAACTATAAAACATAGCCTTCTTCGGAGGAATATAAGAACTACAACAGTTATTGATTGAACGCCTAATTTTCAAAATCCACGTAGATGGTGACGAAAGGAGTGAAAGTGGAAGTTAATTTATAGATCCGGAAACACTGGGAAAATAAAATAAAATAAAACACGGATATAGGGAAGTGGAAGATTACTTGTTTTTTCTTTTTTTAAGCAAACTGAGCCAAATTCTGGGTATATTGTAGGATAAAACATCATTACAAACTGTATTTTCTTTAGTAACAATTTCTATTGATTCACGGATAATTAAATCATGATAATTCTTTGAGGGATATATAATTTTTGCGTTTTCGAAATTAACTTGTATATTCTGCTTCTGGTTAAGTCTTGACAGGGCTGTTGTAGGTCGGTTATACTTTAAATCTCTCAAATGTTCTTTAATACGAACTTTAAGTTTACGCGAAGTCGTGCCTATGTATTCGAGATAAATATCTTCAGTTTTCACTGGAATTACATATACCCCAGAAACTTCCTTCCTCGGGATCGGGTCCACTTTGGCACTAATCAGATCTTTCAGTTTTGCAGGAGGAGTGGCGACCAAGTTTACGCCAAAGCGAAAAAGTGCATGTCTGAGTTTTTCGAAAAGTCCTGGTATGTACTTCATTTAGCAATATGTCATATTACTTCGTGGAGTTGGCTATGGACGGTAACTGATGAAATCAATTTTTAAAATGTTTTATACGTTTTCTAAAATGTTTTATACGTTTTCTAAAATGTTTACTTAGTTAAAGTTAAACTTACACTAAGTGCAAAATTACTTAAAAGATGACACAGTATTTAAAAATGTTAATTTTTTAACATTCTTCGTCCTCAGCCCTTTATTCTTCTACTCTAGTCCGACTTTTTTGCAGAAGCAAGATTCGTAGGTCCCCAGCAACGTCCCGAGTGAAAGACTCTCTAGCGAAAGCCAGGTTGAAAAAAAAAATGAAAAATTGAAACTCGTCGCGACCGCCCATCTTCGTCCGCAGCCTTTTATTCTTCTACTCTAGTCCGACTCTTTTGCGGAAGCAAGATACGTAGGTCCCCAGCCACGTCCCGAGTGAAAGACACTCTAGCGAAAACCAGGATTGAAAAAAAAAAAATCAAAAATATATATTAAATTCCAGTGAAAACTGAAGATATTTATCTCGAATACATAGGCATGACTTCGCGTAAACTTAAAGTTCGTATTAAAGAGCATTTGAGAGATTTAAAGTATAACCGACCTACAACAGCCCTGTCAAGACTTAACCAGAAGCAGAATATACAAGTTAATTTCGAAAACGCAAAAATTATGTATCCCTCAAAGAATTATCATGATTTAATTATCCGAGAATCAATAGAAATTATTACTAAAGAAAATACAGTTTGTAATGAAGTTTTATCCTACAATATACCCAGAATTTGGCTCAGTTTGCTTAAAGAAAGAAAAAACAAGTAATCTTCCACTTCCCTATATCCATGTTTTATTTTATTTCATTTTCCCAATGTTTCCGGATCTATAAATTAACTTCCACTTTCACTCCTTTCGTCACCATCTACGTGGATTTTGAAAATTAGGCGTTCAATCAATAACTGTTGTATTTCTTATATTCCTCCGAAGAAGACTATGTTTAATAGTTGGAAGTATACTAAGGTATTAAAATAATTTAACATTTTTAAATACTGTGTCATCTTTTAAGTAATTTTGCACTTAGTGCAAGTTTAACTTTAACTTTCAAAGATGAATTAAGCATTTCTATTTATTTATTTACTGTTTACTTAGTTATCGTATTTACCTCATTTCCCTAAATAACGAAGTTTTGTTAAAGCATTCAGGAAGTGTTGGAAAGTGTTTCATAATCTATGCTTAACGCATGATTTTTCTGTCTTGTTATCCTATGAATAGGACAAATAGATGCAATTTTAATGATTTGTTTTTTAGATTTTTATTTTGCTATTGTAATACCGAATACAGTGGGGCAATAATATCGTGCAAATTTTATACACATGTCTTCTAAAACTTTAACACCAAAGAACTAAACTAATCGTGATTAAAAATGTCAGTACTAACCTTTTAGAAATCATAGTAAACACAAAAATCAGACAACGCCAAAGCATCACGAAGCAAGGCAAAAGGAAGTTTAAAATCTTATAAAAAGCATCTGGTTGTAACAGCAGATGTTGGTTAGATATTAATACCTTCATTGATTATATAACAAGCCAATAGATGAGTCTGAATTTGTCTGTGGTAATTTTTGCATTCAGTAATTACGAAATTAAAATGAAGTGCACTTAGGAAGATGCATTGAGAACTGGAGGACCCATAAAATATCTCGACAGTGTAACAGGGTCTGCGAATTTATGAAACGCTTCAGAATATTTTTGGCACGGTGTTGTTTGAGGTTGTAAATCAAGATATACAAAATATACAAGAATTTAATTAAGGTGAGCTTGTCCAAAATAGATTGATTAGCAACTGATATATATTAAATTTCAAACCATTCGGTTGGGTAGTTTTTGCGCTGTTTCTTTCTTTCTTTCTAACCGATGACCAGGCCCCTACTTGCCGGGTTGCCCCAGCTTAACGGGTTTAGTACCTATGGCATCGGGGCATAAGACCTCCTAATCGCCGCGAAGCGGCAATAAACCTGACATCATTGCCTCGATCGTCATCCTATCTGCAGTGCCTACTGCTCGTTTGTGTATACTTTGTTTTGCCGGTTACTTAACGTTATACCCTGTTGTTTGGCACCTGCACATTGCTACTCAAGTTGGTCTCGTAATTTAGAACCTTGATCAGATGACGAGACCTTCACCTGTCAAGGCACCTCCAGAGGTATAATTTGCAGGTAACTTGGAGGGCTTTGCACCCACGACGGATTTTACATGCACCAGGCGCCATTAGCGTACATGGCAGATTATAGCCAGCAGTAGGCCTCGATCCCACGGCTTTATCTGCGGATTCGATGCTCTGCCAACTGGGCCACCGCTGCCCGAACTACTTCCGATTGACCTGGGGTTAGAAGCCGAATTGTTGGTGCAGACTTGTCGTAAGAAAATGGATTTTGGAGGGGGGGGGGGGGGAAGCAAAAAATAGAAAAAACAAATGGAACGCCGCAGATAGACAAGTTGCACCGAAAGTTAATTTTGGGCCGAAATGCTAAGCAACTGGCTCCGTAGACTTCCCACCGGAGAGGGTCCGGTAGGTGTGCAGGCTATAGCCTATGTGCAACTACGAATAATAAAGAGGCGGCAGTAAAAAAAAAAAAAAAAAAAAAAAAAAAAAAAAAAAAACTGAAAGGGAAAGGGGTTAACTTGTACATGTTATTACACTTAAAACTTACTTATAGCTATTTACTTAACTATCATTTATTATATATATTGTTTTAATATTATCCTATAGCACTAGGTCACATTAAACTAACTAGAGTAATTTACTTTAGATTACTTAAATATTGCCTGGCTTTTTAAAATGAATTTATATATTTATATATTTAACCATTTCTAATATTAGAATCAGGATTTTATTTATTTATTATTATTATTATTATATTATCTTATGGCAAGTTAACTATGAATTGGCATACTATTACTTAGCTAGGAGGGAATTGATAGGAGACTAACGAGCTGACCTAGTGAGATTAATATACTAATTTCTAATTCAGCTAGCTGCTTGAGGTTGTAACTTAGACATAAGCTATGGGGGTTGGGTTTGACTTAAATTAACATTTAATTTAGTAATTCATTATATTTGTCTAGTATAATATGCTTATCTCACCCAGTGGACTTGCTCTCCTGAGGAGGTTTCCTTGTCTTGGTATTTGGTCACTGTTGTGGTGGTTGTCTTTTTAATATTTTGACATATTCTTGTGGGTCTTTTCCATTTCCTTGATTAGATATATGCTTCTCACATGCTTGGCTCTATTGTAGGTTGTTTTTCTTTATGACTCTATTAATGGTGGATGTCTAAATTTGAGGTTTTATCACTTTGCGAACTTGCCGCTGATGGGTTGACTTGTTGTGGTCTTTAATTTGTGACCCTTTGAATTGGCTTTGATCACTTAACAAGTTCATTTTCCTTTGATTATATGTTACCTTGATACGTGAATGCGCACATGGCGATCAGTCCATTGGAACCTAATGGCTGTTATCACGATTTATGCAACATTGTTGTGAGCTATTTGAAAAGGCTTGTGCACTACTGGAGTGGGGCTTGTTCTTTGGCCGTTAGTCCGTCAATTTTTTTATGATGACTGTTTTCACAAGATGTATCGTTATAATTTCTCCTTTGTTGTAGTTGGCTTGCTTTAGTATGTACTTGGCTTCTCTGTTTCATTTAAAACACATCTTTTCCTTATCCACTTAACTATCTTCCGATGATTCGTTGGGTTTGTGTGAGTGAGGCGTAGCTATCAGTTCATCATAAATGACTTCCACCTCTCAGAAGTGCGATAAATCGTTTTTTTTCTTTTCTTTTCTTTTACTTTTTTTTTTTTTTTTTTTTTTTTTGCAAGTAAAAGGTTCCTTTACCTGCGGCCGCGGTCAACTTGATAGTTAAACTCGGACCTCCTTTTTTTTTCTTTTTTTTTAATTAAACCTGAAAATAAGGCAGTTAGTTAGTTTGGGGTGGCGATGTCCGCTGGGATGGTTCAGGGTTCGCAAAAACCCGGGTTTTTCTGAAAAAAACCCAACCCACATGGGTTTTTTCGGGTTTTTTCATGAAAAACCCAATTTTCCCCGGGGAAAATCGGGTTTTTTCGAAAGTATAATACATGCGTAATTATATTATTGTATACTATATTTTCTATATATTATATACACTATACATAAAAAAATACATTGTTCCCTTATATACAATATAATTGTAATACTATTTTACAAGTTATAAATTGTATAAATTATATGATTTTAAATTAATTAAATGTCAGTGTTTCTCACAAATTAATTTTAAATATAATAGAAGATATAAAATTGTTAATTTTCTTTAAATCAAATAATGAATAGAATATTAAAATTTAAAATATATTAGTAGGAAGAAAAAAGGGGTAAACTAGTCGGATGTGCCAATCCCAAAAGTTTCTTCTATCTCATACATGTTAATACGAGGGCAGTATAAGTACCTGGCCCCGGCCAGAGATGGTGCTACTAGAATTTAAAAAAGGATTTATTTCGCAAAAGTGATCTTTCACATCAAATCTGGCCATTTGCCAAGTCACTAAGTTGTTTAGTTTGTGAGTGGAAGCCATTTGAATAAAACAACTTTGGTAATATTTGAAAAATGAAAAAAATTGAATATTGAGCAGTGATAAAAAACCTGTTTTTGAAAAAGAAAACAATTGATGAGATTAAAGCGGAACTCAGAAAAGTTTATGGGGACTCTGCACTTTCGTTACCAATCATAAAATATTGGACAGCTGAATTCAAACGCGCTGTATAAGCATTTTTGATGAAGAACGTCCAGGTCACCCAACTGAGGTTACGACATTAGAAACGATGGAAAATATCCATGATATTTTGATAAACGATCAGAGAGTGAAAGTGCACGAGATTGCTGAGACTGTGGGCATCCCAACTGACTGGGTGTAAAAAATTTTAACAACAAATTTGGATATGAAAATGCTTTCCGAAGAATGGTCGCCGCAATTGCTCACTATTGACATTAAACACACTCATAAGCCAATTTGAAAATAATGTTTGGTGAAGTTAAAATGAAATCCAAATGATTTTTGGCATCGATTCATAACTGTTAACGAAACATGGATTTATCACTGTACACCAGAAACTAAAGAACAGTCCAAACAGTGGATTTTTCGTGGCCAACTTGCGCCAAAAAAGGCTAAAGCGACTTTATCTGCAAACAAAGTCATGGCTACAGTAATTTGGGATTCATGTGGCATATTTCTCGTCGATTACCTTGAAAAGGGCAAAACGATTAATGGAGAATATTATTCCAACTTATTGGATATTTTCAACCATGTTGTGAAAGAAAAACATCCGCATTTGGCGAAGAAAAAAATTCTCTTTCATCAAGACAATGCATGCGTGCACACCTGTGTCATCGCCATGGCAAAATTCTATGAATTAGGATACGAATTGCTTCTGAATCCACCATATTCGTCAGATTTAGCCCCTGCGAATATTTTCTATATCCAAATATGAAAAAACGGCTCGGTTGAAAAAAAATTTGGCTCTAACGATGAGGTTATTGCTGAAAAAAACGCCTATTTTGAAGGATTGGCGAAATCGTATTTTTTAGAGGGAATAGAAAAATAGAAAAACGTTGGGATAAGAGAATCTAACTAAAAGGAGATTATGTTGAAAAATAAAGTACATTTTTGACATAAAAATGTGTTTTTCTTGTCAAGGCCAGGTACTTATCATACAGCCCTCGTAATTCAAAATTCACTATCACAGTGCCAAAATTAAATGACAATTTATGACCATCATGAGGATTGTAAAATATAGATTTGTTGAATTTAATGCATTTAACAAGGGGATATAAGTATCACCTGTTGTGCAATTTACAACAAAACCTGGTCAGTAACAATTTACGTCAACATCTAACTGAATCTGAAGTTTGATGAAAATCCATGCATTATTAGTTCTTGAGATAAATGCAGAACAACAGTCCCGCTTGGGCGATATACACCAAAAACTAATCAGCACCAGTTTATATCAAGGTTTAACTGAATCTAAATTTTTATTCAAGTCCGTACATTAGTTCTTGAGATAAGAGTTATTGCTGAAATCGCGAAAAATGCAGCATAGCAGCACTACCTGTTGGGCAATATGTACCAAAATTTAATAAGCAACAACTTAACTTGTAACTGAATCTGAAGTTTTATGAAAATTCGTGCATTAGTTCTTGAGATAAAGCTATTGCAAAAATTGAGATAAATGCAGCATAGCAGTGCCACCTGTTGGGCAGTATACACCAAAAACTAATCAGCACCAGTTTACATCAAGGTCTAACTCAATCTAAAGTTTTGTGAAATTCTGTGCATTATTTCTTGAGATAGAGCACCCACAAAATTTTTTTTCACATACAGACAGTCATTTTCTAAAAACTATCAAATTGTCTTCAGGACCTTTTTAAAACGCATAAATCCATCATGAACTGGAAGTCGAAATTTTTCACGAATCCAATACTTTCTTCTTGTAAAGATAAAAGAAAGTAAAAATTCGTATTTTTTATTTTCATGAATATAGTTGATTTGAATTTTTTATATAAAGACATACCTATAATTATGTACTATGTATGTTGCCTACTAGGTTCTATGTTAGTAAAGTATTTCAATGTGCTGAAATACATTCTTATTTTACTTCAGATGTGTATGTAATGGCTTTTATATATTAATATTTTTTCAAAATTAACTGAAATGACTTAAATTTATTAAATGTATATGTTGTTTAAATTTTTAAATTATATCTGAAAATTGAAAAAACCCAATTTATGGGTTTTTCAGTGGGCTTTTTCAAGTGGGCCCATTCTGAAAAAACCCACCGGGTTTTTTCGAACTGCGCCCAGCTTTGCGAACCCTAGATGGTATGTGTTTAGCCTTGTTCTTTTATGTTTTATTGAGAGATAAAACATAAAAGAACAAAGCTAAACACATACCATCCCAGCGGACATCGCTACCCCAAACTAACTAACTGCCTTATTTTCAGATTTAATTAAAAGAAATAAAAAAAAAAAAAAAAAAAAAGGAGGCCCGAGTTTAACTATCAAGTTGACCGCGGCCAATCAAGTTTTTGCGCTGTTGTATGCAGACAGACAGACGAATGGATCAGACGACGACTGTAGATGCTACGTATTTACATAATTGCGAACGTAACTAAAAAAGAAACTTATTCAACAAAATACGATTTAGGATTCTAATTCGAATCCAATTTTATTCCAGAATCTATACAATGATAAATAGATTAACTCTATCTTTTTTAAGGATATGATATGTGAAAACATATTAATTAATAATAACACCATCTTTGTATTGAGAAAAAGCATGTAGGAAACTACACTTTATGTATTCCGCTAAAAATTTATTTAACATAAATATTTTACTATTACTATTCTAGATAATTTTCCATCTTTTTTTTTTGTGTGTGTGTAGCAGATTTCTTTGATTCTGGCAGCATGAAAGCGAAAACAATTTTGTGCGGTCGAACTAATTAAATGTCATAAAAAACCACTGACCTACTTCGTGAACTATTAGTCTATAATCATCAAACCTTATGTAATATTTACAAAGTGGAACATATCATTTATAAGTCTTCGACTCATAATAGAAAACGCAGTAACACCGGAATCTGACTATTTAATTAATTATCACATTCATAAACACGTTTTTTATTGTAAAGCAATTTTGAAACAATGGTCTCTAAATTACGATGCACAATAAATTAAATTTGACTGACCCGTATACTTCTTAAGTAAAAGTGTTTTTTCCCATTATTAAAGTGTAATTGTGAAGTTCAAAAGGTGTAGTAAAGAATGCCGTATTGGTGTATTGCGAAAAATTATAAAGCAAAATTTATTTAGGTGAAAACACTTAAGGTATGTATAGTCGGTGGAAAAAAAAAGTAAACACCCCTTACTAACTCCTCAACAAATTATCGTAGGAGAAAGTTACTGGTACCGAACGATTGGAAATAAAGTCTACTTTTAAATGATGTATATAAAATTTGCTTAGGGAGGCATCTACATATTAAAACGAACCCAAACTTCATGTTTTTTCAATTGCAATATCCAATTTTAACAAGATATTTCAAATCTTCGGTTCAAACTATGCTAGACACCAAATTTCAAGTCATTTGAATGATAGGTTTTTGAATTTTAAACATTAAAAATTTAGTGCTTCTAATGTTAAATTACATTTTCATATTTTTATTAATATCTCCTGAAATTATACTCCCAATGTGCTAATTTTTTGTGTAGCAATAATACTAAAATACCCAAACATAAATACGTTGAATTTGCCATTTTTATAATTTTATAATTTTATTATATTATTTATGAATTATGAAATTAATATTCGAAAAAATTATGAATTGCAACTTACAATTTTTTTATGGATTTAGATTTATTAAGTTCTGCTTTATGGAAATCCAAAATTTCACATTTTTCTTCCAAGTAGTTTTCAAATTATGCTTAAAAAACTGCAAAATGATGTTTTAAGGAGCCATCTGTGATAGAAGTGAAGAGATATTTTGAAATTTCTTATGCTATCCTGTAATCTACCCGTCTTCAATGACTGCTTGAGTGGAGCTTAAGATGCCTTGATCAAGTAGGGGGCTCTCTCGGTCAACAATCGAGTACCGAACTTCAATTTGGATACAGCCGCTAAAATGTGCTTGTTTTAAAATAATTAATTTCATGTTAACTTATCGTACGAATTGCATAAAAATTTGTTTTTAGGCTAATTGAAGGGTGTAGAATTCATTTATGCTGTCAGAATTGAGTACTGTTATTGGTGAAAACAAAGTTATGGTTCGTTTTAATATGTAGATGGCCCCCTAAGCAAATTTTATATACATCATTTAAAAGTAGTATCGTGTGGTACCAGTAATTTTCTTCTACGATAGTTTTTTGCAGAGTTAGTAAGGGGTGTTTACTTTTTTATTTCCACGACCTTCGGGACACTTTTTTTGAAAAACATGAAATATTTATCAAACACATGTGTTTTAGTTAAAACAGGGAATGAAACTATGAACTCATATAGATTTTTTTATAGAATTTTACTTAACTTTTCAAATTTAGGCAATACTTAGTGAAATTTTAGTAAAGAAAATGCGTTTAATCCAAACCTTCTATAACGAAATCTATTCAATATATTTCACCTTTTCTTTCAACAATATATTAGAAAACCACTTACCTGTGTTATGAAGCAAAAAAGTTGCAATACCTCTTAATTTTACTAATATATGCCAAATTTTGTATACAAAACAAGATTTTTGAAAAAAAAAAAGTGTATTTTTCAATAAAAATAGCTTTTAAATTAATATATACAAAGTTACAAGCTATATTTTGCTTCATAACATACCAACAGAGAAGCAGAACCTTGTTACAAAATTTTATTTCAATATCTTAAAAACTTCTTAAGAAATGATGTTTCCCGTAAACGTACACAATGAAAAACGCAGTTTTCCAGAAAACGCAAATTAAGATTTTGATAGAGCACACAAAATTATGGATAAAATTTACAACTTTAAAATCCATCCTATTTGTAGGTGTTTATGTATTTGTGTATATATTATATACTAGCAAGCTACACCCGCTTCGCTGGTCCATTTTCCAAATGATCCTCGATCAAACAAAATTATGAATTCGACCTTGTATTTTAAATTAATATGGACCTTCACCGGGAAAATCTTTCCGCATTTGCTGAATACTATGCGAACGCTATTTAACTATTATATTATCTTAAGGGTTAGGCAAAATTCGGGCTATTCAGAAGAAACTCTTTTTACAGTATATATTTAAAGTAGAGGTTGGGAAGAAAATACGGTCGTTATGATAATCAGAAATGTTAAAGGTTCTCTAGTCACCACACTACTAAAATGAGAGATAATTACAATGATTGCAGAGAGTGACCACCGAACATTAATTATGTTCGGATTATTCACTTTCGTTTGATAGTTCTTGAACTCCGGGCTTCTCAGATTGGTGCTACGTGTGGTTCTGGTAGCTTAAATACAATTTCTCTCTACGTTGCATTATATTTTGTAATATACGTATTCTAGCAGGTCTACTGCAGTTTTCTATCTTCGGATTACAGCAGAGTAAATACGGTAAAAAAAATGTAATAAATTGTTTGCACACAAAGAACTGATTAACTTTCATTAAAGGAAATGTGAATCACACAAAAGTGGATTTTTAAATGAAGTGTGTGAATAAAATTAAAATAATGTCATTTTCATTACCATTTCCTTTTTATATATATACAACTTGCAATTATGTAACTGTTAACCTGAAAAAAAAAACCTCGATAACTGATTGTGATAGAAAAATAAACCTCTTGTTTTCATCCAATCAAAATCTTCCCAATCTTCCATAATCGGGTGCACAGCTAAGATTTACGGCAAACATTAGACGTTTTTGCAAACTGTATGGTTACAAATTTACCAAAGTTAACACACGTAAAACATACGTAATTATGCGCCAAACTACATTCCATTAAATAAAGTCAAATTGCTGCTGACTGAATTATAGATCTTTCGCCAAAAATACTCTTTGTAAATGACAAATAAAGTCAGTTATACAAAACTTAATAACCTAACACGCTATAATATAACGAAATAATTTTTTTGATGCACCGAAGACTTTTTTTCATTTCTCTAAAGAGTACAATAACACGGAGAAATAAATACACTTTTTATTTTCAAAATTACATTATTCTTCAGTCTGCTGCCTAAATAAACCCAAATCGTTAATTTTTTCATCAGTTTAGCGAATAGGATTGCGCGTCAGAAGAACTTGCTTTATAATGATTTATATTTTCAATTTTATCTGCATTTCAGGTACTTTTTATCTTATCTAGACAAAAATGATAAATCAACAAATACTGCTCCACCGGCCACCATTGGAATTTCAATTTTTTTTTCCAAGTATTTATTTTTTAGTGACAATAAAATGACTGCAAATAAAAAATATATAATACTAAATATTCTGTTCTCCGTTTGCTTCATAATGAAAAACCACAAATTTACTAATCGCTAAGTACAAATTTCATGTAATCTTCTGCAATCGCGATCACTGTCCAGAGACTCTTTCAAATATAAAAGAACATCCAAATTGTTCAGTAAATGCACTAATTACCGGGTAACCTGATTACGGAAGATTAATCTAATATCAAAAAACTTAAAAAAAAACTGAAAAAGGGATGACGAATTAAAAAGATAATCTAAAATTTATTTCAATAAGCAATTTTTATTGTAAAATATTTTCTTTTGTGGTATTAATAACTTAAAATTGCATAAATTTTCTTAAGAACAATCTTTAGTACTTAACATTTGAAACAGTAGACTTTTCTAAAAGGAAAATTGGCGATATATCTCTCTATTCTAAAAAAAGTAACTGCCGCTGTCACCGCTGCCGCCGCCGGTTTTGAATTTTTTGTGACAGGAGGTCTTTCTTCGTTAATATTAAGAACAAAATTGCGTACAAAAATATGAAAATCGGTGGTATTATAGAGAAATGTTTGATAAACACGCTGATGCAGACAGTTTTCAAATCGAAGAATTATTTTAAGAGATATTTAATGCCAAAGTTGGACAAAATCGTTCCATTAAAAAAGTTTTATAGGAGCAAAAACTGTACATAGGAATTTAATCATTTTTAGATCATTTTATACGTTTGAAGTTCCCGGTGTGCAGACTGTTTTCTTTTTTTTAATTTGGCTAATTTTTTGAGGTTTTATTTCTATTTTAAATTCAAATTTTCAGCATTTCTAGAGATATTTTTTACATTATTTTAGAAAATGGTATTAATTTATACTGTTGCCAAATGTATAAACAGCGCAACCAATAATGTTTGCTTCAAATAAAAAATTTATTTACACGTGACTATTATAAACAGAAAAAATCATTTGGAATTAGAATTAAATAATTATGTACAAAAAGCAGGAACTTTTTAAAAATTACGTCATAAAAAGTATACACGTGAATTTTAAAAGAGAAAGGATATTGTAAAATAATAAATTCATTAACATGCGTTAGAAGTATTAAATAGGAAAAATTACGTCATATGTACGTCACATTACAGTTATTACATAAAATGAACACAAAATAATATTGGAAAACAGTTTAAATTTAGAAATTGCGCTAGACATTTATTTGATATTTTGAGAGGATCTTTTCAACTATTTTTGTTAGGAAAGCGCAAATAATATTTCATTTCTAACAAAAGTATTTTCACGTGAATATTTAAAAGAGAAAGAATAGCTTGGTCAAAATTACGTCAGATTAAAAACGATTAATTTAAAATGTCTCATTTAAAAGAACTTTCTTTTCGCTTTGTTAAAAAATACCAGGAGACAAAGACTCTGTTTTCTTAACTCCTTTTATATTAGCTTATTTTGAAATGTTGTTACACGTGTCTACGCCATCAAGTTATTTTTATTTCGACGTTTTATTTGTATTTTTATTAATGTTGTACTAATTTATTTGTTCTTACGTTATTTAAAATAAAAATTATGTCAATTTGTATAATTTGGCGAGTGGTTTGGCGATTTATATAATTTGGCGAAATTGGTCGACTGGATAATCAAGTAGTACCACAGGGGATTTGGCGTTAAAATTCCCCAATCAAAGAGAAATGAATAGAAATCCGTTTATAGGTAGATCGCCACTGTTTTTTAAATTATAATTCAATCTTTCGAAATCTTTTTAAAGCCGATCAAATTAGCATGCATGTAGAGTCTGCGGTGTCTGGACGGGGGTTGGCGAGCGTACCTCGTAGGGGGCCGAGCCCCCTAGTGTAAAAAAAAAAAAAAAAAAAAAAAAAAAAAAAAAAAAAAAAAAAAAAGCAATTTAACAAATTACAACGACCATTTGGAAAATGATTTTTTCAAAGACTAAAATTTAAGACATAAAAAATCGCACGGAGTTGATCATACATTACGTACGCCATGAATTAAACATTAACGTAAAAATTGCAAGCGACAAAAATCGCCTGCGACCCGTCAGATTTCTTAAAACTTACGTATTATCCACCTGAAACTTACGTATTATCCAAGCATTTCATTGCCTGTTCGGGAAAAGACTTTTCCATCGTCAGATTTCCAAGAAATCTGCCGACCCATTTTAAATGAAATTTCATTCTTAAACTTCTAAACATCCCACAATATTACTTTTTACACCGTCGTATAGAGAAAAAAAATTTACTTTTAAATGCAATTTGTTTGAAAGCTGTATCTCAATTTGTTTCTGAGTTTTTTTTTTTTTTTTTTGTCATAGTGGCAACAGAAGTAACCAATCTCTCTTGAAAGTAAAGGGAAGGGAAATACAGATTATTGTATAGACCAATCAGAGAACGAATAAAATGCGGATTAAACCAATAAAAAGCTTCAGACATGATTTTGATTTCCTACCCTAACGAGGACAATAACCATTTTCTAAAATGGTTTAAAAAAAAAAAAAAAAAAGTGGACAATATTCGTTGATCTGTGTTCTAGGTTATAAAAGTAAGTTTGGGGTAAAACAAAATAGCATGTTTCCGTAGTAAAGTACGCGAAAAAACAGACATGCTTTTGATTTCCTACCCTAACGAGGACAATAACCATTTTTCCAAATGGTTAAAAAAAAAAAAAAAAAAAAAAGTGGACAATATTCGTTGATCTGTGTTCTAGGTTATAAAAGTAAGTTTGGGGAAAAACAAAATAGCATGTTTCCGTAGTAAAGTACGCGAAAAATATTTTAAATATCTGAAATTAAATGATTTATAATATATGTGGGGGGGGGGGGAATCGTTTGCATTAAAATTTAAATATTTGACCCCACTTTTATAATATTAACTGCTATTTATATAATATCGCCATTTTTATAATTATATCTGCTAGTTTTCTCTGTAAGAGATACATAATAATAATAATAATAATAATTGTTACTCACAAGGAAAGTCTCCTTAAAACGCATACTCAAAATATTTTGAAAAAGGAAATGCTAATAAAATTTCTCATGTATGTAAAAAAGATCGGTAAAAATATTGCGGTAGAATCCCAGTAGAAAATCTGTAAAAAAATATTTTTTTCGAGTATTTGGCGAAAAGACGAACGCTTCACGCTCTTTGGCGAACCAATACGTTTCCTCGCCAAATGCAAGAGATTGAAATGCATTTATAAATTCCTTGTTAAATAAGTAATTAAATGCCTAATGCTCAATGAATTTAAACTTAAACTGTGGATTAGTTTACTATTTTTGCTGTAAGCTTATATAATATATGCAAATTGCGTGTTACTTGTATTGAGCTATTTAATTTTATACGGTGTCACCGGCTGGATAAGTTTTAAGGGTATTTTAATTAAGAATGCTATCATTAAACATTTCGATATTAAATTGTTGATTCCATGGCAATAAAACTCTCTTGTTGTCTCTGACACTAACAATATCGAAGTCAAATTGCCAATGCTCAGAATCGGACCTTAATTTTGAGTTTGAAACACTTTTAATCCATTTAAATTTCGTTGTAAACGGCATAAATACGATCGTTAAATTTCATCATTACGTATATAAATGTGTATGACAAAACTGCCGTGATAAACATGTATTTATTTAAGTTAAACTTACTTAAACTAGCTTCGTATAGAGAGTTGAAAAGTTTTCTTAAAGAATATTTATCATAGTATTATTCAAAATTTTATCGTGTCGCCATCCAGCGCTAAATCGCAAAAGATGAAATTTTCATTATTTTTTTAGGAATGCTAAATAGAGGTTCTGCCGATTTTTTTTTTATGGATATATATACTTATGAGAAGAACATTCTATAATTTTTTTCAAATAATTCTCAGCATGCGCTTATGGAGAACTTCCTTGATATCATTTTATCAATTTTTCAGATGCATTTTTCTTAACCTGATGCAAAAGATAAATCGCCAAATATTATTTCAATTGCAATATTTCCATGAGTAATTTTTTAAGTATTACGAACATACTCTTTCATGTTTAAATTAAATATTTTCGTTTTTTTAATATTACCACTCATTAAAATGGATTCCTTTTTTTTTTTTTTTTTTTTTTTTAAAGATTTTAAATAAAATTAGTAACAGTTTTTTGTCTTTTATTTTTCTAGGTGTAATAGCCGTTTCAATTTTTTCAACAACAAAAAACTTCGCCAAGAAATAAAATTGTAACCTTATCATCCAAAATAACAGAACTTTCCATCATAATTCTATAACTAATATACGCAGAACGATGTGCTATACCGTAAAACTTTCCTCGAAACGATACCTATCTAACAGTATAAGTTCCGTCAAAATCTATGCAGTAGAACTCGAAATATAGATGTTCGGAACGAAATTTCCGTTTGGATTTTATATATATACTAGCAGGCTACACCCGCATCGCTGGTCCATTTTCCAAATGGTCATTGATCAAACAAAATTATGAATTCGAACTTGTATTTTAAATTAATATGGACCTTCACCGGGAAAATCTTTCCGCATTTGCTGAATACTATGCGAACGCTATTTAGCTATTATAATATCTTATGGGTTAGGCAAAATACGGACTATTCAGAAGAAATTCTTTTTACAGTATATATTTAAAGTAGAGGTTGGGAAGACAATACGGCCGTTGTGATAATCAGAAATGTTAAAATGTTCTCTAGTCACCACACTACTAAAATGAGAGATAATTACAATGATTGCAGAGAGTTACCACTGAACATTACTTATGTTCGGATTATTCACTTTCGTTTGATAGTTCTTGAACTCCGGGCTTCTCAGCTTGGTGCTATGTGTGGTTCTATGTGGTAGCTTAAATACAATTTCTCTCTACGTTGCATTATATTTTGTAATACACGTCTTCTAGCAGGTCTACTGCAGTTTTCTATCTTCGGATTACAGCAGAGTAAATACGGTAAAAAAAAATGTAATAAATTGTTTGCACACAAAAAGTCTTTAACTTTCATTAAAAGAAATGTAAACCACATAAAAGTGGATTTTTAAAAATGAAATGTTTGAATAAAATTAAAATAATGTCATTTTCACTACCATTTCCTTTTTATATATATACCACTTGCAATTATGTAACTGTTAACCTGAAAATAAAAAACTCGATAACTCATTATGATAGAAAAATAAACCTCTTGTTTTCATCCAAACTAAATCTTCCCAATCGTCCATAATCGGGTGCACAGCTAAGTTTTACGGGAAACATTAGAAGTGTTTGCAAACTATATGGTTACAAATTTACCAGAGTTAACACACGTAAAACATACGTAATTATGCGCCAGACTACATCCCATTAAATAAAGTCAAATTGCTGTTGGCTGAATTATAGATCTTTCGCCAAAAATACTCTTTGTAAATGACAAATAAAGTCAGTTATACTAAACTTAATAACCTAACACGTTATAATATAACGAAATAATCTTTTTGATGCACCGAAGACCTTTTTTCATTTCTCTAAAGAGTGCAATAACACGGAGAAATAAATACACTTTTTATTTTCAAAATTACATTATTCTTCAGTCTGCTGCCTAAATAAACCTAAAATCGTTAATTTTTTCCTCGGTTTAGCGAATAGGATTGTGCGTCAGAAGAACTTGCTTTATAATGATTTCTATTTTCAATTTTATCTGCATTTCAGGTACTTTTTTTCTTATCTAGGCTAAAATGATAAATCAACAAATATTGTTCCACCAGCCACCATTGGAATTTCAAAATGTTTTCCCAAGTATTTATTTTTTAGTGACAGTAAAATAACTGCAAATAAAAATATATATAATACTAAATCTTCTGTTCTCCGTTTGCTTCATAATGAAAAAACATAAATTTACTAATAGCTAAGTACAAATTTCATGTAATCTTCTACAATCGCGATCACTGTCTGATCACTGATCTGACTCTTTCAAATATAAAAGAAACATCTAAATAGTTCAGTAAATACACTAATTAGCAGGTAACCTGATTACGGAAGATTAATCCAATATCAAAAACCTTAAAAAAAATTGTGGTATTAATAACGCAAAATTGCATAAATTTTCTTAAGAATAATCTTTAGTACTTAACATTTGAAACAGTAGACTTTTCTAAAAGAAAAATTGGCGATATATGTAAAAAAAAGGGAGAGTGGACAATATTTGTTGATCTGAATTCGAGGTTATAAAAGTCATAAGTTTGGGGAAAAACAAAATAGCATGCATCCGTAGTAAAGTACGCGAAAACTATTTTAAATATCTGAAATTAAATTATTTATAATATGTGTGTGTGTGTGGGGGGGGGGGGGGCAAACGTTTGTATTAAAATTTAAATATTTGACTCCACTTTTATAATATTAACTGCTATTTATGTAATATCATTATTTTTATAATTACATTTGCTAGTTTTTTTCTGTAAGAGATACATAATAATAATAATAATAATAATAGTTACTCACAAGGAAGGTCTCCTTAAAACGCATACTCAAAATATTTTGAAAAAGGAAATGCTAATAAAATGACTCATGTATGTAAAAAAGATCGGTAAAAATATACCGGTCGAATCGCAGTAGAAAATCTGTAAAAAAATATTTTTTCGAGTATTTGGCGCGAACAGACGAACGCTCGACGCTCTTTGGCGAACCAATAGGTTTCCTCGCCAAATGCAAGAGATTGAAATGCATTTATAAATTCCTTGTTAAATAAGTAATTAAATGCCTAATGCTCAATGAATTTAAACTTAAACTGTGGATTAGTTTACTATTTTTGCTGTAAGCTTATATAATATATGCAAATTGCGTGTTACTTGTATTGAGCTATTTAATTTTATACGGTGTCACCGGCTGGATAAGTTTTAAGGGTATTTTAATTAAGAATGCTATCATTAAACATTTCGATATTAAATTGTTGATTCCATGGCAATAAAACTCTCTTGTTGTCTCTGACACTAACAATATCGAAGTCAAATTGCCAATGCTCAGAATCGTACCTTAATTTGAGTTTGAAACACTTTTAATCCATTTAAATTTCATTGTAAGCGGCATAAATGCAATCGCTAAATTTCATTGTTGCATATATAAATGTATATGACAAAACTGCAGTTATAAATGTGTATTTATTTAAGTTAAACTTACTTAAACTAACTTCGTATCGAGAGTTGAAAAAGTTTTCCTTAAAGAATATTTATCATATAGTATTATTCAAAATTTTATCGTGTCGCCATCCAGCGCTAAATCGCAAAAAATGAAATTTTCATTATTTTTTTACGAATGCTAAATAGAGGTTCTGCCGATTTTTTTATATTTATGAGAAGAATATTCTATATATTTTTTTCAAATAATGCTGAGCATGCGCTTATGGGGAACTTCCTTGATATCATTTTATCAATTTTCAGATGCATTTTTCTTAACCTGATGCAAAAGATAAATCGCCAAATATTATTTCAATTGCAATATTTCAACTGAGTAATTCTTTAAGTATTACGAACATTCTCTTTCATGTTTAAATTAAATATATATTTTTTTTAATATTATCACTCATAAAAATGGATTTATTTTTTTTCTTTTTTAAAAATTTTAAATAAAATTGGTAACAGTTTTTTGTCTTTTATTTTTCTAGGTGTAATAGCCGTTTCAATTTTTTCAACAACAAAAAACTTCGCCAAAAAATAAAATGGTAACCTTATCGTCCAAAATAACAGAATTTTCCGTCATACTTCTATAACTAATCTAGGTACAATGATGTGTTACATCATAAAACCTTCCCTGAAACGATACCTATCTAACGGTATAAGTTCCGTAAAAATCTATGCAGTAGAACTCGAAATCTAGGCGTTCGGAACGAAATTTCCGTTTGGATTTTATATATATAATAGATAATAGAGTAGATAATAGATTTTATATGTATATATATAATAGAATAAATAATAGATTATGTGTTATGAACTATCTCAAAGTTTAAAACAGATCGCATTGTTAGATTTCCTAATTTTAACAATATCGCGTTATGTTAGTTCCACATTCCACCACCAGGGAGCGCACTCTATTCTTAACGAAAGCGTATCTGAACGAAACTCTTTCATGCAACTTTTCCGTAGATACATGAATCGGGAGGGTGGCGGTATTAACCAAGAATTTAAGATAATTGCTGAAATTACTACGAAAAATATTTTAAAGGGGCTTCTACGCGGGCATCTAATAGAGTTAGAGGAAATCGGAAGACGTCAAAATAATCGCGGGGAAAAGTTTGCTTGGGTGCTTCGGAGCTACTTTTGGCGCGAGATCTAAGCTCTACGACCAATAGGAGCCCAGATATTTAAGGAAATATGAAGTGACAAAGTCCAAAATAATAGAATTTTCCGTAATAATTCTTAACTAATCTAGGTAGAATGATGTGTTATAGCTTAAAACCTTCCCTGGAATGATACCTATCTAACGGTATAAGTTCCGTAAAAATCCATGCGGTAGAACTCGAAATCTCGGCGTTCGGAACGAAATTTCCGTTTGGATTATATATATATAATAGATAAATAGATTTGTGTATTAAAATGTATAGTTTATCTTTCTGCGGCTCTTTAAACGGTCACTTCCAGTTTCAGAAAGTTCATTTTCGGTTTATATTTTGTGCTGTAACTTTACTTTTAATTATAGCTGAACTAAAAGTAAGGCATTTTTGGAATCCTAAATGTTTGAACTTTAATTTAAAATAATAATAAAAAAAAAATCGAAAATTTTCGCAAAAACAGCGATTTGAGGGTAGACACATACCTTAAATTATGGTACTTAATAATAGATAATGTGTGTATTCTGGGAACATGATTGCATTATTAATATTATAAACAGATAATGTTGTTATTATCGAAAATTGTTTTCGAAAAACCCACTGTGAATGAAAAAAAAGCAGTTAAGAATTTAAAAAATCTATTATTGTATACAGGGCCGTATTTATGCATTTTAGGCGGTAGTTAGGGGACGCAAGAAAATGAGGTCCCCCGAATAATTAGATAGACAGCTTGGGACGTCACTTAGGTGTCTGAATAATAATGTATGTGCAAACACGTCGACATGAATTTTGGGGTTTGGGGTGTTTAACTATTTTAAGACACCACGACAAGTAATTTTAATGGTAATATGAATGAAAAATACAACATAAATAAGTGCGAGTAGTAAGTCAAAATTACGTCCACTACTAATCATATCACAATATTAAAATATTTATTTGCTTAAAAGACGTTATAAAAACACATTAAAAGTAAATTAAAAATCTATATTTACATGTTTCAACTCATTTTCTGAGTCGTCATCAGAATGCATAACATAAAATACAAATGCATTTGAAAAATGGAAAAAATCATCGAATACTGGTTTATATTCGATGATTTTTTCCCCTTTCTATTCATTTCTCTTTGTTTGGGGAATTTTAAGGCCAAATCAGCTGCTGTTAAAAGATACAATGGCTGTTTTCGTCTTTGATTAAATAAAATCAGTTAAACATTTCAAAATAAGCTAATATAAAAGGAATTAAGTAAACAGAGTCTTTGTCTCCCGGTATTTTTTAACAAAGCGAAAAGAAATTCTTTTAAATAAGACATTTTAAATGAATCGTTTTTAATCTGACGTAATTTTGACCAAACTATTCTTTCTATTTTTAATATTCACATGAAAATACTTTTGTTAGAAATGTAATATTATTTGCGCTGTCCTAACAAAAATGGTTGAAAAGTTCATCTCAAAATATCAAGAAAACGTCTCGCGCAATTTCTCAATTTAAACTGTTTTGCAATATTATTTTGTGTTCATTTTATGTAATAACTGTAATGTGACGTAAATGTGACGTAATTTCTCCTATTTAGACTTCTAACGCATGTTAATGAATTTATTATTTTACAATATCCTTTCTCTTTTAAAATTCACTTGTAAATATAGTTTTTATGACGAAATTTTTAATAAGTTCCTGCTTTTTATACATAATTATTTAATTTTAATTTGAAATGTTTTTTTTCTGTTTATAATGGTCACGTGTAAATAAATTTTTAATTTGAAGCAAACATTATTGTTTGCGCTGTTTATACAGTTGGCAACAGTTTAAATTAATATCATTTTCTAAAATAAGTAAAAAATATCTCTCGAAATGCTGAAAATTTGAATTTAAAATAGAAATAAAACCTCAAAAAATGAGTCGAATTAAAATAAACGGTCAAGTGAGAGTATTACTCGCGCACAGAGGGTTCCGTACAATAAATATATGAATTAGTAATTGTATTATTAAAAAAAAGTTGCTAAAAGAATACTAACACTTTGTAAAACATTATGCAAAGTAGGGTTGGGTATAACAGTATATACTAGAAAAATGTAAATGGATATACCATGAAAGTTCAAAGAGATATGGAACCTAAAAAATATCAAATACAGCTATTCTGTATAACTCATTTTTACTTTCTTCTATCTTTACAGGAAGAAAGTATTGGATTCGTGAAAATTATCGAATTCCGGTTTTCGACGGATGTATACTTTTTAGGGTACAGAGGTAATGAAAAACGTGTTTTTACAAAATGTCTGTCTGTGAGTCTGTCTATCTGTGTGTGACACAAATATTGTGGGCGCTCTGTCTTAAGAACTATTGAACGGAATTTAATAAAACTTTAGATTGATTTAGCCCCTGATATAAATTGGTGCTGATTACTTTTTGGTGTAAATCGCCCAACAGGTAGCGCTACTATGCTGCAATCCCGATTCACGCAATAGCTGTATCTCAAGAACTAATGCATGAATTTTCAACAAACTTTAGATTCAGTTAGTCCCTGATATGAACTGATCGTGATAAGTTTTTGTTGTAAATTGCCCAAGAGGTGCCACTGAAACTCAGAACTTTTCACGATTTCCGTAATAGCTCTATCTCAAAAACTAATGCACGAATTTTCACCAAACTTCAAATTCAATTAGAAGTTCACGAAAGTTGTCCCTGATTAGATTTTGGTATAAACCGCCTAACCGGTGGCGTTGATGTGCTTCATTTATCAGGAAGTATTGACATGTATGAGATAGAAGTAAGTTTTGGGATTTATACATCCGACTAGTTTAATATTATTTTAATATCTTTATAATGAACTTAATTCGGTACTGACAATAAAAGAAATTCATATTTAAACTTCATTTTTCATTTCATAAAACTTAATTCATGATAGTAATAACCTTTCTTTCTAAAGTGCAGCTAAAACAAAACATTCGTTCAAAGTTCACATTTGGCATTGTGCTAAGCGCGCTTCGAAAGGAGGTCACAAATATGCAACGCCGCCTTGGTCCTTGCCGCGTTTTCCAGATAGGTTTTTAATTAACTTTTAAAGCCACTCGAGGCGTATTGAATGAGCAATTCAATGCAAATTGTCGGAATCCTATAGTATTTATGTAATTCATTCTAATTAAGGGGTCTCAGGATCTCAAAAATTGGAAAAAATGAAAAAAAGAGACCATATTCAACATTTAATATCTTAAAATGTATATGATTTTAAAACACAATTTTTATTGAGATGAAAGATAAGTACGTTCTTTCATTTTATGTATTTAAAAATTTGCAAGATGAAGAATTAGCATTTACAGGGTGCTCCAAACAGTCAGACATTTGATAAGCAGAATATTGGTATAACAGCTTACGCGCACGATTAGAAAATAAATATTGTAACTAGAATAAAAATTTTGGCACCTACTTATACTTCAGATTATAATTACCATGAATCTAAATAAATTTGTATTTAAAGCATTTTTATATTTTTAATACAAAGTTGTATTTAGCTAATAGAAAATTTTGAAAATTTGAACAATATAATTACTTAAAAAATATTTTTTTGAACAATAAATAGGAAATTTTAGGTTCAGTTTATACAGTTTATATAAAACGTATGTTTTGAAAATTTCATGAAAAAATATTCAAAAGTTTTTGAGTTATCGTGCGCGTTATGCCAAAAAAAGTCAATTGGAGAAAAATGACTTATAAGTTTCGAAAAGGCCGCTTAAGCTATTGAGCGGGTATAATTATAAAAGCCATATATTCTGTTCTAATGAGAATTTGAAGGAAACAATTATATTAAAATGGTCAGAAAAGATGGAGGATTAACATCTAAAACATTTTGAAGCTTTAAGAGTCCTGAGACCCCTTGAATTAGCCTGTTTTTAACAATTTGACGTTTATTGCTTTTATACTGTTACTGGCCATTGCATTCCACACATATATTATTAAAAGTTGTTATCTAGGCTTTAAAAGCCAATGGTACATAGAGTACGTCGCCCCTGTCATTATTTGTGTCCAAACCGTCCATATTTTTAAGTGCTTATATCTCGGCTAATTACTGACGATTTTTTTCGAAAATCATGATCCACAATGCTTTTATACTTCTGCTACGATAGATACCTCCAGCGCTGCTCAACAGTTTTGTTGAATGCCCGTAAATCGAAGTTTGTGTGTAACGGAAAAATGCGATTTTCTCAAAAACTATGTGACCTAGGGTAATCGCAATAATTTTCCTGCAAGGTAAAATTAACGTCTACTCCCTCTAATTTTTTCATAATTTTAGCTTCAGTAGATTCGGAATTAGATGGGGGGGGGGGGGGGACATATTTTTGTTCTACATTTTCGACTATATCTTTGAAAATGTAATACCTAAAATTAAAAGAAATAATAATACCCCACACGATATACAAAGAAAATATTTTTTTTCAAGCAACTCAATTTGACCCTATACATTTTTACTAAATATATTTATAAATGTTTAATAATCTGAAAATGTGTGGGTCAACATTCTTTATTACTTCCCCGAATTTGAACTTTCCACGTTCCACAGTTTACGAGTAAAATGGCTGTGACAGTCAGACAGACAGACAGACAGACAGACGGACAGACACAAGAGTGGTCTTATAATGGTTCCGTTTTTACTTTTTAAGTACGGAACCCTAAAAAGAAATACAGTCTGCACACCGGGAACTTCAAACGTATAAAATGATCTAAAAATGATTAAATTCCCATGTATAGTTTTTGCTCCTATAAAACTTTTTTAGTGGAACGATTTTGTCCAACTTTAGCGTTAAATATCTCTTAAAATAATTCTTCGATTCGAAAACTGTCTATATCAGCGTGTTTATCAAACATTTCTCTATAATACCACCGATTTTCATATTTTTGTATGCAATATTTTTCTGGATATTAACGAAGAAAGACCTCCGGTCACAAAAAGTTCAAAACCGGCGGCGGCGGCAGTGACAGCGGTAGTTACTTTTTTGTAGAATAGAGAGATTAAATAACCAAACATAGAAGTTTACTTCTCTAATCAGTATTATATTTATACATAATTTTCACATTTTGAATTTTAGTATATTGATATATTTTTTTTAAATATTGCATTGGTACAAAAGTAGTTAACAAAAACCTGGCTGAGTTAATTACAGATTATCTTGTAGTTGAAAGTGCAGATCGAAGAGCTTCTCCAACGTTTTGAATTGAAAATTGCTCATTTTTTTAAACATTAATACTGAAAATGCCACTTTGCATAAATATGAAATACAAAATGGTAAAATAATGTTTAGGGCTATTTTAGGAAAATGTTACAAATTCTGCCTCAGGACTCTTAAAGCTTCAAAATCTTCGAAATTTTAAACTTTTTACATGTTAAACTCCTATCTTTTCTCAATATTTTGATATAATTGTTTCCTTGAAATTTCCATTAGAACCGAAGTTATGGCTTTTAGAATTATACCCGCTCAGCAGCTGAAGCGGCGTTTCCAAAAATCTGAAATAATTTTTCTCCAAATGACGTATTTGGGCATAACGCGCAGGATATCTCAAAAACTTCTGAATATTTTTTTTTGAAATTTTCAAAACATATGTTTCATATTAGTTTGTATAAACGGAACCTAAAATTTCATTTTTTTTTTTTTTTTTTTTTTTTTTTTTGTTCAAAAAAATATTTTTTTAGCTGATTATACTGTCGAAATTTTCAAAATTTTGTATTAGCTAAATACAATTTTGTATTAAAAATATAAAAATACAAATTTATTTAAGTTCAAGATAATAACTGCTATCTGAAGTATAATTAGGCACGAAAAATTTCATTCTACTTGCAAAATTTATCTTGTAATCAATCATGCGCGTAAGCTGTTATACCAATTTTCTGCACGACAAGTGTCTGACAGTTTGGAGGTCCCTATATTTACTAATTCTACATCTTGCAATTTTTTAAGTACATGAAATGAAAGAACATACTTATATATTTCATCGCAATTTTAATCTTTTTTAAATTATATACATTTTAAGATATTAAATGTTGAAAATGGTCTTTTTTTCCCTTCAATTTTAAGTCATGAGACCCCTTAATTCTGAGTTTAAATTTAATTGGGAAGGGGAGGGAGAAGGGGTAATTGATAGTAATTTGAAGTGCCAGAGCGCTCAAAACTCATACTACGCCACTAGTGCTAAATGATAAATGATTTAGCATAAAAAATTTTGATATAAAGTTCCTGTATGCTAAATTGTGTAGGATTAAGATCATCTACTTTATGGTCACATTGGATAGTTTAAATACCTCTATGTTTTGAATCTGTATGACAGAGAGGCCTCAAGTACCTAGGACCTCTAATTTTAGAAATGCGATCCTGATTCGATATTGAATACGAACGAAACAAAAATGTAAGGCGGAATACTTCATTTTTAAAATATGAAAATCAAATGACTCAGTTTTATGCATAAACAAGTCAGAAATTGTACGTCAAACGTGGCAAATGAGGTGCGTTCGTACTATAACTCGTATTATAAATATTCAGCTCTTGATGCAATAGCTGTAGCTCTCTTATGCGAAAATGCATGAATACAAAATTTATTACGATTCTATAAATTAAATTCAGTCATACTGAAATAACAGGGCTCCAACGTAAATAGGACGTCATCACCATGGTAATTTGGAATCATTATCTATCATGGGATACCATAGAATTAATGACGTAGGATAGGATTTAATGGAATGAAGAAAACTTTTATTAATATCTTTTTAAGTTTTGATTCGATTTTCATAAAATTAGAAATGACTCGACACAATTCTGCAACGATTACATATATCAAATTCGAAACCATTCGGTTGGATAGTTTTTAAAGGTGTGATATGCGAACAGACGGACAGACAGACGACTATAGCTGCTACGTATTTATATTATTACGAACGCACCTAAAAACGACATCTATCTCTGAATATGACTGAGGAAGTCAGCATAAAAAATATAGGAAAGGGCAAGAATTTTTGTAAGAAACCTTGTGTTATGCTATTTTAATTTTTTTTAAACTAAAAGCTACCTAATTCAATTAATTATTATTATTCGAAAGAAGAAAGATCAATCAATCCGATTGCAACAAAATTTAAATGAGACCCGTGACCTTCGAGGTTCCATTTATTTAAAATTAATCATTACGAAATCATGTAAAATGTCATTGTCTATTTCGACACATTGTTGTGATCAGATTTCATTTATAATAAGGTCAATTTAATTTCTTTATGTTTTAATTTCACAATCACACACCCATTAGTTTTTAAGGCAATTACCCATTGCTTTTTTATTAAAATTACATCCTCCACCCTCTATCATTTATCAGCATCAAACTGATAAAGAAAATGAAATTCTTTCCGTTTCTCGTTTTAAATTCGGAATAATATTTTAGATATGATAACTGAAGCAAATGAGCCCTCACCATCTGCCTCGTGCATGGCCAATATTCCTGGTGGTGGTATTAAGACAATTTAGGCGGCTAAAACTCTATTTTTGACAACTTACTCCTCTTCAGAAATAATTATCACATGATAAAGTTGAATACAGTGTGACTTCGAAAATCCGGCATCAAAGTCAACTCCCTGCTTTTTTTTTACACTTCCAACTTACGGGAGAAAGAAACATAGCAATTGTTAAAGAATTAAAAATTTCGAGATTGAAAGCGACGGATTAGCTGCCAGTGAGATCGCAGACGCTATGCTAAATTGAATTCCTGATAACGCTGGTTGCAGCTCAGAGAACGAGGATGAGTAGAAGCTGGCAGAAGAAAATGTATCAGTGGGAAAACGCTTAAATTTGACTGGAAAATTAACATCTGCTTTAGACAAACAATACATTATTTCAAATTCGATGTCCCATATTTGTGTAAAATTCAAGAAAAACTTGTTAAAGAACCGTCCAAGAAATTCAAGCAAATAAAATTGAGATCGATGTTTAGGAAATTACACGCGAAGACCTTACTATTTATTAGAATCTTTTGTAGCATAGAAAATATAAATATAAATATTTAATTTTTAATTATGTTTTTAAAAATATTTAATTTTTTTCTTTTTCTCACATAACTATTACTTGGGTATGAATTAAATTACCAATAACGACACCATTAAGACTATCGGAAATATTTTTGAAGTTCTTTCAGAAGTCATGAAATTTTCAAAAATCCGGCATAATCACGGTCCCGACAATGCCGAATTTTCGAGATTAAACTGTAGTTACCGAATATTTAGCGTAACAATTTTCAGTAATTTGGGCAATTGTCCCTGCACACGACCAGTTAAAAGTTCGTCAACTTTGGCGGTGCGAATTTCTTCACATAGCGTTCTTTTTCAAAACCTTAATTTCTAACTGCGTAGTATTTGTTTATCCAAGTTAAAATCTGGAATGAAGAGTCATGGATCAGTGGCGTAGCTAAGGGAAGGGGAGGCGGTCCGGCCCGGGTGTCACCCTCTAAGGGGTGACACCCGATGTTTATTTGCAAAAAAATATATATAATCTTATAAGATTTTGGAAAAAAATTCTGATGTAAAATGAAATTTCTAGCGCACTACGCAACAGAGTCAATTTTTTTTTCTTGGAAAATCTGAAAATATATGCAGAATGGGGTGTTTAAATTAGATATGCATTAGTGAACAAAAACCAATCTATCCAACGAATGGGTAGCAAAAACAAACTTTAAAAGAAAAAATTTTCCTCTACATATATCATTGACTTATGAGAACTATGGGATGAGTTATGAGTCGCCCCTGTCGTTTCTTATGTGGAAGGCAAGGGCGCCCATACGATTAATTTTAGGGGGGTGGGCTGAGAAAAATTTCAAAGTCCTCCAAAGCTATCACACATTTTGGTAAATATTTAAGGTACTTTATTTTTTTCCGCGACCTTTTGTCGAAATTTGCTTTTTTCGCGATCCTTTGACGAAATTTGTATTTTTTCACGAATCTTTGACGAAATTCGCGTTTTTAGTGATCCTTTGACGAAATTCGCGTTTTTTTCCCGATTGTTTGACGAAATTCGCGTTTTTTGCGATTCTTTGACGAAATTTACTTTTTTCCAGCGATTCTTTGACGAAATTCGCGTTTCCCCTTGATTTTTTGAACGAAATTCGCTTTTATTCAAGTTTTTTTTTATCAAAATTTGAGTGTTTTCGTGATCCTTTGAAGAAATTTGAGTTGTTTCGCGATTCTTTGACGAAATTTGCATTTTTCAGCTATTTTTTAACGAAATTCGCGTTTTCCCCGTGATTCTTGAACGAAATTCGATCCTTTGAAGAAATTTGCGTTTTTTCCGCGATTCTTTGACGAAATTTGTGTTTTCCCGTGATCATTCAACGAAAATTGCGCTTTTTTGCAATCCTTTGACGAAATTTGCGTTTTTTCACAATCTTTTGACCAAATTCGTTCCTTTTCCTCGATTCTGTGACAAAAGTGGGGATTTTTTTCTGCAAACTTTTGACTAAATTAATTTTTTTCGGCGACCATTTGCCAAAATTCGCGATATTCTTCCGTGATTTTTTTTATCTAAGATTTTTCAATTGTTTCCTGGTCATCCACTTAACTGCAGCAATTTTTCTGGTTTCGTCGCTCCATTTTATCTGAGGTTGTCTTCTTGGTCCTAGAGTGCTTCTACTCTATCTATCGTCTTGTCTTTTTGCAATTTCGTTTTAACCCATTTTCATTACGCCCCACCAGTGGCCGAGAGGTTCTGCTCTCGAAGCTGGTAGACGGGAGGTACTGGGTTCGATCCCAATCGCGCCCGTCGGCCTAATTGTTCGGAGTTTTCGTGGTTTTCTTCGAACCTTGGTTTTTCAAGAAAGATCCCCCCACGGAGGGCATTCTCCCCCTTAGGGCCTATATCCCTCGTGCTGGTAATTGGCCGTCATAAACACAACCAATCAACCAACCATTTTCATTACAACCGTTTAATTTTCTCGATGATATCAAAAACTTTCCTCTGACTTCGAATCCACATTATTCTTTTTCTGTCTCACCAAGTTATTCTTAGCATACATCTTTTCATACTTCACTGTGTTGTTCTCTATCTTTGTGTTCTAATCTCCGTTTTGTTAGCGGTCCCACCAGTGGCCGAGAGGTTCTGGTAGACGCGAGGTACTGGGTTCCAACCCATTCGCACCCATCGGCCTAACCGTTCGGAGTTTTCCGTGGTTTTCTTCGAACCTTGGTTATCCTTGAGTAAATACGGGTTAGATTCTCTTACGCTCGTATTCATGAATAACTTCGACTGAGGGTTAAACCGCGGGTTTAGTAACCCCAGGTTGGTATTTTCAACCGGGAGTTGAAAACTCGTATTCACCGTTTACTTCGGATGAAAAGTTACCCAACTCGGGGTTTCTCGACCTAGGTTGAACGAAATGTGTTTATTGGTTAAAAAAATCACATGCCTTGTTCGGTTTCGCGTCGAGACTTCGTTTGTTTATGTTTTGAAAGAAAAACGCCGATTAAAAAAAAAAAAAAAAAAAAAAAAAAAACAAAAAAAGAAATAAACGATTCAATGTAGTGTTTTTTTTTTGTTTGTTTTTTTTTATCTCCACAAAATGTATGGACAAAATAAAAACCTGTAATCACTAAATATGGATCAACTTAATTTAATTTCTTGAAAGTTTTAATATTTTTTAAACTTTAAATTTATTAATGAGTTAGGTTAATGATATGAAGCGTGTCAACTGCTAAAATAAATGTTAAAAGGTTCTTTTTCAAAATAAATTTCCGCATAGTTGCTAAAAAATGGAACTTGATTTGGGCCAAAACTATTGAAACTTGATTTGAATAAAAACAAAAATTTTATTTCAACAGCAATTATGATGATTTCTATTATTAATAGCTCTAGTTAGTAATTAAACAATTTCTGATAATGAAAATATTAAAAGGGAGAAAAAGGGAAAAAAATTAAGAAAGTAGTCTGTTGTACTTTATATATACTATTTCTTTTATTAATATGGTATCCCAGATGTATTAATTTTATTGTTTGGATTTTCAGCGAGCTAATTAAAATGTTTAATTCTAATTAAATTAGATAGTAATTAATATTCCAGGTTGACAGGAAAAAGTAGTGAAATAATATTAACAGAACTGCAGAAAAAGCGGAACAGGTGATCCTAGCGGTGCCCTGGCACCAGGTACCAAGCCGCAGAGGCTCTCCATAGGCGCATATAGTTATCACTTCCGAGCGATTGATAAACATTTTTCATTTAACTAGTCGCTAAATAAAACTCTATACTTCCTTTAAGTTTAAACTGTGTGCAGTGGAGATATTTTATAAGATATTATTTTAAGGAACACAAATATTTTAAACTTTTTAAGACTGCTAGTGTATAGTGTATGAATTTCCATTCAACACATATAATCGAATAAGGCCTTTCCTAAATCATGATAAATGTATTCTGAATACTATCTGGACAAATAAATGTGAAATATTACAGAAAGTCGAATTTTTATCGACCAGCTTTTAGGACCTATCCCCACCAGCCATTTGTATGAGAATTTTTCTATTATCACATTTACAAGATCAAAGCTATTCACTTGATTATCTTTGACTATTTTTTGATAAATTAGCCTAATAATTACGAAATATTATTACATGCACGAAGACACTTGTTTTTGGTTGCAGTGTTGCATTGGAATAAATGTATTTATTTAGAAAATGTTATTTTATTTTCTATATTTTTTTCCAGCTTCTTAATTTCATATTTTTAACTCATTTAGATATCACTTCATTAGATGTAATAAGAATCTCATTTAGAATAGAAATTAAAAGTGGTATTCTTTTTTTTTTGATGACTGATTAATGATAGATTTCTAGACTAAATAGGCAGAATAATGATAGTTTGTAATCTAACAAAACAACTCAAATTAATTATAAATAATTTCATATAATTTTACATTATCTAGTAAATAAAATAGCTGTCTGTTGTTTGTGAATCAGTGGAGAAAAACAAGTTCCCATTTGTACCACCCTACCCATTCCCTCTATTTTTTCTCTTTTTTGGTGTCATTCTTTAATTTAAGTAAATTAAACGTTTCTCAAGATGCTGTGTAAGATATAGAAATAAAAAGAAAGTTTAAAGTACATATTACCAAAAATAGAAGAATATATGTAATCTCATACATACACACATATATATATTATCTATACATTTTTTGACTGGTTTGTTTATATTTATACATTATATCTCCTTCATTACATCTTGAATTGTTTGCTTTCATAAATACTCATGATCACGAAGAATTTATTTACCTTAAAAATAGTCATGATAATAGTCATAATGCAAGGGCTGATAAAAGTATTTTTGGTGTGGGGTTATTTAAAAAAAAGGAAAGTTTTTTTTTTTTTTTTTTTTTTTTTACCAGCGTATTTCAACCCTTTAGTAATTTATTTTAATTTAGCTGTCAATTAAGAAGCAAAAATTATAAGTGATCTCTAAAAAAAGTCACAATTTCAGGAGGTAACATTGAAAAGTTATTCATTTTAGGATTTATTATTACTATTATTTTCGTATAAAACAGTACTAATGCAATATTTTATATTATGTATAATTTTGAAATTAAAATACAGTTGAAAAATAAATACAATAAAAATAAATATTTCAAATTCCACAAAAATTGGGAAACATACGTAGAAGCTTACAAACAATCGTAAAAAAAATCAATAAAGAAATAAAACTCAAATTGTTTAAATTTTAAGTTAAAATATCTAATTTATAGATCTGATTGATATTTATCTCAGTTTGTACATAAACAATAATATATCTTTTACACAATAGACACAAAATTTAATTTTAAAACATTCTATAAGTACTGAGCAAAAATCTACAGAGAATCTATGGATATTCTAAGATAATCTGTGTATTTCTTTACTTAAACAAAAATGCAAATTAGCCTGAGTCTCACATTTTAATTAGAACTTATGCAAGTATGGCGTTTATTTCGGTCCTGTTAAAATACATTTGTGAATTTTTTAACATGTTACTTTTGAATCAATTATTCGGCTGTTTAAGTAATATTGGCTATTTTTAAGGCAAATAAATTTTTCGCGACCACGCGTATTTATGTAAACAAACAATTCGACATGTATTTAATATATAGATGCTATATACATAAATATAAACAAATCAGATAAAAATATTGAAGATAATTACATATATATGAGATTACATACCTTTGCATAATGTTATTCCGTTTTATTTAATAGTAGAACTTCTATATTTTACACAGCACATTCTATCAGCACGTCTGCCGCCATTGTAAAATGGCGGTCCTCTCCCTCTCCTCACTCTCACCGATTGTTTTTCGTTAAATACGCATGCTCGGTTGAAAAATCCTGGGTTGAACCACCTGTAGACCAAGGTTGGGTTACTGAACCCGGCGTTAGATTTCAACCTCGAACCGGTTCAGTGGGGTTGACGGTGAATGCCATTTGAGTTTTCAACCCGGGTTTTCTGCATAACTCCGGGTCGAAGTTATTCGTGAATACGAGCGTTAGAAAGACCCCACAAGGAGGTCACTCCCCCTTCGGGCCTATATACCTCGTGTAGATAATAAACCGTCATAAACAACACCAACACGCCGTTTTGTTAGTGTTTATGTTTCTGATCCATACATTATGTTAAGCAAAACACATTGGTTAAACACTTTTCCTTTCAAGCAAAGAAGCTTGTTACTCTTCAGAATAATGCTGTTCATCCCAAAAGCATTCCATCCATTTCTTATTTTTTCTATTTATTTCATTCGGATGCTGTTGTCCGATGTTATTTCTTGCCCAAGGTACACATAACTCTACACTTCCTTAATCTCAGTGTTGTTATAAACGATCTTCTTTTTCTTGTGCTAATGAATTAAATATCACCTTCGTCTTTTTCTAATTTATTTTTAATCCCACATCAGCCAAATCTGTTAACATATTTTCCAATTCTTCAGGGCTGTTACTGAAAATTAAAATGCCGTCAAGAAACCGGAGATTACTTTGGTGTTCCCCATTTATTCTAATCCCTTTGTTTTTTTCAATCAAGCTTCTTGAAAATATTTTCTAAGATGGCAGTAGAAAGCTGTTAGGCGAAATGGTATGTCCTTGTCTGACTCTTCAAAGTTTGATCTTTGCTGTTGCTATTGATTTCTTGTAAATCTTCTTTATAATGGTGATTATAATATTGCTTGTCTATATCGATGTCCTTCAAAGATTTTACTACTACCGGTGTGTAGACAGAATCAAATGTTTTTTCCTTATTAATAAAAGTGAGGCAGAGGTAAGTAATTATATTCCTTATGTTCCTCTTTGCTTTGAGCCCTTTTACTGTTTGTATATATATGTTAAAATAAAATATTTCACCTCAACATATTTAAGTAATATAAATGCTTTCACTACCCTCATAGCATACATGGTCACAGTGACGTCATTGTGACTGAGATGTGAACTTCTTTGAAAACTTTAAAAAATTACAAAAATTATTAAAAACATGCTATTTACTGTAAAAAATATTTTTCTGCCGGATTTAAAATTTTTTTAAACCGTGGTCCAAGTTGCCTCTGTGCCTCTAACCAAAACTTTTTTATTTTCATATAACATAAAATGTAATTAATTCACCAGCGACACAAAAAGATTTCCTAATTATGCGAATTTCATATTATTAAAAAAATGTTTTAGGTAAACAGACATCGACTTATCTTTTATAAAGATTTTTGTAAATGATCATCTGTTATACTAGAAGTTTCTCAAAGAGTAGTCGAAATATTTCTGTGGTTTCAAACTAAAAACTTTCTATTACAGTTAAGTCAGCAGCTTTTAATGAGCACGCAGAAAGCGTCTTCAAATTTTAGTCATGTATGCATTTCTTGCTTTATAATTTGCATTCAAGTCATTTTATTTTCCTCTTAGTGTTTCACTATTTTAAGTAACTTTTTTTTTTTTAATTCTACTTCTTTCAGACGTTTAAAATAAAATTGACATTTTCTGAATATAAAATTAATGTACAAAATTTATGCAAAGCCCATGACATAATTAATTATTCATATTTTATTTTTTGTTTTCAAAATATATCTTTAAAAATTATTTTACAAGATGTTTTATTCTACAGAAAATTAATATTAAGAGAATGACAGATTGACAAAGAAAAACTCATCTCTTCTCGATAATCTTGTTGTATCTTTTAAGAAGATATTTTGTATATATTACCTGTGATACAAATTTTACTTTTAAAAAAAGGAGGGGGTCATCATTATTACCATTAAATTAATTTGTACACATTTTGAAAAATTAAGCCATGTTTTATCTAGTAAACTCTAATTATGGATAATATTATTAATATAATTTTCGTAAATGAAACTTTACAATTCAATAAAACTGATAAAAATAAAAGGTGAAATACAATAAAACATTTTCAAACAGGATATTGAATTAGAGACAATTTGATAAAATTATTTCGCATTTAATTTCCTTCCGAAACTGTTGTATAGAAAAACAAATAAAACCGAAAAACATCTGCTTCGAACTTCGAAACTTAAAAATCGTCTGCATCTGCACTATTTCAGCTGTTACGACTCGACGGCAGAATAACGGATAAAAGTAACAGTGAAGCTTTTTAGAATAAACGCGGGAGGTTCTGTGGACACTGGACAGCATAGACGTGTTGACACGGATTTAAAAACTGAAACAAGAACGTTCTCAGGATCCAAGTTAGTTCAGTTAACAAAATATAAACCCGAGAAAATTACGGTAGCTTTGACTTGTTGAAGATGATTCAAGTCATTGCTATCGTACTTATTATCGGATTTACTTGGTTCCCCAAAATCAAAGTATCACGTACAACGTCAATGAAATTAGGTATGTAAAAATATTATTTTCCCTGTTTGCTTTTTTTTTTTAATCACAACAATTTTAGTTAGCTTCTCATAAACATGCTGTAGAACATAAATATTTCATTACATTTATTTTTTATTTTGTTGAAATATCTAAAATATTATTTTCCCTGTTTGCCTTTTTTTAAATTACAATGATTTTAGTTATCTTCTAATAAACATGTTATAGAACACAAATATTTCATTACATTTATTTTTTATTTTGTTAAAATATCTAACTGCCTTTTCAACAGCTTTGATCAGATTATTAAAATTAGTGATTTAAATTGCATTTTAATCTGGTTTATTTTCTTATTTAAATATTTGGTTAAAACCACATGGTGTCATAAATATGAAAGTATATGGACAAGTATTATAATGAGTCATTAATATAATTAATAAACATTTAAAGATAATTAATTTATTTAAGAAAAAAAGGCTTTTTATGGAATAAAATTATTGGCAAACATAATTTTTTAATTTTGTATTAAGTGATGGTCTTAAACAATTTGCATTGCATGTTTTTATTTAAAAAAATTGCATCTACTCAGAAGAGGAATTTATAAAAAATAAGACACAACGGAAACGTATAAATTTATAAAAAATAAGACACAACGGAAACGTATACTATTAAAAGAGATCGTAGATATGTAATGTTAAGGAAAAAAATGATTATTTAATGTATTATTCAACCTGAGAATTGTTTTAAAATCTATAAAGAAATAGTCATAGCGGGTGAAAGCTTTTCAGTTGTTAAACATTCTTACTGAAATGTTTTCAAAGTGAACTAGAAGTCTGTTGGCAAATGAAAATATAGAAGTTACGCATTCAGTAAGTGTTTAAATTTGATTTTACTTTAAAAATAACGCAAATACTTGAAAGGTATGAATCTAAAATGTAATAACCATCTTTTATTATTTACTTTTTTTTCTGGATAATTTTATCATTTTATTTCCTGAATGATTTTATGGAGATAAATTTCAAAGTATCGATATTATACACTCTTTATAAACAGCGTGATTAAAATGGATTTCTTATTTATAATTACCACAATCTTGTAAATAAAATATTAATAATAATAATGAACCTATGTGTGGCTCTATTTTGTGTTTATGGTCTCAACTTTTATACTTTATTTACATTAAAAAGTAGTTAACCATTTGATACTGTGTTCATTATTTTGTTTTATTGTGTCATATAAAAATAAATATGATTATTTGTATTTCTAATACAATATATACAGTAGAGCGCCGATTGTCCGAACAAGTCGGGACCGACTCTAGTTCGGATAGATGGGCAGACAGTTTAACGGATGTTCCTGACTATTCTAAAACCTTCACACTTTATCTAGATTTAGGACTGACAACACCAGTTAGTACTGGAGTGCTTAAAAATTGTTTTTTTTTTTTTAATTGTTTTTTGTTTACTTTTTTATTATTTAATTTTTTTTTCTCTTTTTATCATTTTCTAAACTTCAGAGATTATAATTTAAGCAAAAAATAAATTGGAAGTTAGGTGGTTCTATTTTTCTTTTTTAGAGAGAGAAATATTTGGATAATTGGAAATTCGGTTAAAAAGAATTCTTTGAGAGAAATATGCTGTTCGGATAATTGGAAGTTCGGTTAATTGGAGTTCCGATAATCGGCGTTCTTCTGTATTTATAAAACTTTCAGCAGACTTTATTCTAAAAATTTCGTTGTAGATTCTAATCTCTTTCTACTATTTATGATAATATCAGAGTTATAGATGTCATGGCAACATATATCCAGCCAGATAGATCTTTGGCAAAACATAAAAACTTTCACATTAGACGCAAAATAGAGTAGCTGCGGTGCTGTGTTTTATAAACAATAAGGTATTATTGTTTTAAAAAATCATAGATAGTAAGAGTTATTTTTATAATATATAATTTCATAAATAAAAATGTAATTTTGGCAATCAGTTATTAAAGTTATTTTTTATTAATCAAAAAGTTGTTTTATATATGGATTTTACTTCAAGCAAACCCTGATGTAAAATAAATTAACCCTTTGTATCACCGTTCTATGCATACCCAAAAGTTTTACTTACTTTTACAGTGAGCATACAAATACCATTTTATTTATTGCTGCTATCTTCCAACATAACGATTATTGCCGAAATTGTTCTTAGAATTCTCAACATAATGATACTGGTGATACTCAGTTAATTTTCTATACCAAAGCTGTATTTTTCATTTGAATAGTTTCAAATGGTTATTGCTAAAATGTACTTCGGAAATTTTGTAATGCATGTATGTGGCATAAAAGACGTAAACAATACGTATATAATGACTATATGGCACATGATGAGCGTTTCGAGTGTATATATATATGTATATAACGCATGCATAAACTTCACAATGATCTTAGCAATGTCGTTACTGCAATTTTTGCATAATGAAATTTATAGGAGCCTCTATAACAAAGAAGTATCCTATTTTCTCAGCCCCAACTTGCTTGAATTACAATCATATATATATATATATTTTATGGTAATCAATATCATAAAACGTATAAAATTTAATTACTTAATATCGGCTTTCTTTTTATCTTTTTTTTTTTTTTTTTTTTTTTTTTTTTTTTTTTTTTGTTATAAATGTAGTGTAATCGAAAAAATTCAACTTCACCAGTGACTTCAAGTTTGTAATGCGTATTAAATAAAATAAATTACTTTCATTCAGTATTTTCTATAGTTTAAAGAATATAAAATGTACTGTATATATTATAAAATATTATATTTTTAACACAAATTTTATTTTGATAAAGATTTGAAAATTTAAACAAATTGTTTCTTTGGTAATTTTAATGCTTTTAACAAATAGCTAATTTTGACAAAAAAATGTGATAGATCGATCATTCAGTTGTCTTCAATATTATCATTTATTGCAATGGAAAAGAAAGGTGCAACAAAAATTGAAGTCTGCGGGGCATTGCATTTTGATTCAATAAAATTCTTTTGATATACCCTTGTTATAGCGGCCCCCAAGTTTTAATTGCGATGTATCGCCGAAGTATATTAACGCTATAGATGTAAATGATTTTACAACATGCATAATTATGACTATGTGTGACATGCATACGTGTTTACAACTATACAAGTATTTCATAGTGTGACTTCACAACATTGCACCTAGTCACATAATCGTCACAACGTTAATGACAAAATCGTCACAAATCACACAATTTTCACAAAATTGTCACAATGTGACTTTAAAGCAGTGTCGCTGTTGTCACAGAATCATCACAGTGTTAAACTCAATTTCGTCACAAATGACACATATTTCACAAATTGATCTCAATGTGACTTTAAAGCATTGTCACATTCGTCACAAATTCGTCACAAAGTTAATACCAAAATAGTCACAAATGACACACTCTTCACAAATTTGTCACACCGTGACTTCAGAAAGTCGTCACAATGTGACGTCACAAAAGAGCTCTAAAACGGCCATAGCGACCTCACATTCTAGTCACAATGACTTCACATCGACGTCACGTGACGTCACATCGACGGTCACAATGTCACAGCGTGACTTCACAACGACGTCTACGTGACGTCACCATGCCTTACGGGTAGAATTCTCCATAATTTTATATTTATTCCATAACAATCATAAAAACAGATACTGCAGAACTAGCTGCTGGCTGCGTCTATGGGAATAAGAAGGTGAAATAACAGAAATTTTCTCTCTGAGGGGTGCGTCCGCTTTTATTTATCAATACGTAAGAACACAAATTCACGGAAAACCATATTGCAATAAAAGGCATCGTCCAATCAACGCACTTTCCGGAACTCTTTAATGGCGAAAGGACAAAAATAATGTAATAAGGCACTGACATCGGCTCGAAAATCACGAAACGCGTTCATTTGAGTGTGAAAACGATCCTTATGACAGAAAAAGAATAATCTAAAAAAGAATACAGTTAGATAAGGAAAAACTAAGATACCAGGCATAGAAACATTTAATTCTGGGCCAGAAAAAGTAAAGTATTTTAAGATGGGAATATATAAATTAAACGAGGAAAGATATAGAAATTCAAAACATCTTATATTATTTAATTTAACTTTCATTCTATATAGAGATTGGGACGTGAAAAAAAGTTTATATCTTGAAACTTTTTGCGTTAATTGGAACATTTTTTACATTTTGTTATATCTACGGACGAAGAATTGAAGTAATTTTAAAATTACTGCATAAAACATTTATGTGCTACCTGATAAACATGTCGATAACGTCAACTTATTACAGTTAATGAATTATTACATTTTAAAGATAGATACTTCTTTGCACAAACACCCTGTGTATATATATATTATATATATACACCACACTGTAAAAAAAAAGACAGTTTTACAGTACAAAGTACTGTTCATCTCGCGTACAAACTCGATCACAGTGAATGTGCTGTATCTTTCTTTGGTTTCTTGACTATATTAACATGGAAAATACAGTAGTTGCGTAAAATTAATAGTACAATGTGCTGGCAATTTGGACGCCAGCAGTTTGTGCTGTAAAAAATGCGTCCAAATTGACAGCACATTGTGCTGTTAATTTTACGCAACTACTGTATTTTCCATGTTAATATAGTCAGGAAACCAAAGAAAGATATAGCACATTCACTGTGATCGAGTTTGTTCTGGCAAATCTACAGTGTTTTTTTTTTTACAGTGCAGCTAATACCAATTGCAATGATCAGTATGATTGGGATTGCAATGATCAGCACTGTAAAAAAAATCCGTAAAAATACGGTATATTTTTCGTTAAATTTTACGGAATACTTTCATCTTCATTTGAAAACAGTACAATTTCCCTAATTGGATAATTTTTCCGTTCTCAGATCAAAATGAAGAAGGTTTTCCGTAAATTTTACAAAAATATTTCATCATTCTTTCAAAACAGTACAATTTCTGTAATTGACGTCTGTGTTGTATAGTGGAGCTGTGTTTAGTTGGAATGCGGAATAATGAATTGTTGTAGTGTGAACATATGTTTACGTTTAAGACTTGGTTAGTCACTATTTCTCTTTTCTTTTCTTTTCTTTTTTTCCCCTTTTTTTCTTTATTTTAAGTAAATGTGAATTAATATCTTTTCATATATCAGTTAAAATTTAATATAATTTATTTTATCTTTCGAATTTAATGCCACGTAGAATCCCGTATAAATTCCAATTTAATTTATTCAGTTGTTTTTTTTAATTTGTATCAAATAAAAAATTTAACATATTAAGTAACTCATTAAATATTAAATAACTGTTTTCATCTGTTATTCGCTTAATATAGTAATTAAAAAATGATGCGATAAATATTATTTCTAATTTTTAAAAAAAACGATTAATTTCTAAAATTATGATAGAAATTTTATTTTTTAAATGCATGCAATTTTGAAAAGAAAATCATAATTGTTCCTATTTTATATGCATGTAATACTTTTTTTTTGGGAGGGGGGGGGGGGGCATTAAATACTCGTATTCTTACAATAATAATTCTTTTTAAATTGTAATACTAATTAAGTTAAAAATAAAAGAGCAATCTCATTCAATTAGAAATAAATTAATATATCTTATTTGTCTGATAAAGGTAATGTTTATGTTTCAAGGTATTTTAATTACAAATAGGGAGCGCTAAGTTAACACCACCCCCTTTTTGAATATCACAATTTCAAAAATATCAATATTTAGCTATTAATTATCTCTAATTTTATGTCTTTAGCGTTGGCATACGCCCCCTCCCCTCCTCCCCAATTTCAAATTTCAAAAATGCCAATATTTGGCTGTCAATTAGCTGAAATTTTATTTTTAAAACTAACACTGTAGTATTTTTCTTTCTTTCTTTCTTTTTAAATAAAATGTTTTAAAATTTTTTTTAAATTTTTTTTACAATATTAAAAAAAAAAAAAAAAAAAAAAAAAATCTGATATTTAAATTAATTTTATTAATTCTTTTTAAGTTTCAGATAGTTGAGCAGGAAATGCTACAGTTTATTTTTCGTAATGATTTTAAAATAATACTTATTATTATTTAATAAAAAAAAATTGAAAAACTCTATTTTTAATTTTAATATTTTTTAATCTATTCACTTTAACGGATTTGCACATAAAACTTAAAACATATCTGAAACATAATAACGAAATTATAGATGTATATACAAATAAATAAATAAATATAATAGTACAATAAAATTTTTAAAATCTTGCAAAAAAGAAGCAATTATTACTTATAATACATTCTTTCGTGCACGTAATATTTTAAAGACTAATTTTTTTCTTTTTATAAAGCATGAAATTAAAAAGCTAAATTTTCACAATCATGGAAATATTCAGAATTGCAGACTCAATTGCAAAATATCTCCAACGAAAATACGTTCCTTGCTTAACACCGTGCCTTTACTTCATAAAAAACATCTGAAATAAGTAACGACATTTGGAAAGGTAACTCCAGTCCTCATGGCATGGTGGATAAGGGCGCTAATCTGGTACACTCCGGTTCCCCAGTTCGATTCCACCCTAGGTAAGTGTTGTTTCATTACTGTTATTTGAATAAATTAGAGGTACGCTACCTTGATAAACGTGTCCTTTGAAATTCATAAAGGTGTAAGTTTCTCGAAAAGTTGTATAATATTTTTTTTTTCCCTTTGAAACAAAAAAAAAAAACAAAAAAAAAAACGGAAAAATTTTGTGAAAAAACGGAAGATTTTCTGGAATTTACGGAAAAAAAAATTTCCGTTAAAAAACGGAAATAGTACTGGCGTCTGGATTGCCAGTACTATTTCCGTTTTTTAACGGAATTTTTTTTGCAGTGAGTAATCCGTTTTAAGCAGGTTTTTATTTTAGTAGGTACAATTGAATGATATTTATTCAGTCAGGACCACGAAAATGTTTCTTTTAAGGCAGGATTCCGTTAAACGTAATTCCCGTTTTCACAGATTTTACTGTATTTTTTTATTCTGTACATTTTATTTTTCAAAAATTATGGATTATATGGTACATTCTATCTCATTATTTGCTATTTTTAAAATGACGTAATTTCTGCGAAGATAAATAGTGCTATTTATAATATCTCTATACATTATTACTTTCTTCTATCTTTACAAGAAGAAAGTATTGGATTCGTGAAAATTTCCAACTTCCGGTTTTCGACGGATTTACACGTTTTAGGGGTCAAAGATCCCGAAAAACATGTTTTTATAAAATGTCTGCCTATGAGTCTGTGACTCTGTCTGTATGTGACACACATTTTGTGGGCGCTCTATCTCAAGAACTAATGCACGGAATTTAATAAAATTTATATTCAGTTAGTCCCTGATATAAACAGGTGCTGATTAGTTTTTGGTGTAAATCGCTCAATAAGTGGTGATGCTATGCAGCATTTTTTACGATTTCCGCAATAGCTTAATCTCCAGAACTAATGCACGGATTTTCATCAGACTTCAGATTCAATTAGTCCTTGACATGAATTGACGCTTTTTACATTTTGGTGTAAATCGCTCAACAACTGGCGCTGCCATGCTGCACTTCTTTCGATTCCCACGATAGCTCTATCTCAAGAATTAATGCAAGGATTTTCATCAAACTTCAGATTCAGTTAGTCCTTGATATGCCTTGGTACTGTTTACATTTTGGTGTAAATCGTTCAACAGGTGGCACTGCTACGCTGAATTTTTTACGATTCCCGCAATATCTCTGTCTCAGGAACTCATGAACGAATTTTGATCAAACTTCAGATTCAGTTATACCTTGATAAATATTGGTGCTGATTATATTTTGGTGTAAATCTCCCAAGAGGTGGACTGCAATGCTGCATTTATCACAATTTTCGCAATAGCTCTATCCCAAGAACTATCGAGTTTTCATCTAACACTTAGGATTCAGTTAGACGTTGGCACAAGTTTTTGCAGATTATGTTTTGGTGTTAATCGCCAAATAGATGGCGCTGTTAACCGGGATTTACATGATTCTAACGACAGTCATATCTCAAGAACTAATGCACGGAATTTCATATCTCTAGAATCCTCATGATAGGCATAGATTGCCATTTAATTTTGCATTGTGATAGCCAATTTTGAAGTATTAACATGTATGAGATAGAAGAAAGTTTTGGGATTGCCACATCCGACTAGTTTTTCTAGAAGCGATAAAAACTCTTGGGACATTTTTAAGTTTACATACCCGACATCGATAAATCACTCACGATTCTCGTTATCCGACATCGATTATCGGAAAACTCCGAACGGTTAGGCCGATGAGTGCGACGTGGGTTCGAACCTACTAGCAGCTAGAACATCCGTCCGCCAACTTTGAAAGCAGAATTTTTCAGCCGCTTGAACGACACTCAGAACATAATTGAAATAAAAATTAAATCATTTTCTTCATTCGTTTATTTATGAAAATAACAAACGAATTTGTAATAATTTTTCTAATGGAAATTTCGTTTCCAGGAATAAAATTTTATATAGTTTAATCTTGTAAGATTTTGGCTTTTGTAATAATTTTTTTTTTCAGTTGAAAAATTAATTCCTTTATACTCTATAAAGATAAAAAAATCTCCTCTTTTTTGTCTTCTTTTCTTTTCGATTTCTATCTTTTTCTCTTTTGCTTGAATCCTCAAATTTTACGTTTTAAGTAGCGAATAATTTCGCTTCCTTAAGAACCAGTGTAGAAATTTTGGACTAAATCTTGGTCAGGAATTTTTATGGAGTTGATTTATTAGGCCTTGGTATGCTATTTCTTTAATAACGTTACCTTACAGAAGCCAGCCGTAAAACAAAGCAGATGTATCATTGTACAATTAAATACTCTATAGCAATTTTTTTAACTTCTAAGCATCTCACATTTTCAATTTTTATACCGTCGTAATGGGGTAAAAAAGTACTTTTAAATGCAATTTGTTTGAAAACTGTATCTTCATTTATTTTTGAAATATTAACTTTGTTGTAGTTTTTAGAGCCATTTGCATTGTATTGGCAACGGAAGTACTCCATTTCTGTAGAAAGTAAAGGAGAAATAGTTCTAAAATAGTAATTATATATTTTTGTTGCCATTTTCTCATAACAACCGAAAGAAAATGTAATTAAAATACAGGCTATTTTGAAAAAATATAAACGAATGATCTCTGTTAAAACTTGGAGCTATTATAAACTATATTCAATTTTAAGTATCTGTATTAATGTTACAAACAAATGAAGGCCTATGAATCATTAGATAGCTTTTTTTGTCGAATTTCTTTAATGATGGCATCTTTTTGCTGCATTTGTGTATTATTTTGCGATAGTGACGTCCTACGGATGCTTTACTGTAGATGTTTAGAGTGGCTCATAAATTTGGAATCCTTAAGCGGATGCGAATGACGTCATTTTACATAAAATAAAAGCGCGTGCTTTAAGTCTTAAAATTGAAATATATTTTATACTATTTATATATACATGTTTTTTTTTCATCGGGGGCAACACTAAATTCTGAAAAAGCAGAATTCCTGTTTTCTAGTGTTTATTTTCTGTAATTTCTATATCTCGTCAGTACTTCGGAAATATTATTTGCCCCTAGCAGTATACACAAGAGGGTTAATTTCATTCGTACCCATTTTATCTTTAAAAAAATGCTAAACAGGTTCTTATTCGAATGTGGTAACAGTAAAAGACTTTCACTGAGATAAATAAATAATAATAATTTTTAAAAAAAGCAGACCTCGACCTTTATTGGGCCAAATTAATAAGATGAGAGAATGCGAACTCTCTCTGTGGCAGTGTCGCAACTCTGGGTCAGTAGCGTGATGGTGAGTCTGCAACATTTAGGTCAAAAACTAGCTGGAGAAAACACACGGATTTCGTTTTTCTCACAAGAACACAGGCATTGTATTCTCAGTGATGAGTTTAGTTTCGGTGTTGGAAAGGATTTTCTCCATCCTTGGACAAGAAGGATATTTTTTTCTTCCGTAAACAATGTGAGGTTAAACAAGTTGCGAACGCTGTTACAATGTCGTTGCCGGTCTGTTTGATAAGCTGAAGACAGGAGGATCAGTGGCATTTATATTTATTTACTGAGCAGGTAAGTGGATTGGTATTTTAGACTCTTTTAATTTATCGCGGATTTGACACCGGTAAATTTCTACAGATACTTTTATTATGAATTTAATTTTACACATTCTTTTTTAGGTCTTCTATTTTTAAACTTTCCTTTACTTTATACTTCTACTTTATACTTCTATCCATTAATTTAATTTTAACTTAATCTCTTTATATTGTAATCCTTGGATTACCCTATCATAAATTTTCAGCCTCTCCATTTTTACTTTTTAATTTTTTTTTCTTTCTTATGTAGTAGTACTAATGTGCTACGTTTAGACTTTATTTTCATGGCTCCTCTAGGATATGCTATACACATACTCATATACAGGGAGTGGAGTAGCACTGCTACTGGGTATCCCCTTGAACTGCTCTGCTGTTCTCTGCTCACTTTCAGGTGCGTTCGTAATTACATAAATACGCAGCACCGTGTGAAGGAAATGTGCAGAATTTGCGTTACAAGCTATAATTAAGGAGTTTTACAGAGGGTATAAAAAATATATTATGAAATATATAAATGAATTATTTAACAAAGAATATTAAAAAATAGTAAATCACTGACAGATTTCAAACAAATTTTGTTTCAAAATATATTTTTCCTTCTAATCGATGGTGTAAAAGTTGGAATTATGCGACACTTAGAAGAGACTATAGGTGCAATGTAATTGTACAAATATGCAGCGGATAACTCGATTGTTATAACTGTCATATACGCTGTAAAAAATGACATTTTTTTTTTAATCAAGGAAAATATACATAACCACGAAAGAAGATACACAACAACCTCTTCCGAGATACCTACGATTCCAAAAAGAGTGTTTAGGTACGTTCGGAATTATATAAATACGTAGGAGCAAAAACTACCAAACCGAATGGTCTGAAATTTTAAATATATAATTGTTGCAAAATTTTGTCGCGTCATTTCAGATTTTATGAAAATCGGATGTATAGTTTAATTACAGGTCCAGTCAAAAGTTTTCCGTTACATGACGGCCAATGGGGAAAAAATATTTCAAGTGCATTTTAATGATGTTACAGTCTTTCGAACAGAATGAAATTGATATGCACTTACGAAGTGCACTAAAATATACATTTAGTACACTATGCGATGCAAAAAATATTTATAAAACTAGTTAAAGTACGAACGCATCTCATTTGCTACGTTTGACGTGCAATTTCCAACTTTTTTTTTTTCTTTCTTCATATAAACGTTATATTTAATAAGTATTTAGCTTCTGGCAAAACTTTACTTGGCTGCTGAAACTTTATAAGCATATGAAAGATTGAAATGGTTTGGTATGTCTGTTATCGTCGGAACTGTATATATAACCAGTAGGATGTAATAAGAAACTATTTATATCGTTTAATAGTAAATACATTAATTTAAATCGTGCTGTTAATAAATTTATTTAAATCGTATAAAAAATTTTAGTAAGCTTTTATCACACCTTTCATGTTTTTATATCTATTCAAGAAATTTTACCATGAATTTATTTCACGTTTAATTATCAACATACTTTTAAAATACTATTTATCATGTAAGATTGTTAAAATATTAAATGTAATAAATATTTAACTGTTTATTACATACTTATGCAATAAATACATGAAACATGCATTTACTTACACGATAAAATAATACATATAATAAATATTTAGCTGCTTTTTTTATACTAAAATCTGTTTACGTTGATGTAATAAATTTTATCATGTTTCAATTTACTGCACTAGGGGGCTCGGCCCCCTACGAGTTACGCTCGCCAACCCCCGTTGAGACACCGTAGACTCTAAATGCACGCTAATTTGATCGGCTTTAAAAAGATTTCGAAAGATTGAATTATAATTTAAAAAACAGTGGCGATCTCTCTATAAACGGATTTCTATTCATTTCTCTTTGATTGGGGAATTTTAACGCCAAATCCGTTGCGGTACTACTTGATTATCCCGTCGACCAATTTCGCCAAATTATATAAATCGCCAAACCACTCGCCAAATTATTCAAATTGACATAATTTTTATTTTAAATAACGAGAAAACAAATAATACAACATTAATAAAAATACAAATAAAACGTCGAAATAAAAATAACTTGATGACGTAGACACGTGTAACAACATTTCAAAATAAGCTAATATAAAAGGAATTAAGTAAACAGAGTCTTTGTCTCCTGGTATTTTTTAACAAAGTGAAAAGAAAGTTCTTTTAAATGAGATATTTTAAATTAATCGTTTTTAATCTGACGTAATTTTGACCAAACTATTCTTTCTCTTTTTAATATTCACGTGAAAATACTTGTCTTAGAAATGAAATATTATTTGCGCTTTCCTAACAAAAATAGTTGAAAAATATCCTCTTAAAATATCAAATAAATGTTCTATCGCAATTTCTAAATTTAAACCGTTTTGCAATATTATTTTGTGTTCATTTTATGTAATAACTATAATGTGACGTAAATATGACGTAATTTCTCCTATTTAAGACTTCTAACGCATGTTAATAAATTTACTGTTTTACAAATTCCTTTCTCTCTTAAAATTCACGTGTAATTATAGTTTTTATGACGTAATTTTTAATAAGTTCCTGCTTTTTGTACATAATTATTTAATTCTAATTCCAAATGTTTTTTTCTGTTTATAATAGTCACCTGTAAATAAATTTTTAATTTATTTACACGTATAATTTTTTTTTTTTTTTGAAGCAAACATTATTGTTTCCGCTGTTTATACAGTTGGCAACAGTTTAAATTAATATCACTTTCTAAAATCTGTTAAAAATATCTCTAGAAATGCTGAAAATCTGAATTTAAAATAGAAATAAAACCTCAAAAAATTAGTCAAAATAAAAAAAAAATTAATGCAATCTGCACTCCGGCAAATTCTAACGCATAAAATGATCTAAAAATGATTAAATTCCTATGAACAGTTTTTGCTCCTATAAAACTTTTTTAGTGGAACGATTTTGTCCAACTTTAGCATTAAATATCTCTTAAAATAATTCTTCGATCTGAAAACTGTCTGCATCAGCGTATTTATCAAACATTTCTGTATAATACTACCGATTTTCATATTTTTGTATGCATTATGTTTCTTAATATTAACGAAGAAAGACCTCCGTTCAGAAAAAATTCAAAACTGGCGGCGGCGGTGACAGTGGTAGTTACTTTATTTTAGAATAGAGAGATATTTCGAACCATTAGTACGCGCAAGCTGTTTTACTATTTATTTCTGAATATATTTTTACTTTTAATTATCATCAAATTTTTATAATGGTATTATTTTTCATGTTGAAATATTTCATATAACAAGTATTTAATTATTTATTGCATGCTAAAATCTTTTCGTACAGATGTAATAAATTTTAACATGTTTCAGTTAATGACTGATTTTCCACTACTAAATCCGCACGATTTTTTTCACGCTTTATTATTCCAAACTTTTTGTAATGGCTTTTTTGTGTAATATTGCTATATAACATCTCTCTATTTAGAGTCTGCGGTGTCTGAACGGGGGTTGGCGAGCGTAGCTCGTAGGGAGAAGAGCCCCCTAGTGTTTGAAAATTTCGTATCTCTCTATTCTAAAAAAAAGTAACTAGCGCTGTCACCGCCGCCGGTTTTGGATTTTTCGTGACAGGAAGTCTTTTTTCGTTAATAAGTTAATACAAAGAAAAATATTGCACACAAAAATATTAAAATCGGTGGTATTATAGAGAAATGCTTGATAAACACGCTGATGCAGACAGTTTTCAAATCGAAGAATTACTTTAAGAGATATTTAATGCTAAAGTTGGACAAAATCGCAAAATTTTGCCAAAAATGAAAAAAAAGGGCATATAACCAAAAATATCTCTCTATTCTAAAAAAAAGTAACTACGCTGTCACCGCCGCCGCCGCCGGTTTTGAATTTTTTGTGACCCGAGGACTTTCTTCGTTAATATTAAGAAAAATAATGCATACAAAAACATGAAAATCGGTAGTGTTATACAGAAATGTTTGATAAACACGCTGATGCAGACAGTTTTCAAATCGAAGAATTATTTTAAGAGATATTTAATGCTAAAGTTGGACAAAATCGTTCCACTAAAAAAGTTTTATAGTAGCAAAAACTATACATCGGAATTTAATAATTTTTTGTTCATTTTATACGTTATAATTTCCCGGTGTGCAGAATTGATTTATTTTTTTAATTTCACTCATTTTTCGAGGTTTTATATCTATTTTAAATTCAAATTTTCAGCATTTCGAGAGATATTTTTTACAGATTTTAGAAAGTGATATTAATTTAAACTGTTGCCAACTGTATAAACAGTGGAAACAATAATGTTTCCTTAAAAAAAAAAAAAATATATATATATATATATATTTATACGTGTAATAAATTAAAAATTTATTTACACGTGACTATTATAAACAGAAAAAAAAACATTTGGAATTAGAATTAAATAATTATGTACAAAAGGCAGGAACTTATTAAAAATTACGTCATAAAAACTTTAATTACACGTGAATTTTAAGAGAGAAAGGAATTTGTAAAATAATAAATTTATTAACATGCGTTAAAAGTCTTAAATAGGAGAAATTACGTCATATTTACGTCACATTACAGTTATTACATAAAATGAACACAAAATAATATTGCAAAACGGTTTAAATTTACAAATTGCGCTAGACATTTATTTGATATTTTGAGAGGATACTTTTCAACTATTTTTCTTAGGAAAACGCAAATAATATTTTATTTCTAACACACGTATTTTCACGTGAATATTAAAAATAGAAAGAATAGTTTGGTCAAAATTACGTCAGATTAAAAACGATTAATTTAAAATGTCTCATTTAAAAAGAACTTTCTTTTCGCTTTGTTAAAAAATACCGGGAGACAAAGATTCTGTTTACTTAATTCCTTTTATATTAGCTTATTTTGAAATGTTGTTACACGTGTCTACGTCATCAAGTTATTTTTATTTCGACGTTTTATTTGTATTTTTATTAATGTTGTACTAATTTATTTGTTCTTTCGTTATTTAAAATAAAAATTATGTCAATTTGTATAATTTGGCGAGTGGTTTGGCGATTTATATAATTTGGCGAAATTAGTCGACGGGATAATCAAGCAGTACCGCAGCGGATTTGGCGTTAAAATTTCCCCAATCAAAGAGAAATGAATAGAAATCCGTTTATAGGGAGATCGCCACTGTTTTTTAAATTATAATTCAATCTTTCGAAATCGTTTTAAAGCCTATCACATTAGCGTGCATTTAGAGTCTGCGGTGTCTGGACGGGGGTTGGCGAGCGTAGCTCGTAGGGGCCGAGCCCCCTAGTATAATAAATATTAAGCTGCCTATTCCAGGCTAAAATTTATTCACATTTGTGTTATAAAGTTTAACTTAAAGTTTGCTTTGATTGATTAATTTTGCTATTATTAATTTTCCACTATACCAAATCCATGGATTTTTCTTAAATTATGAATTTTCTTTTACATTCAATAGTTTATACCTTTTTAGCTCCCAGGCTATTAAAGTCTGAGAGCTAATGTGCCCACAAGTTCTGTATATATGTGCGTAACACGGTAACTCTTGATAGAAATATCCGATTGGCTTCAAATTTCTTTTCTAGGTTCATTCGAATAAAGCGCTTCCCTGATTAGTTTTGGGGATTCATTGGTCAAGTATAAAATGGGGGACGGGGGCTAATCACCCCCCCCCCCTTAATTGAGATAAATGAGTTTTTCATGTAGAATTATCCTATGTGCTTCAAGTTTCGTATACCGGTTTATTCTGATCAGGAGCTTCCCTGATTAGATTTGCAGGTTCATTGGTTAAGTATAAAGGAGGAAAATGGGGGACTTATTTTAGATAAATGGGCCCCTTAATTTAAATAAATGGGTTTTTCATGCAGAATTATCCGATTTACTTCAGATTTGGTATACCTGTTTATTCTGATAAGGCGCTTCCCTAATTATATTTGGAGGTTCATTGGTTAAGTATAAAGCGATGAAATGGAGGTAATCTCCCCTTTGTTTTATTTTTCAAGGGGCATTATTCTTTGAAATAATATACAACTAATGTGAATAACCTGTGAACTCCATACCATCAGTTTAACTGGGCACTTTTCTTTTTTATTAGCTCACAGGCTATCAAAGCCTTAGAACTAATGTGTCTGCAGGTTCTGTATGTACATGTGTACGCAATGCGATAACTCTCGATAAAAATATCGGATTTGCTTAAAATTGTTTTTCTAGGTTCATTCTGATAAGACGCTTCCCTGATTAGTTTTGGGAGTTAATTGGTTAAGTATAAAGGTGGATACGGGGGCTAATACCCCTCCCTTAACTTTGATAAATGGGTTTTTCATGCAGAATTATCAGATTTGCTTCAAATTTGGTATGCCGGTTAATTCTGATATGGCGCTTCCCTGATTAGATTTGGAGGTTCATTGTTTAGGTATAAAGTGGGGGAGTCTAATACCCCCCTTAATTTAGATAAATGGATTTTTCTATCTGATTTGCTTCAAATTTGGTATACCGGTTTATTCTGATAAGGTGCTTCCCTGAGGAGATTTGGAGGCTCATTGATTAAGTATGGAAGATGTGAAAAAGGGGAGGGGGAGGGCTAATTCCTCCTTAATTTAATTTTCGAGGGCCATTATTCTTTGAAATAAGAGTATAAAATACAATTAGTGTGAATAGCCTGTGAGCTCAATGCCATCAGTTTCACTGGGCGGTTTTTTTTTTTATTATTATTACAATAAAATTTTGCATACATACTGCCAAAATATTACACAAACCAAAGTCTACCTGCTTATTGTATGATTCTGTTTCATTACTGATTTCATATCAATTAATTTGCACATGTTGTTTTACCGAGAATTTATTTACACGTTCCATTATCTCGATCTTTTTATAATGATATTTTTCGTGTAATAAAATAGTACATTGTAATAAATATTTAGCCGCTTATTGCAAGCTAATATTTATCCACAGTGATGTAATAAATTTTAGGACAATTTATTATTATTTCGAATCAGCAAATAATTGAAAGTTGTTTTACTGTAAATTTTGCTTCATATTTTATTATCCCTACCTTTGAATTGGTATTTTTCATCTAATATCAGGAATATGTTATTATATATTTGTTATATATTAACAAATATATAATAACATAAAATAAATATTTAACTGCTTACAGCACATTAAAATTTATTACGTCTTCAATTATATAGTATTAAAAATAAATTACACAAAATAAAACAAACAGCCTTATTAATAAAAGTAAATTCAATGCAAATATGCATAAGTATTTTTAGCTACAATTAAGAAATTGATTCAATAAAAACACTGTTTAAAAAACAGAAAAAAGGAAATCCCTTAGTTTCTTCTTATTAAAACATAAAATGTATTTTTTATTTTTAAAGCTTCAGGAAAATTTTAACCATTGGATTCATCTTTGTATGAACGCATAAACCATGGCACAAGTATATGACAGTACATAGTATATTGATAGTTCTAATAAAATAAAATTTAATTTTAACGAAGTTATAATCGCATTGTTAATTGCTTTTGAAATATCGTCAGTTTGCTACATAAATTAATAATCAAAATTCGTGGGGGAGGGGGGAGACACCGACGCCTTCGAACACTAATTTAACTATGTTAACCCTTAAATGCCTGGTGTTGCTTTTCGGCAACATACCCAATTTAGGCTCTAAAATACCATTAGAATAATATTGAAGCCATAATGCCTAATGTTGCCAGTAAAATACATTCTGAAAATATTATTAAATCGATTTTCAACATTTAGATGACAACATCTGTGATGTTTAAGAATAAAGATAAATTTATTTTTTCAAATGTTGCTACTTGTTCTTTTTGTTTTGTTTGGAAGCTTGCGAAATACCCTATTTTGGCCTGCAGTGGGCAAGTAAAATTTATTTCTTATTATAGTTCCTAAAATTCTTGTGTGTTTAATATTATAGAATTTTATCAAGAGAAATTATTTTTCCAATTAAACACCAGTATTGCCGATTAGTAACAAACTGTTTTTTAGCCGTAAACTATACTTAAAACAAAATATGATTTTTTAAAGTATTTTTCCCATGATTTATTTAAAAAAGAAACCCGAAAAACATTATTACAATGATTTTTGAAAAGTCAGGCATTTAAGGGTTAAAGCCGATAACTTGTCAAAACAAAAGATTCTTCTTTAAAATAAAACCAGAAACTTAAACAGTTGTCGGTTCGATTTAAAGGGTCTCAGAACGCTTAAAGCTTCAATATTTTCGATTTTTTTTTTTTTTTTAATGCTAAACTACTAGCTTTTCTGAACATTTTGATATAATTGTTTCCTTGAAATCTCCATTAGAACAGAAGTTATGACTTTTAGAATTATACCCGCTCAATAGCTGAAGCGGCGTTTCCGACACTTTGAAATCATTTTTTCTCCAAATGACGATTTTGGGCATAACGCGCAGGATATCTCAAAAATTTCTGAATGTTTTTCCATGAAATTTTCAAAATATATGTTTGATGTTAGTCTGTATAAACTGAACCTAAAATTTCATTTATGTTGTTAAAAAATATATATTATTTTAGGTGATTATACTGCTGAATTTTTCAAAATTTTGCATTAGCTAAATACAACTTTGTATTAAAAATACAAAAGTGCTTTAAATACAAATTTATTTAGGTTCTGGGTAATTATTACAATCGTAAGTATAATTAGACACAAAAAATTTCGTTCTAGTTACAAAATTTATTTTGCCATCCTGCGCGTAAAATTTTAACCAATTTTCTGCTCGACAAATGTCTGACAGTTTGGAGCTCCCTGTAAATACTAATTCTGCATCCTGAAAAATTTTAAATACATGAAATGAAAGAACATACTAATATATTTCATCCCAACGAAAATTGTATTTTTAAATCATATATATTTTTAAATATTAAATGTTGAAAATGGTCTTTTTTCCTAATTTTAAAAGCCCTGAGACCCTTTAAATTAAACTAGCATTAAACTTTCGAAATACAGCCTGGCTCAAAGGTTCTGGTATAATTTAAAAAAAGATGCATTTTGAGCGTCTAACCCTATTTTAAAAATTAATTTTAATTTTAAAGTTAATTAATCATAGTTTTATGAAGAACTCAAAATCGTAAATTCTCTCAAGAACTCAAAATCGTATAGTCAACAAAAATCAAGAACTCAAACAATCAAGAACAAAATCAAAAACTCAAAATCGTATCAAAATCGTAAAAAAGTTTAAAATAATAACGTTCTTGTAACTGTTACGCATGAGAAAATGCCAAAAAGTGTAAAATTCATAAACTGTACATTCCTGCGTATAATGTTCTCTGGCACAAAACGCGCATCTACGATTTGAAATTCCATTTTTCTGTTTTTCTGTTCTTTTATTCGCCGTCTTACGTGCCCCCCTCCCCCACATTTTTTTTTTTTTTTAACAAAGAAGCCTTCCATGAGTATAAGGTAATACGAATTGGAAGACAGACGTTATTGCCAAGTCTACGCTGTCAGAAAAATTCGTCTTTCTACAAGAAATAACTCGACATTTTTAAACAAATAATTTCCGTAATCCTAGAAGCTTTTTTCCGTTAATTCTTCCCGGAAGTCTGGAAAAGAATGAAAAATTCTTTTTATTGCTTGTACACATGCGTATTGGCTGTATTAATATCAAAGTTCAAATTTATTTTTAAAATAAAAAACCTAAAATCGAATAAATCAAAATTTCTAATTTATTTAAAAACAAACAAACAAAAATAATGCTTTCGAATTTAATAAAATAGTAATTTTCTCATTCATTTAAACTTATTCGTAATTTATTTTTTAGAATATTAAAAAAAATATTCCCATGTAAATATGTTCTTTAACGTTATGTTCTAAACGAACACGTTTAAAAAATGTATAATAGTTCAATCAAGTTTTTAAAAAATCAGTTTTATTCAAAAAAGCAAACATTTCTTTTCGAATTTCATTCAAAATGTAATATTCATATTTTACATCTAACAATCAAATTATGTCGTATTAAAAATATGTTTAATACTTAATAATTTTTATCCTCTATTATTCTATAAGTGCCAAAACACCAAGCATTATTTCATGACGACGAAATGTTCTTGCAATTAAATATAAATTTCTGAGTTTCCGAACAAGAAATTTAACAAGCCTTACCAATCCCCCATTTGAAGAAACCTGTATCTTCATTTTAAACTCACCTTCTGCCATTCTGCCAAGTGTTCGGCGGCCGAATGATTAAGACGTTCAATACTGTTCTAGAACGAAAAAAGAAAAAAAAAAAAAAAAAAAAAGAAAGAAGAAAAAAAAAAGAACGGAAATTTCTTCTTTCGGTATCGTAGTCTCGTCCATTCAAATAATCCTGTCTTCTTCTCTTAATCATTAATTTAAAAATTTCAATTCTTATGCTTTATTTTTAATCTTTCATTTTTACCCCAGCATATAATACGCACCTGTAAATTTTGATCAATACTCTTGTTTAAAAAATGCGCGTGTTACATGCGAACATACTATATATATATATAAATTACTAAAAATTAATTACCGCGCTTCATTAAAAATATTCTAGAAAATTTTCCTGTTTAACCTGATTTTACAATCCTAGTTTATTAAATTATTTCCCATCTTAAAAATGTTCCAATCATTCCGCTTACTTAAATTCATTTCTATTTAAAATGCGTATTTTAATAATTTATTTCTTTTCAAATTCTATTCTAAAAAACATTTCATGTAATTATTGTTTGTTCCAAGGTCTTTTCATTTTTTGATATTAAATGCCGATATGCATTCTATTAAAATCATCTGTAAATTTAATTTTTTTATTCTAAAAGCTAGTTCGCTCCATCTTTCGCTTAAAATATATTTCTGCGCTTACTCGAGCTGTCATTGGCTAGTAAATACATCTGCAGTGCGGTGAAAGTCAGGAGCTTAGATTTGTGTGTCACAGATGGTTTTCAACTCATGCTTATCGTTTGGATGTGATTCTTTTTGAATAATAGATTGGCCGTAATAACATGATTTTAAATGTAAATCACGACGACTAACTACTAAGTTTAAATAGTGAACATGCCGAAACCTTCTATGGAGCTGTGGCGATCGTGTACATTTTGTATTCTACTCAACTGATAATAAAAATGTTTCCGCTACGGATAATTCTGCTCTTTTATTACTGGGTAAACACTAAACACCATTAATTTCGATACGGCGGCGCGAAGAGAATGACAACGACTGCAGACGTGATAATCTGTTATATCGACTACAAATGTTATCTACTAAATCATTAGCAGGAGTGGTGCTGATTTAAATTCCTGACTATGGAATGTTGTGAGTAAGGATCGACCGAAACAGGTTTTTAAGGCCGAATTTCGGTGATCTTACTACTTTCGGCCGAAAACGAAAATGTCCAACTTTTTTTAAGTAATTAAATTGTATATATTAAAGTAATTTATACGCACATAAATATACATAATTATTAATTAATTATACGTATTTATTAAACATACATAATTATTAGTTAATTATGCGTATTTATTAAATATACAAAATAATTATTAGTTAATTATACGTGTGGCCCAAATTGGCTCTCTGTGCCTTAGACTTAAAACTTTTTATTTTCTTATAAAATAAAACGTAATTAATTCATCAACGACACACATAGATTTTCTAATTATACGAATTTCATTTAATTAAAAAAATATTTTAGTTTTAAGTATGCACACCTCGATTTATCTTTCATAAGGATTTCTGTAAATGATCATCTGTTATACTAGAACTTTCTCAAAGGATATTCGAAACACTTCTGCGGTTTCAAACTAAAAATTTTCTAATGCTGTTATGTCTGCAACTTTTAAGGAGCACGTGAAAAAAGTTTAGTTATATAAGCATTGCTTGCTTTATGATTTGCATTCACGTCTTAAGTCAGTCATTACTGTTAATTATAAACAACGAAGTTCGTAGCAATAAATAGTCTCATTAAAGCTCAAATCGATGAGTCATGTTGAAAATTTCTGAACGAAGAAACGAGATTTTTGGAAGAATGACCTTTTCGCTATGGTTTCGGTTCGGCCGAATTTTCAGCCGAATTTTCACCGAAAATTTTCGGTGTTTTCCGAGGAGTCTTATGATGGAGTAGGGGAGAGATGTTTATTGTCACTGTTTCAAAATATCGTAACATATATACATATATTTAATGTTCTCATAAACTGTAAATCATATCCAAAAGAATATAAGATTATTATTATTTTTTTTTTTTTTTGGGGGGGGGGGGGGTATATGGGCATTTTTCTTCCATTCTGACCAGAAAATCAGAGTTCTAAATTTTTACTGCTGCTCTTTCATCTTCACCTAACACTTCATTTATAATGGCTGTTTCATAATAATAGAAGCCACCAGTCCATCAAAAGAAAATAATCAGTTAAAGCGGAAATTCGGTTAAGCGGGACTCGGATAATTGGAAATCTACTGTAGTTCAGTTTTAAGACTTAAAACACGCGATTTTATTTTATATAAAACGACGTCATCCGCATCCGCTGAAGAATTCCTCATTTACATTCTAGTCATAAACATCTAAAAAAAAAAGAATGCATAGGACGTCACTATCAATAATACACAAATCCAGCAAAAAAGAAATCAATTCATTTGCATTTTTTCAAAACAGCACGTATTTTAATTACAGTTTTTTCAGTTTTTATGGGAAAAAGGCAACAAAAAGATATAATTGCTATTTTCCAACTATTTTTCCTTTACTTTCTACAGAAATGGAGTACTTGAGTTGCCAAAATTAAACAAATTTCGCTAAAAACTACAAAAAAATTAATATTTCAAAAATGAATTGAGATGCAATAAGTACTTTTTAAAAGTACTTTTTTCCCCAATACGACGGTATAAAAATTGAAAATGTGCGAAGCTTAGAAGTGTAAAAAAATTGCAGGAGAGTATTTAACAGTACAATACATCTGCTTTGTTTTACGGTGGGTTTATACAACGGAACGTTATTTTTTGGAGACGACGCTTTAATTTCTGGGAGAAAGAAATAACATATCGGGGTCTAAAAAAATACCTACACTAGTGAGATGACTCAGCCTTTTAGTTTAAAACTTATATTTTCGCTAAAACTTACAACTCTTCAACCTCAGCATCAGCACTGAAGGCTGCAAAAATACCTTGACCTGTCATTTAACAGTTTAATTCTTGAAAACAAGATGAGACAGAACGTACGCTTCACTTCAGTCGTACATCAAGGGATTACCAGCGTAAAACTCGGCAAAAACATTTACTTTGGATTTTACAAAGTCGAGATCGATATATTTCCTCCTTTTGTTTTCTTTTCCAGTTTGTTAATCTGTTAATCTTTTTTGAACATAAAGCTGTGAATAAAAAAATACGACCATTCCGTAAAAGATGTTACACTGTCAGGAAAACTCGTCAATATACAGTAAATTCTGTCTAAGGCGGACTCTGTGTAAGCCGGAAATCTGTCTACCGCAGAAAATTTTGAAAGTCCCGGCGAACCCATAGAAAATAACATTAATTATTGCTGCATAAGCCGGAATCTGCCTAACGCGGAAACGGAAAGGGTTTAAGGATCCACCGAAACCGAAATTTTGCATAAGGCGGAAAATAGGATATTTTAAAAATGGAAGGTATTTCGTTTATGAAACTTTAAAACTGATATATATGCGTCAAATACTCAATGTCGAGCATAAAATTAAATTCCGTAATACTTTTAAAAAGTTAATTCAAAAGAACAGAAACTGTTTAAATTTTAAGGAATTCTTGCTTAGGCCATTTTTTCCTGTATAAATATGCATTTAAAAGTTATTATTACTAGTTGAGTGCACATATATATATGAACATATGAAAATATGTATACACATATGAAAATATGTATTGTCTACAATATATTATGCTTTAAGGTTGTACTCAAATTCAAAGTGATGGCTTTCTGTCTCATTCCCGAAGTTATTATTTATTTATTTTTTATTTATTATTATTTTTTTTTGTGTGTGTGTGTGTGTAAATTTCAAATTTGTCGGTATTACAGCGGTACTAAGAAATTGAATAGCGTTTCTCATTTATTTATAAAGACAATGGATCTTTCAGAATTTCAGTTTTCGACAGATTTTCGAGTCAGGGCCACCAATGAAAGATCGTGATGAAAGATCGAATGAAAGATCGACTGACGTATGCTTCATTCCAATAAATCACGCTCTTTTGCATAAGCCGGAATATTGTCTATCACGGAAAATTTTCTCAGTCCCGACCGATTCCGCCTTAAACAGAATTTACTGTACACTAAATTATTCGTCATTTTTTATCAAATAATTTCCGTACTCCTAGAACACGTATTTTATCTGTGAAAAAACCTGAAACCAAAAGCCAAAAAAAGAGGAAGAAATTCCGTTCTTTCCTAGCACGCATGCCCTCCATTAATACTAAAATTCGATTTTACTTTTAAAATGAAAAACCAAAAATTAATAAATTGAGATTTCTAATTTAATTAAAAAGAAAAAAGTTTTCGGCATACTTATAAAGTTGTTTAAAATATATATATATATATATTCGCATTTAAAATGAACGCATTTAAAGATATTTTAATTTAAATATTAAATGGGAAAAAATCGATTTTAATCAAAAAAGAAAAAAAAAAGTCTTATCGAATAAAAATATAATATTAATATTTTACACCTAGCAATCTACTTAAAAATATTTATAATTCATATTTTTATCATATACTAATACTAAAGTATTAAAGCCCCAGCCACGATTTCATTAAAGACGAAATCTTCCCGAAATTAACTTCAAAATAAAGAACTTTTTGATTAAACTATACCCATCTGAAGCAAACATACTTACTGGAAAGTGTTTCACTACGGTAGCCCAATGGTTAGCGTACTCGTCTCGTAACACTCAGATAGCTGTTCGACTCCAAGATCAGCAACTTTTATTTTTTCACCATTTTCTTCAATTGACGTATGGTTTACCTTCAGTAACGGAAAAAAGAAGAAACGGATATTCGTCAATTAATGGAAAAATCCTGGTAGCACTGCTGCCAGCAAAAGTTCCGTGAATTTAAGAAAGTATTTCTGAGTGTGTACGTTTTTGCTAGTAGCCAGTCGCTTTTAGCTACGTTTACGCTGTTGTTGATTCCGTTTCGAATTATCTTGAGTTATTATTGCAACACAATGAATTCAGATTCTCCATTTGGCTTATCATGCCAACTCCAGACAATCCAAAACTTTTTAAGTAAGAGAAAAGCCCGGTTTCAATGTACTTTTATCCTATATAAACTTTTGGTCTGTCTTTTCCGTCATGTAATTAACAATGAAAAAGTGTGGACGACAAATAGTTGGAAATTTATTTTGATTTTTTGCTATTACATAAGGTATTACATAGTATGTAACCCATGCTAGTACCATCTTGGATACTCATACTTTTATGAATCAAAAAGTTTACAGTCACATTTACATTAAAAATTAAATAATTCGTCACGCTTTAATAATAAAACTAGCTGTTTAACCCATTCTATGCACGGGAGTTGATGAATTTAATTCTAAAAGCAAAAGTAAAAATACAATTTTGCCGAATTATGATGTTGCTATGACAGCAGACGATAAAACGATATCTTTGGAATAAATAGAATAAAAAGTTTTGACGTTTGCAATAAAATGTTTTTATTTTTATTTTTTATTTTAAAAGGTAATAATTAAGTGCAATTAAATAAGCTCTAATTACTATTTGCATGCGAGGTAAAATCATTATCGTAATACCCGCTACAGCTTCTTAGTATTGCAGCGTGGCATCTTACATTGCAGTAAACATTTAGAACTGGTTTGAACTTGCGCGAGTACGGGTTGAACATAGAAAAAGGCAAATATTTGTCAAAAACGTAAAAAAGAAATCTATTTAGAATTTTCGAATTTTATGCCCCAATGGTTCATGGGCTCCCTACCAGCAACCCGTGTGCCAAATTTAGTAGCCATGTGGCCTGTGGTTTCCAAGTTTTTGAGGTTACATAGATACGCGAACGGATTTTCATAGGATAGATTAAATCAAAAATAATATTACTCTTAAAATGGCGGTTTTATTTATTTATTTATTTATTTATTTATTTATTTTAACCATTTGGAAAAATGGTTTTGTCCTCTGTCAGGGTAGGAAATCAAAAACATATCTGAAGCGTTTTACTGGTTGAATACGCATTTTATTCGTTTACTGATTGGTCTATACAGTAATCTGTATTTTCCCTTTACTTTCAACAGAGATGGATACTTCTGTTGCCACTATGACAAAAAAGTAATAAAAACTACAAAAAAAAGTGTATTAACTCAGAAACAAATTGAGATACAGCTTTCAAACAAATTGCATTTAAAAGTACATTTTTTTTTCTATACGACGGTGTAAAAAGTAATATTGTGGGATGTTTAGAAGTTTAAAAATGAAATTTCATTTAAAATGAGTCTAGGAATATTAATGTTTAATCCATGGCGTACGTAATGAATGACCAGCTCCGTAGAAGTTTTAAAATTTACAGTACCAAAAAATGTAATCCATGGCGTACGTAATGTATGATCACCTCCGTGCGATTTTTTATGTCTTCAATTTTAGTCTTTGAAAAAATCATTTTCCAAATGGTCGCTGTAATTTGTTAAATTGCATTTTTTAAATTTTAAAAATTTAAACATATTTATATATATATATTTCAGAATATTGATGTTTTGACCAGCATAAAGAGCCGTTCAGATATGTGTTTTGATATAAATTTTAAATTTTCAAATTTTTTGAGTGGATTTAATTTTTAAAATGAATTATGGCTTCGCATTTATCAAAAATACACAATTTAGTGCAAATATAACCATTAGAGTGACATACAGAATATACGCTGTATTTGGGACTTAAAAAAACTGATGCGACAATAGAACAGTAACGACGATCCTTTTCCACCACCAGCATCAACAACAATAACCATATTAAGATCCGTATAAAATTATGATATTAACATGCATAAAAATATATAATAGCGTGCAAATAAATTGAAAAAAAGCAGATAAAAATATCATTTTTAAAATGTACAGTAAACTCTCTGTAAGGCGGAAATCTGCCTAACTCGGAAAGAATTTCAAGTCCCTGTGAATCCATAGACATAGAGTAAAATTTGTCTAAGGCGGAATATAGTATACTACGGGAAAATTTCTCGGTCCCGATTGATTCCACCTTAGAAAGAGTTTACTGTAAGTATATACATTTATTTACAAAGATAATAAAAAAAAGTCCTTCCGGCCAGTGCCGGGAGGAAGAGGTAGCTTTCATAATCCTTATTTAAAAAAAGCCAACTTTTATCATTCAAACACACGAAGCTCAATTTAGTGGAAACCGAATATAGGAGATTCAATACTAATTTTTATCAATATAATGAATGAGAATTTCGCGAAATTAGTCAGCTTTATCCAAGCTGCTTTTCTTTAAAGTAACTTATATTTAGCTGCCAAATTCGGCAATTTCTTAAAGTGCCTGTCATTTTAAGACAACATGGTGAATGAGGCTAAGCAGTGAACTTGGTCGAGACCTTAGTAATTGCTGTGCACATGCTCACTCACATCGGAATCGGTTAATATATAGGAGTGCTGTCGCATGCAAAAAATCAGATTTTTCAAAATGTCACCCACAATAGAAATTGAAACTGCTATATCTGAGCCATTTTTTAAGGTAAAGACAAACAAAAAATGTTCCTGAATCCTTATATCAAGGTCAAATACTTAAGAAAGAAACCTTTTTCAATTTCTAATTTTTTTGCACCTCACTTTAAATATATATATATATTTTAATTTAATGGCCGCCATTTTGAAACAAGATGGCTAATGAATCTGGCCAGCGAACTTGGTCGAGGTGTTGATGTATACTATCCACATGCCTTCTTACATCGAAATAGGCGAATACGTGTGTTATCGCGTGACAAATACAAGATCGTTTCAAAATGTTAGCCATGCTAGAAATTCAAAGTGCTATAAATCAACCATTTTTAAAGATATAAACAAAAGAACAAATTTTCAGAAACAAAAACTGCTCCGGAATCTTTGTATCGAGGCCAAACACATAAAAAAAAATCTTTTTCATTTTCCAATTTATTAATACCTCATTTTGAATTTTAAATTTAATTTTTTTTTTAATGGCAACCCTTTTGAAACAAGATGGCGAATGAAGCTGGCCAACGAACTCGGTCGAGACATTGGTATGTACTATGTACAGACCAAGTTACATCCAAATATGTTCATAAATACGCCTGTTATCGCGTGACAAAAATCAGGTCGTTTTAAAATGTCAGCCACAAGAGAAATTCAAAATGCTATTACTCAGCCATTTTTTTTAGATATAGACGAAAGAAAAACTGTTCCGGAATCTTTGTATTAAGGTCAAACACATACAAAAAAAATCTTTTTCATTTTCCAATTTTTTGGTATCTCATTTAAATTTTTTTATTTTTTAATTTTATAAATGGCCGCCATTTTGAAACAAGATGGCGGATGAAGCTGGCCAACGAACTCGGGCGAGATATTTGTATGTACTATGTACACACCAAGGTACATCCAAATCGGTTCATAAATACGCCTGTTATCACGTGACAAAAATCAGGACGTTTCAAAATGTCAGCCACGCTAGAAATTCAAAATGCCATAACTCAGCCATTTCTTAAGATATAGACGAAACAAAAACTGCTCCCGAATCTTTTTATGAAGGTCAAAAACATAAGAAGAAAATCTTTTTTCAATTTTCAATTTTTTGGTACCACATTTCAAATTTAAATTTTTCTTAAAAATTTAAATGGCCGCCATTTTTAACAAGATGGCGGATGAAGCTGGCCAACGAACCCGATCGAGACATTGGTATGTACTATGTATAAACGAAGTTACATCCAAATCGGTTCATAAATACGCCTTTTATCGCGTGACAAAATTCAGGACGTTTCAAAATGTCAGCCACGCTAGAAATTCAAAATGCTATAACTCAGCCATTTTTTAAGATATAGACGAAACAAAAACTGCTCCGAAATCTTTGTATAAAGGTCAAATACATAAGAAAAAAATATTTTTCCATTTTCAATTTTTTGGTACCACATTTCAAATTTAAAATTTTTAAAAATATTTTAAATGGCCGTCATTTTGAAACAAAATGGCGGATGAAGCTGGCCAACGAACTCGGTCGAGAGATTGGTATGTACTATATACACACCGAATTACATCCAAATCGGTTCATAAATACGCCTTTTATCGCGTGACAAAATTCAGGACGTTTCAAAATGTCAGCCACGCTAGAAATTCAAAATGCTATAACTCAGCCATTTTTTAAGATATAGACGAAACAAAAACTGCTCCGGAATCTTTGTATAAAGTTCAAATACATAAGAAAAAAATATTTTTCCATTTTTAGTTTTTTGGTACCACATTTCAAGTTTTAAATTTTTTAAAAAATTTTAAATGGCCGCCATTTTGAAACAAAACGGCGGATGAAGCTGGCCAACGAACTCGGTCGAGACATTGGTATGTACTATGTGCACACCGAATTACATCGAAATCGGTTCATAATTACGGGAGTTACAGTGTGACATAGGTCAGATATATAGATATATATATATATATATCAATTTTGAACGGAGGGTGGTTTCGGGGTCTGGGGGTCATGATCGATGAAAATATACCAAAATTTTTTGAAATCCCTTTCCTCCGAACGGCTGCAATAGGTAGCTTTTTTGTAAAGAAAGCTACCTAAAAATAAAAAGAAGCGTACCCTCTTCCATATTATCTTTTGAATAAGTATTGGCATGTGACTGAAACAGTGTAATAAGTATAGTCTTCAGTTTTTTTCACTGATTCATCAGTGCTCTTTTTTATTCACTTTTTTTTTTTTTTTTTTTTTTTTTTTTTTTTTTTTTTTTTTTAACCCATTTGTGCCTGAATTTTTGTTTTCTCAAATTTTTTGGTAAAATCACTTTAAAATGTTGCAAAATGAACTGGAAAAATACTAAAAAAAAAAAATTAAGCCTTTTTTTTTGTATTTATTTGATAAAATGTAAAATAACTAAATATGAGTATTTCTAGTAGAATAATATGCATAATTATATATTTTGCCTATATTTATATTTAAAATGTTTTTTAATTGTATATTATGTACTATAATTAGTATTTTAATGAACTACAAAAAAAAAATATATTTATTTCTTTGCAGAGACTAATAACGTTATAACTATTATTAATAATAAAATAAGAATAATCGTATTGCAGGCTTAATAACAATTTATTTCATAAATATCTTCGAAAGGAGATTGCATAAATAACTGTCTCCTAAATTTCTAACAAAAATATGTGCCCACTTGTGCCTAGAACCCTATATTTTGTACATTACAAAAATGCATAAAAAATAGGCTTGAACATTTAATTTCGCAATTTAAAAGTCCACAAGCTAAGATTATAACTTGCGATTTTGGGTCCATGATGAAAAAAATACAAATAAACTTATTTTTTACATTTCGCCCTCTTGAAAAATTAAAAATCTATAAACACCGAAAAAAAGCCTTAATTTAAGCAAATAAATATCCACCTTGTGCTGTCATCTCTCGGTTAGATAAACACATTTATAAATAATGATTTAATGCCAATTTCATGTTATAAAGAAGAAGAAAATTATACAAATGCATTAAAATTTGAAACGTCCCAAAAATGGGACGCTAGGCATAAATAGGTTTTAAAGATTTGTATAACATGAAACCACGCTATTACGAAATTATGGAATACTGATATAGTCTTCGGATCAGTTGATAGCGTTAAATAACTCTTTCAAAAAAAAAAAAAAAATACTGGAATGTAAATCAAAGAAAAATAGGCTTACACAGTAGCAATTACACGAATGAATGATCGCGGACATATTGGAGTATCACTTACAAATGTTCTGGAATAATGACCATAAGCTGTCTGGAAAGAAATGTCAAACAGTTTAAAATTCAGTTAAGAGCGATTAGAGAAAAAGAACAAACTTTCAATTAAATAAAAATGATTTCTTTAGAAAAAGAAAAGAAATGAAAAGAAATCACAAAATAATCAATATTAACTTAAAAACCATTTTACTTATAAGGCGACAAATAATATAGGTCAGGGACGGCGAACCTCTTCACATCCACGTGCCAAATTTTTTCAAAAATATATTTTACGCGATCATGACGTGCCAACAATAAAAATTTTAATGGATGAAATAATAATGAATTAAAATTAATTGAAATTTTGTTTTTAGCATAAAAAAAATATGGGTAATATTTAATGTTATACTTTAGAAATTTATTTTTAAAATATTATTTATGATGTTTCATCTTAGATGCCAAATATTTTACATCAGCTTCGCTGCTTGGTTATTTTTAAGAGAATGCAAGATTAATTGAAGGAATTTGACAAGATATTTTTACTTGAATTTTTCATATTATTTATTTCCGAAAAGAACGTCTTGCAGAAAAAAATGGTCAAAGTAACAAGCGCCAGAAACTACAACTTTTAATGTCTGGAATTGAATTCCAAGTTGTTATAATTTTGCTATCGACATTTTTGCTTATAATACCTTTTAATCTTTCTTTTGCGAAAATCTCCTAATTCTCTCTTATTCTTAAAATTTTGTGAGCTGGATTGAGATACATTAAGTTATATTTCAGTTCCTTCAATCTGTATGAGAATAACAACCGTAACCGAACTAATCGAATCCAGATAAACAGAGAGAACCTCTAGATTAATTAAAGCATTTTGTGAAGTTCTACTATATTCTTATGCAGAACCTTAGTCTATGTCGTGCTAAAAATAATCTGCATCGTGCCACTTATGGCACGCGTGCCATAGGTTCGCCGTCCCTGATATAGGTCAATTCCATCGTAATAGACTTATTCAGTTATATATTATTAGGTCAATTCCATCGTAACACTTTATCATCGAATTTTCTTTTCAAAGCTGTGTAGAAAATCTACTGATAAAGCTAGGACAAATTTTTACAATTTAAAATATTTCTTACTAACGACTTAATAACCAAATACCTGCAGTTTATTTCAATCTCTCTTTGAGTCTCAAAAATTGCAATTCAAAATTCTGCAGCTGATGTAACATAAAATAGACAAACATTTTTTCTGCCTTCACTGAAGTCCAAACATTATAAAAAATATCCCGTAAAAACAAGTGATTTAAGGTTCTCAATAACACTATGTAATGACACAGTAACTTGTTTCATTAATTTCTGAACAATGAAAAAGAAAAAAATGGCATTTACCCATGTAACTGACATAACTTTTATTGTGTAACTGACGTAACATTATGACTTTACAAAGACAATAATGGTACTTAATTTATAAACAGTAATTTACAATGTCTTATTATTAGGATTTTACTATAGAACATAAAAATAACAAGCTTTCCAATCATACCCTTAAATTAAACATGTTAGAGATTTTATTCCCCCTCTCCCCCCCCCCCCCCAAAAAAAAAGAGAATTTTCTGTGCAAATTGCCCGATAGCATAATATCGATGCTACATAATTATGATATAAATGTTACAAGTTAAAAATATACATTTTATTTAAATTTCCTACTATTTTCGGCCTGCAAACCAGCGGCCATCGTCAGGGAATATTTTTATTAATTGCTGTTCTACAATTCAAATATACGTCACTTTCTTTGAAATAGGAGAGTCTGTAATTATTAGGGTAGCCGGAAATAGAAGAAGCATTGCCTTGGACTAGATTTATGTAGAGAAAAATATTTAACTGCCGTTCCATTTATTTTAACACGTCATTTTGTTTACATTAATCATTTTCATTTTAAATACGTATCTGGACAGTAGTAGAAGTAGCATTGTTTCGGACTACTACTGTCTAGTTCTACATAAGTTCAATCCAAGGCATTGTTACTTCTACTTTCAGCTACCTTAATAATTATAGATTGTCCCATTTCAAACGAAGTAACATATTTGTATGAATGGAACAGCAATTAATTTTAATAATAAAAATATTTCCCTGACAATGGCAGCGGGAATCGCAGGCCGAAAGTACCAAGAAATTTTAAATAAAATGTATTTTTTTTTTTAGCGTGTAACATCTATATTATTATTATTATTTTGCCGGCTTTTTCGTAAAACAGTGAGCTTTTTAAAGTTAATTTTATGTCTTTTGTGATGAAACCACGTTTTAACGAAGTTAAAGAATACTGATATAGGCTTATCGGAACAGTTAGTAGCGTAAATTAACTCTTTCAAAAAACTACTGGAATGTGAATGAAAGAAAAATATGCTTACACACATTTGCAATTACAGTTGTACCCCGACTTACTTCACCCCGAATTTACGTCGTTAGGCCTGGAGAAAAAAAAATTCATAATTAAGACGAATTTTGAACTTTTTTTGGAAGAAATATAAAATTACAGATGCAGTCACAGTCATAGGGGATTCATGGGTTCAGCAAAAAGTAAAAAAAAAAAAAAAAAAAAAAAAAAAAAAAAAAGAGAGAGAGAGAGAGAGAGAGATTCTTGGAAAAACCTTTGCCCTTTTCCTTCGCAGAGCTAGAAAAACATGTGAAAATTGTGATTCTGTATTTCCCTTAATTGATGAAATCTTCGAACATGGAAGAGAATTCAACATAGAGATGGATGCTGGAGACGTTGTTGAACTCATAAATTCCCCTGATCCGGATTTAACCATCGACGAACTATTCAAATTAAAGAAATAAAATACTGTTGAAGAAATAGATGAAGATTTTGAGCCTAGGAGGAAGATTATGACGGTTGCGAATTTAACAAAAGGACTAAACCTTATTAAAGCTGAAATGGCGGTTGTTGAAAATCTTGATTCAGATGATCGAAGTGTAATAACGACTAGAAAATAGGGTGTAAAAAAATCATGATTAAAAAAAATCGGATTTTTTTTATTTAAATCAGAATTTTTTGATTTAAATCGGATTTTTATGACTTTTTTCCCAGCGTTCAAATACTGAATAGCTACCAAGAGTTTTAGGTTTCCAAAACAATTAAACCACTAATTGCTAACATAATCAATGTTTTTACACTTTATTTAATAAAATTTTAATTATTAGTTAGTAATTACAGAAATTATAAAAACTGCAAATTAGTAGTTTCATTAGGTAGTATCATATAATAATGTTATATACATTAATAATGTAATATGTAATTATGTAAAACTTTATAAATACTAGTGATATTTAACATTTATTAAAATTATTAACTGCATTTTATATTAAATAGTTAACACTACTTCAAATTAATAATTATTAAACAATTAACTCTCTAATTAGGAACATATTATACATTTTTAAGCTTTAATTATTAAAATGATAATAATGTAATATTCATTCTAGAAATAAAAAGGGACAGGATGCTAGTTCAAAAAAAAAGGTACTATTTCATGAGGATCATAATGTGTTCAGTAATGATATAAGAAAAAAAAAAAAAAAAAGAATTTTTAGTATGATAAATAAAGTGTCCTTAATTTTTAATAATTTTATGAATAACAAATTGAAAAATACAATTAAATAACATATTTTAATAATATGCTGTATTTTCTAAAGAAATAAAGTTCTATATTTTTGCAAGATCTTGGCCACATGAATTTAGAAATACTGTTGAATGGGGAAGTTTCTTACAAGAAATCTCTGGCTACAACTGCAGGTGAATTTCAACTATTTTCTTTTTTAAGGCACAGTGCATTTTGCCAATTTCAAAAGGGGCATGGTGCAGCACCATTAAAAAAAGTCCTATTAAAAATAGTATAATTACAGGATTAATAAAAACTGCAAATAAGTAATTTCATTAGTTAGTAGCACAAACAAATATTATTTGCAGCTCGTTTCGCATTTGTATTTAGGAAAATTACTGTAAACCACCAAAATCTAAACTTACACACATGTATGTATATGATAGCCAAAAGAATTATGAAAATTAGTTAAACCCATTCATATAGGATAAATCTAAGTTAGCCACTTATATATGAAATCCTCAAAATATTTAAGTAACAGCATTATTACCTCTCAGTGTGGATTATTAGCTTTCATTGGTTCTTTAAGAAAAAATTTTCTGCCTTTTCAATCCCCAATTATTATTTTTTATTTAGTATATATGAGCTACAAAGTTAAAAACATTTATTCAACCTATACCAAAGCTCTTGCTGAACTTAGCATTTTTATACCAATTACTTCTTTTTCTCTTATGCATTCGTTTACAATTTAGCTTTAAAGAGATGTCATTCTTTCATTCTTCTTTAACTTGAGATTGCTATTAATTACTATTTATTCTTTTACTTGTAGAAATGTACTTGCTATGTGTAATTTTATGTAAAATAATGCATAAATTGATTACCTAAAGGAATTTATGACATTGTAAATTATATTAGATTTAAATATCATTTTAAATGAAACTGCTTTAATTTGGATAAAAACTTAAAAACAATATTTTTTATAAACTCAACTGTTTTTAATTTTTTACAATACTCATGAATTAAGCTAAGAAAAAATTATTTAAAGTTCTTTTCTTGTTTGTTCATAAGTCAGAATACCTGTAGAAACTTTCAAATTATGTTTATGTTAGATTTTAATACTTTTTTTGACATTTTAAACATTTAGAAAATTTTTGATTTAAATCAATGAGTTTTTTAAAAAAATCATGATTTTAATCGCTGATTTAAATCAACTGATTAAAATCATTGACACCCTACTAGAAAAACTTTAGAAAACTCACTCTGCTATTAAAAAGAACTTCTAAGAGAGTTAAATTTAAAAAATCAAAAAACCCAACTGCGTAAAAAGCGAACTAATTAATTATTTCTCATCAGTGTGAAACTATTTTTTATATTACTTAACCTATTTTTTTTATTTACTTGTATTGATGACTTTTAAGTTGTGTTTAATTGTTAGTTCCTATCTAAAAACACTATTTTCATGAGGCCTATAGATATCTATGAAGCTTATCGTTGCAGTAAAGCTAGAGGTCCTACCTACACAACTTCCAGGATGTGTAATATATAAACGGAGCTTTTGACTGTAAAATAGTCAATGAAACATCGTCTTCATTTGAAAGACCTATTCAATGATATGCCACTCAATAGGGTACGTTTTTTCGTCTCTACCGCCATTTTGTATTTTACGGCCGCCATTTTGAATTTATAAAAACAAAATCTAGCCTGTAACCATCGGACGGTTAGGACGAATCGATAGAGAGCTCATTCATTAAAATCCATCCAGCCGTTTGGATGTTTCGAGGGTATAAAGAAATCCACATACCCAGATACGCGTGAAACACATAACCCTTCTTGGCAGTCGGGTAAAAAAAAGAAAAAAATTGTCGGTTCAAACTTCATTGCAATATTTTCTCACATGCTCAAACACTCAAACTGGACAGCTAGAGGAACAATAAATTGAAAGTTAACAACTTATAGATTTATTACAAATTCTTTGCATTGCAAACTCATCTTTTTGCTAATGTTAAATGTATGTAACATAGTCCGCGAAAAGCACAATAGAATATATTCATTAGATTTTGGTGAATTTTTGTTACTTATCCTTTTTGCTCATCTAATTGTACCTCGACTTACGTCGCTAGTCTTGGAACGAATTGCTGACGCAAGTCGAGGTATGACTGGTAATACCTCGACTCACTGCAAATAGAAGCGTCTTAAATTTAGACACATATGTGACTGAAAAAGAATTTTAGACACTTAAGTGTCTTAATCTGAAAATTAAGACACTATAGATGTCTTAATTTAAGATACATAAGCGTCTTACTATGACCATGGTGTAAACGAACTGAGAATAATGTCTAAAATATCCGCAAACGTCTTATTTTAAGACACTTCATTGCTTTAAACGTGTCTTAATTTAAGACGTTTTGATTCTTCCGACGCAATAACCACCAAGGGGCACTAGCACTCCCAGTTGCGCATGCGTTTTAGATGTCTTCGTTCGAAGTGGTATACGTTGTAATTCAAACAAAGTTTGTTTTTATGTACGCGTGTATTTTAATTCGTTTTTTGCGAAATGTGAAGTACTGTGATTTTAATTCGTATTAACTTGAATTATTTATTTATTGAATACATACATCTGACGTGTGTGCTCGACATCAAATGTCTCTTAGAAGCTGTCGTCGATACAAGGGCGGGATAGACACAGAACAGAAGTAGACGACGGTTGAAGATTACACCCGGAAATTCTACAAAGCGTGTGCAATGGGCTTAGTGTTAACTCGTATCAATTTATATCAATAATATTGTGTTATTCATCTTCGTCCTGTCGAAGCTGGCAAAAAAAAAGAAACTTTTGTCTGGCGGGTCCTGTTTTTAGGATGAAACATCTCATTCTTTAAATATGGCTAGTCGGATGTATTATGGGATTACCATTTAAACTGATGAAAGTCTTTCTCCCTCACTGTGGTTGTGGTAGTTTTTAAAATTTCAAATCGAGGAGTATTTCTTACCTCTTGCAGCAACTCAAGTAAGTTTCTTTATAGTAGTAAAATTAGTGTATTTTATGATTTTATTTATTGTACTAAACAAAATCCTGCATGAAATTTAATTAGTTTTGAATCTGTTCGCAAAAAACCCCACTAATTCTAGAAGTATATATTTTTAAACTTATGACGTTCTTTTTTATTACGAATTATATATTCAATGTCAGTTCTTAGTTTCAATGGATAATTTTTATCTCGCAGTAAATGACGGCCACAAGGAAGTAAAGAAAAAAAAAACTTTGAAAGATGACCTAATGCTTTCTTACTTCCTGGCATAAAACCGCAGATTAAAAAAAGGTAAATAAAGTAAATGAGACTGGTCTATTATATGAAGCTGCCTGTAAAAATATACATATGTATTTGATTTGCAATCAACTCTAATACTGATTTTTTTATTATTTTTAATAAAAAAGTAATTTGAAATTTATAATGGGAAAAAGTAAAAACCTCTAACTAGATTTCGTATTTAAAATTGTGGTAACTTTATTTATATGCACTTATACGAAAAATACAAAAATGACAGATGTTACTGTATATATTTAAGACGAAAGAAGTTTGGAAATCATAAGTTATTTTTTCCTCATGTTTTTAATATAGAATATGTACTTATTTGTTTTTATTGATAGTTGAATAGCTTTTGTGAGTACCCTCTGATCTACATAAAAACTTGCCCATGTGGAAATATAAATTTTTTAAAAACATAATTTTTAAATAAGTATTTTCATTTTTTTTGGGGGGGGGGGAGGGGGGGGGATTTTGCATGAATTTTCGTAAAGCTGATATCTTAAATCTTGCACTGATTATAATGAAAGTTTTGAACTTTTAGAGTAGGACAAGTTTAAAAACGCAAATATATTTAACAAAATACCAAAGTCATTTTTTCCCCAATGTTATTAAAGTAGAATATTTATTTATTTATTTTCATTATTCATAGTTAAATGGCTGTTGTGATTATCAAGTGATGTATATGTAAAATTGCCTATGTGGCAATATATTTTTTTTATATTTTCATTTTTTTTTTGGGGGGGGGGGGGATTTTTGCAATGTTCGTACATTTGATATTTTAAATCTTTTTCCACATTCAACCGAGTATAATAAATATTTTGAACTTTTAGAGTAGGACAAGATTATAAAATATATATATATATTTATCTATGTACCTTAAAAGCCCTTAATAGCGAACACTTCGGGACCGCGGAATTTGTCCGATAATTGGAGATGTCTACTTTTTTGAGGTAAAAATATACAAATATGTATGTCTGCTGATTAAAAAAGTATTCGTTAAATAGAGGTGTTCGCTATTCGAGAATGTCCATTAAGCTCCACAACGGATACTCCCGAATACCGGACATCTCAATTTAGACAACTATAATGCAGGGTTGCGTTTTTTGCAGAAGTACTTCTTGATTAAAGGAAGGGCAAACTGGGAAGTGCCCCGTCCCCCTACGACTGTAGTGCCCCCAAATTTGATGTGCAATATTTGTAAAGCTTATATTTTAAATCTGTTTCGAAATTGTACTGATTATAATCAATATTTTGAACTTTTAAAGTAAAATAAGGTTAAAAACAAAATAAATTTAAAAAAAATCTAATATTTAGATAAATATTTTTTGTTTTTTAATCTTGTTCTACTCCTGAAGTTCAAGATATTGATTATAATCAGTACAATGTCGTAAAAGATTTAAATTATCAACGTAACGAAAATTGTATACCAAAACTGAGAGCACCAAAAAAATCAGGCTGTATTGGGGGGGGGGGGAGGGGCAGGACCACAGCCAAATATTTTTCCAGGATTCAACGTGGTCAAACATGGCTACGTATGATGCTTACAAAAAAATGGATGCGATTCAGACGTTTGAAGTGTCTGAAATTCAGACGCAAAAAGTGTCTGAAAAAATTCAGACATTTTAAAATGTCTGAAAATTGAACACTCCATTTCAGACACTTAAGTGTCTGAATTTCAGACATTTTAATTTAGAGTGCTTGCGTCAGCAATTCGTTCCAAGACTAGCGACGTAAGTCGAGGTACATTTAGATGAGCAAAAAGGATAAGTAATAAAAATTCACCAAAATCTAATGAATATATTCTATTGTGCTTTTTGCGGACTATGTTACATACATTTAACATTAGCAAAAAGATGAGTTTGCAATGCAAGAATTTGTAATAAATCAATAAGTTGTTAATTTACAATTTATTGTTCTTCTAGCTGCCCCGTTCGAGTCTTTGAGCATGTGAGAAAATCTTGCAATGAAGCTTGAACCGAAATTTTTTCTTTTTTACTTTTAGAAGCTCTTCGTATCAGCAGAGTGAGTTTACTAAGTTTTTTCTAGTGACTTTTTTTTTGTTGCTGTTTTTGTCACAATCGCATGACTGTCGCGGGAAAGTTTCCCTTCATAGGACAATGCGGGGTGACGTAAATCGAGGTACTATTGTACTACATAATATGTTAAAACATAGTTTAGTAGGAAAATGCATAATAGATTGAAAATTCACCTTCAGCAATTTCTACCAATAGACGGAAACTCACTTGAATTCTTTTGTACCGCCCTGTATATTACAAAATATTTTATTTCCCCCACATATTATGCTACACTTTATTTAATCCAGGCTAAATTTTGGTTAAAACGACTGAAATCATACTTCCAGATATCATCATACCTAAGAGCTTTTTGGGTGGCTCTGTATATGATTTTATTCATGTTACACAAACATATTTTAGTATACTAAACATAGTTCAACTCCAATGTGTATAACTCAATTAAAAACCCCTTATAAGCCATTCACGCTGATATTCCGCAATACTTACAAACAGGGATGTAGTGGAGGGTATACGGGGGTATACGCCATATACCCTCTGGATTTTCTTAAGGAACACCGTATACCCTCTGTTTCTCAAGAAAGCTATAGTATATATATACACTAGGGTATACCCTCTGCTTAGAACGTATGCCCTCTGTTTTTTTTACGACTACACCACTGCTTACAAATTCTTTTGTATAGCCCTGAATATGATCGATAAGATTTATACACACCACACAGTAAGTAAAATTTTAGTTAAACTTAAACGCTCATATCATAAATGAAGTCGCAATTCCAACAATTGTCGCTAATAGAAAGTACTTAGGATATAGTACTGTAAACGATTCTTTTGTGTGTTCCTGTAAATGAACGATAAATGCTATGCACATCATGTTTTACAACAAGTAGGTATCTTGTAGTAAGCCTCAGTAATGTATATTAATTTAATTATATTTGAAATTCGTTAACAGAATTAAAATACGCTGCAAACAGGTTTTCCCGTAGATCATTATGTAACGGAATTCTTTTGTGTGGCCCTGTAAATCAATAAAAAACGCTTTGCACTCCATATTCTACAGAATGCATGTTTTAGTACACTTCATAAATACTTATCAGTTTTATTGTGAATGAAATGGTCTAAAATCATTAAAATGAATTTGAAAAGATTTTTTCCCAATTGACCATAATATAATGGAATAAATTTGACCGTCTAAATTGAATTCAAAACGCAACATACTTCATTTTCAATAGCGATTGTGCTATAGTAAACGTCAATAACTTACAAAACATTCAGTGTGATCCGAATATATTTACCAAAGTTAGAAACCGGACAGACAAACCGACGTCGTAAACTTTTTTCAACTATGTTGGAAAGTGTTAAAAATGCATTTATTTTACTTCAATCCCCAACAAGGCATGAAAGTGGCATTCTTATATCCGAAAAGAAATTTTTACATATTGTATAAGAATTTTATGGAGGAAATGCCCATTCTCTTAACCCTCTCGCTGCGCAACCCGAGAGTTTCTCGGGCAACGTAAAAGTAGCAAAATTTGCGCAACCCGAGATTTCATCGGGGATGCATTTTCTCAGTCTACGCCTTGGTCATTCTCACCAGTTACTTTTTATTGTAAATTTTGCCTTATCTAATCGGAGCATTTCCCGATTAAATCAAACGAAAATTTTTGTTTTGAAAAACCGGTGGCAAAAGAATAAAAATTCTTAAAAGACGCTCGTCGCGAAGGAATTAAGTACGCAATTTTTGAAGCTATTTTGATAAAACAATTACGCAGCGAGGAGGTTAAAACCAGTTATTCTTTTAATATAATTTATTACCTTTTATTAATTATATAAACCTTCTGCCTCTCCTGTGAAATTTACTTTTGTCGAGATGTGTCACTTTTCTTGCGGGTGTGCGATGTATTCATATGTTAGTTTTCTTGATCTTTTCAACCAGTCTGTTGTTTTACTTTTTTTAAAAAATAAACTAAAACCTTCCAATTGAGGAAGCTCTTTAGCATGTAAGAAACGCATAAGTAACGCACAATTATGTAACTTTTATGTATGATTCTGGAAAAAGAAACATCTTATGAAAATAATGCGGAAAACAGTCACTTGGGAATAATATTTATTATCAATTAATATTTAAAAAATTTGCTTAGGAGGTTAATTTAATATTAAAATAAGTTATCACTTTAAATGTCTTTATATTTTTATCCCTTCAAGTAAAAATGCAGCAATTAAATCCGATTTTTAGGTAGCTTTCTTTACAAAAAAGCTACCTATTGCAGCCGTTCGGAGGAAAGCGATTTCAAAAAATTTTGGTATATTTTCATCGATCATGACCCCCAGACCCCGAAACCACCCTCCGTTCAAAATTGATATATATATATATATATCTGACCTATGTCACACTGTAACTCCCGTAATTATGAACCGATTTCGATGTAATTCGGTGTGTACATAGTACATAGCAATGTCTCGACCGAGTTCGTTGGCCAGCTTCATCCGCCGTTTTGTTTCAAAATGGCGGCCATTTAAAATTTTTCAAAAAATTTAAAACTTGAAATGTGGTACCAAAAAATTAAAAATGGAAAAATATTTTTTTCTTATGTATTTGACCTTTATACAAAGATTCCGGAGCAGTTTTTGTTTCGTCTATATCTTAAAAAATGGCTGAGTTATAGCATTTTGAATTTCTAGCGTGGCTGACATTTTGAAACGTCCTGAATTTTGTCACGCGATAAAAGGCGTATTTATGAACCGATTTGGATGTAATTCGGTGTGTACATAGTACATACCAATCTCTCGACCGAGTTCGTTGGCCAGCTTCATCCGCCATTTTGTTTCAAAATGGCGGCCATTTAAATTTTTTTTTAAATTTTAAAATTTGAAATGTGGTACCAAAAAATTGAAAATGGAAAAATATTTTTTTCTTATGTATTTGACCTTTATACAAAGATTTCGGAGCAGTTTTTGTTTCGTCTATATCTTAAAAATGGCTGAGTTATAGCATTTTGAATTTCTAGCGTGGCTGACATTTTGAAACGTCCTGAATTTTGTCACGCGATAAAAGGCGTATTTATGAACCGATTTGGATGTAACTTCGTTTATACATAGTACAGACCAATGTCTCGACCGGGTTCGTTGGCCAGCTTCACCCGCCATCTTGTTTAAAATTGACGGCCATTTAAATTTTTAAGAAAAATTTAAATTTGAAATGTGGTACCAAAAATTGAAAATTGAAAAAATATTTTCTTCTTATGTGTTTGACCTTGATAAAAAGATTCGGGAGCAGTTTTTGTTTCGTCTATATCTTAAAAATGGCTGAGTTATAGCATTTTGAATTTCTAGCGTGGCTGACATTTTGAAACGTCCTGATTTTTCTCACGTAATAACAGGCGTATTTATGAACCGACTTGGATGTACCTTGGTGTGTACATAGTACATACAAATAGCTCGACCGAGTTTTTTAAATAAGGATTATGAAAGCTACCTCTTCCTCCCGGCACTGGCCGGAAGGACTTTTTTGTCTGTTAATTTCTTGCAACGCAGTAAATTTCCGTGAGATTTGAGCATTTAAGCAAAGCAGTAGGGAAAAAAATCTCAACGGCACATAATACTATCCTAATTTACTGCATGCATTATGAATTCTTTTGTCTAACTGACAACATACTATTTACTTTTGAGGTTAATAGTGTGGACCTCCGTGTTGTAAATTAACTGACCATAGTCTGCCCACGTCTAAAATTACGCAAATTACTAGCTACTGTTTCAAAAAGTCAGCATTCGTTTATTCAGCTGATAGATAGCTGCTGAATTTTGACAACTTTACTGAAACATATCAGTTCTCTGTTTAATGTAGTTTGTGTACCTTCAACAACTACACTCCGCACAATGAGGTTTCATCGCATAACCAAACCTTTTTAGAATGTTTTCCAACAGTGTGAATACTTGTAGGTTAAATTAAGCATGAAGTCCAAGGTGAAGGCCTTTATTACGACACGGTGTTTAAATATTATGCCAGACAGTTCATTGATTTGAAAAGATTTTAGAGACAGAGTTGTCCTGTTCTTCAAACAATGGTCAAAGTGTTGTTGAAAAACATTGATCTCTCATTGTTGCACCATTGTTGTTTTGAGTTTGTCCTCCCTACTGAAGATTTTGAATATTTTATTTTATTTATTTTATTTATTTATTTATTTATTTGTTGTCAAGTAGCTCACCTACCTGGCGCAGCCCGGTCTCATGGCAAAAACTTTAAATATGCCTAAAATCAGTGTTGAATGATTTTGTATTTATAAGCGAAAATCTTTCCAAACGAACCTAATGTTGGGTACCCTCCTGACTTCGGCAGCGTACACTGGGCATGCAACTCACGCTCCCGTATGTTTTTGTGAGCAAACCTGAAATTTCAATGATTTTTTTTTCTTTTTATGAAAATCCAAATGGCAGTATTTTGCCATCCTGCTTTATCCATTCTTTGGACTGGCGAAAAGAAAGGCAGATATTTTGGATACTAAAGATTTATTTTTTTGTTTTAGCCGTAAACCAAATGACTTTCTTTTAGGCGTTGTTAAAAAAATGTTGCCTCAGCTAAGTATAGGCATTTGTTCCTTTGGAACTCAATATTTTTGCAAATATCTACATATATATAAAAAATTTATTTCTATAAATACATATTATATACAATACAGTAAATATACACAGTATACAATAGATACACAATACATCTATACAGGCAATATACGAAGGAAAAGAAATACTATGTACAAAATATACACACAATATGTAATTAACGCACATCCGCAAAAATAAAATAAAATAAATAAGAACAGAATACAATACTTACCTAGCATCCTAATTAATAATGTTCGACTTAGAATAAGAAGAGAAAAAAAAAACGCGTAGCAATTCTAGTTAGGAATGTTCCACTGAGCAATAGATTAAGTAATGGAATCAATGGGAAAATACCACATTTTTTTCATTAAATGTACATTTACGAAGATTATTTTTTTTAATACTTCTAACTGTCCAAATGTTTTAAAATTAGTATATGTTATATAAATTGTGCATTTGATGACTGAGTAAAAATATTGTGTAAAAAATTATGATATTTAGAGGTAAAAAAGCCTCCATAATTGGAAAAAAACTTAAACGTGAAGTGACTTTGAGAAAGGATTTTTTTTCAAGAAGTTATTATTAATATTTTTATTTAAATCGAAGACGTTGTTAGAAAGGTAAATGTACGCTCAATAAGTAAGTAAGTTTAGTTTTTCGTATTTTGATTTCCAAAGCGGATGCATAATTTTAAATTATGCCGAAAAAGTCACGAAAGTGACTTTCAGAAACTTTTTTTTTTTTTTTTTTGAGAGGATTAATAATAGTAACTGTTTATACGGATTGCGTCGTTCGAAAGGAAAATGAACTCTAATTAAAAGCATATTTTTTCCATATTTTGATGAGAAGCGCGGATGAAGAATTTTAAACTTCGCAGAAAAAAAGCAAACACCTCAAAACAGCTTTACGATTACTTTTCTTTTCTTTCCTTTCTTTCTTTTTCTTTCTTTTTTTCTTTTTGATGTCTTAATATTAATATTTTTTTAACGGATTGTACAGTTAGAAATGTAAAATTACGCAAATAATCTTGAGATTTTTAGTTTTCACGTTTTTCAAGCAGTTGAGTCGATAGGGGCTGCGAAATATGAGAGAGTAAACAAAAACATGAAAACGAAGTTTCAGAAATAATTTTTTTGAAAGGGTAAATATCAATATATTTTTAAGATAGATTGAACTTTTTAAAAGGTAAAAGCACGACAATACTGTGGATATTTTTTGCTTTTTCATATTGCGATTTATTGAGTCGATGTCAAAAGAATTTGTTTTTTCTGACCTCGGTTCGACTTTTTACGCCGTTTTTAGATGTTCATTATTTTTACTAATTAGTATCTTGGTAAATTAACAAAAAAATGAAAAATCTGAGCCTCGGATACATTAGGATTTACCTTGTACTCTCTTCATCCTAATTTTTAGAGCGATAAATTTTCCTAGCCACTGCTCGCACACACCACATACAAACACCCATTTTTCTCTTATTAGTATACATTTAAAATATGAAGAAAATATTGCGTCATATGCCGATATCATTTGACTACATATTATCTATGCTATAAAGCAACAACATGTCCATCTGTAACGCTTACGTTACGATGATATAGGCAAAAATGTTGCTACAACTGTATAAGAATTACAAAAATGGAGTTATACGCTGCACACACATATAATTACATTGCACATTCGAACTTTTACATAATTCCAACTCTTACACTATCGATTAGTATAAAACAATGTTCCTTCAAATAAAATTTGTTTGAAATCCGTAAAAGAATTTACTAGGTTTTTATAAAAAATAATTTTCAAGCAGGAATTTTTTATACTTTATGTAAAACTCCATAAGTATACCTTACGTAAAACAAACACTGAATAATTCATTCACAAACATGAAAATAAGACGCGTATAACTTTAGATAGACATAGAAAATTCTTATTTTATGCTAGCTTATCAAAAGTTGACTTTCCTCAGTTTTTTTTTTTATCAGATTGGTTTAAAATTAATGTTTCTTTTTTTCTTTATAATTATTTTATAATACACTTACTCATTTCCTACCTTCCGTTTTGTGCACATCAAATAGTGAGACTTTTTTTCTGTTTTTCATCTCTTAATTGTCTGACTGGCTTTATAAATTGTCAATGTTTGCTTCTTAGATTCAGCTTTCGTTTTAGATAAATCGCTTTTTTAATTGTTAATGGTGCTTTTAATAAAAGTTTAATTTTGATACTGTTCATTCATTATTAATACTGTTTTCGACTGTTTTATAACATACATTATACAGGATGACCGAACCAGTAGTTGATCAAATAAGGTCGGTGGTACGGTGTTTTTATTATATTTATTTCCTTTTAAGTTTTAGAAGTAAACTAACATGTTTGTTACAGCCCTTAATGAATGTCCTATAGTGAGCAAAAATGAAAGCTGCTGAAATTAAATAGCAACAAAGTTATAAATAAATAGTTTCTTTAACTGCCATTTCTCCAGTAGTTTATCAGTCAAAGAAGTCAATTGAAAATTCAAAAATTAATCTTTAAAATATTATGTTTGGGCTGCGATTAACAATAATTTATACAAAACTATTATTTGAAATAAGCAAGGTGGAAGATGATTATATTAACTTACCGTAATTGTCTCCAACTAATCAGAAGCTAAATTTTTACATTTTCTAATTTTAAAAAAATCATAAAATACCTTCTCTTACAGTAGGTAGCTGAAAACAATCTGACAACAGGTGCTCTAACATTCAAACAAAGATATTATGTCTAGTGCCACGTGTAAAACTCATTTCCGTCTGAAATGGAGCAATATTTAAAAAATTTTATAAACTACTGGAGGGGTACTAACTACTGGCGTGGTCACCCAATGTATAATAACGCTAAGTGTATACTACTTCCGGAAAGAACTCATCCGGATACCGATAACCCTTCGTTAAAATCAGCCATTTTATTTTAATTTTCAGATATTTCTTTTTTTCAATAATGCTGCATAAAATTAACCTTTTCACAAAGATTCTGAAAAAAAAAAAAAAAAAAAAAAAAGAAAAGAAAGAGTGATGAGCTACATCAAAATATGCATGTTTTTCGATATATCTTGCGTTGAGAATCGTATGAGCCAGCAATCAGCGATGGTAAACAATATGCGATTCACTCCTTTGAGATTCATTAAAATATGGACAATGGATGCAATAATTTTGCTTAATGGCAATATAAAACATACAAAACTAAAACCATTTTAGTGCCTTTTGCAATCATTTCACGATTTCAAAAACAATGTTTAATTTTGAATGTTTCCGATTCATTCCTTTGAGATTCATTAAAATATAAACCACGGAGCTCATTGGCAATATGGCGATCTGAAAGAACTCCGTGAATTAAAACTTCCTTAAAAAATGTCAATTTAAGTCAAGCGAAGGTGTATATTAAATGCAATACTGTTAGAAATTTTATATTAGGGATGTTTTAATTTTTTGTTCACAGCCGTGAATGGCTCTTGAAAATAACTCCATTGTCATTCCTAAAAAATATATTCTTTCAAGTGGCATCACGAGTGAATGTTTACTGTTTAGATTTGATTTTTCAATCTTATAACGCGTGTTATTTTTACTATAAGCTAACACATTTATTAGGTTACAGTTTTTTTTTTATTTATTTATAAGAAACTGAAGGTTACAGATTTTTTGAATGCAATGAACGAAGACGAAAGTCCCATTGCAAGCAAAAAGCGAAGGAATAATGAGCGGCAAGCAAAATGGTTAGCGAGGCAAAGCCAGGAGTTGCGGGATAGGATTCGGGCGGCAAATGCTGAAACGCAACAAGTACGACAAGAAAACGATTTTATAACTATTTTACCCCAGCTGACCTTTTATAGTCAGATAAGATTAAAATTTATTACATCATACTTCTTTTTTATAATGCAATGCTATATCGTTCTTTTAAAAATGCAAACATGACAGGCTATCTTCTAATCGGTGATAAAATTTTCTCGCAGATTTAAGCATTCAAATGTCTACTACTAGTCATCTTCCCTGTCGAATTATTATTTTTGTTCTTACGCGGGTACTAATCATGCTACCTTCGATTATGATATATTAATTTCCTTTTTTTACTTTTTCACATTTTACAGTTCCGACCACAGCCAGTCCGACATGGAGAGTCGAATTAATGTTCTTATGGAAGAACTTATTTTGTATTAATCGGATTCCTATGCAGTTATTGCGCTTGTACAAAAAAAAAAAATTACAAAATAGAAAATATAACTTAAATTTAAAAAATCAAAAAATCCGATATTGTAAAAAGCGAACTAATTAATTATCTCATCAGTGTGAAACTATTTTTTATATTGCTTACCTATTTCTTTTATTTACTTGTATTAATGACTTTTAAGTTGTGTTTAATTGTTAGTTCCTATCTATAAACACTGTTTTGATAAGAGCTATAGATGTCTATGAAGGTTAGAGTTTCAGTAAAGCTAGAGATCCTACCTACACAACTTCCAGGTTGTGTAATATTTAAACGGAGCTTCTGACTATAAAATAGTCAATGAAACATCGTCTTCATTTTGAAAGACCTATCCAATGAGATACCACTCAATAGGGTGCATAATTTTTTTCCCGTCTCTCCCGCCATTTTGAATTTATAAAAACAAAACATAGCCTATAACCATCCGACAGTTAAGACGAATCGATAGAGACATCATTCATTAAAATCCACCAAGCCATTGGGATGTTTCGAGGGTATAAAGAAATCCACATACCCAGTGTGAAATACATACCCTTCCCCTGATACGCGGTAAACACATAACCCTTCTTGGCAGTCGGGTAATAAATAAAAATCACGCAAATAACAGTAAAACTGTTAGTCTCTGAATTTTATTATTATTATTTGAACTCTCCACTCTTTCTGCTTGCGACACTTGTGGGGTATGACGGTGCCTGGATTATTTCTGTTAGTAGTGTATTTACTACTGTCATTTTATTATTTTCAAAGTAATTCGTTTATCCTAAGCGTGAGTTACGGAATAACAACACCGAATTCACTAAGTAGGGAAGAAATAGGACAAGATTCCTCAGCAGGAAATACAACATCGCTAGATGATCTGCTAAAATTAGATATTGCGGCAACAGTTACTAAAATAATTCAGCTACAAAAAAAAAAAAAAAAAAAAAAAAAAAAAAACACGTTTTTTTTGTCCACCCATCTGTTCGTGTTCGCCTGTTCGTCTGTCCGTCTACCCAACCGAATGGTTTGAAATTTTATATATATAATAGTTGCAGAAGGTTGTTGAGTCATTTCAAATTTTATGAAAATCGAATCAAAACTTAATAAAAATTTTCTTCACTCTATTAAATCCTATCATATGTAATTAATTCAGTGATATCCCACGATAGGTACTGAATCTAGGTTGCCATGCAGATGACGTCCTATTTAAGATGGAGTCCTATTCTTTCCTTATTACTGAATTTAATATTTATAATCGTAATAAATTTTGCATTCATGCATGTTTGCATACGAGTGCAACAGCTATGGTACCAAGATTTGAATATTTATAAAACTAGTTATAGTACGAATGCACCTCATTTGCCACGTTTGATGTACAATTTCCGAGTTGTTTGTAATTAGAATTTGATATTAATTTTATTATTTATTATGATTTAAAAATACAATCTAAACAACACTAAACTATTTTTAATATTAGCTAATAAAATTAAATGTAACTTTATATTACAGTATTTACTTTAACTAAATTCCAAATTAGTTTTTGTGACCTATGCGAAACATTTGTACTAAAATTTTATTTTTCTTACACATGTTGATTACTTTCATTGCCTTTAGTGAAGTTTTTATTCATTGATATTAACATTAATTGACTATATCAGTCAACCTGTTAACGAAATAAATCTGAATATATCTGCGGCGCTTGAAAAATAGGTAAAAAATATTGAGATTTTAGAATAATAAAACCGATGATTCTTTTTAAAAAGCATGCATATACAACCCTCCCCCCATTTAAAAAAACAAACGTTTCTTCAATTTCATGCAATTATAATACGAATGAATAAAATTGAAGTAATTGTTCTGAATTAATTTTTGCTTCATCCTTTTTACATAACTAAATTCCATAACTGAAAATTACTATGTTTTAAAATTCGCTTTATATATCAGACCACTCCCAGTTCTTTTTTTAATGAAACCTCTTTTTCTTTTTCATTTATGCAATGTATATTCTTCTTATGTTTACAAAATCATCGGGTTGATATGAGGATCAATCATTCACAAGGTCGTGCCCTTTGTCTGCGAGGAAAAAGTAGCATCAACCGATTTGGTAGTTCACGAATCACTTTTCCACGCAAGCGCTTCAAAACATCTCGTTTTCGATAATAATTTTTTTTTTTTTTTTTAAACACATCTTCATCCCGGGATGTAGTGATCTCACGCATCTTCTCTAATCACGCATCAGTTTCTTTTTCTCCTCGACACTTTCATTGTTTTTTCTTTCCTCATCTAGTTAGAACTTCGCGAAGTTCAAAACTAGCAGGAGAAAGATAAATCATTATTTCACGAACTACCGTCGGATAATTAATGGATGATTTCTGAACTTTAAAATTTATGGATTTGTTTAAAAAAATCTGAATTGTTCATAGTGGTTTTCTTTCTGCAGGTGAAAAAGAAACATGGGGCAAGGAACCATGGATTTCGAAGACGTTCTCATGGAAGTGGGTGATGGTGGAAAATACCAGAAGCAGTTGATTATGTTTTTCCTCATACCCTCGGCGACATTACTACCGTGGTTTTCCATGAACGTTTTATTTATGGTTTCCGTCCCAGACCATTGGTGCAGTGTTCCCGAAGTTGTTAATTCCAACTTGACAATTGAGCAGCAAAGGCAGCTCATAAGTCCCCCTTCCGATTCAAAATGCCACATGTATGACATTAATTACACGGACTACCTGAGTTCGGGGATTTACACTGTTCCTAATGACACCACAACGAGACCGTGTACCAATGGATGGGAATATGACAAGACCTATTATGAATCGACTGCTGCAACGCAGGTACGTATTACTGTCAAATTTCTTAGTCTCTATTTTATGTAATGTTTTATCTTCTTCAGTTCCGAAGCTAAAATAATCATAAATATAATAATCATAAATAAAAAATTAATATAATTTAGATTTTTTAAAAATGGATCGTTAGCAAACCAGGATATAAAGTTAGTTCCTCTTCTTCACATTAACCTCTTCAGTTCCGAAGCTAAAATAATAATACAAATACTTATTCATTGGTCTTTTCCTAACAAATTGACATCGTAAATGACAGAAAAAATATCTTTTCTGAAATGGATCCTTTAGGCGCTTTGTAATTTAGGTTCAAAAATACGAATCAAAAACTACAAACCCCTTAAAACCCTTTAATCGTCCTAACCGTGTTTTTCCGTCACATAATCTTTGGCGTTACGGGCTAATTTAACACAAAATTCATATTTATGTTATTTTTTGCAGTGCATAAGATAAATAAATATGTAAAGTTATTATAAAAAAATTCTCATGCAAATAAATTTTATAGCTATTATTTTATGAATCATTAAACTTACATGTTAAATTCTGCAGGACGCTTAAAGGGTTAAAAACATCAATTTAATAACCATTAACCTAAATTAACGCAATCACAAACTTAAGATTAAAACAAGTAAATAATCTACAAATCCTCAAAAAAAATTTTTTTTAAAGATTTAAGTTAAATACTTATGAAAATTTTTCATTTTCTTGGTCATACTGTCTTTTGGACATTTTTAGGCGTTTTGAAAACTCAGATGAAAATAAAATTCCTTTATGTGGGAATCAGCTTAGATGCTGCCATTTATTCGTTTGCTTTGAACGCAAACAACATTCAGCTATTATGAAGTGATGTGAAAATGTAAAAAAATCGGATATTTGAGTTTTTATAAGGAAAAGAACAGAGGTCCCCGTATGGGGACCCAGGGACCGAAGAGGTTATAGTTACCTGTTAATGGGTGTTATCAGTACTGTTGACAGGTGTTTCGCGTAAATTGGGGCTCCAAATGCTCTGGACACGATTAATTTCTTACAGTTTATTTTGCTACCTTTAATCGCAGATAATTCCGCTGTTAGAGAAGGCGGAGAAAATTACTTTAAAATACCGATGTCCAAAGCATTTGGAGCCCCAATTTACGCGGGACACCTGACAACACTAGTTATCAGTAATTATTATACAAAATTATTGAAATCAAGAATTCAGAAATTTTTTTCCAAAAAACAAATTGTGGCCATTTTTTCCTTCATTCTGTCTAGAAAATCAGAGTTCTAACTTTTCACGGCTGCTCTTTTATCTTTATCTAACACTTCATTTATAATGGCTGTTTCAAAATAATGGAAGCCATGAGTCCATCTGAAGAAAATAATTCGGTTAAAGCGGAAACTCGGTTGAGCGAGAATCGGATAATCGGGACTCTACTGTATATTTCATTTTAAAAATTATCTTTAGAATATTTTTGTTGGTGTCCAGAGGAGGGTGGGGGGGGGGGTCATGACCCCCGTGACCTCCTCCTTGGATCCACCATTAATAGCTATGTAATTTAATATATAAAAATGAAAATTTGTCTGTCTGTCTGTAATGCTATACAAATCCACAGTTTGGAAGCCAGAATTGTGAAATGTTACGTACATGTGTATTAAAACACGGCCGAGGCAACTAAAGTAATCCGGAATCGGAATAACTTATAGTTATTTTTTAATTAATAAAAAAAACCTACAAATTTAAAGGCAATTTTCCAATTAAATTTAAACATTTTTGATTATAGCTGTTGCCAACAATTAAAAATCCACAATAAAATTCTTACCACAAGAATTACTTTTCTATTGCAAGATTTCCACGTGAAAAAATTTAAATAAATGGTTTGACGAATTTAAAAAAGGGAATATTACATCATAACTTTTCTACTGCAAGATTTCCAAGTAAAAAATGAAAATAAAATAAATAGTTTGACGAATTAAAAACAAAAGTGAATGTTACGTCATAATTTTTTTGTTTTATGATTTTCATGTGAAAAATCATAATAATTTAATCAATTTGACGAATTAAAAAAAATGGAATATCACGTCATATTGGAAATATAAAGGACCTGGTGAACATATAACGTCATATAAGTGTGAAAAAATGTATTGAAGCATGATAAAAACTCGATTGTGGAAATATTGGCATATTTTAACATTATTGCTCCAATAATGAATGGAAATTAGTTCATTTATAGCTGTTTTATTTTGCGTCTGTTATATAAATGTATACATATTTATATTGGGTTTTCATTTGATTCATGTGTACAACACTCCGACTGTTTTTTTTTTATGTCGTATGTTAAATTTTGAAATTGGTTTTTCAAAACAAACATTCTTAAAATTCCGGGCAACGCCGGGTTCTTTAGCTAGTTTATTTATAAAGGGATATACAAGATTTTTTCCCCTTTTAGGTAGCTTTCATTACAAAAAGCTACCTATTGCAGCCGTTCGGAGGAAAGCGATTTCAAAAAATTTTGGTATATTTTCATCGATCATGACCCCCAGACCCCGAAACCACCCTCCGTTCAAAATTGATATATATATATATATATCTGAACTTTGTCACACTGTAACTCTCGTATTTATGAACCGATTTGGATGTAATTCAGTGTGTACATAGTACATACCTATGTCTCGACCGAGTTCGTTGGCCAGCTTCATCCGCCATTTTGTTTCAAAATGGCGGCCATTTAAAATTTTTTAAAAAAATTAAAGTTTGAAAAGTAATACCAAAAAATTGAAAATGGAAAAATATTTTTTTCTTATGTATTTGACCTTTATTCAAAGATTCCAGAGCAGTTTTTGTTTCGTCTATATCTTAAAAAATGGCTGAGTTATAGCATTTTGAATTTCTAGCGTGGCTGACATTTTGAAACGTCCTGAATTTTGTCACGCGATAGAAGGCGTATTTATGAACCGATTTGGATGTAACTTCGTTTATACATAGTACATACCAATGTCTCGTCCGAGTTCGTTGGACAGCTTCATCCGCCATCTTGTTTAAAAATGGCGGCCATTTAAATTTTTAAGAAAAATTTTAATTTGAAATGTGGTACCAAAAAATTGAAAATTGAAAAAATATTTTTTTCTTATGTATTTGACCTTTATACAAATATTCCGGAGCAGTTTTTGTTTCGTCTATATCTTAAAAAATGGCTGAGTTATAGCATTTTGAATTTCTAGCGTGGCTGACATTTTCAAACGTCTTGAATTTTGTCACGCGATAAAAGGCGTATTTATGAACCGATTTGGATGTAACTTTGTTTATACATAGTACATACCAATGTCTCGACCGAGTTCGTTGGCCAGCTTCATCTGCCATCTTGTTTAAAAATGGCGGCCATTTAAATTTTTAAGAAAAATTTAAATTTGAAATGTGGTACCAAAAAATTGAAAATTGTAAAAATATTTTTTTTCTTATTTGTTTGACCTTGATAAAAAGATTCGGGAGCAGTTTTTGTTTCGTCTATATTTTAAAAAGTGGCTGAGTTATAGCATTTTGAATTTCTAGCGTGGCTGACATTTTGAAACGTCCTGATTTTTGTCACGTGATAAGAGGCGTATTTATGAAACGATTTGGATGTACTTTGGTGTGTACATAGTACATACAAATATCTCGACCGAGTTCGTTGGTCAGCTTCATCCGCCATCTTGTTTCAAGTAATGATTTAATGTCATAATGATTTAGTATTGATAAAAATTAGTATTGAATCTCCTATATTCGGTTTCCACTAAATTGAGCTTCGCGTGTTTGAATAATATAAGTTGGCTTTTTTAAAATAAGGAATATGAAAGCTACCCCTTCCTCCCGGCACTGGCCGGAAGGACTTTTAATTATATTATGTTACAATTTAAATAGAACAACAACAAGAACAACAACAAACATACTTACCTCGTGTATGATTTTATTTAGCGTGAGTGTTTAATTCTTATTTTCTCGCTTAACCCTTTACATCGCACAGCAAGTCTGTTTGTAAAATGACTAACACCAGAATTTACAAACGAATTTTTTAGAAAAGAAAAACTTGTTTATTTTCTCGTACTTTATGAAAGGAAAATTTTAATTAAATATTCTTGGTGCCGTTTGTCAGTTTTGGAATTAAAATTAGCTTTCCATTTTTGTGAACACATCCCGCTAAAGGGTTAAGTGAATTAGGAAAAAGTATTGCAGATTACTTCCTTAAATTTCACACGCAGGTTAAAAGCATGTGAATTAATAATAACAAGAGTTTATCATTTTAATCATAAAGAGATGACTCATAACTTCTTTTTGTTTTCCCTTCTTGTCCTTTTCCTTTTTTTATTTTATTAGCCCCCGGTACTATTTATTTCTCCTTTTTTTGAAAAAAAAAATTATAATCTTTTTTTTTTTTTTCATTCTGACCAGAAAATAAGAGTTCAAACTTTTTACGACTGCTCTTTCATCTTCACCTAAACGCTTCATTTATAAGGGCTGTTTCATAATAATAGAAACCACCAGTCCACCAGAAGAAAATGAAGTAATGAAAATGTCGGGCGCGACACTAAATTCTGAAAAAGCAGAATTCCTGTTCTCTAGTTTTATTTTATTTTGTTTGTGACGATCTTTAAAGTGCATTTCATAAAATGGGGAATTGGTTTTTCAATAATATAAATAGTGTTTGTTTTAAAAACGTTCAGTAAATATTTATTTTTACTGTATTTTCACATATGTCATGAAATTTTATTGGCATATTTTACATATTTATTATTTTTCTTTTTTTAAATAATTAACTTTTTAAAAACACACTTGAAAGAAAAACATTAAAACACTTTCAGAAAGTTTAAAATTGTAGATTTTTTTTTTCAAAGGTTTAATTTTATTAAACATATAGCTATCAACTTGTCAATATTTTAAAAAATCTTCATTGTGTATATAATATAACAACATATGACTTCAAAGATCTTTTTAATAATATAGACCTATTAGATTTACATAAAATTATAAATGCATTATTTAAAAAGTATTATAAAAAACTGGAATTACCATCTAATATTGATATTGCATATTTTAAATCTTTAACTAACTTCATTATCTATAATAATTATATCTTGCAAGATAACACTTTATATTTACAGCATGTCGGTATATCACAAGGCGGTTGTACATCCAGTTTACTCTCAGACTTATACTTATATCATTATGAACGTAATTTTACTAATAATAATCTACATTTATATCGTTATATTGATGACATAATTTTAATTAATACTGATCATTCTGCAATTACTCCATTTCCAGTAGATTATCCCACTAATTTGGAATTAACGGAAAACCTTTTATCTAACAATACAATTAACTTCTTAGATCTTAAAATTACAATAAAAGACAACAAAACAATCACAGATTTATATGACAAACGTAAAGAATTTAAATTCAAAGTTAATACATTTACAAATTTTAAATCTTGTCTACATCATTCTGTATTTCGAAATATAATACTTAATCATTTATATAGAATAAAATGTTTATGTTCTTCTCCTCTAATTAACAATAATATTAAAAAACTAATTTATGATGCATTAAATCATGGTTTTCCAAAAAAATTCATATTCATTAATATACAATTAGTATTTTTCTTACATGATCTTTTAAAACAAATTAACACATGCGTAAACAAAATTACAAAAAAATTATTAAAAAAAAAAATCTCTATAAAAAATAAAAATTGTAAAATAACATAAAAAAATTATTATAGGATGGATGGGTGGGTAGATGTTAGAGTACGGAGGAGGGTGGTGTTGTCTGGATAATACGCAATGGTTAATTTATATATATATATATATATAAAAAAATGGGTCTTTTGTATTATTACTATATTTTTAATACGTATTTTATAAGGATGTTGATTTGATATTTTATATGTAATTGGTGAATTTCATTAATTATTAGCTTTATTATTGTTTAATCTTATTTACAATCATTTGTTATAAATTTTAATTTAATAAGGACAATATCATATTAATTACTAATAGTATGCCATTTTTATAGTGATTAATATACATATAAGTATATTTAATATAAATAAAGTTATACTGTATGGATTAAAATTGGGTAATTATATTTATTATTATTCCTCTATTCTTATTAATATTTTAATATTTATTTATTTTCACCTAGTGTTATATAATTTATTATCGGTTTATTGTTTTTGAATGTCCCACATTCATACTTTTAGGATTTTTATGGATGTATAAAATAATCCACACACTATATTTGTGCTTTTTAGGTAATTGGAATTTAAGTATCAGTTCACCTTCTTTATACTACCATATGTTTTTTATTTCCTGTTCATTTTATAATTATCTTATATATAATAGTTTTTATTAAAGATTTTTATATTTTTAATAATTATTTATATTAATTATTAATGAATTTATTCTGTTTTATAGCATATAGCTATATGCTATATTTTATCGATGTTCTAGAATTATTTAAATTCTTAGTATAGTTTAAATAAATTTGCTAATAGAATATTTTGTATGCTTTTTAAATTTTATTAACAATAGTTTTTTTTTTTTTTTTTTTTTTAAATACATTGAGTGGTTTATATTCAGTTTATAATTATCTATATATAAGGATATTTTTGGTTTTGCTGTTAATAAAACAATTGTTACATTCAATTGCTTACAACTGAAGCAAGTCTTTTGACAATTAAATCATAACTGTAATACTAGATGGCAGCACCACAATTTGTGTTTTTTTTTCGATAAGTTCTAGATTTACTTCTTCCAGCTACATTTCAGTTATAATTTACTACACCAGGGGGAATTTTTAGCTAAATTTTGACGATATTGTTTAACGGTTTTTAATTAATTTAATAGTGCATTTTAATTATGTAATTACTTTCTATTTATATTATTTTATATTATATTAAAAGTTATTTAACATTTATTTCAATATGTATTAACTGCATCCTATGGTATCAATTACTGTGATTTCTTAACTGTTTTATTAACCTTAATCTTTACGATATGGGTGCCATGTGAGCGTGGATTTATTCTAAAATATTAATCGGTATGGTGTTTATTATTTCATTTTATATCCTATAAATATTTAAATAGGTTTTATTGTTTTTTCCAATTCATATTATTTGTTTCTATTCTGTTTTCATTTTTAATCAATTCACTTGATTTTAATGGTTGTTAGGGCACAGGGGAAAATAACTTTCAGCTTTAGCTTATTTTTCCCACAGAAAACAACCATTTTGCTTATATCATTGAATTCTGTGCCCTTGAAAACGTAATTCAATATATAAGCATTTCCATTATTTGTCGGTGTCCACTTTCTTATTTTTCTTCCATAATAATTCTTATAAATAATTTAATCTTTTTTTTTATATATATACTTACAGCTTTAATTCATAATATTACGGTTTTTGATGGTGGTAGGTTATGTTTAATTATTGGTTATATATATATATATATTATATATATTTTTTAATTTTATCACTAGAATTGCATTTTTTCCTCATTAAATCATTCTCCTCCATAAAACTATTTAAGGGGATCTGAGACACAAAAATCTTAAAATTTTCTTAAAATTTTTTATCACATTAAAAATTTCTCTATTTTTTTCTACTTAAAATGAAGTTTAAATCATGTTTCTATCTTAATTAGAACAGAAAATATCCATTTTTAAGTTTTGGTTTGTTTTCAAAATCTAGCTTTCAAGCAATGGCTGTCATGAACACGACTTTTTGCGAAAATGCGTTCTTCTTTATGATGGGTTTTTCACAAATTCTCGTATTTAAATTGTTATAAGTCAAGAACCGTTAAAGATAAATGGTTCAAATTTGGAACATGTCTTTTACAATTGTTCTACTTTAATTTTGATTCAGCAAATTTGAAAAAATTATTTGCTTTTGAAAGTATGATTTTTATTAAAAAAAGTTACGTCATTTTTTTCCCAATTTTTACTTTAAATATTTTTACTTTTTATTTAAATTAATATTTTTTTAAATGCCTAATCAAAATTAAAACTTATATATTTCTGTTCATTTAAATGCAAAAAATTTGAAATTCTACAAATAACATTTCGAGTTATAACGATTTTAAACTACCCCACTTTTTTAATAAAATTTAAATTTTAAATAAAAAAAAAATTATGAGAAGTTTTATTATGTGATTTTATTTTCAAATGATATGGTTACCCATCACAAAACATTTCGAAATTTTAACTCTATAAATAAAAATTATTTGAGAATGTGTCCCGAACCCACTTAATATATCAATAAAGTATTATAAAATAATAAAAAAGATAAGTTCACTGGATACCAAAGCCCTTTAAATGAATTTTTAATTGCAAATATCTACAGGGGTGCGTTTAAATTCTTGTTTAAATTAATTCTGTGACCCATAACGCTCTCTGGAAAAGAAACAAACCTAAATGCCTCATTACAAAGTCATAAAAATATCCTTAAAATATTGCACTGATTTTCATGATCACATTCGATGTTTCGGATTGAGCTGGTTCTAAACAGATAATTGGTCTTTTCTTGCAACCTAAATACATTAAATTAGTCAGAAAAATATAAAATTATTCCAGTAAAAAAAGAAAAGTAGATGTTACTCCCCCATTGGTTTGGTAAACGTGAGGCGAAATTTCTGGATTCATTTACCATATATATTATTTCTGATGTGAATATCCTTATTTCTATGCACATACAAAACGCACAACGATGAACGAGGTATTAAACGAAAGGGTTTTGAACAGACTTTTGACATAGCAGGCTCACTTTTCTTTAAACAAGTTGTTTCATTAAAAATTATATCTAATTAAAATTTAATGAAAAAACATATCAGCAAATAATCTGAAAGATTGAAGTGTACACGGATCATATATATTATTAATAATTTTCTTCGTGCATCTTGGTTTTTGGTATACAATATCATTGGTACACATACGCTTGAATGATTTATATAACAAGTTCAAGCCAAACTTTTACTCTAAATGTTTCAAACGATTCGGTTCAACATTTTACTACTCGAAATTCCAGATTTTCTTTTATTCTTTCTTCAATATAAATATCTGATTTCTTTGGGATATCTTCAGAAGTGATTCAGATTTTTTACAGATACACACACAAAAAAAAGACTTAAAACGGGTAGAAAAATACCTGAATTAAAGGGTTAAGTAGAAAATAAGTCTTAAAACTGGTAGAAAAATACCTCAATTAAAGGGGTATGTAGAAAGATTCTTAGGTGTGAGGCAGAGATGGGAAATATAGTTACTTTTGATTAACAGGTTACATCGTTCCACACTTGTACAGGTAACAGGTTCCAACAACCTGTTATTTTTATAACATATAACTAATCGCTGTGTATGCAGTCAACGGATGTTTTAATTAGAAGCCCTTTTAAACAAAACGTTTGGAATAATTTTTTGACATAATTATAAATGCTGTTTTCTATTGAGATGAATTAAAATTAGTTTGTGATTAAAAACTTAATTTTAGCAAGGCAAAAACTTACCTGGTTATGATACTTTTAATTTCATGCATTTTTAGCGTTTTCTGACACTAAAAACGTGTTTTTCCATTTATGGTGGTTAAAACATTGAAAATTCATAAAATTCTAAGTATCATAACTCAGTAAGTTTCGATCATAAAAGAATACATTTTTACTGTTTCACTTGTTAGAACATGGAAAAACGTTTTCTAAATAAACTTATAGGACAGAGGCATTGTATAAAATTTGCAATTTCTTACCTATTTGAAAGTAATTATTGTAATGTAAATTGATCTTTATGTGATGCAGAACAAAATGTGAAACATTTTTGCAATTGGAACTATACCTTTAAAACTAATGGTTTAGAAATTAGTTATTGGTAAACGATAAGAGATACCCTGTATAATAATTAACACAGTTTTAACAACACGATTTCTAATACCCCCCCCCCCCCTCAAAAAAAAGAAATAATCATGCATACAGCATAGATTATGAAGCACTTTCCAACACATTCAGAATACCGTAGCAAAACATCACAATTGGCAAAGGTGGAAGATGGCGTCATGATGAACAATTTGGAAAACGCATAATGCCTTTGAAAACACGATTTCTGCCATTACCATGAAGAGACATTAAAATATAAAATTTTTTTGCAGCCCCGTATATGATCTACAGATATGTATGCATACTACATAGTATGCAAAAGTTCAGTAAAACGTATAATACATTTTAAAATTTCCGCTCAGCAAGTTCAACCAATAAACGAATGCTGTTTAGAACTGTTGTTCGACCTTGTATATGATCTGGATACACACCAAGTAATATTTAAAAAATAGTTAAATTTTAAAACGGATACCGCAATTGAAAACGCTCTTCCCAATTGAAAGCAATTAATGTTCGTGGCTTCAAAAGTTCAATTATTGCTCATTTTCTTCTATATCCAAATACTTTTGTTTGTTCCTGTAAATAAACGATAAGTTCTATGCACACCCTATTCTATAGTTAAAACCTTGTTGTACACCTCTGTGATTTATATCAATTTCAATATGTTTTAAATACTATAATATCATTAAAATACACAGCAAACGAGTTTTCCCCATGTACCGTAATGTAACGGAATTCTTTTGAGTGGTCCTGTAAATGAACCAAATATGCTATACACACTTCCTTTACAATACCGAACATTCCATACTAAACAAAAATAAGATCTATCCATTTCATGGCAATCGGACTAATATTTACACGAGTTAAAGCAAGGACAGACAGACAATCTGAATTCATAAATTCTTTTCAACTGCGTTGGAAAGTATTAAAAAAGAGATATTTGATCCCTGACTTCATAGCAGCCATATCTATCAACACATATTCAAAGCTAATTTCACAAGAACACAAAAAAATTATTTATATGGGGCATTCTCACAATCTTTTTACTTTAATGTCCCTGAATAATATTTTTTTATTTAATACGCTTTTTTGTGTTTTTTTTTATTTCATATACTGAGGAACATCCCATTGCATGATTGCATAACAATATTAACGAGATAAATAAGTTTTGGACGATGTTGAGGGGGGGGGGGGGTCCAAATACCAGGAAAACTCATCTACCGTCCCGTGTCCCTGATGCTGATTTTTAAGTTTGGAGCTGTCTGGATAAAATTGTTTCAATAAAAACAATTCGATGTAATTTTTTTCTGACACTGGAACTATTGTTTTATATAAATATGTAGCTACAAATTAACCTGTACACATTTTTAGGGTTGTTATTATTTTTTAAACTCTGTCCCTGGGTTTTAGATTCCTTACCATCCCTCTTCTAAAATTATACAGAAAATTATTTCAGATGCAGCCACAGAATTTCTTTCAAGTTTTTTCTCATGCAGAAGTATGCTAAAGAAATAGTCTAAAATTCTTTGGCAGGGAATTTACTGTAGAATTTAAATGAGCATTTAAATATCAATTTCAAGCATTGTGGCTTTATTGGCAGTCTCATGCACCGTCCCCAAGGTGTATTCCTGCACTTTTCGAGGTAAATAAAAAAAAATAATAATAATTTAATCCAATGTTAACAACTGTTTCTAAAAATCAATGAACATTGTGGCTATCACTTAGTCTTAACATCATTTTCATAAAAATAGGTGGTAATTTTCCTTAACATTCCATCCTTACCGTCCCCTTTTTTACCATTTCGTCCCTTTTTTCCAATACCATCCCCTTTTTTTACCTTACCGTCCCTTGTTTAACACCCCTTTAAGACAATGTTATATAAAAATTCTGTATTAAAAGTATTACATTGGTATTATTTCTTGCTTGAATGTCCTGTGGGTACTATGCAAATTCATTATAAGTAAAAATTTAGAAGAAAATAAAAAGTTATAGGTGTAAAATGGTAAGGAAAATTAAACTCGCAAGTTTAACTTAAACCTCAGTTAAATGAAAAAATTTTCGCTGCTGACCATTTTTTCTTTATTTTGAATCATTAAGGCATTCGTCTATCAGATTAAAATGTTATTTTAGCAAGTTTAATTTCGCCAGATTTTTTTCCCGAAAGTCAAAAGATTGTGAGAATGCCCCATATACTTTTAATCAAATGCAATTCATCCAAACAAATTTCGTTCGTAAAAATATGTTTTTCAAATTTATTACAACTGTACTAAAATTAAGTTTTATCACAAATTAGAGGAGGCTATTTTCTTTCTTTTTTCAGCAAATAAAAACAATGACAAAACAAAAATAATAAAAAAAAACTTTGTCAAAAAACAAAATTTATAGCGCCGGAACCCCTCTCTCCCCCACCCCATCCCCTAAAAAGAAATCAACTCCATGAGTACGTAGTAAAAACCCTTCAAATATTCAAATAAACCACCAACGCAAAACGCTCCATTCCTTCCAAAAACACGAAGAGTAAATAAACACTCTTAATCAAATGTCATTTCACTCGGACAAAATTATCCATTCAGATAAATTTATCATCAGCGTATTTTTTTTAATTTAAAAGACTGTTGTACCAAATGTTTCGAAATAAGCAAATGTTATATTGACCGCAGAAAATTTTAACAGATAAATAATTGCAAAGATGTTCTATTATCTCTCTTTATTCAAAAGCTTACTAAGCGATAAAACGATAATTTATGTGCCCTTCCAAGGGGGCCACTTTTCTAGATTTGGCAGATACCCGTCACGTGATATATCGTAGCATTTCGGGGAGGGGGTATGAACAAAATTAGGAAATATAACAAGGCGAATCTGTTTGAAGCTTTTCGATAGTTTACGAAGGGTTTGCCAAAATTTAGAAGGTGTTCCATGGTGATAAATGTAATATAAGGATGATATAAGGATAAGGCCTTAGTTAATGAAAAAAGGAGTTTAATGATTCTAGGTTATAGTTTTACATATTAAATAGAAATTATATTTACAAGTACGGGAGGGTAGGGGGTTTTTCTGCAGCATACGCGCTCACAGAATCGTCGAGATTCCATATCGGCCTCTGCTCTCGTCTAGAGCGAGAAAGATACGTGTAACATCAACCGCGTCAGAATGAAATCTGCTCTCGGTTGTCACTCGTTTCCAAGCGAAGAGAATGCAAACTGCATATCAGCAAATTCAGTAACATCTGCTGTTCTGCGGTAACAAGTTCTCATGGAAAAGTGCTGACCATATCTGTTGCTATGAGTAGGGTTTTATGGGAATCTAAAACCACAACTCACACTCGGCCATCTTGTCCGCTTGTCGACCTCGACAGCGCGTTAAATAAGCAACAAGATATGTCAAAAAACAAAAAAAAAATACTATCTAAAAATAATTAAGATCCAAAGGAAAAAAAAACTGTCATTAAATAATTAAGGAAATTGAGCTAAATAATAATAAAAAAAATTAATTCTAAATTTTATGGAAATGAATGCTGAGCTGCCGTGGGATATCTCCAAAAAAACAAACAAAAGAATAAAAAAAAAGTCTCAGGATAACATCAATTTGCGTCATGAGACCGTCTTTCTCATGAGCCATCATCAGGGATGAAAAATATAATCTGAAAGGCCGTCTGCCCATTATATTATCATCAAGAAAGCATACTAAAATCTGCCTCATCTTAGGTAGAATTTCGTAAAAAAAAAACATCTTTATCCCAACGTCATTCGGGAATAAAAAATAAAAAAAAAGAGGTTTGCCTCGTCTAAGCAAAAAAAAAAAAAAAAAAGGATTTCCCACCAAAAGGTTTTTTTTTTTCGACAGCTAGCTCTTACTTCTGTAGAAAAAAATATGCGATGGGGGGGGGGGGGTAAAACACATACATATATATAGCAATTCAATAAAAAGTTTACACATAAAATACAGTTTTAAAAATACAAATGCAGTTTTAAAAGTATAAATACAACAATATTCTTTTTCTTCTTGTCAAAAGTGAGTGTTAAAAAAAAATAATAAAGTCCTGTGTAGATAGTCATCTTAAATAAAGTTGTTGTTTACGCAACATAAAAAAAAGCACGTGTTGCGAAACAGGCAAATGAAAAAAATAATGCACCATTTGCAGTCCGAGAGAAAGATAACTTGCCATGCGCAAAAAAAAAATCACCGCATGGGTTCAATAAAAAAGTTTTGAGCAGTTATATATCGCTCAGAGATTTAAAAAAAATGTTGAACAGAGCTTCGAAAAAAAAAGGCACATAAATTCTGTTAATATAAGCTGAAAAAATAAAGAATCTGTTACATATTCCACAAACTAAGAATAAATAAATAAATAAAAAAAACACTGTTGATAAAAATGCTTGGTACGCGATAACTTCTTTAAAAAAAAAGCACTTGAAGTTTATCGCACTGAAGAATGGCATGACACACAAAAATACGAAGAAGAAAAAAACGTTCTGTGTTTAAGATTTCCATCAATGATTGGACTCTTGAAATGGTGAGTTACACTGGTAAACACCTCATTCTAATGTTTCGTCCAGAAAAAAAATAATCGTGGATGCTTGCTGCAATCATAAAAAAAACGAAGATATTGAAATAAAGTTACTAAGAAAGTCACAGATAGTAGCAGTCTATAGTCTGTACGATATAAATGTTCTCAGGAATAAGCCGATATAGGTGTAAAACACAGAATATATAAAAACACAGTTAAAAAAAAATAGTAGTAATAATAGAAAACGCATTTATGATAAATTCGTTGCTTGCACTAGTCACCTATATACGTGAAGCATATTTCTTTTTGGAAATTTAAGTCTACTTTTTCTCTTTCTCGTTGATGACTTCACAAAATGTCGGCGTATAAAAAATAAAAAAGGAATGATAAGGACACGCAGAATTTCGGTCCAATTAGTAACGTCACTCGAATCTCGAGATGGTTGGGACGTATGGTACGCTGAATGCTGATAAATGAGTCCGTTGGCAGACGTAAACAGTAATAAATAGATGGTCAATAAGACGAGCACAGTCATGAACATCTTGTAGGATAAGAAATTTAAATCGTAGAAAAAGCAGTCTTGCGAGATGTTTCTGATATGCTGAGTCAATCACTGGGTCAATTTCTATGTCAGTAGGAATATTTTCCTTCGAAAAGTCTGTATTTACTCTCTGCGGTTTTAGATCTTGGGGGAAAGAATTTGAAACAAATGTTTCCGTAGTGCATCTTGCGTCGGGAAATGCAGGTACATAGGATTTATCTTGAGATTTCGTTGCAGATACATTATCAGACACAGTAATGCAGCTTATAAAAACGCTTGTGGGTGGAGATTTAGTTAAAGTAGCGCCGTTTTTGTCGCATGTGAGAGTACCCTGAAATATGACATCTGTCCCTATGATAAGTGGCATGGGCATCTGAGAAGACCTAACTACGTAAACAGAAGTAGAAAAAGTATTATCGTCTATTTGTATATTGGTAAAAAACGATCCTATAGGTTGAATAACACGGTTACCGATGCCCGACAATTGCACAGTTGCTCCGGTGAGGGGGGGAGACCCAATTTGTTCATAAATGTCTTCTCTCAGTATCGTCAGTGAGCTTCCAGTGTCCAAGATTGAATTGATTTGTAAATTAAAAATTTTTACAGGTTTCTGCATGCGCGGATGAGAATGACACATTTCTACTACGTGGATTTGTTCGTCTCTGCGTGGTGACGTCTTGCGTGAAGGGGAGGTGCCTTGAGTCGAACGCTTGCGTTCTGGCGTTTGCTCTGTACACTGGCTGGAAACATGACCAAAACGTGCACATTTCATACACTTTTTCCCTTTATTTAAATGCACACAATGGGTAGATAGCTGTCCTGGGGCTAAATAATTCCAGCAAGTTAATTTTGCAGTTTTCTCCTTCTGGTTAATCTTAGGAGTGTTGGGTGTAGTCGGTGACATTGATTGATAAAATTTAGAACTCTGTTCACAAATTCGTTCGAAAATTTGGAGCTTGTTTTTAAATTCGGCAAGCGTGGCGCACCCGAATAATATAGCTTTATTATGTGGTGTATCGTTAATCCCATTAATTATATAGTGAATTAAAGATATATCATCGATGTTTCCTCTTTGTGCTATTTCTTTCATTTTCAAAAAATATTCCAATAGTTTTTCGTTCGGGCGGCAGCCTCTAGCGGCTAGTGATTGATGTATCTGGGCGGACGAAGCTGATTGTCCAAATTCGCGAAACAATGCTTCTTTGAGCGACGTATATGAAGAAATGTTATTTTCACTACGTACATACAATAATGCTAAACTTTTTAATGCCCGCTCAGCAAACGCAAATTTCTGTATGTCGGACAGTTGAAATGAATGGGCCGGAGATTCAAATCTCTGAAACCATGTTTGAACGTTTTCCGTTTTATCACCACTAAACGGTGTAATTAACCTTCAGACTACCAAAAAAAGTATATGCAAGAACTACCATTCGGGTCCATTGGACCCATATGTAAAATATATAGGATTTCAAAATATACAAAACACCCATTTATCTACAATGAATATATTTGTTATTAATGCACCTTATACAATAGATAAAAGTGATATATATAGTAATAGAGTAAGAAAGTAACACATACAGTAAGAAAGTAATATATATAGTATATTATAATGACTACAAAACGTTTTTCATCATAATAAAATTATTCTGTACATGAAGTACAAATAACGACGGAATGTTCTCCGCAAACATTTTTCGTACACTTCTTGCATAATGTTCGTGTTTTTCGATCTTTTTTAGAGGGACAAATATGACATCTTGATTTTTTTCGTGGCGGTTCAAAACTATTTGCGTAAAGTTGTTCTGAAGTAGAGGTTGAGACGGCGATACCTCCTTCACCTACTAATTCTTCTGCAAGTTGAATAATGAAATTCCGCCTTTTTTTCATTTTCGGATCACATTCAGCATTCAGTGACAACCATATTATGTATGCATTCATCGCACTTATATCGATCATATTATAAAATACAATCAAAGGCCACCGACGTGTCATGCGTTTCACACTATATGCTCTTACCATTTTGTCCATCGTATCTACTCCGCCTTTGGTTTTATTATAATCTAGGATTATTTGTGGCTTTTTTTCTAAGCTGTTGTCAATATCATAAGTGTTATGCATTGTGCTTAGCAAAGTAACAATTCTACCTTTTCTGGGACAGTAAGAGATGATGGTCGCCTTCTCTTGAAACCCAAATAAAGTAGAATATACAGAACGATGTTTTGGATTTGTGAACACAGCGGGTAATTCAGGTTTATTTTTTCGAATTGTTCCAATAAGAGATAATTTTTTTGAAGTAAGATGTGTTGCTAATGCATATGACGTAAAAAAGTTATCACATGTAATATTACGACCAGAATTTTCAATTTCCTTCGTCAATCTTTTAACTACATTTTCTCCCTGATGAGATTCTCTTACTTCATTTTTGCCTGTATATAGTTCCAGTTTCCAAGCATACGATGTTACGCTGTCACAAATAACCCAGAACTTCAATCCATACTTTCCAGGTTTAGATGGCATATACTGACGGAAAGGACATTTTCCACGAAAAGAAACTAATTGCTCATCGACAGTCATAGACCAATTAGGAATATAAGGGTCTTGTAAATAGCTATTCCACAATTCAAAGCATTCTCTTATTGGCTCTAATTTATCAGTTGATCTTCTTTTACGCCTCTCAGCAGCATCATCAAATCTTATGACACGTAATATACTTGTGAATCTATTGCGACTCATAATGTCCCGAAATATTTGTCTTCCATTTTTTATGCTCCAAAGTTCGCTTACTGTTTCATTTTTCGATTTATATACTCCAATAAGTAATAAAAGTCCGATGAATTTTTTAAGTTCTATAATATCTATAGGTTTCCACTCTTTATCGAATACTCTATTGCCTTCCGCGTTTGTCCATTTTACTATAATTTCCAAAAGTCTTTTTCGGAAATAGATAAGAAATGAGGATGATATGGAATCCACTTCACGATTTGCAAATCTTGAAGGTCCAGATTTTTCACGTAAAATATTGATTTCAGTACGTCTTCCTTGTGGTCTGGCAACTTCATTCTTATACCAGATCTGTGAATTATTTTTGGAAACAAAAGTAGAATTTGAAGTACTTGTGGTTGCTACATTTACTTCATTGGAATCATTATCAGATTCTGAGTAGGAATCAGAAATTTCATTATGTATTTCAACATAATCTACTTCACCTTCATCAGACGACAGATTTTCATCATCGGTGTCGAATTCTATATCGTCCGGATTTTCCATAATTTTTTGAATTTCCTCTTGAGTCAATACTTTTTTTCTGTTCATCTTCAATTCAGTTTTTAACAAAAAATAAGTTAGGAAATAAGAAAATGATGAATATTTGTAAAATAACAAAGCACGTACAAACTACACTTATTACTTGTCTTCAAATATCAAGTCCTATTTTCAATGAAAAGACTCAAAAACATCAATAGACACCATTCGCTCACTAACTGTGTCTGTTGATAAATGACTCTCTGAACCAGAAGTAACCTTTTATATATAGAGCACGAAGTTTACTAGATCAGTCTAGAATGTTCTCAAAACTTCATTATAAAGTCGCCAAATTTGGCGAGATTGGCGCTAAAAATCCATCGCCAAATGGGCGATAAACAGCCAATTATGGTAACCCTGTTCCTCCTCATGATTTATGGCAACCCTAGAAAAAGAAAGCAACAGTATATTACGTTTGTTTTAATGTTGGGTCCAATGGACCCGCGTGGTAAACAATGAAACAAATTAAAAATAGGTAAAAAATTTCGAACAATATTTTAATCGCAATTGCATATACATAGAGGAGACAATTGCAGGAAAAGTCATGTAATCGCGAAACTTTGAATGCTATTTTTCATGAGAAAAATTTACATTAAATATTGCTGTCGGGTCCAATGGACCCGTCTGGTAGACGGAAGGTTAAATGATCAATGTCATGGAAAGAAATTGTCTGTTTGGGCGCGGAGTGTGTACAGTGTACACGCGCCTGGTCTGGCTGTACTGTCAAAGGGGAAGATAAACCAGTGCTTCCACTACTATTGTGACTATCATTAAATTCTGTATCCGATTCGGAAATTGCCGTAAACGTGTCTTTAAAAGCCGAAATATCAACTAGTGCACTTAAAATACGTTGCCCTATATCTTCCTTTGATCCATGGATGTCAATGGATAAGATATTAGCAATAGTAATCAATTGTATCTGATCGTAATCGTCCAAAATTACTTTGAGTTTATTTTCATACTCATCGCTTTTGTCAGTAAAAGAAAAACCTTTAAATTTCCTTAAATTCGCTCTATTCTGGCGATTTTTATCGCAACCAAATATAAATTCATGCAATAATTTGATTTTATCTGTTTTAGCCGATTTCAACTGGCTTTTAATAAAGTCAATTTCTTGTAATTCCATATTAAAAGCAAGAAAGGAAAGAGAAAAAAAAATAAACTTACTTCAAAAGGAGTTATCCAATTGAAAAATAAATTCCTCGCCACGATATATTGAAGTAATCCAATTAATGATCCGTAGAAAAAAAATATGCAGTCGAAGATTCATTCCTTGTACAGCGATAACTATCTTGCACAAATAAAAATAAACGAGCTTCAACCAGATGGCTAAGGGGATGAATCACGTCTGCTAGAATACGAATGTTGATAACGGGACTGAGAAGGAAGTTCTCCAATTCTGATCGGTAATAAAGCCTAGGGGATTTTACTTTTTAAATTCGTTTTGGATTCAAATCGGCCTAGAGCCCACATGTAATATAAGGATGATATAAGGATAAGGCCTTAGTTAATGAAAAAAGGAGTTTAATGATTCTAGGTTATAGTTTTACATATTAAATAGAAATTATATTTACAAGTACGGGAGGGTAGGGGGTTTTTCTGCAGCATACGCGCTCACAGAATCGTCGAGATTCCATATCGGCCTCTGCTCTCGTCTAGAGCGAGAAAGATACGTGTAACATCAACCGCGTCAGAATGAAATCTGCTCTCGGTTGTCACTTGTTTCCAAGCGAAGAGAATGCAAACTGCATATCAGCAAATTCAGTAACATCTGCTGTTCTGCGGTAACAAGTTCTCATGGAAAAGTGCTGACCATATCTGTTGCTATGAGTAGGGTTTTATGGGAATCTAAAACCACAACTCACATAAATGTACTAGGCGTTTTGAAAGAAATATTAAACGAAACCCTTTGTGCGATCTATGATCACACTTGCTCCCTTGTTTAAGTTGTCAGGGCCTTATATTTATTATACATTAAAATATGGCGGCCATCCATAAAAAAATCGACAGAACCTGCCTCTAGCCCCATAAAACGATTACGTTTATCAATACGAAATTTGCGTGGGCTATTACAATTTGGTTACGAGTTATAAGTGTTTGTGGTTACCGAGCCCTAATAATCACGCTATACTAAAATTTAGGGGGCTTCGGTTAAAAAACCCGACAATGTCCCTTGTAAAATTATGTCGCATTGTCGACGTACACGGAAATTTCAACGCGCTGGGCAAGGGATCGAAACGCCATGACCGAAATATCCTGCTCCCTTCATTCACAGCTTACATGTACCCAGATACCTTACAAATTATAAAATTTATGTTTTAAGGAGTCTCAGGACTCTTAAAAAAAGAAAAAAAAAGACCATTTTCAACATTTAATATCTTAAACTGTATTTGCTTTTAAAACACATTTTTTATTGGGAAGAAGGATATAAGTATGTTCTTTCATTTCATGTATTTAAAAGATTGCAAGATGCAGAAATAGCATTTACGGGGGGCTCTAAAGTGTCAGACATTTGATGGGCAGAAAATTCGTATGACAGCTTGCGCACAGGATTACAAGATAAATTTTGCAATTAGAATGAAAATTTTGATGCCTTCTTATACTTCATATTGTAATAATTACCCTAAACCTAAATAAACCTGTATTTTCAGCATTTTTATATTTTTAATAGAAAATTGTATTTTCTAGTACAAAATTTTGAAAATTTCCACAGTATAATCATCTAAAAAAATATTTTTTTTAAACAATAAAAAGGAAATTTTAGGTTCAGTTTATTCAGACTAACATGAAACATATGTTTTAAAAATTTCATGAAAAAATATTTTGAAATGTTTGAGATATCATGCGCGTTATGCCCAAAAACGTCATTTGGAGAAAAATGACTTGAAAGTTAAGGAAACGCTGCTTCAGCTATTGAGCGAGTATAATTCTAAAAGTCATAACTTCTGTTTTAATGGGAATTTCAAGGAAACAATTATATCAAAATGTTCAGAAAAAATAGGAGTTCAACATCTAAAAAAAAATCAAAATTTCGAAAATTTAAAAGCTTTTAGAGTCTTGAGACCCCTTAACACAATAAGGAAAATTAAAATTACACCATTATTCTTTAATATAAAATAAATCTTATGTAAAGTTCAAAACATCTTAGCTTACAACCTCTACTTCAGTCGATGCAAATGCCATGCAATTCTTAAAACTATTTCTTTGAATTAATAAAATAGGCAACTTGAAGACATTTTAATTGAAAAGAAACAACGCTAGGCGGTAAAGAATGCATTTCGATATCTTCCAAACGAAGTCTCTTATTCACGAGAGTAGATTATGGCACCGATTGCATAAATCTATCTTGTTAATCGAAAATTATGCAAGTTCAATGAAGACGTGTTTCAGCTGACCCCGTTTTCAGGCGCAGGTTCGTAAAGCCAAAGGTCGGCGACACAAATCACCCGACAAGGTAAAAACCTTGCGAGGAACGGATCTCTTGAACTGCATTGTTTCTTTTGGTAATAAAGGCTTTTGTCTTTTGTTATTCTCGCTTTCGTTTTCAAAGACCATTAAAACGAAGCTATTTTATTTACACTTTCTTTTTTAACCTTTTAACACTTTCTAGCATTGGTAAAAAATGTTTAGGATAGGACAGTACTGAGCACTCGATACTCGAACTACTCGACCAATACCGAGTAGATGCAAGAATTTCATTTTTTAATCATATTTGAATTCAGAGGAATTTATAACTGATCTGTAAAAAGTTATTCAAATATAAATGTGTAATATATTCAATAATTCATAAAAACTATTTACTCAGTAAGTACAAATATATCTACAAAATATAGAAAAAGGAAGAAACCCCCTTGTAAAATTAATGCAGATTAAAATTAACAAGCGGGGATGACCGAGCTATGCTCGGCCAAAATTAGCTTTGTGTTCAACACGATATAATATTTTCATTGTATCATAATAAGATTTCTCTCTAGGGAATTTTCAACTGTGTTATCCGTTACCTAACTCAACTAAACTTTAATATACTATGCTGTATATATATACAAATATGTAGATCATATATGGGGCCCCGTAAAATTTTTTAATACTTCTCTTCTATGGATAGTATTTGAAATTGTGTTTCCAAACGTGTTAAGAAATTTTCAATTTTTTTTTCTTATTTTATTAAACGGGGCAGTTTTGTTACAGATCTTCTGAATATGTTGGAAAGTGTTTCAACCTATATGCTTGACCCATGACTTTTCTTTCTTGTCTATGGTACACACCAACTTTTCTGTAAAAGCCAAAATGTGGTACTGGATCGAGAGTTCGTGGACAATATTTACATTTCGAAAATCATATGTCTATACATTATAATGAACTATTAGTAGTATAATACGTAAATAGTATTTTTAATCATTACTAACAATTTAATATTTACTGTGTGAATGATATAAGCCTTATCAAATAAAAGAGGTTTTTCCTGAAGATGAGATGAAACGCCACAGATCAGATTTGCAATATTCTACACTAATATTGGAGTTAGTAACAAGCAAAAAAAAATGTACAAGCCTTATGTTTTCTTTTGTTGTATCAGATATAAAAAACAATCGCGAAGTCATTTTTTATTGAGTACCCAAATTGGAGTACCACTGTTCTATGATCATAAGAAAAAAATATTCATGAAAATGAGCGATTTCACGTTTTTGAAAGATTTAAATAATTTGTGCTGTCTTGAATGCGATTTGACAATTTTTGGACCTATATCGGTCTGTTTGCGCGTGAGAATTTTATTGGCACTGAAACACAAGAACTAAATGCATGAAACTTCATATTTCGTTAGACCGTAGTTTAAGTTGGTAGTTATTATATTTTTAGCGTATATCACCCAAAAGCTATGCTGCTTGCCGTCTTTTTCGCGATCAGCATGACAGTTACATATTTGTACCTATTGGATTGAATTGCACTTTTTACTTTTGATCACGCTACAGAGGCGTGCTCTATGGAAGGTACTCGCTGCCGCTCGCCATTACGTCAAATCGCGACAAAATACTTCATTTGGCGAGTGAACGATCGATTTGACTCGCCAAATTGCGAGTGCTCAATTTTTGCTCCTTTTTATATGATGCATGTGTGTGTCAGTACAGGCGACTGTCTTATTCGCGTTACTGTGTGATTGATGTCACTTATCATGTTCAATCGCATCGTACCATTTACGTTACTCTATTTTAGGTAGATTTCGTATGAAATACTACCTATTATATTCTCCCCTATGTTGGAATTTCTGAAATATTTTTGCCGATCTACACCGATCATGACCCCTAGAATCCAAAACCACCCACCAGGGTCAAAACTAGGGGGGAGGGCTGAGGGGGCACGTGCCTCGGGCGCCGCTTTAACAGAAGGTGAAGGGGGCACCAAAATGAAGATTTTGTTTTACGTTTTATACAAGAATATATATATATACGAAATTTGTATAAAAATGTCTCGGAGCCGGAAAATTTAAAAGGAAAACTGAACCAAATGTATTAAATTTTACAAATACTAGATAAAAAGATTCATTTACAGTACAAAACTGAAATGAATAATAATAAAAAAAAAGAACTGTTCTATTAGGCTTTTTTCATTGTCCCATTCCAAAAGTATCATGTCTATGCTTTTGCCTACTATCTTTTAAATCACTTCCTGTGTAGGAGACCGTTTTTCAAGGTCAGTCTCCATTGGGGGACACTGTCCCTATTGGTAACTACCCAGCGCGAAGCGACCCCTCAGTCTGACTTTTCTATTAGATAAAAAAATTCCATGAAAGCTGTTTGTTTGTTTTCCTGTTTTCCGCTGAGCATCAGCTTCCTTTTTTTTTCTTTTCTGTCTTGCCATGGGCGATGAGTGCCCGCGACAATAAAACAAACGGGAGGGGGAATGCACAAAGTAAAATTCTTAGTAAAACCCTTTTTTTTTTTAGACATCGACCTCATTTAGCCTATACAAAAAAAAAAGTTTCAAATGATTAAAATACAATTTAGTTCCTTTTGATTCCGTTTTCAAGGTTTTAATGAATCAATGTTTGACAAAGCTGATTACGTAGCTCAGTTTTATATATTTTAAATTTAAAAAATAAGTTGTCTATTAGGTACTTAGTAAAATTCTTTTTGTAAATTTACTTTGTAGTGGAAATAAGTTGTCTATTAGATACTTAGTAAAATTCCTTTTGTAAATTTACTTTGTGGTGGAGAGGGGGGGCGCCAAAATCCATGTTTGCCCCGGGCGTCAAAAAGGGTAGTTTCGGCCCTGCCACCCTCAGTAAAAAACTTTATATATATGTTACCAGCCAAACCCGATTTTAGGCCAAACTAGATTAGCCTAACGCGCGTAGGATAAACTAGTTTTTCCTAGGCCAAACTAGTTTATCCTAATGCCCATAGGATAAACCAGTTTTTCCAAGCCAAACTAGTTTATCCTAACGCCCATAGGATAGACTAGTTTTTCCTAGGCCAAACTAGTTTGGCCTAACGCTCATAGGATAAACTAGTTTAGCCTGCTATTCTTTGGTCAGAACTAATTTATCCTTGGCCGATCTAGTTTATCCTAGGTCAATTATATTTGGCGTGATTTTATTGATCCCAAAGACCGCCCCGGCGCCAAACTTATAATTTATCCTAAGCCGATCTAGTTTATCCTAGGCCAATGCAATTTGACGTGCTTTTATTGATTCCAACTACCGCCAACTATTGCCGTCACCCCTGTATAATATATTTTATTCCATGGGGAGCGGGATGCTGCCGCCCCTTTGTTCTCCATTTCACAGACGTCGGTAGTTACGAAATATGTTCCATGTGACAAATGTGTGCTGGAGGATCAAAGAATGGGATGAGAGGTTATCATAAAATTTAGGAGAAGAAGAATTTAGAAGATTGATTAATAATGTACAGTATAACCTCGAAAATCCGGCGTCGTCGGGACCGGGACTTTGCCGGTTTATGAAAATTCCAGATTTCTGAAAGAATATCAAATGTACTTCTGATATTCTTAATGGAATGGTGCATTTATTCATAATTAATTCAAAGCCAAGTGATATTTATGTGAGAAAAAAATAAATATTATAAAAACATGGATTTTGTCTATGGTACATCAATTCCAATAAACAGTGAAATCAATTCTTATGTAATTTCCGAAACATGGATATCAATTTCATTTGTTTAAATTTTTGCCGTTCTTTAACAACTTTTTCTTGGATTTTATGAGTGATCAATATCGATTTCTGAAATATAGTTTTGTTCCTCTAAAGCATGCATAGAGTAATTTTTTTGTCAAACATATACATTTTTCAAGTGACATCTTTTCTTCTGCCGTTTCTTCGTCCTCCTTCTCCTGTGCTGCTACTATAGCGTTATCGGCGGTTCTATTTAGCACAGCTTGAGCGATCTCAGCATCTCTAATCCATCTCCTTCGATCTCGAAATGTTTAATTCGTAAACAATTTGCAATTTTTCTTTTTCCCATAAGTTGGAAGAATAAAAAAAGGGAGAGATGGCCTTCGTTGCCAGATTTTTGAAATTGCTTAATTTCTGAATGCCGGATTTTCGAGGTCACATTGTATTAGTATTTCAAAGTAAAAAATGAAACAACTAGGACAAAATAAAAAGGGCAGAATAAATAAAAATGAAGCTTAAAAATTTTAAAGATTTTTAATTTTGTGTGCTGGGAGAGGGCGAAGGGGAGGGGGAAAGATTTTTATTGTATAAAAATTAAAATTGTGATAATAAATATGTAACGACATTAGGAAGTTATCGTAACTCATTTAAATGCGCGCTTCAACTCCCACTTAATTTAATTGAAAATATTTCAACTGCGATTTATTTAATTGCAGTATACAACTAAAATATATTATTTGCAATTGAACCTACTTGCAATTGAATTCAATTGAATTTTAATTAGTTGCAGCTTACTTTTAACCTTTAATCACTATTAAATCAAATGCACTTATATATTATTAAATAAATTTATTATTTGAATAGAAATATAATTGAATGTTGCTCATAACTGCAAAGTTATGCTGCTCAGAACAAAATCTTAAATTAAATGATTAGTATTAGAAATAATAATATTTTTCGAAGTTCAATTGTATTATAAATAAAAACAATCAGTTAATAGAATAATATTTATTATAAGAAAATTGTTACTTCTGTTTATTTTTTGTGCTAAAAATAAGTTAACAAGTAGGAAAATTAAGAATAATTACCAAACTTGCAAAAAAATCTTATTTTTCGTTGAATTATATGTATCTCGAAATTAAAAGCATTTAAACCTCAAAAAGCTCTTTGTTTTAAGGAAATGCATTAAATGCAAACCACCGTAAAGTTATAATATTTCCTCACTCTAATTCTCTACCCCCCCCCCCCCCCACACACACACACACACACTTGATAATATATCTGAACCCCCCACTTCGCAGCAGCAATGGAATAGGTGGAAACATTATAAATATATAAATGTTAATTGTGGAACAATAGCGATTTAAAAATACGTTCATTAAAAAAAAAGTTGGGCTGGGGAAAATGTTACTGATATTTTTACTGAACAAACCAGAGATCCTGCCGGTCCAAGTGATTTTCATATGAGCTGGGTTGGAAAATGAACTGAAAATTTCTGCCTGTGCAGACCTGAAGAAGAATGCACTCCAGTTCCGACTTAAGCCGGAAAAAAGTGATTCCTAGTTCATCTCGGTCCGAACCTCTCAAAGAAAGTTATCCCTAAACCAACCCCGGACTGAGTGTCGGAAAGGAAAATTGGATGGGCCCGTAAAGACCCTTACATCAAATAACCAAAAGACTAACTCGCAAAATTTTGTAAGTTTGGACGCTAAATTTCTATTATATACTTAAAATAAATAAATAAAACGAGTTTTTAGTGAATTTTGCTCACTTCCATAGATGTATTTGAGTTGAGCGGATTCGTTTGAAAATTTTTGATTTTGAACGTGAAATTGACTCATTTTTGAGAAATTGAATTTAAGTTTGAATTAGTTTTTTTTTTTTCTTTTTGTGAGAGTGCTCAACACTGGTTGGCATCAATTAAAGCGCGTCAAATTCAATCGGCATAGGATAAACAAGATTGGCCTAAGATAAACTGGAAGTTTGGCGCCGAAGAGATCTTTGGGATCAATAAAAGCACGCCAAATTGAATTGGCCTAGGGTAAACTAGATCGGCCTAGGATAAACTAGTTCAGACCAATGAATAACAGGCTAAACTAGTTTATCCTATGAGCGTTAGGCCAAGCTAGTTTGGCCTAGGAAAAACTAGTTTATCCTATGGGCATTAGGATAAACTAGTTTGGTCTAGGAAAAACTGGTTTATCCTATGGGCATTAGGATAAACTAGTTTGGCATAGGAAAAACTAGTTTATCCTACGCGCGTTAGGATAAACTAGTTTGGTCTAGGCTAATCTAGTTTGGCCTAAAATCGGGTTTGGCTGGTAACATATATATTTCATTCATAATCACAATTTTTGACGGTGGTCGGTAATGTTTATTTAATGGCTATATATATATCTATATGTATGGGCAAAATCGGACCAAGACGATGGAAATTGGGAGGGGTTTTGTGAAAACTGAAAAAATCCCATAACTTCTTAATTTTTGTACACATCAAATCAGGTTAAAGTTTTTATTACTTCTAAAAATAGGGCCAAAAATTTATGTATAACAGATTTTTGATAAAATTAAAAATGGGCTCAAAGGGCGCAAAAATAGGGGTTTTTTTGAAAAAAATTTTAACTTCGTCAATTCTCAAGATATAAAATCCGCATAAATTTATTATAAATCTTCTTAATATTATCTACAACTTTTATATTGACAAGTTTTTGATAGGACCAATTCGTATCGCAAAAACATTAAAAGTGAAAAAAAAGGGGGTGGGTACGTGGGTTTGAATAAGAAAAAATTCATAACTTCGTCAATTCAAAAGATATAAAATCCGCATAAATTTATTATATATGTTCTTAATATCATCTACAACATTTATATTGACAAGTTTTTGATAGGACCAATTCTTACAGCAAAAAAGAATAAATAAATAAATAAATAAATAAATAAATATATAGCGGTTGAAGAAAATTATCATCGTATTCAGGGTGTATTCAAATCCAAACTGCTTATTTTCTGACTCATTTTTAAATTCATTTTTGTTCTCAAATGCATCCAATTGGTAGATTCTCTTATTCAGAAACTATATAATGTACCGTAATGATCGATTTTTTGATAGAGGTAGAATATATTTCAAAAAATGATGTCAAAGTGGGCATTTTGAACAGAATTTCCCAAAGCGATTGTGTTAGAAACGAAAAATATTGTCCTATTGAGAAAATAATTGTTTATAAATCAAGTTTCAATTAATTGAACGAAAAATAAAAACACAGGTCGCTTATAAATCACCTCAAAAATCACGTCAGCAAGTTTCATATTTTTTCTATTAAAAATGAATCTGAAAATGTGCCAGAAAATTTCGAGTTGTTGAGCATGGAAAAGTTATTTTTTTAAATACCGACTTAAAATGATTCTGATAAAACCATCTCTTATATAAAAATGAAATAAAAACTCGTCAAAAGTGGCCAGATAAAATTGTTAAAGTGGGTTTATCTCTAATCATGAGTTAGTTTTTGTTGTTGAAATTAGCATTAAACTTCGAAATTTACCTGCGCCTGTAGGCCGAGCCGGCAGTGATTTTTTTTTTTTTTTTTTTTTTTTAAATACCAACAAAATTTCAATTTAGCACCAGCTAAACTCACATCAGGGTTTGCTGAAAGCAATTACAAGTTTCCGATTTGTGGTCTTGATTCCTTTCATTTCTGATGTTTTACTTAATTTAAAAAAATTTTGATTGGCTTTTCAAAAGCAGGACACTGACTTTCCCTTTGCAAAATGTCGAACTGAAATCATTACAATTAAATGTTTAGAGGATCTTTCTTCTAATTAAAGAAAAAATTATAAAAAGTTTATCGAGAATATGTTTGAAGAAATCCAACATTTTATGTATGAAAATTACCTGGTTCGTGATAACAAAAAAGAACTTTCTGTATTAGAAAATTTAAAGAAAGATTACATCATAAAGCATTTCTTATGCAGTTTAAAGGAATGTTTCGTTCATTCAAGAAAACTAGAGAGATTGAATCTGTCTTGTTTACAAAATCTTTCGTTAGCAACGGATAAGGTCAAAACTATGGAATAAAAGATATTAAATCCATTTTTACTTTCATCTATCTTCAATAGAAGAAAGTATTGTAATTGTAATCGAAATTTTTTTCGTTTCAGGCGTCAGAGATCTGAAAAAATATGTTTATAGAAAATGTCTGTTTGTCCGTGTGTCCGTATGTCCATTTGTCTGTCGCCATTGTACCATCAACTAGTTGGATGTGCCAATCCCAAAACTTTCTTCTATCTCTTATACATCTTAATATTTCAAAACCTAGTTACACATGTTAATACTTCAATATTATTAGTTCAATACTATACCAACTTTGATTTTCATCTTAAATTTCTGCTCAAGTCAATTAAATGGACTAAACACGAGTTAATCTATATCATGATATTTGTTAAAATTATTAATTTTTCCTTATTCTGTCGTTATCAGCTGTTTGTGAATAGCCGGCATAGCAGGAAGCGAGTTCCCGCCGCTGCATGAGCCGCCGATGCTCAATAGAACTACGAAAAATCAAGAAAAGTATACAAAAATCGCTAGCACGGAGCCCCTTTACCGCGCAATATTTCCAAATTCAAGGAGAACCTGTTGGCCAAAGCCAAAAACAAGCATAAACATTTTGGTTCAATTGTATGCATAATTTTATACGCTGTTCGATGCTACAATAATGAAAATGGCACAGAGATCGGAATTATAGCGTCCCTTCTTTCGGAATTTTTTCAAGTTCAGGGAGGACTTGTTTGCCATAGCCAGAAACATGCACAAAAAATTTGGTTCAATTATATGGATAACTTCATACAATTTTCGATGGTACAATAATGAAAATGGTACAGACATCGCAATTATAGTGCCCCCTTCCCGCAGAATTTTTCCAAATTCAGTTAGGACCTTCGTGACATGACCAAAAATAAACACATAAAATTTGGTTCAATTCTATGCATAACTTCATACACTTTTCGGCGGTACAATACACAAAATGGCACAAAAATTGTACAAAAATCGCTATTACAGCGCCCTCTACGAGCGATTTTTTTACAAATTAAGGGAGGACCTCCTTGCCATAGCCAAGAACTTAAAATTTTTTTTTGGTTCAATTCTATGCATAACTTCATACACTTTTCGATGGTGCAATATTCAAAATCGCACAAAAATCGCTATTACAGCGCCCCCTAACGGCGAATTTTTTGCAAATTCATGGAGGACCTGCTTGCCATATCCAAAAACTTAAAATAAAAATTTGGTTTAATTCTATGCATAACTTCATACACTTTTGGACGGTACAATATTCAAAATCGCACAAAAATCGCTATTACAGCGTCCCCTACCGGCGAATTTTTTCCAAATTCAGGGAGGACCTGCTTGCCATATCCAAAAACTTAAACAAAAAATTTGGTTCAATTCTATGCATAACTTCATACACTTTTCGATGGTACAATATTCAAAATCGCACAAAGAACACATTTACAGCGCCCCCTACCGGCGAATTTTTTCCAAATTCAGGGAGGACCTGCTTGTCATATCCAAAAACTTAAACTAAAAACTTGGTTCAATTCTATGCATAACTCCATACACTTTTGGATGGTACAATATTCAAAATCGCACAAAAATTGTTATATCAGCGCCCCCTACCGGCCTTATTTTTTCCAAATTCCGGGATGACCTGCTTGCCAAAGCCAAAAACTTATAATAAAATTTTGGTTTAATTCTATACACAACTTCATACACTTTTTGATGGTACAATGGCGACAGACAGACGGACAGACGGACACACAGACAGACAGACATTTTCTATAAACATGTTTTTTGGAATCTCTGACCCCTAAAACATGCAAATCCGTCGAAAACCGGAAGTCGAAAAAAATTTCGATTACAATACTTTCTTCTATTGAAGATAGAAGAAAGTAAAAAGTGTATGAAGTTATGCATAGAATTGAAACAATTTTTTATTTTAAGTTTTTGGCTATGGCAAGATGGTCCTCCCGGAATTTGGAAGAAATTCACTGGTAGGGGCGCTGTAATAGCGATTTTTGTGCGATTTTGAATGTTGTACCGTCCAAAAGTGTATGAAGTTATGCATAGAATTAAACCAAATTTTTACTTTAAGTTTTTGGATATGGCAAGCAGGTCCTCCCTGAATTTGCAAAAAAATTCGCCGTTAGGGGGCGCTGTAATAGCGATTTTTGTGCGATTTTGAATATTGTACCATCGAAAAGTGTATGAAGTTATGCATAGAATTGAACCAAAAATTTTTTTAAGTTCTTGGCTATGGAAAGGAGGTCCTTCCTTAATTTATAAAAAAATCGCCCGTCGAGGGCGCTGTAATAGCGATTTTTGTGCAATTTTTGTGCCATTTTGAATATTGTACCGTCGAAAAGTGTATGAAGTTATGCATAGAATTGAACCAAATTTTATGTGTTTGTCTTTGGTCATGTCACAAAGGTCCTCCCTGAATTTGGAAAAATTCTGCCGGTAGGGGGCACTATAATTGCGATGTCTGTACCATTTTCATTATTGTACCATCGAAAAGTGTATGAAGTTATCCGTATAATTGAACCAAATTTTGTGTGCATGTTTCTAGCTATGGCAAACAAGTCCTCCCTGAACTTGAAAAAATTCCGCCAGAAGGGGGCGCTATAATTCCGATCTCTGTGCCATTTTCATTATTGTACCATCGAACAAAGTAGAAAATTATGCATACAATTGAACCAAAATTTTTGTGCTTGTTTTTGGCTTTGGCCAACAGGTCCTCCTAGAATTTGGAAATATTGCGCGGTAAAGGGGCTCTGTGCTAGCGATTTTTGTATACTTTTCTTGATTTTTCGTAGTTCTATTGTGCATCGGCGGCTCATGCAGCGGCGGGAACTCGCTTCCTGCTAAGCCGGCTATTCGCAAACAGCTAATAACAACAAAATAAGGAAAAATTAATAATTTTAACAAATATCATGATATAGGTTAACTCGTTTTTGTCCGTTTAATTGACTTGAGCAGAAATTTAAGATGAAAATCAAAGTTGGTATAGTATTGAACTAATAATATTGAAGTATTAACATGTGTAACTAGGTTTTGAAATATTAAGATGTATAAGATAGAAGAAAGTTTTGGGATTGGCACATCCAACTAGTTTTTTAAGTTTTTGGCTAATTTGGAAAAAATCCGCCGAAAATGAGGCTGTAATAGCGATTTTTGTGCCATTTTGAATATTGTACCAACGAAAAGTGTATGAAGTTATGCATAGAATTGAACCAATTTTTTTGTGTATGTTTTTTGCCATAGCAAGAAGGTCATCTCTGAATTTGGAAAAAAATCCGCTGGAAGAGGGCACTGTAATAGCGACTTTTGTACCATTTTCAGTATTGTACCATCGAAAAGTGTATGAAGTTGTGCATAGAAAGGAACCAAAAATTTTTTTTAAGTTCTTGGCTATGGCAAGCAGGTCGTTCTTAATTTGGAAAAAATCCGCCGGTAGGGGGCACTGTAATAGCGGTTTTTGTGTCACTTTCAATATCATAACATGGAAAAGTGTATGAAGTTATGCAGAGAATTGCACCAATTTTTTTGTGTGTATGTTTCTGGCCATGGCAAGAAGGTTCTCTCTCAGTTTCGAAATATTCCACCGAAAGGGGGCACTATAATACCGATTTTTGTGTAATTTTCTTGATTTTTCGTAGTGCTATTGTGCACCGGCGACCCGTGAAGCGACGGGAACTTCCCATCCTGATAAGCCGGCTATTCGTGATCAGTTTATATACAACGGAATAACGGATAACTATTGATTTTAATAAATAGCATGATCGAGTTTAACTCATTTTTACTCCGATTAATTGACTGAAGCAGAAATTTAAGATGAAAGTCAAAGTTGATAGAGTATTGAACTAAGAAAAATGAGATATTGACATTTGCAACAACATTTTGAAATATTAAAATACAGTAGAACCTCTTTTATCCGCTTTTTTTTTTTTTTTTTTTTTTACTCTCACATTCCTTGTGCGCAAAATCCATTCTGAAACTTTAAAAAAAAAACAAAAACAAAAAAAAAACTGTCACATACCTTGGGTGCAAGCGGTCCTTTCCAAACTACGAGTACATATAAATATTTTCGATCCCCTTTCTTCGCGTTCCTTTGAATTTAACTTGAGCTCCCATAAGCTGCGGAGTGGAACGAAGAAAACGAACAAAGTAGCAATTCTGAAGCTTTTGAATGTTTTGAAAAAGGTTTGGCATAGCCGGAGCAGTAGGAGGACTGTAATACAGGTGAACAAATAATATTAAAAAGCTTCAAAGCAAAGGCAATCGGAACTGCGACAAACAAAACATTTTTTTCAAATCCTTGTGATACATGTAAAAGCAGTGTTGCCAGACGAATACTAAAATTTTATTTTGAATACCAATATTTTTGTAGAGAGATAGTCGCGTTATTTATTGACAAAAAGTTTGCGATAAAACCAAACGAATAATACCGTACGAAAATAATGGTATTCAAAATAAAATTTTAGTATTCGTGTGGCAACACTGTGTAAAAGGTACTACTTAATTTCAAAGTTAAAATTGAGGTAATTTATTCTTGTTTCTATTTTGCAATGCTTTATTTTTTTCAAGCACTTATTACCATAATAAGAAATATTGCATATATCTCTCCTTAAACTTAAAATTGAAACATTGTCGATTATCCGAAAATTTCGATTTTCCGTAAGATGGTCGGTCCCAATTACTTCGAATAATCGAGGTTCTACTGTATATGGAATAGAAGAAAGTTTTGGGATGGGCAAATCCAGCAAGTTAACATAATACATTTGGATGATAAAGCCATTTCTTTATCGTAGGTATCGTCAAAAGGAAAATTATTTAAGCTATTAAAACTTCTCGAGTTCCTCTTTGTAGAACCATGAATTTAGGAAATACCAGAGTTTCATTCGAAGAAACGATCTGCAACAATTTTATCCTAACATGTACCATGCTTCACTTTTCTGCAATCATGACATAAAATTCAGTGCACTGTGAGGGAGGTGTAAGTGTGATGAACGTAACCAAAACTGGTACTAAAAAACTTTGCCAAAAAACACTTTGGCACTCAAAATGGCACAAAAATTGTACAAAAATCGCTATTACAGCGCCCTCTACGAGCGATTTTTTTACAAATTAAGGGAGGACCTCCTTGCCATAGCCAAGAACTTAAAATTTTTTTTGGTTCAATTCTATGCATAACTTCATACACTTTTCGATGGTGCAATATTCAAAATCGCACAAAAATCGCTATTACAGCGCCCCCTAACGGCGAATTTTTTGCAAATTCATGGAGGACCTGCTTGCCATATCCAAAAACTTAAAATAAAAATTTGGTTTAATTCTATGCATAACTTCATACACCTTTGGACGGTGCAATATTCAAAATCGCACAAAAATCGCTATTACAGCGTCCCCTACCGGCGAATTTTTTCCAAATTCAGGGAGGACCTGCTTGCCATATCCAAAAACTTAAACAAAAAATTTGGTTCAATTCTATGCATAACTTCATACACTTTTCGATGGTACAATATTCAAAATCGCACAAAGAACGCATTTACAGCGCCCCCTACCGGCGAATTTTTTCCAAATTCAGGGAGGACCTGCTTGTCATATCCAAAAACTTAAACTAAAAATTTGGTTCAATTCTATGCATAACTCCATACACTTTTGGATGGTACAATATTCAAAATCGCACAAAAATTGTTATATCAGCGCCCCCTACCGGCCTTATTTTTTCCAAATTCCGGGAGGACCTGCTTGCCATAGCCAAAAATTTATAATAAAATTTTGGTTTAATTCTATACATAACTTCATACACTTTTTGATGGTACAATGGCGACAGACAGGCGGACAGACGGACACACAGACAGACAGACATTTTCTATAAACGTGTTTTTTGGAATCTCTGACCCCTAAAACATGCAAATCCGTCGAAAACCGGAAGTCGAAAAAAATTTCGATTACAATACTTTCTTCTATTGAAGATAGAAGAAAGTAAAAAGTGTATGAAGTTATGCATAGAATTGAAACAATTTTTTATTTTAAGTTTTTGGCTATGGCAAGATGGTCCTCCCGGAATTTGGAAGAAATTCACTGGTAGGGGGCGCTGTAATAGCGATTTTTGTGCGATTTTGAATGTTGTACCGTCCAAAAGTGTATGAAGTTATGCATAGAATTAAACGAAATTTTTACTTTAAGTTTTTGGATATGGCAAGCATGTTCTCCCTGAATTTGCAAAAAAATTCGCCGTTAGGGGGCGCTGTAATAGCGATTTTTGTGCGATTTTGAGTATTGTACCATCGAAAAGTGTATGAAGTTATGCATAGAATTGAACAAAAATTTTTTTTTAAGTTCTTGGCTATGGAAAGGAGGTCCTTCCTTAATTTATAAAAAAATCGCCCGTAGAGGGCGCTGTAATAGCGATTTTTGTGCCATTTTGAATATTGTACCGTCGAAAAGTGTATGAAGTTATGCATAGAATTGAACCAAATTTTATGTGTTTGTTTTTGGTCATGTCACAAAGGTCCTCCCTGAATTTGGAAAAATTCTGCCGGTAGGGGACACTATAATTGCGATGTCTGTACCATTTTCATTATTGTACCATCGAAAAGTGTATGAAGTTATCCATATAATTGAACCAAATTTTGTGTGCATGTTTCTGGCTATGGCAAACAAGTCCTCCCTGAACTTGAAAAAATTCCGCCAGAAGGGGGCGCTATAATTTCGATCTCTGTGCCATTTTCATTATTGTACCATCGAACAAAGTATAAAATTATGCATACAATTGAACCAAAATTTTTGTGCTTGTTTTTGGCTTTGGCCAACAGGTCCTCCTAGAATTTGGAAATATTGCGCGGTAAAGGGGCTCTGTGCTAGCGATTTTTGTATACTTTTCTTGATTTTTCGTAGTTCTATTGTGCATCGGCGGCTCATGCAGCGGCGGGAACTCGCTTCCTGCTAAGCCGGCTATTCGCAAACAGCTAATAACAACAAAATAAGGAAAAATTAAAAATCCCTGCCGGCCCGGCCTACAGGCAGAGGTAGATTTCGAAGTCAAATATACTAATTTCACAAACAAAAACTAAATCATGATTATAGATAAATCCACTTTAACAATTTTATCTGGCCGCTCTTGACGAGTTTTTATTTCATTTTCATATAATAGCTGGTTTTAACAGAATCATGTTAGGGCGGTATTCAAAAAAATACTTTCCCATGCTCAACAACTCGAAATTTTCTGGCATAATTCCAGATTCATTTTTAATTTTAAAAAAATATGAAACTTGCTGACGTGATTTTTGAAGAGATTTATAAGCGACCTGTGTTTTTATTTTTTGTTCAATTAATTAAAACTTGATATATAAACAATTATTTTCTCAGAAGGACAATATTTTTCGTTTCTAACACAATCGCTTCGGGAAATTCCGTTCAAAATGCCCACTTTGACATCATTTTTTGAAATATATTCTGCCTCTATCTAAAAATCGATTATTACGGTACATTATATAGTTTCTGAATAAACGAATCTACCAATTAAATGCGTTTGAGAGCAAATATGAATTTAAAAACCAGTCAGAAAATAAGCAGTTTGGATTTAAGCGCATCCTTAATACAATGATTTTTCCAACACAACCCGCTTCGGTAAATTCGGTTCAAAATGCCCTTTTTAACAGCATTTAAAAAAATATCTTCTGCCCCTATCAGAAAATCGACCATTACGGTACATTATATAGTTTCTGAGTAAGAAAACATACCAATTGGAAGCCTTTGAGAGCAAAAATGAATTGTAAAATGAGTCAGAAAATAAGCAGTTTGGATTTGAAAACACCCTTACTAAGATCATTTTTTACTTCAACCGGTATGTATTTTTAATTTGTTTTTGCCCATTTTTAACTTTATCAAAAATCTGTTATACATAAATTTTTGGCCCTATTTTTAGAAGTAATAAAAACTTTAAACTGATTTGATATGTACAAAAATTAAGAAGTTATGGGGGGTTTTCGGTTTTCACAAAACCCCTCCCTATTTCCCTCCCCTTGGTCCGATTTTGCCCATTAACGAACTTGACCGAGATTTTATGCCCATTGATTTTATGTATCAGTTTGGAAGAGATTGGTGCAGAATTACGAAAGTTATCGTGTCCAGAAGAAAGTGATATATATATATATATATATAGATAGATAGATAGATAGATAGATAAAGTTTTTTACTGAGGGTGGTTTTGGGTTCTAAGGATCATGATCGGTGTAGATCTGCAAAAATATTTCAGAAATTCCAACATAGGAACGATCCCAATAGGTAGTATTTCATACGAAATCTACCTAAAAGGGGGTTTGAAGAAGTAAAAAATCCATAACTCCGTCAATTCAAAAGATATAAAATCCCCATGAATTTATCATATATCTTCTTAATATTGTCTACAACATCTATATAGACAAGTTTTGGATAGGACCAATTCTTACAGCAAAAACAAATTAAAAATACATAGCGGTTGAAGAAAAAAATCATCTAAGTAAGGGTGTATTCAAATCCAAACTGCGTATTTTCTGACTCATTTTACGATTCATTTTTGCTCTCAAAGGCTTCCAATTGGTACGTTTTCTTACTCAGAAACTATATAATGTACCGTAATGGTCGATTTTTTGATAGAAGCAGAATATATTTTTAAAAATGCTGTTAAAGTGGGCATTTTGAACCGAATTTCCCGAAGCGGATTGTGTTGGAAAAATCATTGCATTAAGGATGCACTTAAATCGAAACTGCTTATTTTCTGACTCATTTTTAAATTCATTTTTTCTCTCAAACACATTTAATTGGTAGATTCGCTTATTCAGAAACTATATAATGTACCGCAATGATCGATTTTTTGATAGAGGCAGAATATATTTAAAAAAAATATGCCAAAGTGGACATTTTGAACGGAATTTCCCGAATCAATTATGTTATCACTTTCTTCTGGACACGATAACTCCCACAATTCTGCACAAATCTATTCCAAACTGATACATAAAATCAAGGGACATAAAATCTCGGTCAAGTTCGTTAATGGGCAAAAGCAGACAAAGGGGATGGAAATAGGGAGCGGTTTTGTGAAAACCGAAAAAAACCCATAACTTCTTAATTTTTGTACATATCAAATCAGTTTAAAGTTTTTATTACTTTTAAAAATAGCGCCAAAAATTCATGCATCACAGATTTTTGATAAAATTTAAAATAGGCTCAAGGGGCGCAAAAATAGGGTTTTGGGGAGAAAAAAAATTCCTTACTTCGTCAATTCTCAAGATATCAGATCCAATAATTTTATTATACATCTCCTTAATATTATCTACAACTTTTATATTCACAAGTTTTTGATAGGACCAATTCGTACCGCAAAAAAAATTAAAAACGAAAACAAAAAAGGGTGTTGAAGAAGAAAAATTTTCATAACTCCGTCAATTCACAAGATATAAAATCCCCATGAATTTATCATATATCTTCTTAATATTGTCTTCAACATTTCTATAGACAAGTTTTTGATAGGGCCAATTCTTAAAGCAAAAACAAATTAAAAGTACATAGCGGTTGAAGAAAAGAATCATCTTATTATGGGTGCATTCAAATCCAAACTATTTTCTTACTCATTTTTACGTTCATTTTTGCTCTCAAACGCATCCAATTGCTAGATTCTCATGTCCGAAACTATATAATGTACAGTAATGATCGATTTTTTCATAGAGGCAGAATATATTTCAAGAAATGATGTCAAAGTGGGCATTTTGAACAGAATTTCCCGAAGCAATTTGTGTTAGAAACGAAAAATATTGCCCTACTGAGAAAACAATTGTTTATTAATCAAGTTTTAATTAGTTGAAAGAAAAATAAAAACACAGGTCGCTTATAAATCTTTTAAAAAATCACGTCAGGCATGTTTCATATTTTTTTTTTTTTATTAAAAATTAATCTGAAAATGTGCCAGAAAATTTCGAGTTGTTGAGTATGGAAAAATATTTTTTTAATATCGCCTTAACATGATTCTGATAAAACCAGCTATTTTATAAAAAGGAAAGAAAAACTCGTCAATGCAGACAGATAAAACTGTTAAAGTGGATTTATATCTAATAATGATTTAGTTTTTGTTGGTCAAATTAGTATACTTAACTTCGAAATCTACCTCTGCCTGTAGGCCGGGCAGATTTTTTTTCTTCAGGGATTTTTTTTCTTCAACCGCTATGTATTTTTAATTTGTTTTTGCTGTAAGAATTGGTCCTATCCAAAACTTGTCTATATAGATGTTGTAGACAATATTAAGAAGATATATGATAAATTCATGGGGATTTTATATCTTTTGAATTGACGCAGTTATGGATTTTTTACTTCTTCAAACCCCCTTTTTGTTTTCGTTTTTAATTTTTTTTTGCGGTACGAATTGGTCCTATCAAAAACTTGTGAATATAAAAGTTGTAGATAATATTAAGGAGATTTATAATAAAATTAATTGGAATTGATACCTTGAGAATTGACGAAGTTATGAATTTGTTTCTCCCAAAAACCCTATTTTTTGCGCCCCTTGAGCCCATTTTTAACTTTATCAAAAATCTGTGACACATAAAACTTTGGCCCTATTTTTAGAAGTAATAAAAACTTTAAACTGATTTGATATGTACAAAAATTAAGAAGTTATGGGTTTTTTTCGGTTTTCACAAAACCCCTCCCTATTTCCATCCCCTCGGTCCGATTTTGCTCATTAACGAACTTGACCGAGATTTTATGTCCCTTGATTTTATGTATCAGATTGGAAGAGATTTGTGCAGAATTGCGGAAGTTATCGTGTCCAGAAGAAAGTGATAACACAATTGCTTCGGGAAATTCCGGTCAAAATGCCCACTTTGACATAATTTTTTGAAATATATTCTGCCTCTATCAAAAAATCGATCATTGCGGTACATTATATAGTTTCTGAATAAGCGAATCTACCAATTAAATGCGTTTGAGAGCAAAAATGAATTTAAAAATGAGTCAGAAAATAAGCAGTTTGGATTTAAGTGCATTCTTAATGCAATGATTTTTCCAACACAATCCGCTTCGGGAAATTCGGTTCAAAATGTCCACTTTAACAGCATTTTTAAAAATATATTCTGCCTCTATCAAAAAATCGACCATTACGGTACATTATATAGTTTCTGAGTAAGAAAACGTACCAATTGGAAGCATTTGAGAGCAAAAATGAATTGTAAAATGAGTCAGAAAATACGCAGTTTGGATTTGAATACACCCTTACTTAGATGATTTTTTTCTTCAACCGCTACGTATTTTTAATTTGTTTTTGCTGTAAGAATTGGTCCTATCCAAAACTTGTCTATATAGATGTTGTAGACAATATTAAGAAAATATATGATAAATTCATGGGGATTTTATATCTTTTGAATTGAAGGAGTTATGGATTTTTTACTTCTTCAAACCCCCTTTTTGTTTTCGTTTTTAATTTTTTTTTGCGGTACGAATTGGTCCTATGAAAAACTTGTGAATATAAAAGTTGTAGATAATATTAAGGAGATTTATAATAAAATTAATTGGAATTGATATCTTGAGAATTGACGAAGTTATGAATTTTTTTCTCCCCAAAACCCTGTTTTTTGCGCCCCTTGAGCCCATTTTTAACTTTATCAAATATCTGTGATACATAAATTTTTGGCCCTATTTTTAGAAGTAATAAAAACTTTAAACTGATTTGATATGTACAAAAATTAAGAAGATATGGGGGGTTTTCGGTTTTCACAAAACCCCTCCCTATTTCCATCCCCTTGGTCCGATTTTGCCCATTAACGAACTTGACCGAGATTTTATGCCCTTTGATTTTATGTATCAGTTTGGAAGAGATTGGTGCAGAAATACGAAAGTTATCGTGTCCAGAAGAAAGTGATATATATATATAGATAGATAGATAGATAGATAGATAGATAGATAGATATATATATAAAGTTTTTTACTGAGGGTGGTTTTTGGTTCTAGGAGTCATGATCGGTGTAGATCTGCAAAAATTTTTCAGAAATTCTAACATAGGAACGATCCCAATAGGTAGTATTTCATACGAAATCTACCTAATAATTTTAACAAATATCATGATATAGGTTAACTCGTTTTTGTCCGTTTAATTTACTTGAGCAGAAATTTAAGACGAAAATCAAAGTTGGTATAGTATTGAACTAATAATATTGAAGTATTAACATGTGTAACTAGGTTTTGAAATATTAAGATGTATAAGATAGAAGAAAGTTTTGGGATTGGCACATCCAACTAGTTTTTTAAGTTTTTGGCTATGGCAAGCAGGTTTTCTTTTAATTTGGAAAAAATCCGCCGGAAATGGAGCTGTAATAGCGATTTTTGTGCCATTTTGAATATTGTACCAACGAAAAGTGTATGAAGTTATGCATAGAATTGAACCAATTTTTTTGTGTATGTTTTTTGCCATAGCAAGAAGGTCCTCTCTGAATTTGGAAAAAAATCCGCCGGAAGAGGTCACTGTAATAGCGATTTTTGTACCATTTTCAGTATTGTACCATCGAAAAGTGTATGAAGTTGTACATAGAAAGGAACCACAAATTTTTTTTAAGTTCTTGGCTATGGCAAGCAGGTCCTTCTTAATTTGGAAAAAATCCACCGGTAGGGGGCACTGTAATAGCGGTTTTTGTGCCACTTTCAATATCATAACATGGAAAAGTGTATGAAGTTATGCAGAGAATTGCACCAATTTTTTTGTGTGTATGTTTCTGGCCATGGCAAGAAGGTCCTCTCTGAGTTTCGAAATATTCCGCCGAAAGGGGGCACTATAATACCGTTTTTTGTGTAATTTTCTTGATTTTTCGTAGTGCTATTGTGCACCGGCGACCCGTGAAGCGACGGGAACTTCCCATCCTGATAAGCCGGCTATTCGTGATCAGTTGATATACAACGGAATAACGGATAACTATTGATTTTAATAAATAGCATGATCGAGTTTAACTCATTTTTACTCCGATTAATTGACTGAAGCAGAAATTTAAGATGAAAGTCAAAGTTGATAGAGTATTGAACTAAGAAAAATGAGATATTGACATTTGCAACAATATTTTGAAATATTAAAATACAGCAGAACCTCTTTTATCCGAAACTCTTTTAACCGAAACTCTTGGTTAACTGAAATCCATTTCTAAAGCTTTTTTTTTTTCTTTTTTTTACTCTCGCATTCCTTGTGCGCAAAATCCATTCTGAAACTTAAAAAAAAAAACAAAAAACAAAAAAAAAACTGTCACATACCTTGGGTGCAAGCGGTCCTTTCCAAACTACGAGTACATATAAATATTTTCGATCCCCTTTCTTAGCGTTCCTTTGAATTTAACTTGAGCTCCCATAAGCTGCGGAGTGGAACGAAGAAAACGAACAAAGTAGCAATTCTGAAGCTTTTGAATGTTTTGAAAAAGGTTTGGCATAGCCGGAGCAGTAGGAGGACTGTAATACAGGTGAACAAATAATATTAAAAAGCTTCAAAGCAAAGGCAATCGGAACTGCGACAAACAAAACATTTTTTTCAAATCCTTGTGATACATGTAAAAGCAGTGTTGCCAGACGAATACTAAAATTTTATTTTGAATACCAATATTTTTGTAGAGAGATAGTCGCGTTATTTATTGACAAAAAGTTTGCGATAAAACCAAACGAATAATACCGTACGAAAATAATGGTATTCAAAATAAAATTTTAGTATTCGTGTGGCAACACTGTGTAAAAGGTACTACTTAATTTCAAAGTTAAAATTGAGGTAATTTATTCTTGTTTCTATTTTGCAAATGCTTTATTTTTTTCAAGCACTTATTACCATAATAAGAAATATTGCATATATCTCTCCTTAAACTTAAAATTGAAACATTCTCGATTATCCGAAAATTTCGATTTTCCGTAAGATGGTCGGTCCCAATTACTTCGAATAATCGAGGTTCTACTGTATATGGAATAGAAGAAAGTTTTGGAATGGGCAAATCCAGCAAGTTAACATAATACATTTGGATGATAAAGCCATTTCTTTATCGTAGGTATCGTCAAAAGGAAAATTATTTAAGCTATTAAAACTTCTCGAGTTCCTCTTTGTAGAACCATGAATTTAGGAAATACCAGAGTTTCATTCGAAGAAACGATCTGCAACAATTTTATCCTAACATGTACCATGCTTCACTTTTCTGCAATCATGACATAAAATTCAGTGCACTGTGAGGGAGGTGTAAGTGTGATGAACGTAACCAAAACTGGTACTACTTAGTTATCCAATCGACCAATTTCGCCAAATTCTATAAATCGCCAAATTCTACAAATTGACATAATTTTTATTCCTTTCTTCTATCTGTATAAGAACTGGATTCATGAAAATTTTCGAATACCAGTTTTCAACGGATTTACACGTTTTAGGGGTCAGAGAACCATAATAACATGTTTTAACAAAATGTCTGTCTGTGAGTCTGTCTGTCTGTCTGTGTGTGTGTGTGTTTGTGTGTGTGACACAAATTTTGTGGGCGCTCTATATCAAGAACTAATGCATGGAAGTTAATAAAAAAATTATATTCAGTTTGCTCTTGATATAAATTGATGCTGATTAGTTTTTAGTGCAAATCGATCAACAGGTGGCGCTGCTATGCTGCATTTTTTACGATTTCCGCAACAGCTCTATCTCAAGAACTAATGCACAGATTTTCATCAAACTTCAGATTATGTTAGTACTTGACGAGAGTTGATGATGTCAACATTTTGGTGCAAATCGTCAATCAGGGGGCGCTAGTATGCTGTATTTTCCCCGATTTCCGCAATAACTTTATCCCAAAAATTAATGCATGGTTTTTCATCAAAATTTAGATTTAGTTAACCCTTGATATGAATTGGTTCTGTTTACGTTTTGGTGTCAATTGCCCAACAGATGGCGCTGCTATGCTTGATTTTCCCCAATTCCCGCAATAGCTCTATCTCAAGAACTAATGTACGAATTTTCATCAAACTTCAGATTCAAATAAACGTTGATAAATATTATTGCTGATTATGTTTTAGTGTAAATCGTGTTACAGGTGGTGCTGTTATACTGCATTTTTCACGATCTCTGCAATTGTCCTATTTCAAAAACTAATGCATGTAATTACATACCTTTAGAAACCTCACAATGGGCATAGATCGGGCTCGGCGAACTTTTTCACGTGCGGGTGCCGAAAAATCACAAAACAATATCTATCAACAATGTAATGTGCCAAATTTATACAAAAATAACTTTGAGGAGTAAAATTTTTTATACGAAGCACTGGTTGCTTTTGTGCATTAATAATTAGTAATTAAAAAATATTAAAAATCAAAATGCGATTTTTCTGTATATTAGAATCAGCCAATAAATAAATTAATTTTTAATTTCCATATAGGATTCATTTATGCGGTATGTACTGTAATAAGAGAAAAAAATACAAGTTTTTATTTCACTAATTTTTAACGTATTGTTATTCCAAAATCTCGGTTATAATTTTCCAAGTTGCATTAAACAATGTACTTAATAATGTATTGATGAGATTTTTACTGTCCTAAATTCGATGGAAAATGCTTCATATTTGGTTCATATTTTATTATTTTTGCAAACATATGTAGTTAAATTGGATCCATTTGACATTTTATTGCAGTGACTGTCAAACGAAATTCATTTTAAAATTACAGCTTTCTAAATACATATAGAAAAGCAAAATACATGTCGAAAACGCTGCATAACTCACAGGAAAAGAAAATTATATGTTAATTCATGCAAAAATAACTGCGTTATTTGTGACAATTTGCCCGTATGAAAGAAAACTTTATTGTTTATAAATGAAATAAAATATGGATTTTATCTGCATAACAATTACCATGTATAATTTTTTCACGTGCCAGAAAAATTAGCTTACGTGCCAACTCCGAACCCTGGCATAGATTGTCATTTAATTTTGGCACTGTGATGGTAAATTTTGAAGTATTAACATGTATGAGATAGAAGAAAGTTTTGGGATTGCCACGTCCAACTAGTTTTAAATAACGAAAGAACAAATAAATTAGTATACACTAGGGGGCTCTGCCCCCTACGAGCTACGCTCGGCAACCCCCGCTCAGACATCGCAGACTCTAAAAGCATGCTAATTTGATCGGCTTTAAAACGATTTCGAAAGATTGAATTATAATTTGAAAAACAGTGGCGATCTCTCTATGGGTTTCTATTCATTTCTCTTTGATTTCAGAATTTTAAGGCCAAATAAGCTGCTATTAAAAGATACAATGGATGTTTCCGTCTTTGATTAAATAAAATCAGTTAAAAATTTCAAAATAAGCTAATATAAAATGAATTAAGTAAACAGAGTCTTTGTCTCCCGGTATTTTTTAACAAGGCGAAAAGAAAGTTCTTTTAAATAAGACATTTTAAATGTATCATTTCTAATCTGACGTAATTTTCACCAAACTTTTTTTTCTGTTTTTAATATTCACGTGAAAATACTTTTGTTAGAAATGAATTATTATTTGCGCTGTCCTAACAAAAATAGTCGAAAAGATCATCTCAAAATATCAAATAAATGTCTTGCGCAATTTTAAAATTTAAACTGTTTTGCAATTTTATTTTTTGTTCATTTTACGTAATAAGTGTAATGTGACGTAAATGTGACGTAATTTATCCTATTTAAGACTTCTAACACATGTTAATGAATGTATTGTTTTACAATATTCTTTCTCTTATGACGTAATTTTCAATGAGTTCCTGCTTTTTATATTTTCTGTTTATAATAGACACGTGTAAAATAAATTTTTAATTTGAAGCTAACATTATTGTTTGCGCTGTTTATACGGTTGGCAACAGTTTAAATTAATACAATTTTCTAAAATATGTAAAAAATATCTCTCGAAATGCTCAAAATTTTGAATTTAAAATAGATATAAAACCTCAAAAAATGAGTCAAATTAAAGAAATAATTGCAGTCTGCACATCGGGAAATTCTAATGCATAGTATGATCTAAAATGATTAAATTCCCATGTAAACTTTTTGCTCCTATAAAATTTTTTTAATGGAACGATTTTGTCTTATTTTAGCATTAAATATCTGTTAAAGTAATTCTTCGATTTGAAAACTGTGTGCATCAGCATGTTTATTAAACATTTCTCTATAATACCACCGATTTTCATATTTTTGTATGCAATATTTTTCTTAATATTAAAAAATAAAGACTTCCGGTCACAAAAAATTCAAAACCGGCGGCGGCGGTGACAGCGTTAGTTACTTTTTTTTTTTTTTTAGTTTAGAGAGATTAATGAAAATACAAATAAAACGTCGAAATAAAAATCGCTTGATGACGTAAACACGTGTATCCTGCTTAAAGTCAAGTGAATATGACATTTACGATCAACCATTATTGGCATTCAATCTTATAGCTTGGCGATAGAGTTTTAGGGTCGACGGAATAACCAAGTAGTACACAAAAACTAAAATGAGAAATCTAACGTATATGGGGCATTCTCACAATCTTTTGACTTTCATGTCCCTGAATAATAATTTTTATTTGAATGCACTTTTTTGTGTTTTTTTTTTATTTCATATACTGGGGAACATCCCATTGCATGATTTCACAACAATATTAACCCGATAAATAAGTTTTGGACGATGTTGGGGGTCCAAATACCAGGAAAACTCCTACACCTTCCCGTGTCCCTGATGCTGATTTTTAAGTTTGGAGCTGTGTGTATAAAATTGTTTCAATAAAAATATTTCGATGTAACTTTTTTCTGAAACTGGAACTATTGTTTTATATAATTATGTAGCTAAAAATTAACCAGCACTCATTTTTAGGGTTGTTATTATTTTTTAAACTCTGTCCCTGGGTTTTAGATATCTTTCCAATTCTCTTCTAAAATTATACAGAAAATCATTTCAGATGCAGCCACAGAATTTTTTTCAAGTTTTTTCTCATGCAGAAGTATGCTACAGAAATAATAAATCAGCATTTAAATATCAATTTCAAGCATCGTGGCTTTATTGGTAGTCTCACCGTCCGCAAGGTTTATTCCTGCACTTTTCGAGGTAAATTAATTTTTTTATTTTTTATTATTTAATCCAATGTTAACAACTGTTTCTAAAAATCAATGAACATTGTGGCTATCACTTAGTCTTAACATGATTTTCCTAAAAATAGGTAGTAATTTTCTTTACCGTCCCATCCTTACCGTCCCCTTTTTTACCATTTCGTCCCTTTTTTCCAATACCATCCCCTTTTTTTACCTTACCGTCCCTTCTTTAACACCCCTTTAAGACAATGTTATACAAAAATTCTGTATTAAAAGTACTACATTTTTATTATTTCTTATTTGAATGTTCTGTGGGTACTATGCAAATAGTAAAAATTTAGAAGAAAATAAAAAGTTATACGGGTAAAACGGTAAGGGAAATTAAAATCGCAAGTTTAACTTAAACCTCAGTTAAACAAAAACTTTTTCGCTGCTGACTATTTTTTCTTTATTTTGAATCCTTAAGGCATTCGTCTATCAGATTAAAATGTTATTTTAGCAAGTTTAATTTTGTCAGATTTTTTCTCCCAAAAGTCAAAAGATTGTGTGAATGCCCCACATAAGAAATGTGAATAATGACATTTCAGTATGTGTTAACGGATCCAATAGGCAACAGTACAATTTTGAAACTGCTGTTGAAGTATAGGCTTCAATGAAAAGCTGAAGAACTCTAGGAAAATAAAGTATTTTTAAATGCGACATATATTTTGTTGCTATATTTTGAAATATTCAGAACTCCTTGGATGCAATATCGTAATCCTGAGCTAACTTGGGTTGGAAAGTTTTTTTTCATAACATTTCAATGAGTTAAAGAGGTTTTAAAATTTTTCGTGATTGCGCAAATAACTTAGAAAGTGTATTTTTTCAATAGTTTCTGTAGTGGATAGTTGAATTTAGATGAATAATTGACCTATAAGCAGTTACAAAAAATTAGCTTATTTTAGAACACATTGAAAAAGGGTACATTAAGGGGTTAAAGATCGATTTTCAGTTTTTCACGATGAACCTACCCAGGTAGCACAGCAATATCGGCCCGACACTGCCCAATATCGGCCAATCTTGGTGTGCATCGGCAAAGACCGGTCATGTTTACCGACATTGGCCAGTATTGATCGATGTTGTCCGATGTTGGATTTGTGACATTAAAACTTCTGGAATCATGAATATTTAAATTTTTTATTCACATATTGTACTTTTTGTGGGAAGGTAGAAAACAGGAAACAATTATAATAACATTTTAAGACTGTAAATCCATGTAGAAAAACTCACATTGACCAATATTGCCCGATATCGGGTTATATCGGGAGCAATGATGCACAAGGATGTGCCAGCCAGCCAACCAATCAAATACAAGACAAGACAAGTACCCAACATGGCCGCTCTATTTTCTCGCTTTCTTGCCGTATATCTACCCTACCTTCATGGCTGTTGCAGATTAAAAACGAAAATATTTATAGTGATGGCAGTATGGAAAAGTGAGGTGTGTCATTCTTGAAATCCGAAAGTCGCATCTTTATGTGAAACGGGTAAGTGCTCTTTATATTTCATATAATGTTTGTTTATTGAATACATATAATCAGACGCATTTCATATATTCAAACTTGTTTTTTAAATATTGTTTTCTGTTCACATTTGTATTATTACTTGATTAGTTATCCATATTCTTGTGTAGTGTGTATTTTCTGTTCATATCATATTTATACTTGTCTCGGAATGTATATTACCTTTAAAGATTTTCGTCACTAATGATTGTAAACAATGCATATGAACTTTTGGTATAGTGTTTGAGTCAGTATATTATTTAACCGTTTAAGTAACACCAAAACACTTTTTCATTGTTTATATATTAAAATTGTCCGTTTACTTTATTCTTGAAATAATTATTTATATTAAAACGTGATTTTCTTTTTTTATTGTACGTAACTGAAAACGATTTACTTACTTAAATGGCACAAGTACAATTAAAGTTGTGAGCAATTTATATAACCTTGAGGTCCTTTTTATCAGAATTTGGAATAAATATTTCAGATATCCTAATTCAAGTGTGAGAAATTTTTTTCTTCTTTCGTTATAAGGGAGAGTATAGAACTTTTTGTTTTTGTTTTGTCATACTTGCTACTTTAAACTAAATTTTCCAAATATAAAAATCGTTAAAAGACTCAAGATCAGTCATCAAACAATTACAATCAAAGGTTATTTATTCTTTTTATATTTTCTTTGTTATTTATTATTTTATTTTTTACTCCATCCAAAAATAAAAATTTGATACAGTTAAAGCTGATTCCTCTTATTTAAGTTTAATCATTTGTGATTTTTTAAAAAGATTTCTACTGATAAATTATCTGGTGTGTGTGTGTGGGGGGGGGGGGATATTAAAATTTCAAGATTCTGTATAATGCTTCTTCCTACCACCAATACAGTTAAAAATCTTTAAACTCCTTATTTTGTTTAATTTGCATAATGTGTTCTTAATTAAGTCATATACAGAAATTTAATCATTTGGGAAGAGTTCCCTATCTTGTGCCACTTGGCGCGACTGTCAAAAAAGTAAGCAATGTTGTCAAAAGGGCACAGATGTCATATTCGCCCCATATTGGCACTATTTTTTTCTGTCGCCAATATCATATAGGCAACAGGTACTTAACCTGCACCAAATTGTCGTTATTTTGCTTGATGTGGTAACCTGGATTATGTTGTTTATGCTGTTGATGTTTTCGCTAAATTGGCAACCGAAAAAAATTGCGCCAATATGGGGCGAATATGACATCTGTACTGTCAAAAGTTGTCTGTTTTAGCTTCTTACCAAATTTTTATTTTAATTATATTTTATTAATATTATATTTATATTATTTGTAATATTTTATTTTTAAATTTACCAAATCATCTTACCAAGCGCCAAAAGATTGCAACAACAACATCCTAAGCATTTATCGCCCAAGTTAACTTTCCAAGTTTTCTGGCACATCACACATGCTATGGAATTCTTGTCATGAATTTTATAATGGCTATGTTAAAGCACTATTATTTATCTGATGTCTATTAAGAAACCATTAATAAATGCAAATTTCCCAAAAATTTAAGGGTACTTTTCGGTTAGGCGGGCACCAGTGTGAAATATACGTATATATACATATATTTATGTGTGTATATATATATGTATAGATATATATTTACATATATGTATATAAATATGTATATATAACACTGGCACCTGGCTAACCGAAAAGTACCAATTTCAGTTTTATGAATAAGCAGTTTCTACCTGTTAAATTCTTCTTGGGCAAGATTTCAAGATTCTGTATAATGCTAAACCTTGCATTTTAAAAATCATCTATTTTTTCAACCTCAAATTTTAGTGATTAAGTAATATTTACAAGGAGAAAAAATTTGTCGACTGGTATTGAAGAATTAAAAGTGTATAAGATGCTTTTTGTGTAAAAATAAAGTTTGTTAATACAGTAGACTCCCTCAAATTGAATAATTGAAGGAAAATGATCTCATTTTTTTTTGTGCATATTCAAATATGCATTATTAATTATTTACTTGAACTTTGCTTTTAATATTTTAATCAATTTTTAAATTATCTTACTTTTTATCCTTTTAGTTCATTACTTTACTTAATTATTTTAATATTTTACAATATCACAATCATTCATTATAATTTTGATTGCATTAAAATTACTGTTTAAAAAATGTAAACAAAGCAATGGCCAGAAATCCACACAACATCTGGTCATAAGCTGTGCAGATTTGAAGGAGTCTACTGTATTATATTGAAACATGTCAGTTTTTTAATCAATCATACATATATTTCCTGGCTTGTGTGGGCCCATAGGGACAGAGGGGCTTCTGCCTCTGTGCTGTGTGCTGGAGATGCCCTCAAAAATGGTGTAAGATTGAGTTTAACACACACAGCATGGGTCTCTATATTGCAGTCAATGTTGTATTTTTACTCTCTTTTATTTAACTTGTTTTTATATGTAAAGAAAGAATTTTGTAATTGATTTTTCACTCTTTTTTTGATATTCTAGAATGATTAAAATTATGCTTGTGTATTTCCAATGACAATATGCCATTTTAATATTTTTAGAACTTCATTATAAATTGATTCTAAGGCATTTTTGTTCTACCTAGCCGCAGGTGATAAATCTCCAAATAATCTTTGTTATTACAACTATGTATGAATTACAAAAACAATGCAGTTAATATGCACCAAGCCATTTACGTCAAAATATGTTTAGTGGCTGTGAAACTGCAACAATGAAATATTTGGAACAATAAAATATATATATATATGAATAGAAAATAACTTTTTATTTTTTAAGTTTCCTAATTTTTATTGATTATTTTTAATTATTAATGATAATTTATTTTATTTTATTTTAATATTTCTTATAAACAATGATTTTTTTTTAAATTTATTACCGTATATACTCTCATTAGTCAACCCCAAAATTTGAGAGATATAACATGTCCATCCATTCGAATAACAATATTTAATAATAGATATAACAGTAGTAATCTTGGTCTTAATTTAATTTTAATCAAGGAAGATTAATATGAATTCTGCAATCAAATAGGGCTGAAAAAAAAACGTTTTTTTTTTTTTTTTAAAGCGTAACCCATGTGGGTTTTTCGGGTTTTATTGGGGGGTTTTTTTGGTTTCTTTCGGGTTTTTGTAGTTTTTTGCTGCACATTTCTTTGAACAATGCCAACTATGTTTAATTACTTACTTGTTATGATTCTATTATATATGTAAGATAAAATTTGAATTAAATTTAGATTTTCAAACATCTTTGCATAAAAATTAAAAATGATTTGAAAGAACTGCAAGACCCAACCCTGATCAAATTAATATAATCCAAAGAACTTGCATTTTTAATTTTTTATGACTACATAGGGAAAATGACTATAGTGTATAGGTTATAATTCATTTTTTTAATAGTACATAGAAAATGTGTTCATAATGTATTATGTATTTTTGCAGTTGTGGCTGTATTTAATATTTAAATTTTACTTATGATTTGTATAGAATTACAGACGGACAACTTTTCATTTTTACATATTAGATAATGAATGATAAAAAATAGTCATTTTTCCTTTTGGATAATTTTAATTTGCTGATGTTTGGGTTTTGCGGCAAATCATTTTTATCTTTTTATACAAAGATGTCTGAAAACCTAAATTTAATTAAATTTTTATCTTACATGTATAACAGAATCATAACAAATAAGTAGTAATTGAAAATAAATGATACTGTGCAGCAAAAAACTCGTATAAACCAATAAAACCCACTTTTATGTGGGTTAAAAATTATATGCAACCTATTAATTATATGCAAAATTATATTCCAAATTATATGCAAAAACTTATAGTTTTTTTTAAAAAGCCCACCCAGGTTTTTTTGGTCGGGTAGGTGGGCAGACAGCCCTGATGAAAACTATTCCAAAATACTGATAATAAAATGGAATTATTTTCATTCCTTTAAAATTTTGGTGTTTATTTACACGCGAGTACATACAGTAGAAGATCTTTATAACGCAATTCTCCAAATAACGCACAACTTCTCAGATGTAAACAATGATTTTTGCAGTTAAAAAGCACCTGCATTTTCACATTGTAAAATATTGCTACTCTCTAGGGGACTAAATTTGATACATTAGTTCAACTTTATCTTCTAACTTAAGACCTTTTTATTGAAAAAATGCTATTATTACAATAAACATTTTCAAAAATGTCTAATATAAGGGATGGTTGTGTCAGTTATATTTGGATCATGTTTATAAAGTAAATTTAACAATGTCTGATCTATATCATGCAAAAACTTATAATTTGGATAACTCTTGGTAACAAGAATGCAGTATAAAGATATTCTAATGTATTTTGATGTGTTTCAGACATATTTGGCCATGTTTACAAGCTGAATTTAATGATGTGACCCATATAACGCAAAATTCTATATAATGCACAACCTTGCGTTTTTTGGTTTGCGTTATAAAGATCTTCTACTGTATAGTAATTAATTTATGATTATATGTTATAAAAAATAGTTTAGAAATCCTATATAACAGTTTAAATAATATTTTCTCCTGTTACTATATTTTAAAAGATAAGTAGAACAAATATTATATATATTTTAAATAAATTCACATATTCATGCTATTTATCAAGTAATACATCAAAGCAGTGATTTTTCAATAGTTGGGGTCTTTGTAAAATTAATGCATTGTAACAGATTATTTTTTTTTTTAAGACATAAATTGTAGTCGTGAAATTAGGTGTGATTCTAAAGATAAACATTGAATGCTTATAAAAGTGTACTTTTTTAGAAACTATTTTTACTTTTATTATTTTCATAAAGAATTTTAGTTTTGAAAATTCACTTTAATTTGAAAATGCCTTTTTGAATATTATGTTCAAATTTTGTAAGAAGAAAAAAAAACTGAAGTGAAATTTTAAAATTGTAAGTTTTCAGTTTGTAAGTTAAGTAGTTGGTTTGCAATTTTGTTTTCTGATTTATAAAACCATTAAACAATAAAGTTGTGAGTACTGTGTGATTTTAGCACTAACTATTAGATACAGTAGACTTCTTCAAATCCGCACATCATCGAATATGTAAACAATAGAACTTTCAGTTCAGATGTAGGGACAAAATTACAGACTTTTTTATTTTTATATAATTCCATGTGTATTTTAATATGTAACTCTTGTTAATGTGACTGAACTCTTCCTTGTTCATGAAGGAAATAGCATAAATTTATTTCTGAAAAATTCTAGATATTGCTGATATCACTGGTAATTGCAATCTTCTTACCAAATATATTTATGTATTAATCAAGCTTTTTTGGTTATTAAGTCTGGCTAAACCTGAAATAAAACTTTTTTTATTTTATGATTTTGATATGCATTAGTAGGGTACCTTTGTGAGGCAAGTTTGGTTGAATAATTCAAGAAAAATGTATTATAATCTTTATTATGTATATTTAATTATGCATTATTATTTACTTGACGTTTACTTTTAATAATATAATTATTTTTTAAATTATCTTAATTTATATTATTTCAATTTATTATTTTACTTAATTATTATAATATTTTACTATAAGTAAGCATTCATTATAATTTCGATTGCATTATTACATTCAAATTACTGTTTAAAATATATAAACAAAGAAAGCAATGACCAAAAATCCGCTCAAATTCTGGTCCCAAGCTGTGCAGATTTGAGGGAGTCTATTGTATTAATATAATAAAGTAAAAATATTTCATTTTCAAGCTGAAATTTTGGTGAATAAATTCAAATATCCCATTTAAAATTTGTTTGTGAAAAAAAAAAAAAAAAAAAAAAAAGCTATAGCAAATTATAAATTGTTAAAGTACTTGGTCGGATTGTAATTTTGGTTCATTGTACTTTTCTAGATAGTGTGGAAATGAAGTTTGAAGGAACAGAAACCACTCTAGCTGCATTGGAAAGGTGATTGCAGAATTTGACGACAGGATAGAAACACTTTTCAAATGAGAAGAAGATGACTAACAAGAAATAGATGATTTGTCGAAAAATTTTTTGTTAAATAATAAATATGATTAACAATAGTTTGTAAATAAAAAAACATTTAATTCTTTTTTGTAATCAATAAATTTTATTTGTTATACATGGTAAGTTTTTATTTAAATTCTAAGAATTGACTTCTAATTTTTGTATTATCATTTTTAAAACTAGTATCCAATGTTTAAGATATTTCAATAAAATGCAATTTATAAAATAAATTTACAAACTTTTAAAATCACCTTGTAAATTTTATCTTAGAGAAAAACAGTTGATAAAAATTGACTCATATAAAATCTATCTAAAATTAGAATTTTTAACGAAATATAAATTCTGATGATATTTAAATGCTAAGTTTTTAGATTTCTAATTATTTCAAATGCCTTACTTATGTGCAATTGAGAGAATCTATCAATTTGAATTTCTAAAATGTATTTTATATCCCCCCCCCCCCCCCCACTCCCTGATTCAAAAGAGAAAACGTATAAAGAAAATTAGCTATTTTGTCCTTTGTATAATTTCTGATATTTTCAAAGTATTTTTTATCTATTAATTTTTTTGAGGGCTGGGGAAATGACCTGAAATATATTTAAAAAAAATTCTACCTTCTATCAGTCACAATTTCTTTCTGCTTACATAAACTTAAGTAGGTATTGTAAATTCTGAAATGGAATTTAGATAGCCTTAATGTCATGTTAGTCTACTTTTTGTAGGGATGTATAATTTTTAGAAAGATTCAAGTGTTGGGGGGAAAAAAAAAAACATTTTTCTGTAAAAATTGATTTTTTTTTTCTTTTTACAAATAAGAGCTTTTTTGTTGCTAAATTTTCTTTGAAAATATAAAATATAAATTTTTTGAATATACACGTATGTACATTAAAAATAGAAAGATTTTATTTTTACTTCATATGAATACATTACAAATAGAAATAATAAACTTACTATTAAAAATTTTAGTTCCAGAATAGATTTTCTCGCTTAGTTTGACATTGTTTGTAACATATTTTTTATTTTTTTAAATGGTCATTTCAGTTGCACTTTCAATTTTACACTGCCATTAAAACTTATAATATAAATATTTGCCTCAGTATTTGCTGGCAATTGCGTTTATTTAATAAAATAATCCCATCGAAGTGTTTATCCCCCAGTAGTATAGTCAGACTCTCATTCAGAATGAAGGGAGTATAAAGATAAAATATAAATTAATGTTTTACTAATTTTTAATGTAGGAGTAACTAAAATAAAGTTGGTTAAATAAATAAAAAAAAACAACAGGTGGATTACTTTTTTCAACCAAATTTTGCTTGCATTTTTCAGTTAGCCGGGCACCAGTGTTATATTTACATACATATATATGTACAGACGCACACACATATATGTGTATGTAAACATAACACTGGTGCCCGGCTAACCAAAAAGTACCAATTTTTTTTTCAGGTGTGGTGGAGAGAGGGGATAACATTTCATTTATACAGTAGAAGATCTTTATAATCCTATATAATACACAGTTTCTGAGATGTAAGCAATGAATTTTGTACTTAAGAAGCACCTGTAATCCGTATTGCAAAAATATTGACACCTTTTAGAGGATTAAATTTCAAACATTATTTCATCTTTATCTCCTTAATTCAGATTTTTTTAAAATGAAAATATTGCTGTTATTAAATGTAAAAATTTTGGGATTAAGCAATGTGTTGATTTTGTCACAGCATGTTTCGATAATTTTTATAGGCGATTTAACAATATGTGAAATAATCAATATTATGCAAAAATTTTTTAACCTGCACAACTTTTGGTCCTAAGGAATGCAATATAAATATCTACTATGATTGTTTTGTATATTGCCGTATTTACAAGGTAAGTTTTAATGTTGTGTGAAATGACCTATATAACGCAAAGTGTTGCATGTTTTGGTTTGCATTATAAAGATCTTCTACTGCATATAAATACTATGTTAACGTTGATTGTAAAGACATTTAAAAAAAAAAATCATTTCAGCTACGTTATATATATATATATATTTTTTTTTTTTTTTTTTTTTTTTTTTTTATAATGGTTGAGTGTTTATTGATTATGTGAAAATAAAATATGGAAATCTGCTTATAATAAATTGATTTTTTTAAATATTCAATTTTTCAACCTCACTATAACCACAAATTGGTATTACGGACATAATTTTACATATGAATTTTTAATGAGGAAAGTAGCATTTACTTATGAGTTTTTCAAAAAGTTAATGTTTCAATGTAGAACGTTGAACTTTGGTAAGAAAAAAAAAGAGAAACCACCAGAATGTAGAGTAAACATAAGAAAGAGAGTATTCATCTTCCAACACTATAGAATCGGTAAGTCTCTGATTCAGGATGATGGCCATACAGATAAAATATAAATTTTCTTCTGAGTTAATTGGGTTGGAATAATAAATAAAAGTTAAGTTCAGTGGTGTAGTCGTAAAAAAAAAAAACAGTGGGTATACGTTCTAAGCAGAGGGTATATGCTCAAGGCAGAGAGTATACCCTCGTGCATATATACTATAGCTTTCTTGAGAAACAGAGGGTATATGGTGTTCTTTAAAAAAATCCAGAGGGTATACGACGTATACCCCCGTATACTCTCCACTACATCCCTGGTTAAGTTTGAAAAAACAACAAAGGTAGAATTTTGCATATGTAACTTAAGAGGACACAGTACCTTTTAAACTATTTTTTAGTTTTCAATAGTATTGTAATATCTGTGGTGGTATTTTGTTTAATACTATAATGGAAATATATATATATTTTAATCTTACAGAAATGCCTATTTAATTAAAATAAAAATTTTTTGAATAATTTTTAACTTTTGAAAAATCTCTACTACTTTTTTAAATATGAATATTTTTTGATTCAGAAATTTCTGTAATTTCAATGATGAGTTTGTTGAATTTCCTTGATTTTTTATTATACAAAAGAGAAAATGATTTATATTAAATGTAATATCCCATACATCTAAAAATCCATGGCACAGTTTTATGTAGTATAATCTAAGGAATGTGGGGGGAAAAAAATTGAAATGAAAAATATTGATATTTAAAAAATCAGTTGGGATTAAAAAATTTTTTTTTTTTTAATTTAAATTTTAGTTAAATAGAAATAAGCAAGATTTTTCTTTTTTTTTTTTAAATTATATGAAATTTAATTTGCTTTATAGTATTAAATATAATGTCACTACAGATATTACGGTATTATTCAAAATTGAAAAAGTATAAAGGGTACTGTGTCCCCTTAACATAGTTTTTGACTAACTTTTAATAGTTTTTTTTTTCCTTGCAAAGTTTATACATCAATACAGTTAAACAAATTTGAACATCTATATTTATGGTAAAGGCAGAAAAGAATAAATCATTTCAGTTAAATATTTTTTTTTAATTTTAATATGTTGAATATTTTTATTGATTATATGGAAAAAAAAATTATCAAAATTGCTTATATGGTAATAAAAGTTATTTTATTCAAATAATACAATATAACACTTTTCAACTTTACCATTTCCATAAATTGGTATTATAGATATAATTTTGCATATGACACTTATAATGAGAGAAGTATAATTATTAATTTTACACAATATTTTTACGTACAATACTGAACATGAAAAGAAAAAATTAAAAAAACATCAGAATGTATAAAATATTTGAATAAATTATTTTATTAATGGTATTTGAATTTTCGTAAAAAGCTACCTTTTAATAAAAGAAAAAAAATTCCCCAAAATTTTTGGGTTATTTCAGAGCAATCACTTTCAACATAATCATGAAAAATTTCCCTTTAAAATATTTTTTACATTATCATGGCAGTGAACTTAGCTATGATTTTCCATATAAATATATATTTCTATCATAGCAAAAAAAAAAAAAAAAAATGAAATAGTTAAAAAATATATATTTATATGCATATGTTTTCAAACCTGGATTCATCAATATAAAATAGCAAACTTTTTTTCACTAATATAAAGAGATATTTATTACCAATACTATGTCAAGACAGGTAATCAATATCTCTCTATATTGAAAAAAGAAAGCTTTGCTATTTTATAGTGTCGAATCCAGTTTTAACCAATATCGGTCGGTCCGGCGCTCACCGATATTGGCCGGTCCGGCGTCCGCCGATATCGGCCGGTATTGGGCCCCGATATCGGCCGGTATTGGGCCCCGATATCGGCCGGTATTGGGTCCCGATATCGGTCGGTATTGGGTCCCGATATCGGTCGGTATTGGGTGCCAATATAGGCCAATATTGGAAAAAAAGTTTGCCATGCAATATCGGCCAATATCGGTATACCGATATTGGCCGATATTGCGAAATCGCTGTTCCCGATATTGGCCGATATTGCTGTGCTACCTGGGTATTTTGCTATTATTTTTTTCATTTATCTATCGTTTTTTATTTCTGATTTGCCAATTCGCTACAGTTGATCAAATGTTAGCGAGAACCCTGTCGCTATGCTATGATTTTTGCGAAGAACGTTTTAGTTTTATTTCTGTTTATATTAGGCAGAAATGCATCCAATTATATACTTAACGTTATTAATTAAAAATGCAAATATAAATCAAATTTTGACTTGGAATATCCAAAAGTTAAGTTTGTTATGCCATGTCTTCTCGTATTTACTGATTATAAGTCCACATTAAATTGAAAGAAATACGCTATACCTATCGTTTCTCCGTTCGATAATATGATCCTAAATATTTTAATGTAAAAGGTTACTTTTTTTCACCTTGAATAAAAAACAAAAGTTCTTTAGTTTCAGAAAAGAAATTTTGGTACCCCTATCTGTTAGTTTTTTTTAGAAGGAATTCAGAGCAGTTTGAGTTTTAGTGCTGCCATCTATTTGCTTTCTTTAGAAATAATTTAAAGCAGCTTTAAATTTTGGTGCTGCCATCTCTATAATATTAAAGAAAACAAAAACAAATATATTTTTATAATTTCCCTAAGAAACATTTCTCCTAAAAATCAACAAACACTTCCAAACGAGAGAAAAAAATTATGTTTAACAAATGATTTGTACTTAATTCCGTTTTATGTAGGATTCCGTTATAGATAAATTTTTATTTTATTGTATAATAATGAACGGTATATGCTTTTTAAAAGATTTTTGTTTTCATAAACTTGCATATCATTACTAAAAACTATTATATTTTTATTTTTAAAGACTCTATTGATTTCGTAAAACAATGAAATGGCATATTAGAAACTTGAAAAAAAATTCGTGATAATTTATAAATTTTATTTAATATCAACTGAAAAAAATGATCTCGTTGTCTCGTTGCAGTGGAATATGTTCTGCGAAGACGGCCATTACACGAGTTTCGTCCTGACTCTGTACAATGTCGGAAGTATCATAGGAACTCCAATATATGGAGCCCTGTCTGACAGGTAATAACTGAATATGATTTTTTAAACTGGAATTCTTAGGCCTATAAAAAGGAAATCTTTTCTTTTATACATTAATAATACAATTAGTATGTATATAAACACTGGTCATCAAAATTCAAGGATAATGAGAAATAATATGCTCACTAAGTTCATGTTGCAACCAATGCCCAATGCTTCAATTATTTATGTTAATTAAATACTGTTGAATACAAAATTGCACTTCCGCGCATATGTTAGCGTCGGAAATATGCAAATTAGGCGATTGGCAATGCAGTGCGCAATGGACGTATGTTGGAATTCTGGTCTCTAGTGTTATTTAAAGTGAATGCGGTGTCTGAGAGTGATCAGTATTCATTAGTTATGGTTCAAAGACATCATTTAAGTGAAGGTCAAAAGTGGCGAATAATTGGTAGAATCGAGGGTGGTCAAACACAAATGGAGGTCGCCCAAGATTTGAACATAGCTCAAAGTGTGATATCAAGAGTTTCGAGCTGCTTTTTAAGCACTGGATCCGTTGATAGACAACCTGGTTAAGGGAGACCAAGAGCAACAACTGCATCCGAAGACTGTTTTCTCTCATTTTTCGGCTCGATGAAAAACGCGGAGCGGCAACAAGAGATTTGGTTTCAGACCTTCAGGCAGCCGAAGGAGCTCGAATTAGCCCTTTATTGCTGCACGAAGTTTTAACAAGGATGGACTGTATGCAAGAAGACCAATAGTTTGTGTCCCACTTACTCCAGCTTCCAAAGAGGCCCTTTTAAACTGTTGCCGTTGTCATTTTCAAGGGAGCCAAGGAGACTGGGCTCGAGAATTGTTTGCTGACGAGTCCAAATATAGTCTGAACGCTGATTCTAGACATGTTTTGATCTAGAGAGAGAAAGCAACACGCAACTTGCCCTCCCTTGTCTGTGAAATATCCCGTTCGAGCCCAGTCTTCTTGGCTCCATTGAACATGGCCCCACCAGCGGCCGAGAGGTTCTGCTCTCGAAGCTGGTAGACGGGAAGTACTGGGTTCGAACCCAATCGCGCCCGTTGGCCTAATCGTTCGCTGTTTTCGTGGTTTTCTTCGAACCTTGGTTTTCCAAGCGTTAATACGGGTTAGGTTCCCTTAGAAAGACCCCCACGAAGGGCACTCCATCCCTTCGGGCCTATATCCCTCGTGTTGATAATTGGCCGTCATAAACACAACCAACCAACCAACCATTGAACATGACGACGGCAAGAGTTTAAAACGCAACGGAAATTTTAAACATTGAACCGGCTCCGTGTTCATTATTAAAACTCAATAGCCGATATGCGAGGTAGCAAATTACTTAGCTCAAATGAGCTATAAAAATCGAAATTCGGAGCCACAGACTATAGTACTTTTACTTGTAAGATGTTGAACTTTAACTGTAACTACTCGATACTCACAAGGGAACCACTTTTGGTGTTGCTCGCACCTAGCATTGAGACCTGGTGCATTTTAAAGCCTTATATTATGAAGCTTCAGAATCGATAAAATTTTTCTGTTGAAATAATATTTCTTGATTTTACAGTAGCAAAACTTTCTGGAAATGTAATTTTCGAGACGACTTATCGTACTGTTAAAATTGAAGTTTTTTAGAGAAAAGTATTTAAAAACAAAAATTAGTTAATAATAAGTATAAAATATTGAAAAAAAGTTAAAAAATTCCTTCAAAAACAGACGAATTTGATTTTGAAAAATTGCAACATTATAGTCACATTTTTGGCGGGGAAAAAGTTGGCGTTTTTTTTTTTTTTTTTTTTTTTTTTTTTGCGAAAGTAGAGTTTTCCATTAGAAACCCTAGCCAAATGTCATAACTGTTTGTCTTGAGTTCCTGAGGCGGTCATCGCTGTCATCGCTAGTTTGGACTTCAGTAGAAATTGTAATATCCGACCTAAGTAGCCACAGTAATTTTTCTAAATTCTGTAAAAATCTTAATTTACTTTATGATTACTTTTATCAAAGGACCAGTTAATACAGCAACATTTCATTTTAAACATTCGAAACTTTATTCCATTCGATTTCAAAAGAAAACAGTTTGCTTTTTTTGTATTTCACTACAAAAATAGTTTTCAATGATCTTGAAAGCTTTTATAGAAATATATTTGCTATTTTTATATTTATCGTTTACACAGAAAAAAAAGAAAAAAAACCTAATTCTATGCTATCAATTATCAAACAAATCGCAATCTTATATAATTCTAATTTGTACATTTATTCCCCGAATAAAGCGGGCGTAAAAATTGTAGTGCCGTATTTGGCGATTTAACTCACTTTTGGCGTGAAATAAAAAAATAAAAAATACATAAAATATGATTTTAACAGAGAAATTTTATTGGTTCTCTAACTTTTATGTATGCAAAATGCACCAGGTTTCGATGCTGTGGTTCCCTTGTCAGTACAACAACATTTTAAATAAAATAACTTTTGAATAAGATAATCGCTAGACAGAAGCCGAAAGTCTCTGTTTTAACCGAAATTCAAACGCGACCATTTTGTGCAATTTATACTGCTAAAAAATGTTTAAAAAATCTATTTTTTAAGAATATATATATATACATATATATTTTCAAAATTTATGCTCAATACAATCTAGCCTAATTCACGAGGATTTTCTACTGTTCTTACAATGAAAATTTGTGTGTCGAACTGTGAGATTACGGCCTGTTATAATTTACTGTCCAAACTTAACTGGTTTTACCTGGCTTTTTGCTGTCCCGTTTTCTCCCGTAATTGTATAGTGATACTTGCAGTAGAATGTATAATACTGAATCAAAGACAATTGTTTTGATTATTTTTATTTGGTTTTTGTTTCAGGATTGGACGTAAAATCACATTTTTCATCTGCTTAACTGTCACCGCCGTCAGCGCGATCGCATCTGTTCTCATGACAGATTTCACAGCTTTCGTCGTCATCAAAACCATCAACGGAGCTCTCATGCCGTCCATCTTTCAGCTTCCCTACATCATCGGTAAATATCCTGTTGCTATCTACGTAACTTCTTAAAGCACTTTTTTTCTATACAGGTTTTCCTCGATTGGTGCGGTTAATACATTCCGCAAAATTACACCACTAATCAAAACATGCGTTCGATGGAAAGAAATACAACAAACCCACAGCTAACTCTCATTAAAACCATAATAATACAAAAATTAACAATAAAATAATGTACTACGATATTGTTTTTTATGTTTTATTGTTAGAAAGTACATATTACAGCTTGATTTAAAACTTTTTAAATCAAAATTTTCTAATTTACATGAACTTCCATTAACATAAACTTGTGAGCTAATTTAATAAGAGACATTCAAGAAACATTAAAAAGCCAATTTTAAATTTAATCCCTCTTTACTACTTTTTTTTACATAAACTATGTTACCTTACTTATTAATAGTTCAATTATTAAAAAATTACATGATTTGATTTTAAGCTTTCTGTAATACAATTTGATTACTTCAAACTTGCATAAACCTAAATTATTTAAGCAAAAACTTATTACAGTTTTTCTTTCTTGATTTCGGAATACAGCTTAAAGTAACAAAAAATTTAATTTTCTGAACCTCCACGCATTTGTATACTTATACTGATGCCTAGATCTATGTCTATCAACTGTTTTTTGTTGAATTTTAATTTTTGAAAAAAAGTTCTTGGAGTTCTTTTATTGTTACTTTCTTTTCTGTAGCATTTTCGTTACATTTGGAATACAATTCCACCGTTTGCGTTAAAAACAGAAGTCCATTCTGCGCTTTGTGCACTAATCAAACTTTTCCTCGCAATAATTGAAAGAACAGCAAAAAATTACCACACTAACTGGAAATCGCATGAACTGAAACTGCACAAAGCGAAGAAAATCTGCATACTGATTTTTTATATATTGATCTCAACACATAGAAATAAATGGTTTTTCATTCAAAATTTATTTTCGATGAACTTTGGGAATTGCATGGGAAACATTTTTGTATACTTTTCTTGATTTTTCGTAGTTCTATTGTCAATTGGTGGCTCGTGCAGCGGCAGGAACTCGCTTCCTGCTAAGCCGGCTATTCGCAAACAGCTGATAACAACAGAATAAGGAAAAACTCTTAATTTTAACAAATATCATGATATAGATTAACTCGTTTTTAGTCCGTTTAATTGACTGAAGCAGAAATTTAAGAAGAAAATGAAAGTTGGTATAGTATTGAATTAATAATATTGAAGTATTAAAATGTGTAACTACTTTTTGAAATATTAACATGCATAAGATAGAAGAAAGTTTTGGGATTGGCACATCCAACTAGTTTGTGTATAAAATGTTGTCTTGTTTACTTAAGCCATAAAGTATCATAGAAAAAAATGGTATGATTTACATTTAGAAATATATATATATATTTCTGTTGTTAGTCTTAGAACTAGTCGCTCCAGAGATGAGGACGCACATGAATGGATTAGTCAACTGTGCCTGGACTTTCGGAATGTGCTTCCTTCCATTGGTAGCCTATTACTCGAGGACCTTTGTGACGCTCGGACTTGCAACGTCATCAGTGACGCTCATCTACTTCATTTATTTGAAGTAAGTAGGGTTTTTATGTGATCACGAAAACAATCTTAAAACTTGATTACATCTTTATAAAGAATATCTTGTTTCGGTTACAGGCTTCATGTAGATTGCAAATCTAATAGAATAATCATTAGTATGGCGCACTATTATTTCGAGAAATCTGTAGAAGGAAAAACGATTTACAGAAACAAATAATCACTGTTACGCAAACAATCGCAGCATTATATAATAGAATTTAAGGAAAGAAGTTTGAAAAACACAGATTTAAATGCCTCAGATAAAAACTTCACCTCGGCACTTTCATTTTATACAGATTAAGGCACTTCGGGGGATCTAGGTACAACATTCATATGGGGTTTGTTTAATTTTGATATGGAATGCTGATTTAAATTGTGGGAATCAATAATGAATATTGATAAAAAATATTAAAATATGACAGCATGATAAAGATTATGAGCAATCTTTTGCCTCTGAGTTTTATTATGCTTTATGAATGTGTGCAACAATGTATTTAGCGAATAGCAATTTAAAATGTTTCCAATTCTTAAATAAATATTTCAAGAGTATATAAGTTTTTTTTTTTTTTTTGGTGTATTGTTCTAGGTCAGGGGTTTCCCAAACTTTTAGACAGAAGTGCCACTAAATAGAAGTTCATAGTTTGGCGTACCACCAGGTGATACACTCAAAGATAATACAGAAAAACCTGTGTTAACGGAATATGTCTAAAGTAAAATATTTTTCTAGTCTTTTGTGCTTCTGTCGGAGAAGATTTTACTGATTTACATTACATTATTAAATTGGTGCTTATAGTGACTTTAATATTTTTTAGTGTATATAAAGTGTATCATTTTTGGGTGACAAATAAAGATATATTTAAATTTAAAACCACTGCATACCTTTGTTAAACATGGAAAAAAAATACCCATCTGAAGTCGCCTTGATCGTCAATTTTTTGTTATATGAATACTATTTTTATATCAGTAGTAAAATACAAATAAGAAAATTTAATAAGTGAATAACCTACATAAGAAATTTACATGCCTTCTGAAAGTAAACTGCTTATTAATGCGAGATCGAAGTTCGTTGAAATAAGTAATAGACACACATACAATATAGTAATAGAAGAAGAAAAATTTCGAAGATTGTAGAAATCCTATGAAATTTCCTAAACTCCAAATATACCCCTCCCCTCTACCCTCCCAATTTTCCCAGCCTTTACACAAAAGTTCCAAATATAAGCCCCCTTAAAAAATGAGGATTTCCTGTCTGCTGAAAGAGGGCTTAATTTCGGTACTTTACGGCACATTTGTTACAGGGCCTATATATACATTTAGAGCTTTTTATGACAAGGAAATAAATATCGCAAATAATATATTTTTTATTATTAAATGTGTTCCTGTTTCTCCCAATTATCCTCTCGACTGAATCCTTACTGAAAAATATCAGTTCAATCAGGGACACACGTTTAAAGTTGGAGAATGAGATTTCGAATTTCACTTATCTGCGCGTATGGAGTCTGAATAATTGCACTTCTCACTGTGGTAAGTCCTGGCGGCTATAACTATTATGTAAAGATTGGTTTTAGACTGAATTTTTCTTTAAAGCAAATTTAAGTAAAATTGAATCAAACTACTTTTTATCACTATTTGTTTAATCTATTAGAAACACTCGTTTTTTTAAAAATAATACCAGGCCCCATTTCTTTCACAACAACATAGCTGAATTATACTTTTTATATATTATTGTTTCAGATATTTACCGGAATCTCCCCGTTGGCTGTTGTCCCAAGAAAGGTACGACGAAGCACTGACCATTATGAAGAAAATCGGAGACGTGAATGGCAAATCACCCGACCCAGATCAACTCCTTGCCAAGCTGAAGGTAAATTTTATTGCGTTCTTTGATTCCTTTACTAGACAGACTTTTTTATTCTCAGATAGCTCTTATCTATCTAATACCTTAGATAGCTCGATTGCGATCTAACGCCAAATGCATCAATCAAATTTGACTTTTTTAGCATCCAAAAAAAAAAAAAAAAAAAAAAGATAGTTTAAACAATTCGTTTACCATATACCGGGTGTTCCAAAAATGACTGATGGATTTTAAAATTCAATAACTTGCAAACGGTGACAGATATTAGAAAAATTCTTGCAAGAGCATTATGTATGATGTCAGGAGTTTTTTTACTGTGATTCTTGATTTTAGTTCGAGTTTCAAACAATAGATGGCACTGACAGCAGTAGGTGCTCAATCTAGACCCGATTTTTGGTACTTCGGGATCCATTCAATACATTTTAATCTCCTTTTTTCGCATGGAAGAAAAGGGAGGCTGAAAAATCGAGCCTGGATTTAGCAGTTATTGCTTGCAGCGCCATCTACGCTGCTATTTGTAACTAAAACTGAGAATCGCAGCATAAAAACTCCTGACATCTTACATAACACTCCTGCAAGAATTTCTTAAATATCTGTCAGCGCTTGCAAGTTATTGAATTTTAAAATCCATCAGTCATTTTTGGGACAGCCGGTATATACCGTATTTTAAGGTATATATATGATTATTTTTCGCATTTTACTACGCTGTTAAAAATTTGCAGCAAACTGTCCGCTCATTCGACCATTTCTACACTAAAAAAAATGAAGTACTCAATAATGAGTAAATCGATGTACTCATATCGAATTGAGTATCTTTGGATCAAAAATGAACCCATCCTTTCTCAATTTTGATGCATCACATGTTATCCAACCCAAACGAAACGATAATCGTGTGCTTTGTAGTGGTTTATTTCATTCATGGCGGCTTAAAAAACATTCTTTAATCGCAAAACAAAGTAATATACCGTGGAAATCAGAGGTATAATATAATATTACATTTTTATTCCTCTGAAGGAACTATATCCCGTGTCTCCTTTATAACGCGTAAGGTTACATTGTGTTGTTGTTGTTGTTGCTTATCAGTACTAGTACTTCGTAAATTCGGTCTGGTTTGTGTGCTAAGTGAGATGGATTTGTTCGAGAAAACAATAATTAGAAAAATGGTATTCTCAATATTTCGCCAACTACTTTGAAAGTAAGTGCTGTCTGTTAAATATTCAATACATTTTTTTCTTGTTTAATGTAATCAGCTGTACCTTTTGTAAATATTATATTAATATAAATATTAAATTATGCACTGTATTTTAAAACGATTTAAAAGTGCTTGGAAACAGTGCTCATGTCATAAAAGTAATTGTTTAGCGTATCTTGATAATAATTTTGCTATTTTTTCTTAGTAAACTAGGGGGCTCTGCCCCCTACGAGCTACGCTCGTCAACCCCCGTTCAGACACCGCAGACTCTAACAGCACGCTAATTTGATCGCCTTTAAAAAGATTTCGGAAGATTGAATTATAATTTGAATCTGACAATTATAATATGACGTAATTTTCACCAAACTTTTCTTTCTCTTTTTAATATTCACGTCAAAATACTTTTGTTAGAAATGAAATATTATGATCATCTTAAAACGTCAAGTAAATGTCTCGTGCAATTTTTAAATTAAAATTGTTTTGCAATATTATTTTTTGTTAATTTTACGTAATAAGTGTAATATGACGTAAATTCTCCTATTTAGGACTTCTAACGCATGTTACTGAATTTATTATTTTACAATATTATTTCTCATTTAAAATTCACGTGTAACTATAGTTTTTATGACGTAATTTTCAATGAGTTCCTGCTTTTTATATTTTTTGTTTATAATAGTCACGTGTAAAATAAATTTTTAATTTGAAGCAAACATTACTGTTTGCGCTGTTTATACAGCTGGCAACAGTTTAAGTTAATACAATTTTCTAAAATTTGTAAAAAATATCTCTCGAAATGCTGAAAATTTGAATTTAAAATAGAAATAAAACCTCGAAAAATTATTCAAATTAAAAAACTAACTGCAATCTGCACACCGAGAAATTCTGACGCATAAAATGATCTAAAAATGATTAAATTCCTATGTACAGTTTTTGCTCCTATAAAACTTTTTTAATGGAACGATTTTGTACAACTTTGGCATTAAATATCTCTTAAAATAATTCTTCGATTTGAAAACTGTCTGCATCAGCGTGTTTATCAAACATTTCTGTATAATACCACCGATTTTTATATTTTTGTATCCAACAGTTTTTTTAATATTAACGAAGAAAGACCTCCGGTCACAAAAAATTCAAAACCGGCGGCGGCGGCGGCGGAGGTGACAGCGGTAGTTACTTTTTTTTAGAATAGAGAGATAAATATTAATAATTTTTAGCGGAAAGTAAATGTCAGAACATTTTTACTTTAATCTGTAGTAAAGTGTCTCGGGGGGAGGGGGGGGGGGCTTTGACAAGAAAATTATTTTTTTTTCATTTAACCTATTTTAGTTTTCGAAGTATTTTATAAATTGTGTGTCTTTAAACCCGGTATCTTATTTTGATTTTGCACGTGTTACTAATCGGCCATCTTGGACGCCATCTTGTTTAACTTCATATTTCTATAACAGAAGCGTTGTTTTCAAACACTTTTAAAATACTGTGCATAATTTAATATTTGCATTAATGTAATACTCACTGAAGGTACAGCTGATTGCATAAAATAAGAAAAAAAAATTATTGAATATTTTCTTATTTGAATACATACATGGGATCCAAAATGAGTACACAAACACTTCATATTTGAATACATACATAAGATCAAAAAATGAGTACATAACGGTTCATATTTGACCACATCCATGGAATCAAAAACGAGTACATGTGTTTCTCAATTTTGAGTACATTTGTTTCGGAGCTATTTTGAGTATGTGACGTATTTAAAAATGAATACTTTTTACTTAATTTTGAGAACCCATTTTTTTCAGTGACAGAAAACAGTTATATTACCATTGGAGATGCACCGAATATTCGGTATTCGACCTATTCGGCCATGTTACCGAATATCCTGTTAGGCCGAATATAAAACTACTCGGTCTGTCAAATATTAAACTATTCGACCTGCCAAATATTCAGTTTAGCCCATGTCAAAATATTCGGCCGAACCGAATTTTTAGAAAAAATTTTAAACATATTATATTTTCAAAAACATTACACAACTTCTACTTTTAACTGTCAACTTATAAAGATATTCAAAATAATCAGAAACAGAATCATATTTATTTAAACTAGCAAAAGCCATGCTTTGTTTGCTTTCGCGAAGCATTATTTAATAAGATAAATATTTGAAAATAACAATATTTTTTATATTATTTTTGCAACTTTATTAAGCAAAAACTTTATTTTATGTTTTGGCGCATTTTAATTTTAGAAATGTAAATTCAGCCAAATAACTAAGAATTTCCTCGGAATATTTTATTTATGCTATAAGACTGGTATGCGTAAAAATATTTCCGAAGCAAAATTTTACAAAATATTTTTTAATTTTCAACTAAAAGCTCTTTAACGATGTTTTTACATTTTATTCATTACAACAATTAATTTTATTTGTTTACAATTCTTTTGTTGCCACTTTACAAAAAAAAAAATAATAATATAATTCTTTTAAAATGCGTAACTATAAGTCTTCATAATATAATTCTTTTAAAATGCGTAAGTACAATTCTTACGCATTTTAACAGTGTATAAAGATACTTCCTCCTCCCTCCCCTTTAGTATTTTTCACACTTCTAAAAATCTTTCGCAAATTAACTAATCATTCAATCGTTTTTTATAGATAATGGTTGTTTGACCATATTATGAAGCGTTCTCATTGGTCAGAATAAAGAATTTATGGTTATGTAACCGTTTTCTATAAAAAAACGATTGAATGACTGGGTAGTTTGCTGCAGTTTTTCAACAGTGCATGTTTGTACACTGTTGAAAATCTGCAGCACACTACCCAGTCTATCGACCTTTTGTAATAATAACGGTTCCTTGAAGCCCACTACATAAAGTTTAATACAGAAAATTTATTTAATGAGTTAATGTAGTCATTTATCCATCTTTCTACCAGGCTGCCTCAGAAACCTGGTAGGCCGGTAGGCCCACAGTAACTAGGCGACAATATCTGTCAAAGTAGTTAACTCGGCGTTAGTCGCAATCTGTCATAAGCTATCTAGGTGATACACAACGATGCATTAACCCCTCGGGGACGAGCGACCGGTATACGTGCCGCGTAAGGAACTCAGAATCCGTGATTATTCTTACGGTAAATTTTTAGTGTAAATTTTGCCTTATTTAGTCCGAGCATTTTTCCGATTCAATTAGGCAAAAATTTCTGTTTTGAAAAACCGGTGATAAAATATTAAAAATTATGTAAAAGACGCTCGTCTCGAAGGGGTTAAGCAGTTCAAGACCAAGTGCCGGGGATGAAAGGTAAAGGAAAATTTAAGAAGAATCGGTGGGATGAAGGGAGATTCTTAATTCAATATAATGCACAGATCACGAAAACTATCGGCAAACAAACAGAAATTACTGTTTTATCACAAAACGTGATACTTTTCTTAACTCATGCAATATACTACATCAAGCACACCCTACTCACAAGGAAGGCCTCTTTAAAGCGTGTTCCCGAAAAATTATAAAAAAAATAATATTGAAGAGTTTATGTGATACACTAAAATATCAATCAAATGTAGTGACGGAACCTCGATAGATTTTCAGAATAAAATAAAAAACTAACTTTTACCGGCAAAGTTATGACCAGTACAATTTGCTGGATTTCGATACCGCTTTTAAACGGGTGAATTTTGAAATTTCAATGTTTTTCAATTGAAATATAAGTGATAATATAGTTTATGTAACTTTAAGTAATAGAAACAATTTAAGATGACTTTTAATGACTTTAATTTTCGATCTGAGTTATTAAGATGTTCTTTTTTTTCACCAGGGATCAAATTTGGACATATCTGGATAAATAAATGCAAAATCGTCTGCAAGTTATTCAAAGAATATTCTTTGAATAACTTGCAGATTACATAGGTATACGATAGAAGAACTTCAATACTACAAGGTGTATCAGCACTGATCTTTTAAATCTGGTGGAGAGGTAAAAAATAACAAAATAGACAATATCACATAGGAAAGTATGGGCGCAAACGAACGCTTGAAGTTGTAGAGGGCGCTGTGTATCCACAATTTCTGAACACGCGCAAACCTCTCTGACAAGTCCAGCCGGTCGTCACTCGACAGCGTCATTTTACAGACGTAACATGAATCATTATACGTTAAAGGAATAAGCAGAAATGCATCTAATTTATGGCGCGTCTAGGCAAAGCGGTCGGAGAGCTGCGGAAACGTATGCAGAACTCCACCACAACCGACGTAAACGTCAACATCAAATGTTTGCACGTGTTCATCAACGGGCGTTTTTGGTTTTTTTAGAAAAACCTGATGGAAAGAGGGATTTTGTTAAACATTTAGCATTGTTGATACAGGAGGGATTCCATCAGGGAGGACTTTTGTAGTTAGAAAAACTGATTTAATGTTTTTAATAATAGACCGGGCAGCGGTTGCAAAAATCCTCACCTCATCGAGTTTATGGCTGAAAATATAGCATTAGTTAAAACTCAATTAGCATATTAAAATGCAACTGGTCTGCCAAGTCATATCTTGGTGGAAGCCACCTGCAGAGCCAATTTTAGTGCTTGATTGGTAGGTTTACCATTGTATTTTCCTGCACCCAAAGGTATGAAAATATGGAGAACTGGGTTCAGGAAAACACAATCGTAAAGCTACCAATCAACCACTAAAATAGTGTCTGCAGGTGGTTTCCACAAGGATATGACTTCAGATATCAGTTGCATTTTAATATGCTCATCGAGTTTTAAATAATGCTATATTTTCAGCCGTGAACTCGATGAGGTGAGGGTTTCTGCAGTCGCCATCAGGTCTATAATAGATGAAACAATTAATTTAATAGTTAAAACATATTTTTTAATAACAGAGAAAATTCATATGACTTCGGATTAATTACAAAATAATTAATTACCTAAATCATAAGGAAGTAATAAAATTGAATTTTTTTTGTGTAAATTTTAAAGTAAAGGTAGTGTCTTCTCCGTAAAAGTTTTAGCAGTCAAAGATTTTCAAACTAATTACTCACTTTTTTTTCAGACGTTAGGAGACAGAATTAAAAAAGAAAGGACGGTGGACAACGTAAAAAATTCCTCTTTAGACTTATTGAAGTACCCACAACTGAGAAAGACGTTTATAATCGTTTCTATCTGTTGGTATGTTTTTTTTTCTTACTTATAACATAATATTTTTAGTTTTACATAGACAATTGAATCGGAACTCTGGTAGTCGAAAGCTCGGACAATCAAACCAAAATTTATCTAGAAAAATAATACAAATTAAATAGAATCTTGTTAAAGAAGAAAATTATAAAAGCAATAGTCTTAAAAGCTAAAAATACTGTTTAAAGTACATAATAATGTGTAATGTTGGAAAAATGGAGAATTAAAAGAAAAATTGTCAACATATATGAACTTTTTAAAGAACTAATTATTACATACGTTTAATGATGTTGTAAAAGGAAAAATTTGTAAGGTGTGCCTAATAAAGAGACATGAATGTGGATAATGGAACAATAGTACGATAAGTCTCATGAATAGTACGCCAGTTGGCAGTGCGTCTAAATATTGCTTTAGCTAAGTAACTTTTACAAAACTGCAAACTGCTACGCTTTCTTTGGTCACCCGTTTAGATAAGTTTTTTTAGGTTTTCTGAAGGGTTTCGCTTTATTTAATCGATAATTTATTTGGTTAAATAAAGCAAATATTTCTGTAAATCATAACGGTTGGTAGCTATATATTAATAGTGCATTTGCAGTACCAGAAGATGATATACTATCTGCCAAATCCATATCTTCAGGATCAGCGCCATCTGGAGACGTCACTCTCTTCGTATCTTTACGCATCATTAGCACTATCTTTTGTCCTTTTCTTTTCTTGTTCTACTTGTATCTTAATTTTGGATAATTTAAAATTTTGTTAATCCAAACAGGTAACGATTATAAATAGTTCAGATTAGTGAAGATTTATTGTATATAATTATGTACCTTAGTGCTGAAAGGATTTTTTGGCGTTTTTAGACAAACGCTAGAAAAGGAGGGACTTAGTTAAGCATCGATCATTGTTGCTATAGGAAGGCCGCACCACCACTATAGGAGGGATGCCTTCTGGGGGGATTAAAAAAAACTGTCTTTAGGGTTTTTCCCCCTTAAAAATTCTTTAAATTATTAGTTAAAAAACAATTTATTTGCGGAATAAATAAAAGACGTTGTGTTACGGCGAAATGGTCATTTTATTTCAATTTATCCTATGACTAATGTAAAGTGGTTAGGGGACATAGAAAAAAATAACGGTGGTTATTAAAAAAAAGTAATTAATTCGGAATATGCAAATACAGTGAAATATCTCGGTGCGACCACCTCCCTGAACGGTCATTTTTTCTTGGAACGAAATTTATTCCCGTAGGCTCAATACTAATTTTACCTCCATTCAGAGACCATCTCTGTTGAACTCCCTCCATGAGCGACCCATTTTTTGCAGAAAATGAAACAAATTCCGTTTTTTCCTGGTCGAAAGTTTTATTAGAAAAATACTTCCGGAGGGCACATTATTTATCAAACTTCTAAACTAAGTTTAGATTTTCTTTTATTCCAGTAACTTTTAAGTGTTTTAATCCCTTTGCACCTTTTTAGGCAATGAATTTAACTCTGATGACGAATTAAGAATGACGGCCAATAAACTCTTTTGTCCTATTCTATTAGAAAACTCTCAAGGAATAGATAAATTAATGAAATCGGCATTCCCGTCCAAACAACATTGCATTTATTTACTGGACTTCAAAAGGACTTGGAAATAAAAGTTATGAAAGATAAAACCGTAAAATCAAAGCAAATGCCAATATATTCATTTTTTAAACTCTGCAGTAATTACCTTTTAAATTTTTATATATTTTTTCTAACGTGAAGAATAAATTTTAGTAACATTAATTATTACCATTTTTCAACAATTAAATATCTAGATTTAAACATGACCTCCATTAAGAAACCACCTCTCGAAGCGACCAATTTTTATTGGAATGGAACGTGGTCGCTTTAAGGAGGTTTTACTGTATGACAATAAAGCTTTGCGAATGTGTTCATAAACTTTCAATTCTATCGAAGAAATTGTCTACCGTTTGTAATGCACTTTTGACGACAACTCCTGCAGTTCGAGAAAACAAGTTCTCTTTGGCATCGAATAGAGAAAACTCTTTACGTCTTTCAATTTACCCAATCACCTTCTTTTACCTTTCTTATGGAAATAAACGTTTTTGATTGAAATCGCACATCTAATTAATCGATTTTGCTAAAATTTGTAAAGAAGTTAATTTTCAATGACAATGCATATTCTATTGTTTTATGGCTGTAATTAATACGGCACAAGGTGGCGATATTATCTTTTATGTTTTTGATTGAAATGGTATTAAGGTTTAGATTAAAAGCATGTATTTAATTTTTTAAGTGATATTATTTTTTCTTTATCCAAAGGTCCGCCGATGTTGTCTCTTATTATGGTTTACAAATAAATGTCACAAACCTAGCAGGAAACGAATTTCTGAATTTCTTCTTGACGGCTATCGTAGAAATTCCAGGCTACATCACGAGTTGGCTCCTCATGGACAAGCTAGGGAGACGGTGGATCACAGTGGTGTGGTTTCTGATGACAGGGTTAGCCTGCATGCTACCAGCAATTTGTAAGAATCTCCTCTTTTATCTATAATCTTTACTATCTATCTATATTATAAAGGACAAACATATCTGTGCGTAACGCATACGTCATTCTGCGAATGGCAACACTTTGAAATTTGAAATGAAATTTCGGTTTTGCAATTTTCGCTACTGCAAATTTTTAAACTTCTAAACATCGCACAGTTTCAATTTTTGCACAGTCGTATAGGGAAAAAAATGTTCTTTTAAATGCAATTTATTTGAAAGCTCTATCTCAATTTATTTTTGAGATATTAATTTTTTTTATAGTTTTTAGTACCAATTTTGCGATTGTGGCAACTGAAGTACGCCATTTCTATTAAAAGTAAAGGGAAAATATTCATGGTTTATTTAGTTTTATTGATTATATCCTTAGTGATGCCATTTTCACATTACAAATAAAAGTAACTTTTTTTCTAATTTTTGAACAGAAAATGACGTCAGCCATTAAAAAAAACACGCATTCTTCTTAATAAATCAAAAGATTGAAAAAGATATTTCAACATTTTTACATTACGCTGATACTGAGTTTGAGACGCTAGGCAAAATGATTCGGTGAGTAAAAATGATGTCATATTTAAAACAAAACGATAATTTTCTTTGATAAAACTAAATATTTGACTAATACTAAATGGCCAATACTATGACAACTAAAGGCAAATTTCAGGATGGTAAATTTTCGAGGGTACTGAGATTAGAACTTAAATTTTATGCGAATGTTCACATGAAAAGTTGTATCGGACAAACATGACTTTAAGTTTGGAAATACATTCGCGCGTTAATGCATTGCGCGTTAAAATACTTTTAAATTGTGAATTTGAGTGTTGCATATGTAAATTTTGAGAATGTGAAAATAACGTACAGTTTAGATTTTATGGGAGAAAATTTTATGATGTGACAAAACTAAATCCTTTTTAATGATTTTTCATCCCGTAAAAACAAACGTAAGAGCCTCAATCGATAGCTTCAACCTAATTACTCATGTTGATTACGTATTCTAATGCAGTTTAATTTTTCAAAAATTTAAGCAGTTGAAGTTTTTGGAAATAATATTTTGGTAATTTTAGATTAAGACATTATTTGTTTTAAGAGTTAGATAACCAATGCAAAATGAATTTTTTATTGTAATTATTTTTGTAAATTTTTTATAAATTCGATCTAAGTTCCATTCTAAACATTTTAATTCGTCGAATTTCGACGGGTTCCAACTCGTTATACTAATAACATACTTTTTTTTTGCTTTCGAATAATAAATTAAATAATAAATTAGCTGGTAATATTTGGAAAAACGAAAACCGACTTCAAGAGATTTTTTCACACTTTATTGTTGCGATATTTAGTTATTATCATCAGGTGACGTATTTTAGCGAAAGTAGTATGGTTGAACAGACTGATTGTGGCAACCCTTTTATTGTTATCCGCATTCAACGCTAAAAACCATTATTACCGGTATCGCTCGATTGGCCAATTTTTACGAAAGTTAAAGCTTAAACAGAAGAAAGAAAGAAAAAGAGGCATAAAGGCAAACATGCCATTTTTTAATTGCTATGAAATTGAAACGAGATCGTTACCCGAACGAACCACATCCACCAAAAGACAAGTTTTGAAAATCAGAGCATCTGTTCAAAAGGTGGAGATGTGTAAGGAGATACCAAAGCAAATTATACAATCGAATTGTATAACTTCCTCTGTTGGAAGTCGATTAAAATGGAATGAAACATATTAAAAAATACATACACCCATTTTCATCAAAATTATATTAATATTAGGTACTACTTAGTTATCCAGTAGACCAATTTTGCTAAATTATATAAATCACCAAACCACTCGTCAAATTATACAAATCGACATAATTTATATTTTAAATAACGAAAGAACAAATAAATTAGTATAACATTAACACGTCAAGTGCCAGGGTGACTGACACTAAAGCTGAAAAATTTACAATGTTTTAAGTAATTTCTAAGAAAGTATAATCTTGTAATAAATAAAAGGTAAGTAAATTTTAAATAAATTTTCAGTAATTATTTAAAACAGTTCATATATTTTTAGTTTTATATCATATTTTAGACTGTCAGTCATCGGCGAATGACACATTCTAAACGGAAAGTTCGGTGTCTGTCAACGGTGACTAACGTGGCGCTTAACGTGTTAATAAAAAATACAAATAAAAAATCGAAATAAAAATCACTTGATGACGTAAACACGTGTACCTTGCTTAAAGTCAAGTGAATGTGACATTTACGATCAACCATTATTGGCACTTAATCGTATAGTTTGGAAATAGATTTTTGGTCCATACGTAAACCAAGTAGTACCTAAACATTATTACAGTGATGGAACAGTGGCGCAGCAATTGAGCGATTGTCACCACTAAATTTTTATAGTTTTCTTCGCCTTCAAAAATCTCAGAAATTCTGCTTTGAAGTTAAATGAAGAATACTAATAAAATTTTGCGGTGTCAATTGATTCTCTGCTGCTACACTGTTCCATCACTTCTATTATAATCAAAACAATATTAATAATAAGATTTAAATAATAATAAATAATGTTAAACAATAAAAATAGAACAATAATAAACAAAGATATCATTACGCTGAATGGGGATAAGAACTTGAATAACATAATCTGAATATTTCAGAAGATGTTTTAAAAGCACATTTTGTGAATAGGCTGCTGTAATAATAAGTAAATGTCAAACTAAATAATTCGAATTTGTAATCATTAAAATGTTTCTTTTCAGTTTCAGGATTGCCCTATGCAGACATAATTTGCTCCATGATAGGCAAGTACTGTTCTTCAGCGGCCTTTATGGCTACCTACCAGCAAAGTTCAGAACTGTATCCGACCGTGGTGAGATCTTTGGGTATGGGAATGAGCAGCACCGTCTCCATGATAGCTTCCCTCATTGTGCCATATCTTGTCTATTTGGTAAGGAAACGTATGCCACCTTTCATATATTTTAGATGAAAAGGGAAAACGGAGATAAACTCGACCGGAAAATTAACTCTAAATCTCCTACATAACTCATTACAGACAGATTTTTCTTTTGTATGTGTGTTTAAAAGTGACAAAATTTAGAACAATTATATGCAGGATGCAATATGTTATCTATCGCCGGCCTTTAATTTCTTAACCGTTGGTCGTACACATATAGTTCGAATTACAAAAACGTTTCAAATCAGGTAAATATTCATGTTGTAGCATTATTTAAAGTAAAAAAATCAATTTTATAAAAATTACGAAATCTAACTTTTTATACGGTCCCCTAGTCCCTATAGTTATATTTAGTAAAAGTTTAGGAACAGATGTGTTATTATCCCGGAGTCCGCTAGCTTCGATTTTTTTCTTGGCTTGAATTAAAAATTATTTTTTTATTAATAGTTATAATCATTATATTCCATTTTTTTAAATATTATATTAACCTATCAACAATATTTAACCATTGGCGACATTACTACTTGGCGATAAAGAAAGTTTTCATGCAAGAAAAAAATCCAATATGGCGGACCTCGGGATAATAACACATCTAAGCCAAAGTTTACACATATCATAACAGATATAACACAAAAAGTTTGACATCTGCACTACAAAAATTGACACAGCTATTAAATTTCAAAGTTTGAGATTTTTGCACATGATTTTGTATTTCATTGAGGGATCAGTTAAAGATGAATTAAAGTAATTCGAGATCAAAATCAGGGTGCAATATCCTTTTTACGGCGAAACCACTTTTAGCCGGTATCGCCAAATTAGGATATCACCATGAGGGTTATTTTATTTAAAAATTTGAGCTGACTCTCAGGGTTCGTATACAAAGCGAAGAATGAAACATTGAAAATAAACAGAAAAATAAATATCGATTTATTATAATATCAGAAAACAGTCTGATATAACAAAATGCATACATCAAACGCTGGAAGCTATACTACAGATAGAGATACTGTTCAAAGTGTTCTCCGTTGGTGGCAACGTGCAATTGAATGCGTGACAGTACTGAGCCCTGGGCTCGTTAGAGCATAGAGGCGTGCAAACTGTGCGACAATCAAGGATGATGCGCTGCTTCAGATAAACAAGAGAAGTAGTCTCAGTCACATTGATCTATGCCTTGGTGTAACCCCAGAGATAGAAGCCCATGAGAGTCAAGCCCGGCGAACGACATGGCCATTCTACCGGGCCACCATATCCAAGGATCTGTTGACCGAATTCGATGGCCAGATACGCCGGACGTTTGATGTTTTAAGTAGAGAGGGCCCCATCATGTTGAACCGACACCTGACATGCATGTCGGAGAAGCAGCTCTTCATACCAGTCACGTACCGTGTTTTGTAGCAGATGCAGGTAACGATCGTCCGTTAAGGTTCCATCGTAGAAGAAGGGTCCAACAATCTGGGTTCCCCATATACCGCACTATACATGTTGTACTGTGCGGGCGATGTGGAGGTTTTCCAAAGAGCAGTAATGCACATTGTGCACGTTCACAATGCCACCCCGTGTAAACATTGACTCATCTGTCCACAGAATCTCACAAAAGGACGACGGATTTTCCTCTAAGGTGTTGAGCATGACATTACAATAATCAAATCGTCATGCGTGGTCACCCAGCATTAATGCTTGCACCAGTGTCTGATGGTATGGATGCGCATCATGTGCATGTAAGAAATTCCAGACATGCTGACCACATGACTCGCTTATTTCCGCAGTGCTCAGTTGTGAAATTAAAAGGGCGAACGCCAACACCTTCTCCGGTGTCATTCAAACATTACTCCTTGCCCGTCTACTTGTTCTGGGTCGTGGCGAAACAGAGCCGGTCTCTCTAAGATGGTGCAATGCATCAGTTATAGTTTCATGCGTTGGATGTACATCCTTAGGGAAACGTTCTGAATAAACATCGCAGTCTCTCTGGCAGTCCTCTGACTTTCACCATAAAAAAGTTTCATTCCGGGATATTGCATGTATGCGTAGCTTGCCATCACGATCTCAGCGCTAACTAGCATGTCCACTGCTAGATGGCTCGTGTTTTATCCCGAACGTGTGGCGCTGTGGTACTATTGAAATTTGAATAATCCCAATTTTCATGCTTGCCATAGCTCGGTTGCTCGTTTTCATACGCTGCCATTTATCTAGTCCTTAGTGAGTATGTTTTATTTTACGGTAGTCGATTCTACCTACTTTGACGTTTGAATGTTGTTCGACCGACAAAATTTAGCTCAAATTTTTAGATGAAATAATCCTCTTTGCTGATTCCCCGATTTGGTGATTCCGGCTAAAGGTGGTTTTGCTGTAAAAAGGACATTGCACCCTGATTTTGATCTCGATTTACTTTAATTCATTGCACCCTGATTTTGATCTCGATTTACTTTAATTCATTTTTTAACTGATCCCTCAGTGAAAGACAAAATCATGTGCAAAAATCTCAAACTTTGAAATCTAATAACTGTGTCAATTTTTGTAGTGCAGATGCCAAACTTTTTATGTTATATCTGTTATGATATGTGTACACTTTTACTAAATATAACTATAAGGACTAGGGGACCGTATAAAAAGTTAGATTTCGTAATTTTTATAAAATTGATTCTTTTACTTTAAATAATGCCACAACATGAATATTTACCTCATTTGAAACGTTTTTGTAATTGGAAGTATATGTCTACGACCAACGGTTGAGAATTGAACGGAACACCATTTTTTTGCTAAGACGGAATAGCAATGTATTAGGAAAAATTGGCAAAGTTTAGTTCCGCCTTAGGAAGCACACTGTAAAATTTATTTTGTATTTGTTTTACCGGTACCACGAAATTTTTATACTTTTTGCAGTATTCTGTTATAGAATGTTTTCAACATGTTTAATAATATAAGCGCATTGAGTGCTTTATTTAATCGTCCTACTGTGGACCTTTTGATTGGATAATAAAATAGCCCATTAAACCGTCACAATTAATACTCGGGGACAATCCTGTAAATCATAGTGCAGTGTAATCTGCCTATAACACTTGACACGGGTCAGACCTGGCTGGGAGGAAAGCTATCTTGGCATGACCCAGTTTAAAAAACTAAAACTATGGATCGAGCCCTGCCCGCACAGAGCAAAATTAAATGAAATCAAGCCAACCCCGACCACGAACTAAGGAATACTGAAATAGAAGATTATTGATTTTAAGTCAGTTACAGCTAAATGAAGACTCATTAAAAATATATATTAACGTAGTTTAAAAGGATTAAAAAGATGGTTACAAAATTACAAGTTGAAGCTGTCTCTAAATATACGTATATATAGATAGATTTAAATATTTCAAATTATTTATCTTTCATTTACTAAAAAAAATGAATTGCTAAAAATTCCACTAACAAATACAGTGAAACTTCTTTTAAAGGCCACCTCTATTCAAGGGCCACCTCTATTAAGGGCCAATATCTTTAGGAACGAAAAATTTTCTCATAGACATAATGTTAAATTTACTTCTATTAGGGGCCGCAGTTACCCCTCATAAAGGCCATTTTTTTTCACATGTGCCTTAAATCCTAAACAGGTGTATTGAATTCCTAAACCAAAAGATAAGAATTCAGCAAACAACTGCACTTACAACAAAGAAGTCAGGGGTAGATGGGAAGGATTTAGTAACACAATAAAGGACCACAAATGAGACAAACAGGTATTCCTCATACTTTGTTTGACATTTCAACCTGCAGGGATTGGGTTGTGTGTGTGTGGGGGGGGGCGGGGGGGGGGAGCTTGACCCTTTGTTGTGGACACACAATGGGTAACAGGTATATCTAGAAAAACTAATTCCACATTTACTAAAACTGTGAATGCATATTGAAGCACAATTTTTATACCGTCAGGAAACGCTAACAGAAATAACTAAACTAATATATCATTTCTGTAAAGTAAAAGAATCATCAGAAACCAAAATTGTCTGCGAAAAAATTATGAAAAGTAAACAAACTTCAATAGAAAAAATTTTCAATCTTGTACAGAGTTTGAAAATGCTAATAAACAGTTTTCTCACCTATATAGGTTTTGATTTTTTTTATTTTAGTTGGTTTTTTTTTGTCACCTCTATTCAAGGGCCACCCCTCGTAAGGGCCAATTTTCAATGGAACGGCAGGTGGCCCTTACAGAGAGGTTTCACTGTATGTATAGCTTTATACAGAATACCGTTATGTAACAGTTGTCACTATCATCTTTACATAAAATAAAAATATCTGGTCCGACACTACCACAAAGTCCAGAATCTTGACCGGTCTGAAACTACAGAGAAAAAATAGACCCAAGTCAGAATGGGACTTCGAGTCGGGAAGGGGTCAGCATACATCTCTAAAGAGACTATGAAGCTATTACTAATTTTTCCTGCGACCAATTTTTTCATGACATCCTTTATCGATAATACTTAATGTTTTCAGTAATCTAGAAGGAATGAAAATTGATAAGAGAGATTTGTTCAAAACTAAACATAAAAGAATGCTGTAAATCCCTTCGTTAAAATATTAAGTAACTATTGATTATGAATGCATTATTCAACGCATTGAGAGTGGTTTGTTTTATGACTTTCTCCAAAGAGAGGTAGCTGACTCCAAAAAATAGAAGTTATCCGTCATATCGCTACGTGGACTTTCATTGTTTTAGGCATGGTGAAGCTTGTCTTACTTTAAATACACTCTTAAAACTTTGACTGGCAATTTCATAAAAATATGTTTAATAAAACTGTCACCTTAAAATGATGAAATCTTTTTAAATTAAAGTTTATCTACAGTTTATCACTGTCTTTTTTAATGCCCATATTATACTTATATTCATCTTATGTCAAGATTTCAGGCATTATTATCGTAATAGCAATTTGAGTATAGACACATTTTTCTTATCTGTTACTACATTAATGTATAAAAAAATCATGACATCTTATTTTTCATTTAAAAATTCTTTATCTTGTTTGTATAATATTAAAATCAATTTCCATAAAATACACTTCCTTTACTTTTTCATAAAAACTTTAAGACATATATCCTTATATAACATATTTCTATAACATATTTTTAAAGCCTGCTGAAATATATGTTTTTAAATGAAATAAGGAAATATGTCTTAAAGTTTTTATGAAAAAGTAAAGAAAATGTATTTTATGGAAATGGATTTTAATATGTATACAAACAAGATAAAGAATTTTTAAATGAAAAATAAGATGTCATGATTTTTTTTTATATATTAATGTAATAACAGATAAGAAAAATTTGTCTATACTCTAATGGCTACTACGATATTAATGCCTGAAATATTGGTATAAGATGAATAGATGATAAAATCTTGTTCCAACATTTGGTGATCCAGATTAACCATAAGTTTATGTAGGTTGAACCATGATCTGAGAAAATGTTGAATAAATAACTGTTTGAGCGATAAGTTTGTTATAATTATTCGTTGATAACAATAGCTAATCGGACAAATACTTCAATATAAAGTGGAATCCGACACACTACATGCATTGAAGCCTGAACCAGCATTCGAATTTCACAACACTTGACTTCTAGCGTTCTAACCACACTGTTAAAAGTGTTGTGGTGAACTGAACCAACTTCTGGTGCTGCAGTATCTGCAACCATAAGATGGCGAAATCTCGTTCCAACATTTAATGTTGGCTCATTGCTTCATTGTTCAAGGAGAGCTCCTCAAAATCTTGAAACGAAATTTCACAATCTTTTGGTTACTGCAGTATCAAAAGTTGGTCCAACCTTCACCACAAAATATTTCAATTGTGGTAGATTGAAGCAACTTTTGGGTTCAATTTCTGCTAACATAAGACGGTGAAATCTCATTCCAACATTTAGCGACAGGTTAATTCGTGGTTCAATTGTGGTTCAATCGAAATTTCACCATCTTATACTTGCATCTACTGCAATACCAAAAGTTGGTCCAAACCCCACCACAAAAAATTACCAAAATAGCATGGGCCTAAGAACCCCACTACCTTCGGAAGCGTGCACTCTTGCGGGCTGCACTTGCCCAGTCTCGAATCAAACAAACCTTAAACTATCAATTTCGACTCAGTTTAGTTTCAAATTTTCAGTGTTGTCAGTCATGTTGCTACAGGAACCGATTTGATATTTTTCAATTTGAATTTAAGCACGGCATTGGCTTTCAATGGAATTTATTGGAAAGTTCTTTCAGTATGAGAAAAAAATTGTAAAAAAATCCCTGCGAAACAGAAAACGCTAAAAATTGTATAAAAATTAGGGAGAAATTCAAAAATCGGACTGTAAAAAATCTACAATATTGGACTAAAAGATTGAAACCAGATTCCTTTTGCGAATGTAGGGGAATGCGAAAAAACACTAGAGAGCGTAAAAAATTTCGGGGAAAAATTGTTAAACGAATTTCTAATAAATTGAAAAGAAGAAGATATTTATTATGACTCATGATAGATATTAGTATGCTACGTAAGAATGATTGAAGAATATATATGCATTTTTTCATTTCAGGCTGTGTATGGCAAAGCAATACCCTTTGTATCTATAGGATCGATCTGCATCATAGCAGGAATTGCGGCTACTTTCCTTCCTGAGACACTGAATGAAAACTTGCCACAAACAATATCGGACGCTGAAGAATTTGGAAGGAATCATAAATACTTCTCCTGGAACAGGTACTATTATATTGTATTCATAGAAATTAATAAATTTTTTTCATGGAATTTGTGCCTGATTAAAAACCGACCTATCGTTATTTGAAACCACTGATTCAGCAGGTCGCCAAATTATGTTTCAGTTTTTTCTAATTTCTTTTTATGCAAATGTTATATAGAATCCAACATTTGTTAATATGAAAATTAGTGGCTTACCCAGAAGAGGTATATAGGGCGAAATAGAAATTTATTGTTTTATTTTTCATACGTTACAGATTATTTATTGAAGATTGTTTGATTAACATATTACTTTTATTTACCAGTCAAGTATTTTTAAATACCAATCCAATGGGTGATATGTGCATTTTTAAATTTTTGTTAAGTGTTAGGTTAAAATTTAAAGAGTTTTAAGTTACGCATATTAAAAATCTGTTCATAATTGATTTAAAAAGATAATTTGATTAAACTGCACGAACGGAGTTTGTTTTCAATTTATTATAACAACATTTTACTTTTCGGCAAGTATATTCTGCAGCAAACTATTTTCAATAAATTATATACATGCTTTTAATATGCATGTTCAAATCACTTTAATGCTTATTTGTACACTTAATAAAATCATAGCTGCATAATTGAAATTATGATAACATCTTCATATGCCAGTGATGTGAGGAATATTTCCCTTTTGATTTCCAACATACTGTAATATTATAGATTGTTGTTATTGATTGTTGAATATCATTGCTCTGTGATGCATGATATTGTGTTTCTAATGGTGGATTTTATTTATTAAGATTCCACCTAACGGATGGTTATAGCAGTGGAAGTATGAGACATATGAAACTTAAAACATACTTTTAATTAAGCTTAAATTGAATGGAATTAATAAAAAGTATATAATTATAGAAATGGTTAATACTGCATTCAAAGTAGTAACCAAAAGACAGAGCAAAACAAAATTGATGACAGTCAGCTTAAATACCCTTTTTTAATATATATATTCTGCTTCAGCATCTACAAAAACAGAAGTTAGAAAATTGCATACATACCGGGTGATCCAGAAATTCCGGGAGTTTTGAAATGTTAATCATTAGCAAACTATACAATAAAAAAATACGCGGTTTTCCCAGAAATGCTTAGAAACATGTGGGATTTGTTTTTTAATGAAAAAAAAAAAGAACATGTTAATTAGTTACACTTTTTGCCGACAGGTGGTGCTGAAATTAATAATATTGTTTTGCTATGGTATAATAAAGCGGATTGAGTTTTGACATCATGTTCTACCTCGTTTATGACTGCAACAGACGTTTGGGGTCTTCCGCTTCTTTGACGATCTTCCAATGAACCCGTTTCCTGAAACCTTTTTATCATAGCCATCAGATTTTTAACGGTCATTGGTCCTTTTCCAGTTTTAACTCCACGCATTGCACGATAAGAAAGCAAAGCTAAACTCGCCGATTCATCCTTTTTGTAAAACAGCTTAACTAACAAAGCTTTGTCACCCAAAGAAAGCCTGTCTAATCATAGCAGTTACACATCAAATTTTGTATCAGAATGCCTTTTGAATGCAATTTCTTTAACCTTCGAAAAAGCGTTTGAATATAAACGACCCTTAAAACGAAATCTGAGCAATATCTTAGGAAGGATGTTACGCAATGAACTCATTTGCTTATATAACACATGGTACAGATATTATCGAAGTTGTACAGCAGCGCCATCTGTTGCTAAAATTGTTAACTATTTATTAAAAAAAAATTCATTATAAAAAAAATCCCACACATTTCTGAGCACATATGTGAAAACAGCACCTTTCTATTGTACATAGTTTTCTATTTATTAACATTTCAAAACTCCGGGACCCGGTATATAAGTGCAACAGAAGAGATTTCAGAAGCACTTTTAAATAACTGAAGTTCGCAGGAAGAAATTTACGAACTTTACATCGTAAAAACATGAATAATGAGTTGCACGTTCTTTAGCTTTTCGACAACGGAAACCGGTACTGACACAAAAATGTGTATCACCCTAACATTGGTCCGCCTCTGGGTGTGGAATAGCGTTATAAGAGGGTCTATCAATAAGTTTTTATCCTTACAAGGAAATAATTGAGTGATATTTATGAAATTGCTATATTTTATGAGCCCTTTTCTATATAGTCAGTGTGCACAGTAACGTATTTGTGCAACCGGTATTTCGGGAGGGTATGAGGATGTATTCCAGGAGGCGCGAAAGTAGACCCAAAGGGGGTGACATATTGTTCGAAAAACATGTGACCACTTATTCATGTTATGCACCTTCCAAGACCCTCACCCCAAATTTGCTCTCCAGGGGGCACTTTTCTAAACTTTACGGACATCCTTTATGCCTCTATAGGAGGCAAATTTGGGGGAAAAGGCTCGGGATGAGCATAACATGAATTAGAAGTCACAGGCCTTTTCAAAAATATGTCACATGTGGGGGGGCCGGCAAAAGTTAGAAAAATGCCCCCCTTTAGGTCTACTATCGCGCATCCTGGAATACAGCCTTCCCCCTCTCTTTGAAATACCGTTTGCAGAAATGTGTTATTGTACATGGTGACTCTATAGAAAAGTACTAATACAATGTAGCAATTTCATAAATTTCACTAAATTATTTTTATGTGAGGGAAAAAACTTATTGGTACACCCTCGTAAGTTACATCCTACCTTTTATCAAAGTTAAAGTAAACCAATTTCAATATATTCAGATTAAAAAGACTTGAAAGATATCATTTACACAAAATACTTTCAAATTAGAGGCCAGTATTTTCAAATGATTCACAATAACTGTTATTGCAGTATCTGTCACAGTAAGCAGCAAAATACATCAAACTTTATTTCAGAAACATATTTATACCAAAATTCAATGAATGCAATAAAACCAAATATCTTTACCTTTGCCTCAAGAAGTGTTTTAACTTTTCATAGAAGTTTTTTATTCAGTGTATTCAACATTTCATCATGGTATTCAATTTGTTTTTTGAAATTATAAGCAAATAAATTTGACCATAATCTAGTTTGACTAAATTTTGTCCGAATTCTCAAATTGCCCCCTTAAAAGTGATTAACCCCGAAGCGTAAGCCCCACATTGGGATTTACTGCCCTAAGCGTTGATTAGACTTGATCTAACCTTGATTGTAATACACTGGTGTCCAAAATTAAGGACCAGCCACAAAATGTTAATTTTTAAGTAAGCGAATACGCAAAAGGAAATAATATAATTCAAATAATTACAATCCCTACAGCACAGTTAGTCTATATAGCATCTCATTCATGTCACACATGGTCACAAGTATCACAGTCACTACGGTGAAACAAAAAATAGGAAATTCCACACGTCTCATTATGAGTCTCAAATGATCACTATACGTGATTCCACTGAGACGTCAATGTGACTGCTACTTTGTGACGAGTCATCAGGTGACTTTGCAATGCAGTTTCATTGTGACTCTCATGTGACTGTCATTTTTAGACTCAATTTCAAAGTCATCATGAACGTTGCATTATGATAAGTCACCAAATAATATCACATTATAGTCACATGGTGACTTTTCACAAAAGAGCACAATGGCGACTTCGCAGTACCTCTCCCTGCCAGCTTAAAGTCATCATGTGACTTTGATGTGACATTATTTGGTAACTTATCACAATGCAGCGTTCACGATGACTTTGAAATTAAGACTGCAGATGACAGTCACATGACAGTCACAATGTAACTACATTGTAAAGTCACATGGTGACTCGTCAGAAAGCAGCAGTCACAGTGCCGTCTCAGTGGAGTCACATATAGTGATCATTTGAGACTCATAATGAGATGTATGGAATTTCCTATTTTTTTACTTCACCGTAGTGACTGTGACACTTGCGACCATGTGTGAGATGAATGATATGTTATATGGACTAGTTGTGCTGTAGGCATAGTAATTATTCGAATTATATTATTTCCTTTTGAGTATTCGCGTACTTGAAAATTAGCATTTTGTGATTGTTGGACACCAGTGTATTTTACTATAGGTATTTGATACTTCTCTTTACCGTCTAATTTCTCAGGAAATACAATGGGAAAAATATATGACATATTTTTACGAACAAGGTAATAAAGAAATATTGGACATACTTTAACAGCTGGGACCGCATACTACAACAAACAATTTTTGTATAGTAAATTTGAGGGGTGTCGTGATGCTTTTTTTTTTTTTTTTTTTTGCTGAAAAATACAGGGTGTTTCGCACTGATCCAAACGTAACTATTGTTCATAATTGGTTAAAAAATTAAAGCTATTTCGAACAGATTTACCTTGGTTTCTTCGAAATACAATGATATCAGGAAGCGGGATGGAAGCGCTCGATATTTCGGTAAGTGGTGCCCTATGTAATGTCAATTATATTTGTAAATAAGGAGGATGTCGTTGTTGGCGTATTTATTTCTCCTTGTGATATCGGCCCCACCAGTGGCCGAGAGGTTCTGCTCTCGAAACTGGTAGACGGGAAGTGCTGGGTTCGATCCCAATCGCGCCCGTCGGCCTAATCGTTCGGAGTTTTCGTGGTTTTCTTCGAACCTTGGATTTCCAAGTGTAAATACGGGCTAGGTTCCCTTTGAAAGACCCCCACGAAGGGCACCCCCCCCCCCCTTAGGCCCTATATCCCTCGTGTTGATAATTGGCCATCAAAAATCAACCAACCAACCAACCTTGTGATATCGTTACATTTCACACAAACAAATATAAGTGTTGCAATTTACCTTAAAATACCTTCATTATTGCAATTTTAATTCATTTTTCAACTGCTTTACAGCAGTGAAATTACGCTTGATATTATTGAATATTTAAGAAGTAAATTATCACATTGGTAGCTAAGCGTAAACCAACAGAGTGAAAAAATGTCCACGCCGGGAATCGGACCCGGGCCCCTGAGATAGCGCTCTAGTGCTCTACCGTCTAAGCTACGAGGACGATAGCCAGCCTGGCATTTCTCACATATGTATGTTGATAAGGCTGCATCTGCAGCTATTATATGGAATAATTTTCATGGGCTATAGATGGAATAGTCTTCATTTCTATCCCAGAGGTCCGGGTTCGATTCCCGGTATGGACATTTTTCTCTCTTTTGGTTTACGCTTAGCTAGCAATGTGATAATTCACTTGTTAAATGCCTTCATTATTATTAAAAATTAAGAACCAAACCGAACTCGACTTCGGATGAAAGTGAAACACCTTGTATTTTTAAAGGAATCAATGAATTACGACCCTAGTTCCTAACGAAATTTTTTTTTTATAGTGTGCACTACCATTTCTTAAAATTTGTCCAATATTTGTTTTGAAACGTTATATTTTCCACCCATCGTATGTGATCGGTCATTATCGATTTTTTATAGGCTTACATGTTTATAATTTTATGCATACATTACTCATTTGCATTATCTGTACTTGCAGGCGAAGAAGATCCATTAGTAGAGAAAGAGCTGCATCACTACAAATGAATGGTTTTGAGAATAAAGGGATGAAAGACGATGATATAAAAGCCAGAACAATTTCACCACTTTTCCAAAACAGCGAGTTTTTACAAAACAGGAAAAATTCAATTATTTCTAATCAGTCAGAGAAGAGAAAAAGCATAGTTCCTGTTTTAGAGATGAAATCAACCAATAAAACTACATATAATGATCTTCAGACGGATGGCCACCGTGTTAACAATACAGATACACTAAAAGGAAAAAAGAATGAAACGTACACAGGAAATGCATCTGATACTCAAACATTATCAGTAAATAGACAAAGAAACAATGAAAATAAAATAAGCAATTTTACTTACGAACAACGTGTTGATGATTAGCAATATTAAATGTTTCCACGAGAAAAAGTGTGTAAATAAACGAATTCATAAAATGTTTTCCCAAACGTCCTTTTTTGACAGGAATATTGAGATTAGACGTGCTGGTGCGCATTGCATGTCCTGAAATCAGGCCAAGATTCGCGAATTAAGAAAGTTGATACAGCCAAGGGAATTTTTCAAAGTGTATATTTATTATGAAAAGTATATATTTTTGATAGAGGCATTTAATTAGAAGGTCAATCTTTAAAGATTTTGATGCCTTTAATAAACAGGTGGATGCATAAAACATCAGTCATAAGAAATTCATAAAATGTATCAGCAATGAATCTTTAAAATTAAAATTAATACAGATGAGCTAAGATAGTAAAAGAAAGAATTGAAAGTCAGTATAAATCGAATCGTAAATAATATAAACACAAAAAAGCAATTTAATGCAACATCTTCAAATATATATTTAGAACCATAAGCAGAAACCAAATAAACAAGCTTTCTTATGAACAGCATGTTAAAAATTATATTAATATTTCTATGAATAAATTGCGCGAATAAGAGAACATCTAAACTTTTTTAACAAATAGCCATAGATCAGAAAATTACAGATGCAGATGAACATAGCATGACTAATGAAAGATTCACCCGTGATTTAGAAAAGCTCATGCAGTAGAAGGAATTTTAAGAATGTAAATTTTCTGTGAAAAATATTGCGTACTGATGTAAACGCTGGGTGTAATTGCAATAAAACTGACTTTTAACTGAACATACAATTTCTGAAAAGCAATTCATGAGGAGGATGAATCTTGATGTTGAACATTGTAATTGAAGTAAATAATTTTAATATAAAATTGTTATATTCGTATTATATATTACTTCAAAATATTTTTGAGTAAACTTTTAATTCTAACTAATTTAATTCTAAAACTTTAATTCTGTTTAAAATTAAATTCCAAAAGCATACAGATAGGTAAAAATTACTAATGAAAGGTTTATAAAAATTAATAATATTAAAATTAGAATACAAAATATGAAAAAAAAATACTAAAAGAAAGTAATTATTATGGAATAAAAAATCGAATAATAAAATTCTTAAGTTAATGTAATAAAGCATATTTCTGAGGCTGATATTTTAAATTATTTTTAATGTTCAAAATTCGTTTTAAAGATTTCTTATTTTTTAATGATCATTTAGACTTATTTTATTTTGATTTGTGTTTATTTTATATTCAAATCTAAGTAAATCTATACAAAAATCAGAAATCCTTAGAAGTAATTCCAAATAATGCCTTTGCAAATAATTTGATACATTTTTAATATTTAATATCCAAACATCGATCATTGTTTTAATTTACTTCATGATTACGAGAATATTTTTACGACTAAAAAGCATTTTATATTTATGTATATTAGTTGTATGCTTTCTGAGATAAATAATGACAAACTTAGAATTCACTAAACTTAAAACTTGACAAACGTACGCTTTCTATTTTCTTTTGCTTTATTCAAAACATATCTCTGAAATAATGTTAGCTTAACTAACAAATTATGTAAATTATAAATAAAAATACAATTTTCAACTGTTATTTTCTGAATATTTTGCAAAGAATAATAATGGTTTTCACATAACCGGGTGTCTTTTCTTGTTGTGTTATCTAAAAAGTGCAAGAATTTCTGTTGAATATACATACATATTTTATTAAAGAGTTCAACTAGTAATATATAAAAATTACAATAAAATTATGTGTAAAAACCAACATTTTCAGTTTTTTTTAGAAAATATTTAATGAACATAAGTTGCTGATACAAAGATAAAAATCTATTAAAGACGAGTAGAGGAAAATACACTGGCAGTGGAAGACGAGATATCAAGACTGATCATTTCTCACAACTAAATATGTATTACCATACAGGTAATTTGCAGAGGAGGCGACTGTAAAAAGTTCCACATCATATAATTGTATATACATCAACCAAAAATGGACAATTAACTAGTAATTGGCACAAATTGAGTGAAGATTTAAACTCACTGCATGTGTTAATCCTATTTGTTACGTACAATTTCAAGTGTTTTATAGATTTAGTTTTACAGTTTGTTATTTTTGTTACATTTCTATTCTTATGTTAAAATTCATAATTTTATTATGTGTAATAAAATAAAAAATTTCGGAAATATTCTATTTATTCTATCTAATTACTTTCTTACATGAGTGATTCTTATGAAGCATGGAAAAATATGTCTTTGCTTCCTTTTTCCTTTGTTGGATATAGGGGATGACAATTTTTTTAAGACTTGTATAAGAAGAAATATATGTCCATACAATATTACATTTATTCACAAAAAAATATGAAATTATCATTTTAAAAGTAAGAAAAATAAGTTTCATGGCATATCACCCGCCATGTTTAAAATTGTAATAACTTTTAAAATGAGCCACAATATACATATGTTTTTCTTTAGAGTAATATTAATCAAAAGCAAATGTTTTGCATTATATAGGTAGGCATTGGAAACAAAAAATGGAACCCTTTACGTATATATATTTTTGTTTATAAAATCTTTATCGCTGAGATCCATGTCATTTTTACGTTTTTCTATATTCACACGAAGACATTATTGAAATTTTCGCCTTCTGTTTTTTAAACCTTGAAATTTTATTTTGTTAAAATATGATGTAAAAATTACCGTTTATCACAATTTAAAGAGAAACAGCAATCAGAACATCTCAAAGCCAAAACAATTGAAATGTTCTTCAGCTTTTAAAATGTCTATTAAATGAATACAAATTATCAACAAGGGAAATAATTAAGAAAAAAATCTTTTTATATAATGAAAATTATAATAAATTATATTAGCATGATTAAAATGATATAGCAAATTCTTATTGGTTTATCCTTTTTTTCTACTTTTTTAGGTGCGTTCGTAATTATATAAATACGTAGCACCTATAGTCGTCGTTCAGTCCGTTTGTCTGTCCGTCCGTCCGCATATAACAGCGCAAAAACTACCCAATTGAATCGTTTGAAATTTAAAATATATAATTGTTGTATAATTCTGTCGAGTCTTTCCAAGTTTTATGAAAATTGGATGCATATTTTAATGACAGAGGCAGTCAAAAGTTTTCCGTTACATGACGGCCAATGGGGAAAATTATTTCAAGTGCATTTTAATGATGTTACAACCTTTCGAACAGAATGAAATTGGTATGCACTTATAAAGTGCATTGAAATATACATTCAGTACAATATGCAGTGCAAAAAATATTTATAAAACTAGTTATAGTACGAACGCACTTCATTTGCCACGTTTGACGTGCAATTTCCAATTTTTTTTCTTGAGGGGCAGGGGGTGAACACGCAATGCGCCCCAACTTTTATTTAAAAAGAAATTCCTCTAAAATAACTACAAGTTTAAGTTTTCAAAAATTTCAACTTGCGGGATTCGAACCCGCTATCTTTGGTTTAAAAAACGAACGCACTACCAACTGAGATATACATTCTTTGCAATAAATGCTGAAATTAAGATTATGTTTTGAAGCTTAAAAAGTTGCCGAAATGGTCGAATTAATTGAATTAAAATAATATAACACTTTTTCAAAAATTTATGATTTGTCGTGTGACAGGAGTTATTCAGCAGTTAGTACACAACATTTCAAGTCTCAAACTTATACAGTTTCCGTGTACGGATTCTGTGACAGACAGACAGAGGAGTGAGACGAATAAGATTAAGTCAGAAGAACGAAACCCTAAAAATGACAATTTGTGGAAAATCCTTATCATTCAGCTATCTTTAGAAAGCAACTGAAATTCAGCTCACTGTATCTCCAATATTTTTCTGAAATTTCCCGATATTCGGTGGGTCTTTTTATATGAGCTGATAAATATAGTTGATTACGAAGTTATGCTAAAAGTCATGCACAGTTAAAAATTACTTTATACAAATTCTCATATTTCATCAAATATTTTATATAATTTATGTATAAATTGTTTAATGTTGTTTCAAATATATATCCTCCATGGTATAAACAAAAACATGGGAAAAGTTCTTGAATTTTTAAAAGAAACTTTTATACCTCTATGAATACGCGTATGCGTGCTATATTTTTACGGAAATGAACACAAATGAACAAACAGAGCTCACATAGTCTTGTGCTACAGGTACATTTTGTGCTCTTTAATTCACAGGGTAATCACACATAATGCTTTTTTTAAATTTAATTTATTGTTAGTCCCGTATTTGCGCTGGTGATGAAACCTTTGTTGAAAAGTATGGGGTCTAACATGTTCCAAACTAAGCTAACAATTGCTAAAAGTGATGTTTATGCCTTTTAAGTGTATTTTTTTCAATCACTTTTAGAAATTATAAGTTTAGTATTTCTTTTCACATGTTATTATAAAAGATATTGCATTTTAGCACTTTAATTCCCTTTTCGTCATGTTATTTCAGTTTAAAATTTTCATATTTTCTTTTAAAAAAAGTTGCAGCCAGCACTTTTGAAAACTAAGCATAGCAGTGCCATTTACCCCTATTGGCCGAAATATGAACTAATTATTTCCTTCGGAAATCAGAACTGCATACACGGGGCCCTGAGTGTACAAAATGTCTTTGTAATCCAGCCAGTAGTTTTTGTTCAGAAAGTGTCCAAACACCTAATTTCAACCTCTTTGTATTTCTGATTCTCAAATTTTAGAGAAAATTCAAAGTGACTGCGAGAAGATATTAACAATACAGCAATCATAAAAATCTAGCAAAATGTATAGATTCCAGCAATTTGGTATGCTTCCGTAGTCTGACTCAATTCAAACACGTTTAACGATGTTGTATATACAGGGTGGTTATAATTAAAGTTATCCTGTTTAGACCTACGTAGAGTCCGCTCTGGTTGACAGATATCGGTGAAACTTGGAATATGAGTTATATGGACGGAGAAGAAATCTGAAGTACTAAAATTTAAGTTCAAATTTCGACCACCAGGTGAGAAGGGGACGCATGATGACCGAAAAGATCAAACTGGAAACACAAAATTTTTTTATTTACAGCATATGTTTAATGTGCATTCCATTTGCGCCAAGTACATGTTTAAAGCGTATTATAGCGTGTTCAACAGTACCACGAAGGGTTTCATGATCAATTGCAACAACATGACAAGTTATGCTTGCTTTCAAATCAGGTAGAATCCGTATGCTTCCTCCATACACTCGATCTTTCAAGAATCCCCACAACCAGAAGTTACAGGGATTCAAGTCCGGAGAACGAGGAGGCCAGGTTCTCAAAAAAACTTCTTGAACTTATATGATCGTATCCAAAGTGGACAGGAAGCAGTGCCGTCACTGCTCGAGCTATGTGAGGTGGTGCATCATCACATACACTACAAGTAATAGAACACCTTTTAGGACCCCGAGAAGTGTTCTCATAAAAAAGGGAACCAAGAATGAAACTAACCATAAAACCACACCATACAGTAATATAATCAGGATGCAACGACTGTTCATGGACAACATTAAGACATGCTGCGCCTCAAACGCGACAGTTCTGAGTATTAACTGCTCCGTCTAGGGCAAAATGCGCCTCGTCCGACCACAAAATGTTCCAAGGTCATGCATTGTCAAAGGTTATTCTGGCCAAAATCATTCTCGCAAATTGAGTTCGTGTGTCCGGGTCTGCAGGGTTCAGCGCTTGCACAACGGGCATCTTGTATAGATACCACTTTACAATGGATCGAAGAACCTTTCGTACTGTAGGCCAAGGGAGAGAAAAATCACGCGACACCGCTCGAGCACTTGTCGAAGAATATTGGGTTGGTTGTGTTTATGACGGCCAATTATCATCACGAGGGATATAGGCCCAAAGGGGGGAGTACCCTCCGTGGGGGTCTTTCTAAGGGAACCTAACCGTATTTACGCTTGGAAAACCAAGGCTCGAAGAAAACCACGAAAACTCCGAACGATTAGGCCGACGGGCGCGATTGGGATCGAACCCAGCACCTCCCGTCTACCAGTTTCGAGAGCAGAACGAAGAATATTGGGAAGCGAACGTTCTTTCAACTACGGCAAGAGCGCCTTTTTCGGCAGTTTCATTTGAAATCCGTTTCCGTCCTCTTTCTTGCAGCACACCCAACTTCCCAGTCTCTTCGAATTTAGATATTATCTTTTTCAAAAACTAACTCGACATCGGTTCTTTTCGCAAGTCTTTCAAAAATCGATATTTTCGCAGTGTACTTGACAAATTACTGCCTTTCTGTTAAGATAACTTTACCAGTAACGGCCGTTCTTTCTTCTCTAACGGCATTGTGCAGAATGATTTTACGGCAGCGACTACTGGCGTTTTAAAGTCCTTTCTCGTAGATGAAAACCGCCATATATCGGTCGAAATTTAAAATATTATTTTTTATTGCAGATTCCTTTTCCCCATGGTCGATATAACTTATATTTCAAATTTCATCGATATCTGTCAACCAGAGCGGACTCTACGTTGGTCTAAACAGGGTAACTTGAATTATAACCACTGTGTATATATACAGCCGATTATTATTTTAATCTCCAAATGGCACAGTGCATCAAAATTTTGATAAAAAAATTTGATGTTATAACGTACGTGAAGTAAAGCCTTTACTTATTTTTAAACAAAATTGTTCCTAAATGCTGGTGTCATTCAGTCTTTTCAAAATTTCAGTAACAGAAGTATTTTGTCAATAAAAGGGTTAACCCCTTAAGAGGCAAGCAATTACGTTTGTGAAATGCTGAATTCCCACCAGAATCTTTGAAAAATTCTATTTCAAAATAAGTGAAAGCAATTTTACGGCTTTTTCCACCAAAGCTAAAAGAGTAAAATTTAATGAAATTTTTCTGGTGTAAAACTTCACTAATCGTAGGTGGTATATAATATATACCGGTGCCCCTAAAGGGGTTAAAACAGAGATTTTATTTTAAAAATAATTTTTTATAAATACCAGTTAGAGTTCGAAGACATTTTGCCGTGGTGTCTGTGACCAAATGACACATCCCGACACATAGCAACTGTAGGGTAATAATCTGGAATAGCAAGTCCCTCAACTAGTAGAAAAAATAAAATAAGTTAAGGTAAAGCGAAAATAAATAAACAATAAATCCTGTAAAAATGAGCTCACAAAAATAGGAAGCACATAAAAAATTCTGACGAAGAATTTTGAGGAAGAATTATTTTCAAATCCATGAAAATATATAGTTTATATTAGGTTCCAAATTTTAAGTTTAGTTTCGGTCAGAAAGTCTTAAATTGGAGGCAAATTCAGGTTAGATGAGTCAGAACAATGGTTGCCAGCAGTGGCGTAGCTATGTTTTTCGGCGCCCGGGGCTGGAAGAAATTTTGCGCCCGCCCCCTACATACCTCACCCCAATAAAAAAAATAACCACATTATTTTTTCCTCAAGATGAAAAAAAGTCTTTTTGACTTGTACCGGGAGGAAAAGGCAGCTTCACGCTTCCTTGTTTCTAAGGATTCAGCTAGTTTTACTCAAACACACGAAACTGAAATGCGCGAAACCCGATTAATACAAGGTTTCTAGTTTTCGTCAATACTAAATTTGAATTAAAAATGGGAATTAAAAAACTTAGCAGAGCGTTCACGGATATGACTGTTTTAAGCGTATGGGAGTAGCAACGATGAAAATAAATTAAAAAAAAAACGCATTTGCTAAAACTCATAAATTACGCCTGATTATGGAAAAAAGTCTCCTACTTCAACACGGCATCCACCTTGGAATTTCAAATTCCTCTAAACATCTATTTTTAAGATAGAGGGGAATGAAAACAGTGTTCTTGAATTTTTCTAGCGATTTATGCAACCGATTATTAACCTAGCTTTTATACAAGAAGTAAATTTGTATTTATAATACTATACACATACATGTATTTTTTTGTTTGAAAATTGTAAGGGGACACTATTTTGAAACAGGATGGCGGATCAAGATGTTCAACGAATTTGATGGAGATCTTAATAAACCCTTAACATATGCTCAATCACATCCAACTCTGTTTATAAATTAGCGCAGTCGCATGACAATGATCTTTTATCTATAGAGAGATATAGATACTTCTATTTATGAAAAGGATAAAAATTAAAACCCTTTTAAATTCAAAATTAAAATTAAATTTCAAAAATTTAAATTAAAATCCTTAAATTATTCTTCCTAACTTTAAACCTTATATCCTAAAGTTCGTTTTACCCCTTGTAACTTTGTTTATATAAAATTTTTTACTTTCTTCTATCTGCAATAGAAGAAAGTATTATAATAGAATTTTTTTTCGACTTCCGGTTTTTGACGGATTTACACGTTTTAGGGGTCAGAGATCCCCAAAAATATGTTTATAGAAAATGTCTGTCTGTCGCCATTGTACCATCAAAAAGTATAGTTATGCATAGAATTGAACCAATTTTTTTTTCGGCTATAGCTTTCGGCCAGTTTTCGGCTATGGCAAGCAGGTCCTTCCTTAATTTGGAAAAAAATCGGCGGTAGGGGGCGCTGTAATAGCGATTTTGATTATTATACCATCGAAAAGTGTATGCATAGTTATGCATAGAATTAAACCAAAAAATTTTTTCTAGTTCTTGGCTATGGCAAGAAGGTCCTTTGTTTTAAAAATGCGGATAGGGGGCGCTGTAATAGCGATTTTTGTGACATTTTGAATATTTTACCATCGAAAAGTGTATGGAGTTATGCATAGAATTGAATCAAATTTTTTTTGCATGTTTTTGGTCATGGCACGAAGGTTTTCCCTGAATTTGGAAATATTCCGGAGGAAGGGAACGCTATAATTGCGATGGCTATACCATTTTCATTATTCTACCACCGAAAAGTGTATGAAGTTATGCATAGAATTGAACCAAAATTTTTGTGTATGTTTCTGGCTATGGCAAGCAAGTCCTCCCTGAATTTGAAAAAAAATCTGCCGGAAGGGGGCGCTCTAATAGCGATGTCTGTGACATTTTCCTTATTGTACCATCGAAAACTGTATAAAAGTATGCATAGAACTGAACCAAATATTTTGTGTATGTGTAAGGCTATGCTCAGTAGATCCTCCTTAAACTTGAAAAAATTCCGCCAGAAGGGGGTGGTATAATTGCGATGTCTGTACCATTTTTATTATTGTAAAATCGAAAAGTGTATGAAGTTATGCATAGAATTGAACCAAATTTTTTGTGTATGTTTCTGGCTATGACAAGCAAGTCCTCCCTAAAATTAAAAAAAAAATCTGCTGGAAGGAGGGCGCTGAAATAGCGACGTTTGTGCTATTTTCTTTATTGTACCATCGAAAAGTGTACAGAATTATGCATACAATTGAATCAAATTTTTTGTCCGTGTTTTTGGCTTTTGCTAACAGGTCCTCTTTGAATTTGGAAATATTGCGTGGTAAAGGGGCTCTGTGATAGCGATTTTTGTATATGTTTCTTGATTTTTCGCAGTTTTATTGTCCATCGGCGGCTCGTGCAGCGGCGGGAACTCGCTTCCTGCTAAGCCGGCTATTCGCAAATAGCTGATAACAACAGAATAAGGAGAAAGTATTAATTTTGACAAATATCATGATATAGATTAACTCGAATTTAGTCCGTTTAATTGACTGAAGCAGAAATTTAAGATGAAAATCAAAGTTGGTATAGTATTGAACTAATAATATTGAAGTATTAACATGTGTAACTACTATTTGAAAAACTAAGATGTATAAGATAGAAGAAAATTTTGGGATTGACACATCCAACTAGTTTCGCTTACCATTAAAATCAGAGAAGAGAGTAACTTAAGATAGAAAATTCTGCTGTTTGGACAATTCTTCTTCGTTTGCGGTTAAAGCCTTCTACGTCATAGATCTCGTGAATTGTAAGGATCTTGCCCATAGGTCAATCGAGAGCTAATTAACCAATTAAACTAAATTTTCCTGCAATTTTTTAACCTTTGCCCAATGCTCGAAATATTACAATCCCTAACATATTAGGAAGAACACGCACGAAAAAGATTAGATTTGGCCATTCGAGGTGCCTGCGCAACCTGCGACCGTGTAGGTCCCAAAATTGGCGAAAAAGGCTCGAGGAACATCTGATGGAACTTGCGAAGATGATTGTACGATGCAGAGGCAAAATAAACGTGTTCAGTTCACAAAGAGGTTCCCAAGTCAAATTCTTTTCTCCCATTAATCTCCCAGTTATTCCTTACATAGGCAGATATAGATCTGGGAGCATGGCAGTGCGTCCGCCAAGTTCGCAGAAGCCGTAAAGATACCTTTTCCTGAACCATTTCGGCATACTTTTCACCCCCTCATAACGTCGTTTAGGGAGAGATACATAAATTTTTCTTTTATACACATGTTCGTATGGTCAAACTGAACTTAGGTTTCACGATTTCATGTTTCTATATTTAGTAGTTTTCGAAATATTAAATTCCGAAAAAGCGCTTTTTTGTCACTGACTCACTTCGCATCATCAAATAACTAAGGTACTTCTAAAAGTCGTAGAATCATGAAAATTCACAAGTAAGTCGGGTTTGTAGCACAATCAACCAGAAAAATATGAAAACACAGAATTTCCGCCTCTAAACCCTTCAAACAGGGGGTGTTCATTTGGCCGTAGTAAGTTCCTTAACACATTCAATTGTGCCAATGTTGGTCGCCAAAACTCGATTACAGAGTTTTGAAGGGGGTCACGTGATTTCAAGCAGAATAACATTTTGTACATATGCTTTTCCCAAGATGTTTGTTAAATAGAAAAAATGAATATACCTAAACATTTTAATCAGTATAGGTTATGATATATTTACGATATTAAAACAATAAAACATTTAACAAAATATAACCACAATTCGGTACGTTTCCCATATAGTAGCCTTGGCAAAATACAGAAAATAGCCTTGACGAGAAAAGAAATTTGATAATAACGTATTTTCTGGCAACCTATTTATCGATCCATGATCGTAAAGAGTTCTTGATTTCTCTATCAAAAGCTTCCGACTTGGCGAAAGAATGGGCAAGTAAATTAAATTATGAATAACAGTAACATGATGCAACGTTTAACATGAAATTAATAAGGTAAATACAGCTTGCTAGAGGCGGCTAGTACTTTAATATAAAAAGAAATAAAGTATAAATTTGTAAAGCTCAATAAAATAAATTTAGGTATTTTTATGTTAGACGGGCGCAAGTGGCAAATCGCTAAATACTGTTCCCAACTTCATTGTTCATATTGCATTCATTTCATTTAAAGATATATACTTTTCAGTCATCTCATTTAAAATAGATGCATTTCCCTCATTTTATTTAATAGAATATTTAACATAGAAATAAATAAATAAATAAGAAATAATAACATAAACCAAAATATTTTATTTGAAAATCAAAGCATTGTTTCTAATTTACACATGTGAAAAATGAAAACTGCTATTGGCGATAAAACATAAGGCTAATGAGGAGATTTGCTCCCGGCTAACATAAAAGTACCGAAATTTAAGTTTTTTCATGTTAATATAGTTTAGACTAACAAACTTGAAAAAACATACAAAAAGTAGCGATATCCCAACAAAAAGTTTTCAATAAAAAAAAAAAAAAAAAAAAAAAAAAAAAAGCGCCAAGTTCTTCTTGATGTTTCGGCCAGAAAAAGTAGTGATATCTGAAGTTCGCACAAGTTAAAAGCCAAGCATCCCAAATCTTTCATTGAAAATGGCTTCCTGCGACTTGGCCGTTAATGCCTCCGAGAGAGCTTTTCAAATTTTAAAATATGTACAAATGAGCTACATGCCAATTACATTTTTTGATTATTTTAGGCATTTTGTGGCACAGAGTACAGAAATAACATACGCATTTGAAAAAACCATTTAAACAACTTCAGTCTATTTAAATGCTTAGAAGTAAAAAATAACAAAATACTTGTATTCAGGAGATAATATCCCTAATTGCTAAAACATAATTAGTATCAGCTTTTAACAGTTTATAAATCGAATACCTCTTAATGTATGCAAACAAACTATAATAAATGTTCAAACGAAAAAAATCTCTTTCGTCAATACACAAGATTTCAATATTATACAATAAAATATAATGTAACATATTGTGAGATTTGAAGTAAGTAAATTTTGTTTTATTTCTTGGGTTTTACGTTAATGACTTTAGCTTTAGACCGTACAAAATGATAATTTAACCACAAGTGGACTAAATGATCTGTAATCAAAATTAATGTTTGTTGAAACTGAATGATAGTTATCAGAAATCTTTTACTTATAATGTCTTTATGTGAATTTGCCTCTTTGCATTCTAATATTACTTTTAATATTTAAATAATTCATAAATGCGTAATTTCCAATCATTAATTTTGAAATGCTGTAGAAGGCATTAACGGCCAAGTCGCAGGAAGCCATTTTCAATGAAAGATTTGGGATGTTTGGCTTTTAACTTGTGCGAACTTCAGATATCACTACTTTTTCTGGCCGAAACATCAAGGAGAACTTGGTGCTTTTTTTTTTTTTTTTTTTTTTTACCGAAAACTTTTTGTTGCGATATAGCTTTCTCTAATACATATGCGCAGAATTTAAGTATATATGAAATATATTTAACTTTTAAAATGACGAAAACTGCCAATTGTACTCATCGTACTAGGAAGACTGAAAAGTCCTGATAATTTGCAAGATTTGAGAAGGGAAAATTTGGGGAAGATCGCCCATATTTTATTACTTGGCATTTCTCAATGAGAATTTGACGGAGAAATGGAATTTACATCAAAGAAGAAATAATACCTTTACTTGCTGTTCTTTCAGCTAAATCCATTTTGTATTGTTTCACAGAAGCCCCCATTACACGAAAATATTCATATGAAATTCTAAGAACACAAAAATCAGCGTGAAAATCAATCTATGTGTGTGACGGAGATAGCTAGAAGTATCTACGCACGTGCAAGTCTGAAAAATTGGGTGAGGGTAAGGGTACTCCAAGGCAGATCCTGATGCACATGAGGCTCAGATTTCTAATTTTTTCATAATTGGCTGAGATTATTAATTAAAAACTAATTAAAAACGGATTTTTTTCACAAAATGGCAAAATCGCGTGCACATCTGAACCTAATTCCACAGCCGAAGCGAAAGAAATTGAAATTTTTCACTAATCAACGAAAATTAAGAAAACTAATTAAGATATCGATTTGAAATATTTAGAGCACATACATAAAAATATTTTACACCTGTGTATAAAATTTTTGGGTCGGTAATTTTTCTCAATTTTTTCAAAAAATTGACGGCGACAATACAAAAATACGGATAAAGAACCATACAGAGTCGAATATTCATTAAAAGCAAACTAAAAAGAGGTCTTTTTTCGGACCGCCCCCTTCATTTAATTTTCAAAAATCTGTGGAGCAGAGATGACATGTAGACGATTGTCTAATTATAAAACGTTGCCAAATGCTAAAAACAAAATTTAAAATCATTTTATCAATTTAATCGAAGATTATTAATGTGTTCTGTGCAAGAATCCCGTGATATGAGCTAAGAGTTCATCTACAAGGGTTTCTCCCCTTTATTTACATTTAAAAATAAGTTTCCCAAAAAATAGACTTCTTTTACCACAATTATCGAACATTAACGGCACATTCCTTTCTCGGATTCTATGGGCCAGATTTCATTGGGAATTGATTAATTCAATTTAACTTACGGTTTTCCCGCTGTTTTTAATTCTACCTTCCAGCGCAAGGGACGCACTCTTATCTTGGATTCCATGGATCCAATTTCATGGATCCAATTTCTTCAAAACATACACACACATAGAAAAGGAAAGGTCAACAATTCTTATTTATTTTCAAAGTACGTGAAATAATTTCGGTTTAAAGCTCCTCTCAATTTGGCACCCCCTATTTAATAACATTGCGCATCAATTTAGGTACATAATTATCTTAGGTACCAAGTGTGTTGAGCCATCCCTGAAAACATTTACAGAAGATTTTTCTTTATTCATTATTTGGATACAACAAAATTTCTTACTAAAGAAAACATTCACATACAAAACAACATTTAAAAATTCAACAATTTTATTTTTTGCCAAAATATGTGAAATAATTTCGGTTTGAACCTCTCTCAGTTTGGCGCCCCTAGGCCTCGGCGCCCGTCGCGGCCGCCCCCTTCCTACCCTTGTCCTTCCGTCCTTGTCGGGTCGTCAGTGCACTCTACATGTGATTTTTTAACTATTTTTTTTTTTTTTTTTTTTTTTCCCTGAGGGGGAAAAAAAAAAAAAAATCCGACTACCTTGTGAGCTTTGTCTTGCAAACCGCACTTTTTTATCATAATTTCTTCGTTTTTTTTTTATGAGTTTTTAAAGTTTTAACAAACTTTTGGCTCATCCGGTATATAAAATATATGAGGACGTGAGTTTTAAAATTCGCCTTATCCAAAATTTTAAAAAAATCGAGTTTTCTCTATCAATTTGTTCTATTGGTGAAACTGCATCGAAAAACACAACAATTTGCAAAAAAAACTAGTTTTATCGTGTATTTCTGGCATTGTCAAATCTTGGTTTACGATGAAAAGCAATGGACGCAGTCAGAGGTTTTTCGCGATTTCCCAAAATTTGATTTTCTGGAAATGGCGAGTTTTGAAACTCACGTCCTCATATATAGAACCTTCTTTGCTTAGAGTTGTGTAAAAATAGTATAAAAAGAAAAGCCTTACCTGAGATTTTAGAAGTTTTCGTTTAATGTTTCATCGTTTTTGATAACAGTTTTGTTTTCTTGATATAAAATAACTTGCCCAAAAGGCAAAAGCTTTCTCTTAATATGATAATTCATAACTGCTCTTGTTCAATCGTGTTATTTTAAAGTTTTGCATAATATAACATCAAATTTTTACGAAGTTACGGAATGTCGATAAAGGCCTTTCGGACCAGTTGGTAGCGTAAAATAACTCCTCCAAATAATTATTGGAATGTAAATAAATGAAAAATATGCTTATACACTTTGACAATCGCATGAACGAAAGATTGCGGAAACAGTGGATTATTATTACAAATGATCTAGAATAATGACCACAAGCTGACTGAGAAAGAAATGTCAGACAGTTTAAAATCTGGGTGAAGAGAGATTAGAGAAAGATGAACATATTTCGGAGGCCGTGTAAGTGTTCTTGTAGAAAATAAGAAAAAAGAAAAGAAATCATAAAAAAATTTATATTTTATCTGAAACCTCAGCAGGGCATAAAAATGGTATTTTATATGCTCAAAACATGTTCTTAAATGTGGTATCATAATTTTATAGAAGAATACCCATTCTTTTATAGGCCGTTTTTGTTTTAATATACATTCGCTTATGTATACAGTGCGTATCAGGACTGATTTTTAAAATTTGGTGGGGTGGTAGAAAATAGCAAAAGAATACAATATCATATGGGAAAGTATGGGCGCAAACGAACGCATTGAGTTGTAGAGGGCGTTGTGTATCCACAATTTCTGCTCATGCGCAACGCTCTTTGACAAATCCGGCCGGTTGTCATTCCATAAGGTGACTGCAGAAGTAAAATATATCATTATAGTCCAGGAGCCGACAGCACAAAAACCTATGTTATCAAGCACAAGAAAAAAACCTTTATTTTATGGATTGTGTTTGTCCTACAAACACGTGAAAACGTATGAAACGTATGAAAACATGGAGGATAGTTGTAGGACAAACACAATGATAAAACTACGAGTCAATCACTGGTAGTATTAATTTTTGGCTTATGCACCACTTCACTTCCGGCAGACGTATGTTCGCATATATGCATCTAACTTACCCTATGTGGCAGGGGAAAGCAGTCGGAGAGCTGTGCAAATGAATGCAGAATGCTAGCTTAACCGGCGCAAGTCTCAGAATCAAATGTTTGCAGGTGTTCATCAACAACTTAAAAGGAATCTAAATGATATATTAGGTTCAGTATCCGCCACACTGTTGAGTGCGAAACACCATACCGGCGACCAGTACCTCGTGTGCTAAAATTTCTTGCTTTTCGACAGAATGTAAGATAGAACTTCATCGATTGGAACTGTCCGTGTCGGTCGGTTGTCTCCTCTATCCTGACAGGTACTGGTAACCGATCCAGTTTCGCGCAGTTGTTGATGAACACGTGCAAACGTTTGATGACTGTGCCGCTGTAAGTTAGATGCATATCTGTATATTCATTTAGTGTACATTGATTCCTTTTACTTCTGCAAAATCACCTTATCGAATGACGACCCGCTGGACTTGTCGGAAAATTTTCCACGTGATCAGAAATACACCGTGTACAACGTCGTGTGTTTGTTTGCGCCCATACTTTTCTATGTGAAATTGTATTTATTTGCTATTTTCTACCTCCTCACCAAATTCAACGATCGGTCCTGATACAACCTGTATACATGTATTCGCATACATATTCTTTTTAAACGTACTTAATCTTTTCAAGCAAACTGTTGCTTTACTATTTTTTTTTTTTTTGTCAAACACTAGGGGCTCTGCCCCCTACGAGCTACGCTCGTCAACAGACGCCGCAAAGTCTAAAAGAAAGCTAATTTGAACGGCTTTAAAAAAAAAAATTCGGAAGGTTGAATTATAATTAAAAAGACAATGACGATCTCCCTGTAAACGGGTTGTTTTCGTTTTTGATCAAATCAGATCAGTGAAATATTTGAAAATATACTAATATAAAATTAATTATGTAAAACAGAGTCTTTGTCTCCCGGTATTTTTTAACAATGCTATAAGAATGTTCTTTTAGATAAGACATTCGTTTAAATCTGACGAAATTTTCCCCAAAGTTTTCGTTTTCTTTTTAATAGTCACGTGATAATACTTTTCTTTATAGAAAGGAAATATTATTTCGCTGACTTAGAATCCACAACTATAGTTTAAAAGATTATCTCAAAATATGAAATAAATGTCTCGCGCAAATATATTTTTAAACTGTTTGGCAATAATATGGTTTGGCCATTTTAAATAGGACGAAATTTCCTCCATTTACGACTTTTAACTCATATTAATGAATTTATTATTTTACAATTGTCTTTCTCTTTTGAAATTCATGTGTAAATATAATTTTGTGACTTAATTTTCTATATGTTCCTGCTTAATTTAATTGTAATTTGAAAGTTTTTTCTGCTTTTAATAGTCACGAGTAAATAAATTTTTATTTTGAAGGAAATATTATTCTTTGTGCTGTTTTAAAAATTGGCAACAATTTAAAATAATACCCGATTCTAAAAGATGTAAAATATATTTCTCGAAATGCTGAAATTTTAAATGTAAAGAGGGAATAAATCATCAAAAAATGAATCAAATAAAAAAAATAAATGCAGTCTGCACACCGAGAACTTCTAATGTATAAAATGATCCAAAAATGATTAAATTCCTATGTATAGTTTTGGCTCCTGTAAAACTTTTTTTATTGGAACGATTTTGACTCACTTTAACATTAAATATCTCTTAAAATAATTCTTCGATTTGAAAACTGTCTACATTAGTGTGTTTATCAAACATTTCTCTATAATACCACTGATTTTCATATTTTTATATGCAGTAGTTTTCTCAATATTAAAAAAAAAAGACCCCCGGTCACAAAAAATTCAAAAGCAGCGTGGTGACAGCGTTCGTTACTTTTTTTTTTTAAATAGAGTGAAATTAAAACCTTCAAATTGAGGTAGTTATGTAGAATGCAAGGAACGATAATTTTGTTTTTAAGAAATTATGTACATTGTTTGTATGTGTTTGGGGGGGGAAATATCCTACTAAGTTTGCTGCAAGTGATCGAAGAAAAATAATATCGATAATAGTAGATTGGGAATAATGTCTATTTAGCAGTTAGTCCTTTGAGATTTCAGCATTTAAAACACCACAGGGAAGAAAAATCTCCTTAACGACATATAATCATATTCGAAGAGAAGCAATACTGATAATAGTAGATTGAGAATAATGTATATTTAGAAAGTTGTTCCCGTGAGATTTCAGTATTTAAACACCCCAGGAAAAAAAAGATTGTTAACCACATATAATCATATTTTATTTTACATTATTCATATGAATTCTTTTGTCTAAGTAGCATTATTATTATTATTATTATTATTGTGTTAATTGTGTCCACTACCGTGTTTATAATAATTGACTCTTGTCTGCCCACGTGAAAAATTGCACAGAGTACATTTTACCACTTTAATAAGAGGTTATTTGTTTACGTGGCGCATGAATTTTGACAGGTATACTGAAACAAAGAAAGTTCTTTGCTTTATGTAGTTTGTATACTTTAACTCTTTATCTACTGACGGTACTTATGAGTACCATTAAAATAACTTGTTATAAAATTCATTTAATATATCGATTAGTTGTAATTCAGTTTAGAATGAGTTATAGATACATTACTTTATTTGTTCCAAAAGCATTATGGGTTACACAAAACAATTATTTTTAAAAGAATGATTTCTTTTGCCTTTGCATCTTTTCAGCTTTCTTGGCGTTAGGGAAGGGAGTGATTGGGGGGGGGGGGGGTTCGATTCGGAAATATTTCTATATTTCTATTGTAAGAACATTTTATTTGTACATTTACTAATTCTACAAAATACTGAGAAAAAGATTTAAAATATAAAAGATTTGAGTGGGGTTATAAATAGTGCACAAAATCCTTATAAATTCAAATTTCATTAATCCTTCAATCCTTCTAAAATCCTTCTAAAATTTATTAAATGATTATGTAAATCTTCTAATATTCTTTAAACAATTCACGAAAATGCTTTTGAAGATAAAATTTTCATGAGTTTATAATTCAGTACATATAGGTTTAAATATATTCCACACAGACACAATAGGGTTCCATAACCAGTCCTTTTTAGAATACTTCTCAAGAACGTGAATACTTGTAGTTTAAATTAGGCCTGAAGTCCAAGCTCTTTTTTGGGCAGTGTACTTAAATATTGTGCTACATAGTTCATTAACTTGAAAAGATTTTTAGCGACAGAGTTGGCCTGTTCTTCATACGTTGGTCAAAAGAAACAAATTGATTTCTCTCTGTTGCATCATGGTTTTAAGTTGGCGAGATTTTGAATCGGATTTTTTTTAAATTCACCAAGGGGTCTCAGTACTCTTAAAGCTTCAAAATTTTCGAAATTTGTTTCGTTTTTTATATTTAAAACTCCTATTGTTTCTGAACATTTTGATGTAATTGTTTCCTGAAAATTCTCATAAGAACAGAAGTTATGTCTTTTAGAATTGTACCTGCTAAATAGCTGATTCGGCGTTTCCAAAATTTTGAAGTCATTTTACTCAAAATGATGTTTTTGGCCATAACGCGCATGATATCTCAAAACCGTCTCAATATTTTTTCATGAAATTTTCAAAATATATGTTTCATGTTAGTCTGTTACGCTCACGCCGGCGTGCATCACCGGTGGGTCACGCTAGACTTGTCCCATCAAGTGCAAGCATCACCGTTGGGTCACGTTTGACTGTCCCATCAGGCGGCATGCATCACCGGTGGGTCACATTTGACTGTCACATCAGGCGGCGTGCTTCACCGGCAGGTCACACTCGACTGTTCCATAGAAGGCATGTACTACAGGTGGGTCACACTCGAGTACGCTATAGACGGCGTGGGTCACACTTGAATATTCCAAAATTCAGCAGAAAAAACAATTCATTATTATAAACGTGAGACATTCACGAGGGGAAACAAGAATTCTCGTTTTCATTCAAAAAATATCATTGACTAAGGGCGTGGCTTCTACCTTACAGAAATGCATTTATATCATATTGTCCATATTTCTATAGATTTTAAGACATTTTGTATTAAATTCGTTCTTATGTAGTCAATAAAATCATGTCTTTAAGTAATTTGCTTATTTCATACAAACTATGAGACATTCACAATCAATTCTGCTTGTTATATTCGAGTTCAATTCAATAAATATGAGAGGGGCGCGTCATTAGATATGAGAGAGGCGTGTCTGAGTAAGCGACAGTACCACGTTGCCAGATGAAGCGAAATATGAACTCGAGCGCGGTCTCACATCAAAAAACATGAATGTCGGCGCCGGCGTGAACGTGTTAAACTGAACTTAAAATTTCCTTTTTATCGTTGAAAAAATTTTTTTAGATGATTATACTGTTGGGAGGTTTTCAAAATTTTGTATTGGCTAAACACAATCTTGCATTAAAAATATAAAAAAAAGCTTTAAATATAAATGTATTTAGGTTCAGGGTAGTTATTACAATCTGAAGTATAATTAGGCACCAAAAATTTCATTCTACTTGCAAAATTTATTTTGTAATCCTGTGCGTAAGCTGGCATACCATTTTTCTGCTCGACAAATATCTGACTGTTTGAAGCCTCCTATAAATATTAATATCTTGAAAAATAAATCCTTGTAAATGATCCCGCCAAGCCACAAATCTAAAACGACAGTCATAAAAAGAAGTGATATCACATAAAAAGAAACTATAGAGAAGTGCATACCCCGAGTAGTGACGTGTAAAAATCAATCACTACTCATAATCTTTCCTAAGGACTCGGAGCTAGGTACAGTATGGGAAAACTGCTTGGCGACCTGCAAGCTTTTATAATGTCTGTTCTTCTGGATTTACGTATGACTACATGTTTAACAATTTTCTTCTTGTATTACTGCTCCAATTAAACTGTAAAAAGTTGAAGCTTCTGGTGTTTACATTCTCATTCTTATTTAACATCACGTGGGATGGATTTGTTGATTTTATTTACTATTATCTGAACGAGAAACACCACTGAGGATTTTCTAAGTAAACATGTAAATGTTTTGAGTTTGTAAAATAACAATAAAAATAATGATCATATGCATATTAATAACAATGCACCTAATAATAGACGTCAACTAACTGAAATATATATTGCATTAAAAGCTTACGTAAACGGAATTGTACATGACTGGAGGAAAATCTGTTCTAGTTAGGCTTCTGTTTCAATAGTAATATGTAATATTCCTTATATTGGAAACGTGACTTTTTTCGTTTAAGAAATAATTCCGTCATAAACAGGATCCATTTTATTAGTTTCCCCTTTAATTTTAAATTAGTGTATTAGACGTATTTATGTAATTAAAGATTACTGAAAAGTATAATTATAGTAATAGATGATTAGCACAATTGCATAACATTTCCTGCTTGTCTTTCAACTCTTTCTGATTTATTACAGGTCTTCCTCCGAAAACTATTTATAAAAGGAATACAATGCGAATTTAAATTTTAGTTTTTTGATGTTCACAAATTTTCCAAATTGATTTACTGCATATATAATGTATAAACCTTCAGGTCTCCCACCAGTTTTCACATACTGTACCTCACTCCGAGTCCTTTGGAAACATTATGAGTAGTGATAGATTTTTACACGGCACTCGGAGTATGCACTTCTATATCGCTTCTTCTTATGTGATATCACTTCTTTTTATGACTGACGTTTTAGATTTGTAGCTTGGCGGGATCATTAACAACGAGTTGTTTTTGATGAGATATCACTCCTTTTTGTAAGGTATTTCATTTGCATTATGCATATTCTATTTTAATTCAGAAGAGAAAAGTTAAAAAAAAAAGATGACAGAGGTAAAAAAAGTAATTTAATAGTGATGCTATAAACGTTTCATATGGGTAATATGTCCAATGAGATATAATATTGGAGAATTTTTAAACTAGTATCCGTCTGGGCAGAAATGTCGAAGCATGGAGGCGCGTAAACTTAAAATATATTATTTTTAAAAATGTTTTATTTTCTAGATTGCTGTTTAATAGTATAAAAGTAAGCTTGAAATAACAATCGTCGATACCTCATTTTAAAGTGTTTAACTCAGTCGTCAGTTGCCTCGGGTAATGCACAAATTCTAATCTGTCAGCAAGTGCTCCCATACTTCTAATTTGGGTAAAGCCTGTCCTTAGCGAAAATTGTTTCCATTAGAACTTTCTCTAAATGACAAACTACTGTAAAAATGACATAAGTTGTTTTATGTGACAACACCTTTAGATGGATATCCACAGCAGTTTTTGACAATGTTAAACTCGAGGATCTATGTATGGTGGCAAGGTATGCAACAGTTAAAGGTAACTAACTTCGTGTGAATGAGGCTTTTTCTTCTTTCCAATATTTACAAATAGGTGTGATAAAAAGAAAATACAGTTAGAAATGGCTCATGATACTCAAGAAAATTATTATGGCCTGTGGAAAACCTCGAGGTTGAAAACGTGGGCCATAGGCAATATCTTTTATCGTATTTTTTTACGTTTACCAATTCTCACTCCGTTCAGATATTGGTATGTAGCATAATGCATAACCCTGCATCCAGCTGCTGAGGAAAGTCTAGACTGAAGTCCAGACGCGTGATCATCTTCACTCCATCTTGCTATTTAATCATTGTGATCTGCTAAAATTCTTGTTTACTGGTCCTCACTTTGATTTAAGAAGTACTTCTTGATTATGATCTTTAGCTTGCTTGGTTTTGATCATTCAAGTTAGCCGAAAGCAGTATATCTTTGCGTCGTTGCATAAGGGGTGAGAGGTAGTCAAAAACTTGACTCGCGCAAAGTGAGTTCAGAGTCTTTCCGAACTGTGTCTGCTGATCGTCGTTTTGTCTCAATGAGTTTGTTAATGTGAAACATTTTTTAAAAGCTCTAAGCATTTTTTGTCCGCGAAGAATCAAAATGACTTTTAAAGAATGTCTCTTATATAGAGGGATGTCTTTTACGCAATGTTACTACCTAATACGTCCAAGTATTTAAACAAATAAGCCTCTAAAAAAGCTGAATGCTATCTATTTTACCTTCTCGATATCTTTGTTCAAGGTCAGCCATGAGACGACATCCTATCATTGAAAATTCGTCAATAATGAGAAATAACACTGCATCCATTCTGAGCTGTAGATGTATTGCTGACTTTTTAAATTAGCGAACTATTTAAAACACGTTGGTTCAAGCACTGAGTGAGTTACCTTGTCTTTGACATTAAATGCAGCAGTACTTGTTTGTGCCAAAAGAATGATAGCTTCTGATCCTAACTGCTCTATGATTGTTTTACTAATTTCTTTGATTTTTGTACACTTTACAGCTCTTCCTTTTCCAATAATAAAAGTTGATTTAGGGAAATTTGTAACCTTTGTTTGCAAAGACAAAAGCTGTTCAGTGCATAACTGAAGGCAGCATAATTTGTTGTTCTTTATAATAATTCAGAATTGTTAAAAGTAAAGAGAAACCATTGGGTAAGAGAATCTACGGTAAAGATAAAGAATTACCCCGGATGTATTTGAGAGATTTCGATTTTTTTAATTTAGCTCCGATCTTTGAGAACTTGATCCATCGAGTTAGCGGCAGAAAACTTCAAAGCTCCTTGAAAGACTTGCTCGTCTGGCACAGCCCACACTTATTTAATATGGCCACAGGTAAAGTTTTGTAACACGTATGTAACACACACTCATAGATAGTCTGCTATACTCCTCTATCAAACTTGATACCTTTATTCATCTGAATTGTTGTTCAATCGTTATTGTAAAAATATTAGGAAGCATCTGGTTTTTTTTATGCGACTTTTCCATAGAATTAAGCTGAATAACTCTATACATTTGAATTACTTTCTTTTAACCGTCATTTTCGAAACTTCTGTGTATAACGTTGCACATATAAAATATGCATATTTCTTAAAATGTACACTAAATCTAGGCAGCAGATTAAAAAAAAATCAAAGATTAATTTATGATCTTTAGTGAACATGATTTCTCACGAATTATCTTTCATTGTTGTATCCATTTCTCCGATCATAAACATAAGCGATCATAGTCATATACATTAACGTCGCATTTATCGCTAAGCTTCGTGACATTTGGACGAAATATAGCCTAATTTGGCAACCAAAAATATGTCGTCACAAATTAAGCCAATGTGGCTGTATCTGACTAATTTGGCCAAATTTTTATTGAAATTCAGTACTGATGATTCTTCTCTAACCGGGTTCTTCGCATTTTAACTTCGTGTTCTCCAGTAAAATTAGCTAAAATCTTAAAACGAAGAAATAGGGAAGCTACCTTTTCCAACCCGTACAGGAATTTTTTATTTTGTAATCGACATATTTCTGTTTTCTAGTGTACATCTTGACCAAAAAAAAAAAAAAAAATGCTTATCTCATTTACTTCAGAATGTTCACTTGCATTTCAGTTGAAATATATTCACTTACGATGAATTAAAAAAAAAATGAGTAATCGTCAGTAATTGGGACAGCTACCAAATTGTTAAATTTGCGCATCAAACAATGCTCTGTAAATTATGAATTTGTCTACAAACCCGATTACGAAAATTTCCCAATAGAAACATACATTCGTCTGAATACAAACATACATACATAAGAATACATACATATAAGTAATGCATACATGACATTATATTTTTCTGGATTTCTTTGAGTATCACTCTTAGCCATTCGACTACTTTCCAAAATCGTATTTTCCGTGTTCGATTTTCTTTTCGTTTCTCTTAATTTAAAATTCAAAATGAATTGCATCGATTTGGAAGCTTACAAAGAATGAAAAGTTATATAGTGGTTGTTACATACGTAGAACGTAAAACTTCTGAAAGGGGAGGGGGGGGGGTAATCTATATCTCAGATCCGTATGAGGTTAAAGATAGTTGAGGATAGATCCGTATGAGGTTAAAATGCATAATTTACAGCAATGGAGCTAATGTTTTAATTAATAACGGGATGAATCTTGTCGAATTTCGACGAAAGAAATTGTTTAAAAACGAACACATACATAGGTTACTACTTAGTCTCTTAAAACAAACATTATTTTTAACTTAAAGTTATCAAAATACTAATTCCATACACTTCGACTGTTCAAAATATTAAAAAATTAAACTGCATTATTTATTATACCTAATCAAGATATGTAATTTTGATGAAATTACCCATTGAGGCTTTTATGTTTAAAAGACACAGATGTCATCATATTGGCGCAATTTTTTTCCCACGCCAATTCGGGGAAAACTTCAGCAGCACAAACAATAACATCCGAGTTATCATATCAAGCAAAATAACGACACTTTGGCGCCAGTTATGCCGCGTTTACACTATGGCTTATCAGGTCTACAAGGTCTGCGAGGTCTGCCAGGCGTGGGTTTAGCCTGGTTTAGGAGGGTCTGCGTGGTCTGCGAGGCTTGGTCTCTGTGGTCTAGGCCTTGGCTTTAAAATACTAGACCCAACCAATCAGCGTGCTTCATTTTTTTGTATTCCGCCATTTTAAAAGATTGAAGAAGCAGACGACAGCTTATGATTTTAAAGATTATTTGAAATTAATAAGGGATTTACAAATTAAAGGTATGTAATGGTTTTTTAGATGTTTTTAACATTTCTTTACATTGTTTCATAACTGTAGAAGTTTCTTTTATAAAGCTATACAATCGTAAGTTACTATTTTCATGTATTTACATACTACGCTACTAAAATTAACTTGTTAACTATGTTACTTTTTAATATTACCAAACTTTATAAAACGATGTATTCGTAAATTCTCTAATTTGCATACAACGCTGCCTATGCATTTGTTAATAGATAAATATGTTCCTCATTTCCAAATTCTTTAAAATTAACCTGGTTTCATATGCATGAATTTAAAAACAAATTTGATAGTATATGAATACAAATTAATATAATACGGTCGTCATTCTATTGTAATGTACGGTAATGCCTTTTTTTGTGAATAAATAGTTTCATTTCCTTCAGGTATTTATTTGATATTCTATTTCAATGCATTTTTAGTTACTGACAATTTTTAAATTTATCCTAAAACTAGCAACAAATTTTTAACCATAGAATTAATTTTGAATTAACTCCAAAGTTTTCTCTATTATTTTTATATAATTGACTGATCATAGCAAACTCTGCATGCATGATTTACATTATTATTAATCAGTTTTAAATGTGTTAATTTTTACAATGATACGGTACTATCTAAAGTAATATGAAGACTTTGAATTGTATTTAGCTTCTTATCCTCCCCCTAAAAAAATTCTAATGACATATAAAAATTAACTTTTTTTTAAAAATTGAACAGACTTGTTTTTAAATAAAGTTTTTACTTGTAATTATTATTAATAATTTATAAACCATCCCTTATTCTTTTTAAAATTTTATCTTATATGTTTATCTTTCTGAAGTTTTCTTTAATAATTAATCAGTAGTAGTATAGTAAAACTGTAAAATCTAGAACATGAATTTTTTCTCTCCACTTCCCTACAAGAGATGATTTACGATTGAAAAGTTCGTAAATTATTTTTTTTTTCAGAAAGAGTTTGAAAAAACTTTCAAACCTATAAAAGTTATACTAGAAGTAGAGATTAGAATCTGCTGGTGCCAAGATAAATACATATTTTACCAAGTTTGCTCTCAGGATATCGCAGGTGTGTAGTCTTCTATAATAAGTGACTACCATTTGTGATCTTCTGCAAGAAAGTGGATTGTCTGATGCTCTTGGACTATGTGCTGTTTTGTTGTTTTCCCTTAAAATTCATCAATCAGTAACTGTCGTATAAATAAAGTATTACTAACTTGTATGGCTGACTGTAAGTATGTAGTTTTTTTATATATTTATTTTCTGTCGCTTAGAACGAGAGATTTTGAAATGCATTCTACATTGTTTTTGTTGTTTTTATTAGTTTATTATAGTCTTTTTTTTTTCTATATATTTACATTGCAGGATGTTTTCAATGGGACATTTTCAACAGCTATGTGAATGTTTGTCGATTGCCTGTTGACCTGACTTTTACATGAGATTTGCATGCTTTTTTTGAAGATACGAATCTTAAATAATATTCGTGTATGATGATTGTAAGTAAGTCATTTTTCTCAAAAGTATATGTTCTGTATTTTATTTATCATTGTTTTATCTTTTATATATAACGTCATTCTCACAAAATCAATCTGTATCTAAGAAAATTTTATTCTCAATACAATATTTATTATTTAATTCCTTTTATTCTTTAATCAATCTTTTCTTCGCATTAGTTTTTTAATTTATAAAATGGCGTTAAATGATCAATTAAAAAATGTAGTTTATGTAAATATGTAAACTATGTTTTATATAAACATAGAGTATATGAGTATTCTGTTAGCGGGAAGCAGTTAACGTCTCCCTCCCTCCCTCCCTCCCTCCCTCCCTATACACACTTTTCAAGGATTTGATATTGCAAAAAATGTGTCGCTCAGACTTAAAAAAATTCAGAAATTACACGAAAGGTAGAATAACTTATCAGATTTGTCTAAAATAAGATAATAAATGTGTAAATAAGCAATTTAAGCACAGTAATTAATTAGTAATAATGTATATATTTGAGAATATGGTTATGAATATTGCTTTGTAGCTGTGAACTATGATCAAATGATACCTCTTCCATTTCTAAAAAAAATTTTAAATGGTACACCTGGATAATTTTAATTTAATATTGGCTTAATAATTATTAAACTGCATATATTTTATTTAATATTATTAATATTGAGATAATATAAAATGTATTATCTATGATATTATCATGGTTTTTATTTGTTTAATAATTATTAAGCTGCATATGTAATAATCTAATGTATTTGATTTAACATTTGTTAATGTTGAACTAATCTAAAATGTATTACTATTATTATCAATGTTTTTTGTGATTTGGGTTGTTTATTTACAATTCTTTGAAGTGATATGAATTATTTATTTCATTAGTATAAGTTGTTGAAATTATCAGGAGCATATGGTGTATTTTAGAATTTAATTAAAATGTATCAACATTGTAATTAATTTTTATAAAGCTCTGAGCTGGAAAATAAAATAAGTGATATTGTTTGTTTCGCTCAATCAATGTTTATAATACACTGGGTCATTCGATGGTAACTTAGGTTACATTTAGAACAGTTTACTTCAGTAATTTTAGTAATAAAAGACCAAAAAAAAAATATATTCACAATGCAAAGTTGACATGATTTGTTAATTAAACCTATTCAAAGATAAATTTAGATGATAATGGCCTAATTTTAGTGTTTTTTCATGAACTTTGCCAGTTTATTAATTATGGTAACTGACATTACTGAAAAAGTAACGTAAGTTGCCATAAAAAATATAATTTTCATTTTCTAGGTAATTTTTATCCAAATTGGCTTTTGGATAGGTTTAATTAACAAATCATATCAACTTTACATTTGAAAATTTTTTGGTGTTATATTACTGAAATTACAGAGCTGTAAATTGTTTTAAATTATAACGTAAGTTACCATGGAATGACCTTAGTATTCAACGACAATCAAAATTGGAATTAATACGTATGTGGGGCCATAAAATGCTGTAATTTGAAATAAGTCTTCTAAATTTTTGGGTCAAAGTTCATTAAACAACAACAACAAAAAAAAAAAAATCAGAAGCCATGCTTTTATGATTTTTACGCTTTTAGATTTCGCTCACAGAATTTACATTTTTCCTATAATATGTTTTGTAAGTAAGCTGCAGCTTCATACTTTATTTTAAATATGAATTAACTAAGAAATTGTGAGCATAGCAAGTAAAAGTTTTTTAAATGTTTTTTTTAGCTCAAAAGATTAGTTTTGAGATGTTAATGGTAATATTCATAGCTGCTGAATCAGAATTTAGTTCAAAAGCATTTTGAGAAATTTAAATGACCATAGGTATAAAATTTATCACTTGTATGGTTTGGTTATTTTATTTAGTTGTAATTAATGCAGTTTATAAATATAACATATGGAAAGTAGTGATGTTTATTAGTAAAACATATTGCGTGTTAGCTGCATTTGGTTGTCCCTCCCCCCCCCCTGATTTTTTGGAAAAATAAACCTTTATGTATAGTGCGTAATATAAATAAGTGTTTTATTAAATTCTTCCACGTGTGGAAAGCATATTCTCTTATTTTTTCTATTTAAATTATTCTACACTGACTATTACTCATGCTGGTTAAGCTATTTAATACTTATATTTAACTTCTGTGTATTTTTGGTACTTTTATGTTACTCATGTACAAATCTTTCCAATAACAGCTTTTTTTTTACAACACATGAAAATTAGAAACATTATTTTGATGATATATTTTTTTCTGCAATTGAATCGAAATGAGTGAAAGGCATGTATTTAAATGTGACATATGTATTAGAATGAAATGAGTGAATGGTTTATATTTAAAATTAAGTGAATGCAATGCGAATGATGACAAAGGAAAATATTTGTTGATTTATCGCCTGTGCCGACTAACAGAAAAGTACCATATTTTAAAATTATTTTTTATATTACTATGCAAATCGTGAAATGAAGAGTTTTAATGTTATTAATAATTAATGTTATTTTGATTTTGGGTTCGAAATTTTAAGTTTATTTATTAATTATACTATGTTAACTCTCATGGAAAGATGCTTGCAAACTAATATTAAACCAATGGCAACTTTACAAATTTCTCGTTTGCTTTTGAATATTTTTAAATAATTTTTTCTGTTTTGCGTAGGACATGTCTAATTGGGTATCTTTTTGCCCTTGATTTCAGGTGCAGTTTTTCAGAGGAAAATTTCAGTTTCAGAACTTGTTTCAAAATTAAAAGTGTGCTCAGAAGAGAAATAAAAAGTAAACATATTTGGTTAGACATCAGATTCAGGTTACCAGGCAAAAAAAAAAAAAAAAAAAAAAAAAAAAAAAGTATTGAAATGCAAATAAGAATTTTGAAAAGAACATTGCCGTTGGTTTAACATTTAGTTTCAGTGTTCTCGTGTTACTACTAGAGATGAGAGATATGGACTTGGGCTACATTTTTGTACCATTCTTCGAGCTCGGGTGGGCCCGAACTCATGCATTCTGAAATTAACAATTTTATTTATTCTCATACAGAAAAAATAAAACAACTTTCTTCCCCTTAAAAATTACTTATTCCATTTCAAGTCATTTTAATGTTATTTTTATCAGAATGAAAAGGAAACAGAAATAGTGTTTTTTAAGCTCTTTTTAGATGTGTTTGTAACTATATAAATACGTAGCACCTATAGTCTTCATTTGGTTCGTCCATCTGTCCGCATATAACAGTGCAAAAAATACCCAACCAAATGGTTTGAAATTTAATATATATATAATCGTTGCAGAATTTTGTCAAGTCATTTCAAATTTTAAGAAAATCAAATCAAAACTTAAAAAGATATTAATAAAAGTTTTCTTCATTCTATTAAATCTTATCATACATAATTAATTCAATGATATCCCATGACATGTAATGATTCTAGGTTGCCATGTTGATTACGTCATATTTAAGATGGAATCCTATTATTTCCATATTACTGAATTTAATATATAGAATCATAATAAATTTTGTATTCATGCATTTTTGCATAAAACTGCAACAGCTATTGCACCAACATCTGAATATTTATAAAACTAGTTATAGTATGAACGCACGTCTCATTTGCCATACAATTTCTAACTTGTTTAAATTTAGTATGAGTTTTGACTTCCCTGAAAGCAGTTCTGTCAGCCATACAGTAAGTTTCTCTTATTTATGAGAAGTAAATATACAATACTCTATATACATTCTTGTAATATTTTTAGAAATTTTTATGTGTAAACAATAAAGGTTTCCCTTTTAATAGGATCACTTGCATTTTGTATGTCTTCAATCTACTGATATTCTTAGAAGTTTGAATTAGACTTATTTCTTTTTGTCTCACTAAATATTATTTACTAATTTATGTATTCTTTATTTCAATTAATGGACTGAAATTTTCTTTCTTTCCTTTTTTTTAGGTATGTCAAGAACATGCTTTTTGGATTACTTCTTAATTATTATACCAACTGAAAGTTATTAAATGATTATCTCGCTTCTTTCCAAAAAACTGTCTTAATAGTTCACAATTTAGCTAGTTACACAGTTTATTTTTACTCAATTTTTACTAATGCTTTATCTTCGTTTCAGATTGAAATATAAATACCTGTTTCTTCAGATCAATAAAGTTTTCTGCAAAACATTGTCATCATCATAGACCATTATGATACATATTAATATTGTTTCATTTATTATACGTAGTAATCATTATACTCAATAATAAATTTTGTTATGTAATAATATTTATAATATAAAGAAATTTTATTTTGTTTCTGTAACTTGTACTTTTAAATAAAAGAAATTTATTAAAAATTTGTTATCTTTTATTTGACTATATATTTTTATTATAAATGGTATTTCAGATATTTACTTGTTTTGTCTATCATATCATGTAAACCTTGATTTAAGAATTGTTTTTAATTAACTATTTATTTTTTATAAAAAAATGGCTAAGATATAAAATGAGAAAACTACTTTCAACATGGTTGAAAAGTGTTTATGAATTCAGTTTGTCCACACTTGTAAATATACTGGGATTGCATTGTAATTATTAAATGCTAATGATGTTCGCTATAGAGGGTGCTATTTAAATGTGAAGTTCAATAAATATAATGCATCAAAAAGTGTTATGGGGACAACAAGTGCTGAAAATGCATTTTTACTGAGTTACCTGTTTTTAAATGGCACATTTAGATATTTCATTTCATTGTATGAAAATATTAAATTTCTTAATAGCTACTTGGAGAATGTTTCATAATCTATGCCTAATTTTTCATAATTTGTGTATATTCCTTATACCAGTGGTGCAGCCAGTATCCTTATTTGTAAGGGGTTTTGGAGAATTATTACTCCTTGTGTGATACAGTATGTGACAAATAAAAACCAATGTAATGAAAAGCAAAAACAAACATAATAAGTTTAGCATTTATATGTTTAAAGGTTTTATAGAAAAGCTTCTTTAATCTTCAAAGGAAAAAAAAAGAAGAGAGTGGGAAAGAAAAATAGCTGTAATATATATGTAGAACTTAGCACATTACCCTTACACATTAATAACACACTGATAATTACTCCTCATATTAGCCTTAACTTTTGCTTTCATTAAATTTGTATTGAAATAGAGGTTCCTTTTATAAAACCTTGAAACAAACGATAAACATTTTATGCTGCTTATGCTTTTCTTTGATTTTTACACATTTTTATCTTTTAATATAAGGTATTTTCAATACAACTTATTAGTTTTTTAAATACTGTGAGAGGAATTTTGAAATGTCGCCTTCTTTTGCTGCTGCAGTGTTTATACAAATCTGCATTTTTTGACCGATTGGCATGAAACTTAATATAAGGGCTGTGCATATATAAAATTATCATTTTAATGTGTGTGGGAGGGGGGGGGGACCTGACGTTTGATTGTCATAAGATATTTTGGGGGAAAGTTTTTTTTTTTTTTAATCCAAACTATATTTTTTGTTTTAGTGTTTTAATTTTTTCTTTACATCAAAACAGTCTTATACCTTTTTAAATAGTAAGTGCCCCTTTTAGATGTTAATTGATATACAGTTGTTTAAATGTAAAATCATATCTTTATGCAAACGCAAACATATAAAAATAAAAAGGGTTTTTAAACATTGATGATGATTTCATTAAGGTGTGTGTGTGTGCGGGGGGGGGGGGGTGTCGAGGAATGATAACGTATGATATTGTAAGTGATGGGGTGGGGACTAAAATTACCTAAATGTTGATAACATTATATATGTACAACACCATACAATAGTTTTAGAATGGGAGTGTAATTATTGCAAATTTAAAACAATTATCAGATTTCTCAGCCCTATTTCCAACCATCTGCTATAGTTTATAATTTAAAAAAAAATGTTATTTAATTTTCTAATGCAACTTTTTCTTTCATATTGCCACAAAAAGAAAATGGGTATGAGCATTATTTTTATAAATCAATTAAAAATCAGACTCACTGTATTTTCACATGCAAAAATGGCATTATTTTGAACAGATAATGCACATTTTTCACATATAAATTTTTAAGCCTTTACTATAAGTGTTACCATAGTTCCTTTATTTAAATGTAACATCACGACTAAAAGTATGTAGAAAATGGCGTCATTTTCATGTAATCATTGTAGATTTAATTTTCACAAGCGATAAGGTAAGTTTCCATTTAAAAATATTGTTTTATCATCAGGTGAGGACACTTGCTCTTCTGAAATTAATGTCCATTATCTATAAAGTAAAAGCTTTATTTTCAAACTGTCCAAAAGTAAAATTTCACGAAATGTTACATTTAGTTCCTTATTTTCCAGTATTGTCAGGGAAATGAAATATTTTCTGTTACATGTGCCAAAGAAATTCTGTATTCTCCCGTATAAAACAGCGGGAATTTACTATTATAGTGTCAAAGTAATTAATTTTTTCCTCATTGTCGTTTTAAAGATTTATTGCTCAGAAGGTAGTGTCACAGATGACAATAATATAAATGAGACAGGCAGTTAACTGTTGCACCAGAGAGTGGTGTTGCCATAGCAACATCATATGCTCTGCTGCAATGTGAAATGAGTGGTAACCTGATTACTGGTGATGTCTTCCATTAGGTTTTCCATCAGTGTTGGTATTCATTTCACATTGTAGCAACATTAAAGCCAAACCATACATATAACAATTAAGAAAACAAAAGTAAGCTCCTACTGTTATTTTTAAAAGGAAGAATTGAAGCAGTTATCTCTTTTGTCAGTAGTAATTTTTGAACACTTAAATCAAAAAGAAAAATCGTCCTTACCCTCCTGGACCCTTGTTTAAGGTAATTTCTTAACACTTAAGGGACAGTTTCCCTTTTCAACAATTTTCTTTATTTTAAATTTTAAATATGATTCAAATGGTGAACTCACTGAATTTCAATGTTCAACTAAAAGTACATTTTGAAAAAAAAATTAACTGTGTATTTAATTAAAATTTTTTAAAAAGTTTATAAAAATTTGAATTTTTTTAAATCTTTACTACTTTTTAAAAAAAAATGATATTTTTGCCCAATTTTAGATTTTTAAATGTTTACTACACAAACTTGCACATGGATTTTTAGACATATCTAATATTACATTTATTATGATTTTTTTACTGATATATATATATAGTGCAAAACGATGAAATCTAACACATCTTCATATACTTTTATTATTTTTTTTTAAATAACGAAAAACCTAAAGGCTAATTCCATGCGCAGATTTATCATATATATAATAAAGAACATGCACAAAAAAGCTTAAATCTCTATCTCAAATACAGAAAAAGCCTTAAAACATAAAAGTGAAGAAAATATGAAAATGGAGAAAAAGTCATTTAAAGTTTTAATTTGTGTGGGTAATTGCGCTGAGTGTTTTAACAAAATTTACAATACCTCGCGATATATTTACGGTATGGATAAAAATGAGGTGTAAAAATATTCACAATTAAACATGCTTTCATTTAATATTAAAAAAGAAAAATCAATTTTTTGACCAATTTTAAGGTAAACTGCCCCCTTAAATCAAAAGAAAATATAAATGTAAATTTTATTTTGTGGAAAGGAGGGATCGTACCCCTTCCCCAGACAACAACAATAAAAAAATTAGATTCATTTTCTCTCTGTGTTTCATTATTTTAAACTGTTTGAAAAGAATAAATTCTGTTTTTTCAGTCAGAGAAAAAGAAAATTAGGAGGCAATTGCATTTTCTTGCTTCCCTTGTGGGCAATGAGCTTAGAAAAACGCGTAATTTTTATTAATTTACGCGTAATTAATGTCTGTGCAAAAGAAATTACGGCGCAAACAATTCTGACACGTTCATTTCGATACGAACGTACACAAACAAACACGACTGTCCCTCCCTTCCCCCAACCTGCAAATATACGCATGCGCAAGCCAAGTTCTTATGCCGTAGTGTGAATGCAATTTTTTCGATTCTTGGACCTGAAAGACCCAACAGACCTGACAGGCCACATAGTGTAAACGCAGCATTAAGTACCCGTTGCGTATATGACATTGGCGTCAGAAAAAAAATCGCGCCAATATGGGGCATATGACATCTGTGCCGTTTAAAATTGCCGATGGAAAATTTAAAAGGTACTTCTTAGTTATACCGTCGACGAAATTACTGTCGCCAAATTGTAAAATTAAATGCCAATAATGGTTGCCATTAATTAATTAATTGTAAGATTAAATGCCAATAATGGCCAATAAAACCATTAATTCGACGTTTTATTTGTATTTTTATTAATGTTTTACTAATTTACTTGTTCTTTCATTATTTAAAATAAAAATTATGTCAATGTGTATAATTTGGCGAGTGGTTTGGCGATTTATATAATTTGGCGAAATTGGTCGACGGGATAACTAAGCAGTATCATTTAAAAAAATGATTTCACCTTAAGTTAATCATGGAATTATTTTTCGCGTAAAATCTAAACTTTATGTTATTTTCACCGTCTCATAATTTGCATACGCATCTCTTATACTTACATTCACCATTTCAAAAATATTACAATGCGCAATATGTGATTAATACATATATTTCTAAACTTGAAATCAAGTTTGTCAACTACGACTTTGCATGTGAACATTCGCACTCTTGACTTGTGATTCTAATCTCTGTATCGGCGAGTAAAATTCCAGAAATTTATATCTTTTAGAGGCGTTCGTAGTAAAATATTTATTTTTAGCAGAGAAAATGATCGTTTTCATTTAAATGATGTTATTTTGCCTCATTGAAGTATTTCACCAAGCGTCTCAAACTCAATGAATGAAAAATAATTGAATTATAACAGCTATTTGCAGAAAACTTGAGTATTTTATTAAAGCATGACGTCATTTTCTGTTCAATTTTTTCAGAAAGTTTATTTTGAATTTTATAAGAAAATGGCATCAACAAAGATAAGCAAACCGTATTATTTTTCCTTTCTTTACAACAATGGAAGTAATCAAATTGCTACCATTTTGAAACAAATTTATAGAAATATTTTAAATTTAAATATAAAAATAGGAATATTTTAAAAAAATAGCTAGTGCGGGCAAATCTACAAAGAGACAGTTTTCATAAAAAAAAAAAAAAAGAAATATTAAAATTGGTACGAAAAAAAAGCTCAAGGTACATGACTAAAAAAAGAAAGCCTTATCTTTCAAATATATAGAATTAAACTCGCAATGTTATCTCTATGGGAAATTTTTGAGCCGACATTTCAGGCTGTTAGGGGTGACGAATATTTATGATTTTCAATACGCGCCGAGATTTTGGCCCTACCAACGTCCAGCTCATTTTTTGTGTCGATGCGTCAAATATTTTGGACGCTATCGTGTTAACAATAAGTGTAATTTTTGCAGGGAAGCCGGAGCTGTGCTCCGACAATTATTCAAAACCATTTTATCGATTCTTAGAAATCTCAGAAGAAATCATTTATTGTTTTAGAAATGATAAAATGTGACGAACAAAACAGCTATATTTTTTACTGTTGCTCTAAGAGCTATAGGGCGATTAATTCATTAACTCTATCCTAATAATTTTCGAAAAAATACCTTTGCATTTTCAAAATTCATATAAATTAATACAAAATATGTAATGAATTAAAAACAGACTGAATAATGAGCATTTGTTTTATTAGCGGGGGTGCTTGAAGTCCTTTTTAAATATATATATATTTTTTTATTTCAGGAAATCCAACGCCCCCCGATAAGTGACAATGTAAACGAACCTTAAATGCTTCAATGCCGCCTTACAATGCAGAGCTTAACTGGGTCGAATGCAGTAACATATCTGAATATCATGCGTATATAACTACTTTGACAAAAGTTAGGCTATTTAGTATTTTTTTCCTTTATGTTAGGTATAGGCATCCAGTACTTTAAACTGATATAAATCAAAAACTAATCGACATTTTTTATGAACCTTTAAAGATTTCATCTGCTTATAAAATCAAATAAATACAACAAATGGCGTAAAAATCAGATACTCGCAGATCTCTGTAGTGCTATCAAAAATCTTTTGAATGACCCTGTAAACAAAACGTAAATACTACAAATCTGTTTCACAATAGGAAGTTTACTTGGGTCGACTGTGGTAATATATCTTAATATCATGTGTATACGACCATTTTGAGAAGAGATATGCCATTTAATATATTTTTGTTCTATGCTATACTCTTTTTCAGTAAGACAGGCGCTCCATGGTAACGCGTGGTAGATTTTCCAATTGCTCACCTTTTTTCACACTGCATTTGAGGATTGTTTCAGCTCCCAGTCCAGGACGGTAACAGGTAAGTCTCAAAGCGGAAATGAAATTGGGGAAAACGAGATAAGTTGATAGCAGATGTGATTTCCATGTCAACTAGCGAGGGTGACTGTGAAGGTCAAGCAACTCTAAAGAAAAAATGAAGTATAAGTATAGGAATCAATTATTTCAAACTCATATAAATCAAAAACTAATTAATATTTTTACACGAAACTTTAAAGATTAGAACTACTCATAAAAATATTTCAAATGCAGGAAATCGATTAAAAAAAGGATAATTACACAACTCTTTAGCCCTATTTAAAGGTTTTTTGAGTTAACCTGTAAACGAACCATAAATCCTACAATTCTGTTTTACAATGGGAAGTATCCTTGGGTCGACTTTAGAAACATATTTCAATATCATGTGCATACGATCCTTTCGATAAGAGTTAGGTCATTTAACATTTTTTTGCACTATGTTAAGTATAGGAATCAATCATTTCAAACTCATATAAATAAAAAACTAATTGATATTTTTACATGAAACTTTCAAATGTTTGAACTGCTCATAAAAACAATTCAAATGCAGCAAACCGCGTAAAAGTCCGATAAATACCACATCGCTGTAGCCCTGTCAACAGTTTTAAAAATAAAGAAATCATGAGCATAAAAAAATTAGTTTTAATAAATCAAAAAAAAAACAGCTTTAATAATTTTAGTGGTATAAGTTGATTTAATTAGGATTTGGTAGAGAAGTGAAAAATATGGCATTTTTTTCATATTATGAATAAAAAGTACTTATGCTTGAAAATATTCATAATCTTATCGCTTGTCACTTCAGTATACCATTCTTCGAAAACTCTAGGAAATTTCTTGGAATTAATGACTTCAAAAGATAAGAGCATCGCATATGTACAGTCGTGGAGAAAAAACTAAATATTACGTTGAGTAAAAAGTTTTCCGCCAAATTTTTTTTATTATAAAATGATAAATACATACGAAATCATCCAAACTAATGAGGATAGTAATCTCCGTTTAAATCTTCAATCGTCTGCGAACATTTTGCAACTTTTCAATCACTTCTGCGAAAAATTGGGGCGTGCGTGAGTCCAGAAAGAGATCGACCTCATTTATGACCTCCTCATTTGAATCGAAGATTGCGTCATCGACATGCAGCTACAGATGAGAAAACGGATAGAAATCTGAAGGGGCCATGTCGGGACTGTGTGGTAGTGATGGGCGATTCTCGAGAATTCGACAATCGAGAAAAATCGTCATCGTAAAAAATCACAATCGATACAGCCATCGATTAATTCATAGAATCTACAATCGAGATGTTTTACAATCGATTATAACGAGAAAAGCTAAAAACAGTTATTGGAAAACTTAGCTATTATTCTGGCCGACAATTTCATAGTAGTGATAGGGCTTAGTGATGGGCGATTCTCGAAAATTTACCAATCGAAAAAAATCGTTATCGTAAAATACACAATCGATACAGTCATCGATTACTTTCGAGAATCTACAAAGGAGATGTTCTAGAATCGATTATTGAAATCATTGTTTTTACATATATATAAGGCAGATTTTATTAAATATAGGGTAACTGAAAACAGATGGAATAAAAAAACAACAAACCAAAGGGAAAATATAAAGGAGCCATAAGACTGGAAAAGTCTTGTAAGGGTGCCCCCTGGTTGAAAAAAGCTGAAAAAACGCGAGTAGCTATGAAGCGGTAAGGGGAGTTTAAGTATCAAAAATTAGAATTTTTCGGCAATTAGTACCAAAATGGCCAAAGAAATAAGAATCAAAAGCACCCCCTAGTGGCAAAAATATGAACTAAAGGATGATAAAATGGATCAAAATTTTTTATTGATTTTTCTACGTCATTTGAGATTGGGTCTTTAATTTCCCCATTTTTATAAAGTCTTCGACTGGAATACATTAAACGAACTCCCGCGGGGAGCAAAGTAGGAGGGAGGGGCAAGGAAAGTGCATAATATGAATAAGTGGTCACAGGACTTTCCAACGATATGGCACATGATGGGTGTCGGCTAAATTTAGTAAAGTGCCCCCGCTCGGTGGCAAAGTGAGGGGAGGGGCGCGGGCGATATATAAAATGAAATAGTAGTCACAGAGCTTTACAATGATATATCACATGAGAGGTGTCAGCAAAAGATAGAAAAGAGTCCCAACTCCCAGGATTCCAATTATCGTGCCCCCCCCCCCACCCGAAATATACCCTGCCCATCCTTCTCTTTGAAATTTTCATATATTAAAAATTATTTATCGGAGGGCTCCGTAAAAAAATCCGATCTAAAATGTTTAAAAACGGTACGATTTCAAAAAAGTTCGAAAGGTGCCTCTCTCGGGGCGCCAAACTAAGGAAGGAAGAAGAAAGGTTCATAATATGAAAGAGTAACTTTGCGATGATAACCGAAAACTTTCCGATGATAGATCAAATGACTGGTCCAAAAAAAAGTTTGAAATCTACCCCTCCCACGTGGGTTCCCTCTTTTATCCTAGAATATACCCGGAAATCACGCAGCCCACTTTTAAAATTTTATATTTAATAAATAATATTTATCGGAGAGTTCCATTGAAAAACCTCATTTAATGATATTTATTGTAGAAATCTCTACAATTAAAAAAAAAAGTCACCCCCGCACCGCTCCCCCCCCCCCCCCGAACCCCTTCCGGAATTCAACTCTGGGAGGAGAAAGGTTCATAATATGAAAGAGTGGTGAAAGGACTTTCCGATGATATGTCAAGGAGAGGTTTGGTAAAAGTTTGAAAATTACCCGCCCCGCCCTCCCTTTGTGCACTCTCGCGCACCCCAGAATTCACTCACCTTCCTCTTTGAACTTTTTATATTTAATAAATAGTATTTATCTGAGTCTCCAGGTATGGGGCAGCTTGGCAGAGCTAAAATAAGAGAAACATTGAAAATTCGTGGCAAAATGACACTAAATTTAACAGTAAAGTTTGAAACTAGGACTATACAGAACTGAATACATAAACCACTATGCTTCATAACCCACATCGGTTAATAGCAATAAAATGATAAGTGCCAGTTAAACTGATGGCATTGAGCTCACAGGTTATTAACACTAACTGTATATTATACTCTTATTTCAAAGAATAATGTCCCCCCAAAAATAAATGAAGGGAAATATCCCCCGTTTGCCCCTTTTATACTTAACCAATGAACCTCCAAATCTAATCAGGGAAACTCCTTAACTATAATAAATCAGTATATCAAATTTGAAGCAAATCAGATAATTCTGCATGAAAAAAAGAAACATATCGCCAAATTAAGGGTGGTCTAACCCCTTTAACCCTTTTATACTTAACTAATGAACCTCCAAATCTAATGATGAAAGCTCCTTATCAGAACAAACATAGAAAAAAAATTAAAGTAAATTGAATAATTCTTCTTGAAAATCAATTTATCTAAATTAAGGGGACTTGCCCCCTTTTCACCCTTGTATACTTAACCAATGAACCTCCAAATCTAATGAAGGAAGCGCCATATCGGAATAAATCGGTATATTAAATTTGAAGCAAATCCAATAATTCTGCATGAAAAATCCTTTTATCTAAATTAAGGGGAGACTAGCCCCTCCCCTTTATACTTAACCCATAAACCTCCAAATCTAATCAAGGCAGCTTCTTAACATAATAAACCGGTATCCCAAATTTGGAGCAAATCGAATAATTCTGCATGAAAAACCCATTTATCTAAATTAAGGAGGGGGTCTACCCCCCTTTCCCCCTTTTATACTTAACTAATGAACCTCCAAATTTAATCAGGGAAGCTCCTTAACATAATAAACCGGTATACCAAATTTGGAACAAATCGAGTAATTCTGCATGAAAAACCCATTTATCTAAATTAAGTGGGGGACCAGTCCCCCTTCTCCCCCTTTATCCTTAACCAATGAACTTCCAAGTTTAATCAGGGAAGCTCCTTAACATAATAAACCGGTATACCAAATTTGGAGCAAATCAAATAATTCTGCATGAAAAGCCCATTTATCTAAATTTAGGGGGGGACCAGCCCCCCTTCTCCCCTTTATACTTAACCCGTAAACCTCCAAATCTAATCAAGGCAACTTCTTAACGTAATAAACCGGTATACCAAATTTGGAACAAATCGAATAATTCTGCATGAAAAACCCATTTATCTAAATTAAGGGGGGGGGGGCGAACCAGCCCCCCCTCCTTCCCCTTTATCCTTAACCAATGAACTTCCAAGTTTAATCAGGGAAGCCCCTTAACATAATAAACTGGTATACCAAATTATGAGCAAATCAAATAATTCTGCATGAAAAGCCCATTTATCTAAATTAAGGGGGGGGGGTCTAGCCCCCTTCTCCCCCTTTATACTTAACCCGTAAACCTCCAAATCTAATCAAGGCAACTTCTTAACATAATGAACCGGTATACCAAATTTGGAGCAAATCGAATAATTCTGCATGAAAAACCCATTTATCTAAATTAAGGAGGGGGTCTATCCCCCTTTCCCCCCTTCATGCTTAACTAATGAACCTCCAAGTTTAATCAGGGAAGCTCCTTAACATAATAAACCGGTATACGAAATTTGGAGCAAATCGAAGAATTCTGCATGAAAAACCTATTTATCTAAATTAAGGAGGGGGGGGGGGGACCAGCCCCTTTTCTCTCCCTTTATCCTTAACCAATGAACCGTCAAAACTAAACAGCGGAACGCGTTATCAGAATGAACATAAAAAAAATTGAAGCAATCGTACATTTTAATCAGCAGTTATCGCGTTACGTACATACATACGTACGTACAGTACATGCATACACACAGAACCGACGGGTACATTAGCTCTCTGGCTTAGATAGCCTGTGAGCTAAAAAGAGATTGGATAAGCAGATGGACTCCTTTGAGAAATTATGACTTAAACCAGAAATGCGGCAAGTTTGACTCTGAAAGCTTCATTTCCATCTCCCATTTCGGCAAATCTCATCTCGATGATTTTTCCAGCATTTCGACGCTTCCAGATGGCAAGCTGCTCGATGGTTGGTTCTCTCACGGTTTTAAACCTTTCGGGATGGGAAGTCTCTCGAGAGTTTCCTCTCGCCCTTTTCAGCCTTTCCCGATGGGAAGCCTCTCGCTTGTTACTCTCGTCCTTTTCGAAATCTCCCAATGAAAAGCCTTTCGAGGATTTCTCTCGCGCTTTTCAACATTTCGCTATGAGAAGCTTTTCGAGGATTTCTCTCGTCCTCGGCAGAGAAGAAAAGTAAGAAAATTTATCGAGAGTACCAAGGGAAAAAGAAGAGAAAAAGGCATGACAATGAGCTGTGAAATGAAGCTTTAATTTTCAAAGTTTCTCTTATTTTAGCCCTACCAAGATGTCACATACCTGGAATCTTCCGATAAAAATTATTTATTAAATATAAAATTTTCAAAGAGGAAGGTGGGTCGGGTGATTTCGAGGGAGGAGGACGTGAGAGTGTACTCATGGGGTGCAATTTTAAAAATTTTACCAAACCCTTCCTGTGGCATATAATCGAAAAGCCCTTTGACCACTCTTTCATACTATGAACCTTTCTTCGCTCAAAGGGGGGTGGGGAAGGGGCGAACAAATTTTTAAAACCGTAGCCGATTTCTATAATAAATTTAAATATCAGTTTAAATATGGGTTTTTTATGTAGTCTTCCGGTAAATATTATTTATTGAACATAAAAATTTTAAAGTGGCGGCTGTGTGAATTCCGGGGTGAAAGAGTGGGCCCACGGGGGGAGAGAGGGGGAGCAATTTTCAAACTTTTTTTGGACCAGTCATGTGATATGTCATCGGTAAGCTCTCGGATGACTCTTTCATATTATGAGACTTTCTTCCTCCCCTCCCCAATTTGGCCCCCACTGCGAGGGTAGTTTTTTCCGCTTTTATCATTTTAGATCGGATTTTTTTATGGAGCCCTTCGCTAAATATTATTTATAACATATGAAATTTCAGGACACTTTTCCAAATTTAGGCAAGACCCCTCATGTGACATATCGTTAGAAAGGTTTGTGACTACTTATTAGTGCTATGCACTTCCGGTGGCCGCTCCCCTCCACTTTGCCCCCCCCCCCCGGAGGACACTTTTCCAAATTTAGTCAGTACCCCTCTTATGAGATATCGTTGAAAAGGTCTGTGACTACTTATTGATGTTATGCACTTCCGGTGACAGTCCCTCCCACTCTTTGCCCCCCCTGGGGGACAATTTTTCAAATTTAGTCAAGACCCCTCGTGTGAGATATCGTTGGAAAGGTCTGTGACTACTTATTGATGTTATGTACCTACGGTTTCCCCACCACCACTTTGCCCCCCCGGGGGCACTTTTCCGAATTTAGCCAACACCCCTCATGTGAGATATCGTTGGAAAGGTCTATGACTATTTATTGATGTTATGCACCTCCGGTGACAGTCTCCCCCAATTTTCCCCTCCCGGGGGACACTTTTTCAAATTTAGCTAAGACCCCTCATGTGAGATATCGTTGGAAAGGTCTGTGACTACTTATTGATGTTATGCTCCTCCGGTGTCCATCCCCCCATTTTGAACCCCGCCCCCCCGGGGGACATTTTTCCAAATTTAGCCAAGACCCCACATGTGAGATATCGTTGGAAAGGTCTGTGACTACTTATTGATGTAATGCACCTCCGTTGACCGCCCCCCCCCCACTTTTCCCCCACGGGGGTGTTTTTCTAAATTTAGCCGAGACCCCTCATGTGACATATTGTTGGAAAGGCTTATGACCACTTACTCATGTTATCCTCCTCCCGCACCCCTCCCCACTTTCCCCCCACGGGGAGGGCATTTTTATAAATTCAGATCCAGACTTCTCATGTGACATATGGTTGGAAAGGCCTAAAGACCTGAGACGACTTAATCATATTATGCAGCTGCTGTGCCCCTCCGATCGCTTTGACCCCTCCCCCAAGAGATCTGGTCCGACGTTCATTCGTTTCGATATTATATTTTTTACAAGATTTTGTAGTGCGTGCACACCACACCCGCCTGCTATCATATATCAGTGCCGTATATAGCGGGTAACCTGTTCGTGATTTCATATTACAAGATTACGTATAAATTAGGGGCCCCGATTAAAAGAGGGGCCCGCTAGCGGTCGAAGTCACCTAGTCTTTATTAACATCGACTCATTCCAGTTCACCCGCAGACGATTCTTGATAAATGTATGACGTATATAATACATAATATATGATTTATAAAAGAAATTTGCAAACTGTAGTCATCGAGAAAAAATTTATACAATCGAAAAATATCGAGATGTCCATACAATCGAGAAAATCAAGAAAAACATCTCGTTATCGCCCATCACTACTCTGTGGCGTATGTTGCATTAAATCCCACTCTATCTTGTAGAGCGTCCAGCCTAGCGTCGTACTAACGTGTGGCCGGACGTTATCTTCATGAAAGAGAACCGCCATACTTCTGAACTCGTTCCTTAATTTTTCGCAAACGGCCTTGCGATCTTTGATTAGCATGTTGCTGTATATTGCATTGTTTATAGTCTGTCCGCTTTTCAGATACTCTTTGTACAGAATTCCGTGACAATTCTACCAGATGCAGAGAAGCACCTTCTTGTTAGTTAGGACACGTCTTGCAACCAAGCCTGCTGATTCCTCAGGTGCTGACCACCCTCCTTTAGGGCTTGTATTGTTGTTGTACACCCATTTTTTGTCCCAGGTCACAATTCTGTCCAGAATGTTCTCTTTCCTTTGACCTCTGAGCAGAGTCAAACAACAGTTTTTTTATCTTGCGCTTATCTTCAGCAGTCTATTCGGGAGGCAGTCGGTTGTTTAACTTAAACGTTAGATTTATGCGCTTCAGAGCGTTAATTATTGTTTTTCGGTAAACGTTAAGCTCTAATGCAATAGTTCGTGTTGAAACATTTCTGTCTTGATCAATGATGAGCTTTAACTGCTCACAATCATCTTCAATACGGCGGCCAGAACGTGGTTCATATTCAATGTCGAAATTTCCAACTTTAAATTTCCGAAAACAAATTTTGACTGTATCATAAGAAACAGTATTGATGCCTAAACTTTCACACATTTTTTTGTGGCATTCAGTCGCACTGAGTTTGTTACGGAACTCATAGTACACTCGCGGGAAAAAAAAGTAAACACCCCCTACTAACTCCTCAACGAATTATCGTAGAAGAAAGTTACTGGTACCGAACGATTGCAAATGAAGTCTACTTTTAAATGATGTATATACAATTTGCTTAGGGGCCATCTACATATTAAAACGAACCATAAATTTGTTTTTTTCAATAGCAGTACACAATTCTGACAGCATAAATGAACTCTACACCCCTCAATTAGTCTAAAAACAAATTTTTATGCAATTCGCACCATAAGTTTCCGAGAAATTAATTATTTTAAAACGAGCGTATTTTAAGGGCTGTATCCAAATTGAAGTTCGGTACTCGATTGTTAACCGAGAGTTGGGTTGATTTTTGACGGCCAATTATCTACACGAGGGATAGAGGCCCGGGGGGAGTGCCCTCCGTGGGGGTCTTTCTAAGGGAACCTAATCCGTATTAACGCATGGAAGATCCACGGCTCGAAGAAAACCACGAAAACTCCGAACGATTAGGCCGACGGGCGCGATTGGGATCGAACCCAGCACTTCCCGTCTACCAGCTTCGAGAGCAGAACCTCTCGGCCACTGGTGGGCCCTGTTAACCGAGAGAGCTCCCTTTTTGATCAAGGAACCTTAAGCAGTCAATTAAGCCTGTTAGATTACAGGATAGCTTAAGAAATTTCAAAATATTTAGTCACTTCGATCATAGACGGCCCCTTAAACCACCATTTTGCCGTTTTTTAAGCATAATTTGAAAACTACTTGGAAGAAAAATGTGAAATTTTGGATTTCCATAAAGCAGGACTTAATAAATATGAATCCACTAGATTAATTTTAACACAATTATTCTAATTGGTAAACAAATCATATTAGATGTAAATTTCCAACTGGGCGAAAAATGTCCGGACCAGGATTCGAACCCGGGACCTCCTGGCTGAAGCCGCCAGTGCTCTGCCATCTGAGCTATCCCGGACGATTCTGGTCGAACTTTTTCACCCAGCTAACCTTGAAGATTACAGCATCTGGTCTGAAACCTGGTTCAGCTCAACAGAATAAATCTCAGGTAATGGAACTCCAGAAATCGCTGGATACGAAATTACACTAGATTAATTTTAACACAATTATTCTAATTGGTAAACAAATCATATTAGATATAAATTTCCAACTGGGCGAAAAATGTCCGGACCAGGATTCGAACCCGGGACCTCCTGGCTGAAGCCGCCAGTGCTCTGCCATCTGAGCTATCCCGGACGATTCTGATCGAACTTTTTCACCCAGCTAACCTTGAAGATTACAGCATCTGGTCTGAAACCTGGTTCAGCTCAACAGAATAAATCTCAGGTAATGGAACTCCAGAAATCGCTGGATACGAAATTACACTAGATTAATTTTAACACATTTATTCTAATTGGTAAACAAATCATATTAGATGTAAATTCCAACTGGGCGAAAAATGTCCGACCAGGATTCGAACCCGGGACCTCCTGGCTGAAGCCGCCAGTGCTCTGCCATCTGAGCTATCCCGGACGATTCTGGTCGAACTTTTTCACCCAGCTAACCTTGAAGATTACAGCATCTGGTCTGAAACCTGGTTCAGCTCAACAGAATAAATCTCAGGTAATGGAACTCCAGAAATCGCTGGATACGAAATTACACTAGATTAATTTTAACACAATTATTCTAATTGGTAAACAAATCATATTAGATGTAAATTTCCAACTGGGCGAAAAATGTCCGGACCAGGATTCGAAGTTGTTTCGTCTGTTGAGCTGAACCAGGTTTCAGACCAGATGCTGTAATCTTCAAGGTTAGCTGGGTGAAAAAGTTCGACCAGAATCGTCCGGGATAGCTCAGATGGCAGAGCACTGGCGGCTTCAGCCAGGAGGTCCCGGGTTCGAATCCTGGTCCGGAGATTTTTCGCCCAGTTGGAAATTTACATCTAATATGATTTGTTTACCAATTAGAATAATTGTGTTAAAATTAATCTAGTGTAATTTCGTATCCAACGATTTCTGGAGTTCCATTACCTGAGATTTATTCTGTTGAGCTGAACCAGGTTTCAGACCAGATGCTGTAATCTTCAAGGTTAGCTGGGTGAAAAAGTTCGACCAGAATCGTCCGGGATAGCTCAGATGGCAGAGCACTGGCGGCTTCAGCCAGGAGGTCCCGGGTTCGAATCCTGGTCCGGACATTTTTCGCCCAGTTGGAAATTTACATCTAATATGATTTGTTTACCAATTAGAATAATTGTGTTAAAATTAATCTAGTGTAATTTCGTATCCAGCGATTTCTGGAGTTCCATTACCTGAGATTTATTCTGTTGAGCTGAACCAGGTTTCAGACCAGATGCTGTAATCTTCAAGGTTAGCTGGGTGAAAAAGTTCGACCAGAATCGTCCGGGATAGCTCAGATGGCAGAGCACTGGCGGCTTCAGCCAGGAGGTCCCGGGTTCGAATCCTGGTCCGGACATTTTTCGCCCAGTTGGAAATTTACATCTAATATGATTTGTTTACCAATTAGAATAATTGTGTTAAAATTAATCTAGTGTAATTTCGTATCCAGCGATTTCTGGAGTTCCATTACCTGAGATTTATTCTGTTGAGCTGAACCAGGTTTCAGACCAGATGCTGTAATCTTCAAGGTTAGCTGGGTGAAAATGTTCGACCAGAATCGTCCGGGATAGCTCAGATGGCAGAGCACTGGCGGCTTCAGCCAGGAGGTCCCGGGTTCGAATCCTGGTCCGGACATTTTTCGCCCAGTTGGAAATTTACATCTAATATGATTTGTTTACCAATTAGAATAATTGTGTTAAAATTAATCTAGTGTAATTTCGTATCCAGCGATTTCTGGAGTTCCATTACCTGAGATTTATTCTGTTGAGCTGAACCAGGTTTCAGACCAGATACTGTAATCTTCAAGGTTAGCTGGGTGAAAAAGTTCGACCAGAATCGTCCGGGATAGCTCAGATGGCAGAGCACTGGCGGCTTCAGCCAGGAGGTCCCGGGTTCGAATCCTGGTCCGGACATTTTTCGCCCAGTTGGAAATTTACATCTAATAAAATATGAATCCATCAAAAAAATTGTAGGTTGCAAGTCATAATTTTTTCGAATATTAATTTCATAATTCATAATTCAGATCAGAAAATTATAAGAATTGCAAATTCAACGTATTTATGTTGGGTATATCAGTATTATTGTTACACAAAAAATTAGAACATCAGGATCATAATTTCAGAAGTTATAAATAAAAATATGAAAATGTGATTTAACATTAGAAGCACTAAAATTTGAATGTTTATAATTCAAAAACTTACCATTCAAATGACTTGAAATTTGGTGTCTAGGCATAGTTTGAACCAAAGATTTGAAATATCTCGTTGAAATTGGGTATTGCCATTGAAAACAATGAAGTTTGGATTCGTTTTAATATGTAGATGGCCCCCTAAGCAAATTTTATACATGTCATTTTAAAGTAGACTTTATTTCCAATCGTTCGGTACCAGTCACTTTTGTCTACGATAATTTGTTGAGGAGTTAGTAGGGGGTGTTTACTTTATTTTCCACGACTGTACATAATCGTTCTGAGCTGCTGACGTGATAGCTCCATTTTAAACACTTTTTTGAAGCATAAGATAAAATATTTTTAGCAAACAAATTATGCAGCCATGTAGTTCCGATGCTCTACTTTCGAATGCAAAAATTGGTTAGTTGAAAAACTAACAACCGTACAAAAAACAACTGTTGACGTGAAGGTATCTCCCTTGGCGGAAAACTTTTTACTCAACGTAATACCTCCTACTAACTCCTTAATAAATTAGCGTAGAAGAAAGTTACTGGTACCGAACGGTTGGAAATGAAGTCTACTTTTAAATGATGTACATAAAATTTTCTTTGAAAGCCATCTACATATTAAAACGAACCCAAACTTCATTTTTTTCAATAGCAATACTCAATTTTAACAAGACATTTCAAATTTTCGGTAAACTATGCCTAGACATCAAATTTCAAGTCATTTGAATGATAAGTATTTGAATTATAAACATTCAAAATTTAGTGCTTCTAATGTGAAATTACATTTTCATATTTTCATTAATATCTCCTGAAATTATACTCCTAATGTGCTAATTTTTTGAGTAGCGATAATACTAAAATACCTAAACATAAATACATTGAATTTGCAATTTTTATAATTTTATGATATGAATTATGAAATTAATATTCGAAAAAATTATGAATTGCAACCTACAATTCTTTTATCTATTTAGATTTATTAAGTCCTGCTTTATGGAAATCCAAAATTTCACATTTTTCTTTCAAGTAATTTTCAAATTATACTTAAAAATGGTAAAATGATGGTTTAAGGTTATGGTTCTATGACAGAAATGACTAGATATTTTAAAATTTTTATACTATCCTGTAGTCTAATAGTCTTCAATGACTGCTGGAGTGGCGCTTAAGATGCCTTGATTAAGAATGGGGCTCTCTCGGTCAACAATCGAGTACCGAACTTCAATTTGAATACAGCCCCCAAAATACCTTTGTTTTAAAATAATTAATTTCTCGAAAACTTGTCGTAAAAATTGCATAAAAATTTGTTTTTAGGCTAATTGAAGGGTGTAGAGTTCATTTATGCTGTCAGAATTGTGAACTGCTATTGAAAAAAACAAAGTTATCCCAGCAAAGAGGAAATTGCTGTGCAGCAGCAAGATAGGTGCTGGCAATGATGGAGAAGTGCTGGCTGATGGCCTACCACTGCATGAACTCTGCTGGACAGCTTCAGTCAACTTTGCTGTTGGAAATCATCAGGTAAAATTCTGGTGGGCATCCATTTTATCTCATGCGCTGGCCCACCACTACATGGAAGTGCACGAACTTTTGCAGTATTATTGCGGGAATCCTTACGCTAGGTGGCGTTGTGAATATCGAAGACATTGAGTATTTGAACACAAATCTGAAATGAATATCTTAACACAATTTAAGATGTGAAGCTAATTTTTTTTTGAACTGTAAAAAATATAGCACCACTGCCACCAACAAAATAAATAAGTAAATGAATAAATAAATAAATTCTTTATTTCAACGCACTTTTTTTTTCCTTCTTAAATTTGGTTTTACTAGGTTACTAAGGATTTCGGTTTTCATAATTTACGCAGTTCAGGATCAATAATAAAAAAAAGCGCATAAAATACATAGGATTTCTATACAATAGAATAATTTCTATACCAGTTTAATGATTGGGAACGTAAATCACAAAAGAAACAAACTTGAAATAGTGTAATGAGAGCTTGAAAACTACGAGCAATAGTAACGTACGCTGAAAGCACTTGATCACGAAAACCAAGCAGCATCGAGCGCGGTCAGTACTTGGGAGGGTGACCACATGCATTTCAAATATTTCTATAGACATTTCTACTATAGACACTTCTACAGATGTTTCTATAGCTCTTGATGAAACTAGCTTATGGAAAAAAGAGCCGTAATATTTTGTTTTTTTATAGAATTCTATAAGAAATTTTTGTAAGGGAAAGTGCTGGGCTAGGAAAGGAATAGCAGTAGGATAGGTGCTAGCACTGCAGGAAAAGTGCCGGATTGAAGTAATATGATGGCATACCAATGCTGGCCTGCTGTTGGCCATCACTGATGGGCCAGCTGCATTCGGCTCGGACACTTTTCGACAGGTTTATGTAATGGCACCCTCGCACTTTACCGCTGATAGTACTGCTGGCTGCCATCTTTTTTCCAGCTGATGGTCCACTGTTTCTTTCTTTGCTGGGATCGTTCGTTTTAATATGTAGATGGCCCCTTAAGCAAATTTTATATGCATCATTTAAAAGTAGAGTTTATTACCAATCGTGTGGTACCTGTAACGTTCTTCTACGATAATTTTTTGCAGAGTTAGTAAGGGGTGTTTTCTTTTTCTTTTCCACGCCTGTACGTACATTTCAGATTTCTTTGCAAAGAAAAGGGTGCGCGTTATATGGCGAATACACCTAAAAGAAAAAAAAAAAAAAAAAAAAAAAAAAAAAACAGCCTAAAATTGTAGGTGCGCGTTATACGCCAGATTTTACGGTAAGTGTAAATTTATATTAACGTATTTATTTTATGAAAAACATAGACCGGGAGACAGATGAACAAATCAACATCTCATCGACTTGACAACTGAAATTCCAGAATTAGTTAAAACTCGATCAGCATATTAAAATGCAACTGGTCTGCTAAGTCATATCTTGGTGGAAAGCATCTGCAAAACTGATTTTAGTAGTTGACTGGTAGTTTTTACTGTTGCATTTTTTTACTCCCAGTCCTCCATGTTTCTATTCCTTTGGGTGCAGGAAAACACAGTGATAAAACTTCGGATCAACCTCTAAAATCGGGTCTGGAGATGATTTCACTGCAGATGGATATGACTTAGCAGACCAGTTGCATTTTAAGCTTTTATGTAGTACTGAATTATGAATTTATGAAAATTTTATCTTCTAAAGCATTTTTCGTGAATTGTTTACATTACATTAGAATATTTACATAATCATTTAATAAATTTTTGAAGCATTCATTAAATTTGAATTTATAGGAATTCTGTGCAATAGTTTAAACCCCACTCATATGTTTTATTTTAAATATTTTTCTTAGTATTTTGTTGAATTAGGAAATGTACAAATATAATGTTCTTACAATAGAAATATAGAAATATTTCAGAATTGAAAAATTGTCCCCCCCTCCCCCCCCAACGCCAAGAAAGCTGAAAAGATGCAAAGGCAAAAGAAATCATCCTTTTAAAAATATTTTTGTTCCGTGTAAACCATAATGCTTTTGGAATAAGATAAAGAAGTATCTATAACTCATTCTAAACTATATTACAACTCATCGATGTATTAAATGAATTTTATAACAAGTTTTTTTTATATTTTAATGGTACTTATAAGTACCATCAGTAGATAAGGGGTTAATATCATAATAGACTTCTGTCTAATTCTGGAATTTCAACCGTCAACTCGATGAGGTGATAATCCGTGTAGCTGTCTCCCGGTATATAATTTTGGCGGTTGTAAAGCTGTGTGCAACAATTGTATTAAAATTTTATTTTTCCAACATATGTTGAATATCTTCAATTCCTTTAAATAAGTTTTTATTCGTCGACATTAACATTAAAAATAAATGCATTAATCAGCTTGTTAATGAATTAATTCTAAACTGTTGGTTTTAATCGAGAAAATCTGAAGATATCTATGATACATGAATGTAGATATGAGAGATTGGAATTTTATTATCGTAAAACCGATGACTGCCTCTAACAACAAAAAAATATTCATAAAAAACCCTTGTATCTTTTAAAACAACAAGGGGGTTCTGCCCCCTACGAGCTACGCTCGCCAACCAAAGTTCAGACACCGCAAAATCTAAAAGCACGCTAATTTGATCGGCTTTAAAACAATTTCGGAAGAATGAATTTTAATTAAAGAAAAAAAAACAGTGGCTATCTCCCTGTTAATGGGTTGTTTTCGTCTTTCATTACATCAGATGAGTGAAACATCCCAGCAAAGAAAGAAACATTGGGCCATCAGCTGGAAAAAAGATGGCAGCCAGCACTGCCATCAGCGGTAAAGTGCAATGGTGCCATTACTTAAACCTGTAAAAAAGTGTCCGTGCGGAATGCAGCTAGCCCGTCAGTGATGGCCAACAGCAGGCCAGCATTGGTATGCCATCACATTACTTCAATCCGGCACTTTTCCTGCAGTGCTAGCACCTATCCCGTTGCCATTCCTTTGCTGGTCCAGCACTTTCCCTTACAAAAAATTCCTATAGAATTCTATATAAAAAAAAAACTACGTATTATGGCTCTTTTTTCTATAAGATAGTTTCACCAAGAGCTATAGAAATATCTGTAGAAGTGTCTGTCTATAACAGAAATGTCCACTGAAATATTTGAATTTGCAATGGTTTCCATGCGGTCACCCTCCCAAGTACTAACCACATTCGATGCTGTTTGGTTTTCGTGATCGGACATGAACAAGCACTCTCAGCGCATGCTACGACCTCTCGTAGTTTTCAAGCTCTCATTCCACTATTTCAAGTTTGTTTCTTTTGTGATTTACGTTCCAAATCATTAAACTGGTATAGAAATTATTGTATTCTATAGAAATCCTATATATTTTATACGCTTTTTTTAATTATTGATTCTCAACTGTGTAAATTATGAAAACCGAAATCCTTTGTAACTTAGTGAAACCAAATTTAAGGAGAAAAAAAAAGTGCGTTGAAATAAAGAATTTATTTATTTATACATTTACTTATTTATTTTGTTGGAGGCAGTGGTGCTATATATTTACAGTTAAAAAAAATTAGCTTCACCTATTAAATTGCGTTAAAATATTCATTTCAGATTTGTGTTCAAATACCCAAAGTACAGTGACTAGAATAGATAGTGTGCCGTTCGCTGATTACCGACGCTTATTTTTTTGGTCCTGAAAGTAAGGACGCCGCAAGGTGGCGCGCATGTTATCACCGACTGGTAATTTTGAAAGCTTTTAGCGCCGTGACAGTGAAGAATATTGTAAACAAACGCGAGTTTTTCAATTAAAGTTTTAATTATGCCTGTTTAAGAAACAAAATATGAGTGAAAAAACTAACAAAAAATATCAACAAAGGTATTGTTTTGTACCTGGTTGTCGTACGGGATATTCTGGAGCTAAAAATAGTCCTAAATATTCATTATTCAAAGCTCCATCCGATGAGGAAAAAAGGAAACGTTGGGAAAAGTGCATTCCCAGAGCAGATAAGCCTTTTAGCGAACATTGCAGTGTCTGTGAATTACATTTTTGTGACAAATTCATTGAACGTCATTTTCGTCATATTATAAATGGAAAGGAAATATTAATTCTAAGAGAAAGACCAGTTTTGCATCCTGATGCCATACCATCAATATTTCCCAACCTGCCAAATTATCTGAGTTTTAATCCTCTCAAAAGACCACCTCCTAAAGATCGCCTAATATCCCCACCAAAGAAAAAAATTAAACCGTCTCCATTTGTGGAAAATGAACAAGTATTACTTACTGATAATGAACATAATCATACTATATCAATTAGTGAACTGTCTAATGTTAATTTGCCAGAATTTTGGACCAAAATATGCTTTAGAAATAACCCGTTCTGTATTGGATTTGGTATATGGAATGATTCCGGTACAACTTCATCAACATTGCAGCTGAGCAGTCCAAATAAAATGATAATTGTTGAGGAAATAGGTGAATATATAAAATGTACTGTTCGTGTTGGAAGAAAAATAATTAAAACACATGAATCAGTGAACTCAGTATCTCAATTAGAAACCATTATAAAGGACAGTGAAAACATGATCCAGTGTCATGGTGCTGGACATATAGATGAATTCAGTGGTATACGTTCAGCACGCAAATCTGTAACAGTTGAAAATTTTATAGTTTATAGTGAAAAGTGTGCTGGCGTATCAATTTCACAACAAAACAGGTGCCTGTCTTGCAAATTTAAGAGGAAGAATGTGCTCCACACAAAGTCATTAAACAAAAAAACTGTAGTGAAAAATAAAAATATATGTACTAGCTTTTCCAAAAGGTCATATAAACGCATAAAAGAAAGGGTATCTACATTAAAATCAGATATAAAAGGCATGAATAGAAAGCTTTCAGAGAATGCTGCACATATAATGTCAATGAAATTAAAAACATTAAGCAGAAAGCAACAATTAGCTGTCAGTGAATGCTTTAAAGCTTCTGAAAGAAGAAATGTTAAAGGTATGGCCTATAACAAAGAATGGCTCTTAGAATGCATTTTAATGCGCATGAAAAGCCCTAGATTATACGAGTACATGCGAATTAATAAAATTTTAACATTACCTGGCAAGACGTGCATTCGAAAATCAATTAAATCCTTCTCTGATAATGGTTTTGGATTTGCCGAAAGACATTTTGAGATATTGAAAGATAAAGTGGCTGAACTTGATATTTTCCAGAGACATGGATCAATTCAATTTGATGAATTAAAACTTTCAGAAAATTTAAAAGTAGATTCAGATGGTTATGTACAAGGGTATGTTGATTATGGATCTTTTCCATGTGAAGGAAAAGAAAATAAACTATGTGACCATGGAATGGTTATAATTTTTCAACCATTTGTTGGTGATTGGATACAGATTATTGGAGTTTTTGCTACTCAAAATAACATGGATGGCATTATGTTAGCAAAAATTCTTCTTGAAGCTGTTATCCTTACTGAGCAAAGTGGTCTATTTGTTGATACCATAACTGGAGATGGAGCTTCTTGGAATAGATCTATGTGGAAAGAGTTTGGAATAGGTGTGACAAAAGAAGGTGAAATACAATGTGAGGTTGTGCATCCATGTGATGAAAAGAGAGCACTTCGTTTCATCTCAGATTTCCCTCACTTGATAAAATGTTTACGGAACACATTATTACAGCATGGCGAGTTTCGTACTCCATATGGTAAAGTTGTTCTAGAACAGTTAAAGGCTGCTTGGAAAGAGGATGAAAATCCCCTGACATTAAGAGTAATGCCGAAAATTTGTAAAGTGCACTTTTTCCCAAATAATTTTGAAAAAATGCGAGTGAATTTGGCCTTTCAGCTATTTGGTGAAGAAATGATCAAAGGTCTACTTTTTTATGAAGAAAAAGTTCAACAGTTCGGCGATTCTACAGAAACTATAAATTTTATTAAAAAAATAAATAGACTGATAAAAATTATGACTGCCCATTGTCCTAATGAAGCCTTACGGCCCAATTCACAATCTGAAAAATTTTTGTTGGAATTTTTAGACTTTCTTACAGAATGGGAAAATTATTGTGAAGAAAATAATGGGGCTGGATACATCAGTAAGACCACAAGTGTTGGCTTTAAGGTTACTATAAAAAGCACACTGTCATTAATGAATTACTTATCCTCTATCAACTACAAATACTTATTAACTAGTAGGTTAAGCCAAGATAAATTGGAGAACTTGTTTAGTATAATAAGGCAGTGTAAAGGCTGTAATGACCATCCAACACCAACGGAATTCCTGACCATTGTAGAATGTTTAACATTTTACAACTTAGCTAGACCACCTAAGGGTGGAAATACATGTGCAAGTGTAATAAATGGCTTAATGTCTCCCGAAAATATTTCTTTGGATACTAACAAAAACAAGGTTCCTTCATTATCTGATCTCATAGATGATCTAATTGAAAATGGTAAATTATCTATTGCTGATAATTTCGTAAGAGAATTAGAAGATGATTATTTTGATAGTCTTCTCCAACATAGTGACACAAGATTAATTTATCACACAGCAGGATATGTAGTCAGGAAATTTCAGGCTAAAACCAAATGTATCGATTGTCACAGTAAACTGAAATCTGATAAAATAAATCTTCCAGAAGATGCAGAATTTACAGAAAAATGTGACACGGGTGGACTTTTTTATCCATCTAAATCTTTGTTTAAACTAATTTATGAGTTGGAAAATAAATTTACAGAATGCTTCAGCAAAAATCCACTCCATCACAATAGCATCTTAGACGTAATGAGTGGATTAGATTTCAAGGATAGCTATATGATTGGTTGTGCTGAACACAAAAATGCTCTCACAAAGAAAATCATAAAATTTTTTGTCATAACTCGATTGCACTTTTATGTAAAACAAATAAATAAAAATCGCCCAGCAAAAAGACAAAAAGCTAAATGCTTAAAGATGCGACGGGTACAGTAAGTCCATATCAACTTTTCCCATAGTTATATTAATTGATTGGCCCATTTTTAATAATATTGTTTTTTTCATGCACAATACACAGAAATTGACTTTAAAATAACCATATATGTTTACTCAACTTTGGATATGTACAGACAAAGTACAGACAAGACAAAACAAAGTACAGACTGATGTCTGTACTTTGTTTTGAATCGGGAATATGTGTAATTTTTAAACCTATGTTGCTTTTGCGTACATAATACAAAGAGGTAAAAGAATTTTTTTTTTTTTAATTTTTTCTTAAGAATTTTAATAGTATATGTTTCCCAGGGTGAGAAAGATTTATTTAACATGTGGACCTTTGTTTTGAAGATAACACTAAGTAAATATTGCTATTGGGAATTTATATATTCATTGTATGTTTGTACCAGTGCTGAATTCAGGGGGTGGCCCGGGGGGGGGGACATTCCTCCCCAGAACGATGAGATCTTCCCCCCCCCCCCCGGAAGATTTGAGATTTTGTGTTTTCAATGGTCAAAAGGTGCTTATGTTTCTTAGTACTTTTAAAATTTTGCATTATTTTAAAATGTAACAACAACACACATAATATCTATTAAAATGTAACTAGACAGTACCTGATGAGGAACTTTTGCTAAGAATTTTTTTTCTTTTTTTTTGGGGTGGGGGGGGGGGGTTGAATATTATTATTGAGGCAATTTTTAGGCCGAACATAGCCGAATATTTTTTCAGAGTAAAATAATGCTTTAAAAAATTAAAAATTTGTATATAAATAATTTTTTAAAAGAAAACAATACATTTTAATTGTGAAATATACAAGAATTGTGCATATAGTGCATACTATATTTTGTTTTTAGACTAAAATAAGTTCATTATTCAGCAGCCAAATATTCGGCTGTAACTTGGCCGAATGTTCGGCATTCAGTTATTTGGCCAAACCACTATTCGTTGCATCACTAATACATACATGCATATATAACACTGGCGCCCGGCTAACCGAAAAGTACCAGATTTATTTAACAAATGGGCCTTTGTTTTGAATATAACACTAAATATTACTATTGTGAATTTATTCTTAAATATTGATTGCATGTTTGCACCAGTGTTGAATTCAGGGGGTGGGCGGAGGGATGAACATCCCCCCCCCCACAATATTAAAGTGCCCCTTCCCCCCAAGTTTTGAGATTTTATACTTGATGTACAAAAGTTCATTCCCCCCCCCCCTCCCCTTTAGAGCCACAGAAATCCCTCCCGGAGAAAAGTGTCTGAATTCAACACTGGTTTGCACAGTTTTGGAAGTAGTGAACAGTTGTTGGTATTTGTAAATAAAGCTAAAGCGAATTTAACCTTTGAATTTATTTAAAAAACTATTTACTTTTCATACATAATTCATAAAGAAACAAATGTTTATAATTATTGCTATTGGGAGTTTATTTTTAAATATTCATTGTATGTGAAAAAGATTTATTTAACAATGTTTTGAAAATAACACAATGTAAATATTGCTATTGGGAGTTTATTTTTAAATGTTCATTGTATGTTTGCACAGTTTTAGAAGTAGTGAACAGTAGTTGATATTTCACATTTGTAAATAAAGCTGAAGTGAATTTAACCTTTCAATTTATTAAAAAAATATTTACTTTTCATACACAATTCATAAAGAAACAAATGTTTATAATTTCTCTTTGAATTTTAATATGTGATTTCCAATGTGAAAAAGATTTATTTAACAAATGGGCCTTTGTTTTGAAAATAACACAAAGTAAATATTGCTATTGGGAGTTTATTTTTAAATGTTCATTATATGTTTGCACAGTTTTAGAAGTAGTGAACAGTTGTTGATATTTCATATTTGTAAATAAAGCTAAAGTGAATTTAACCTTTCAATTTATTTTTTAAATTATTTACTTTTTTCATACATAGATTCATAAAGAAATTTTTTTTTTATAATTCTTCTTAAGAATTTTAATATGTGATTTCCAGTGTGAGAAAGATTTATTTGACAAATGGGGCTTTGTTTTGAAAGTAACAAAGTAAATATTGCTATTGGGAGTTTATTTTTAAATATTCATTGTATATTTGCACAGTTTAAGAAGTAGTGAACAGTTGTTGATATTTGTAAATAAAGCTACAGTGAATTTAACATTTGAATTTTTTTTTAATTATTTACTTTTAATACATAATTCATAAAGAAATTTCTTTTTAATAATTTTTCTTAGTAATTTTAATATGTGATTTCAAGTGTAAGAAAGATTTATTTAACAAATGGGGCTTTGTTTTGAAAGTAACACAAAGTAAATATTGCCACTGGGAATTTATTTTTAAATATTCATTGTATGTTTGCACAGTTTTAAAGTAGTGAACAGCTGTTGATATTTGTAAATAAAGCTAAAGCGAATTGAACATTTGAATTTATTTGCTTTTCACACATATAATTTTTATTTAAAAAATAAGTCTGTTCTAAAATTTTGTAAATAATATATTTATTATTGAAATATTTCAGACTTGTTTTCATCTAAAAATCAATTTCTATATTTAAATTTCTTCTTATATAATATTAAAATAAGTATCTAAAAAGCATTAATTTATCGGATCTGCTTTCGGAAATTTCCAGTCTGTACTGCAGTCAGCGCCATCTATTGGAGGATTACTTTCCCGGTCATTTTTTTAGCGTCGAACGGCACACTATATATTCTAGACACTGTACCCAAAGTATTCGATATTCGCAACGCCACCTAGCGTAAGGGTTCCCAGCAGTAATACTGCAAAAGTTCGTGCACTTCCATGTAGTGGTGGGATAGCGCATGAGAAAAAACGGAAGCCCACCTGAATTTTATCTGATGATTTCCAACAGCAAAGTTGAGTAGAGCTGTCCAGCAGTGGTCATGCAGTGGTAGACCATTAGCCAGCACTTCTCCATCATTGCCAGCACCTATCTTGCTGCTGGCCAGCAATTTTCTCTTTGCTGGGATGTGAAAATAAGCTAAATAAAATGATTTGAGTCTTTGACTCCCGGTATTTTTTAACAATGCTGTATAAAACAGTTTTTTTTTTTTAAATAAGACATTTTAAATGTATCGTTTTAATTCTGACGCAATTTTCACCAATGTTTTCCTTCTCTTTTTAATATTCACGTGAAAATACTTTTATTGTTAGAAAGGAAATATTATTTGCGCTTTATTAGAATTCTCAACATAAGAGGGATGGGACTCTTGTAGGCACTTCAATAACATCTGCATTGGTTCATTGGTTCAAAATATCTGAATTTGTTGATTTTCAGTAAAAAAGTAAACCCTATTGGTTTACAATGGAAATCTATGGGAATTTGGTGATATATCACCAAGTTGGCGCCATACTTGGCAGCATTTGGCGACAGAACAGGTTCCCCCTATGGTAACCCCCCTTATAGGTATGGGGATACATTAAATGCTGTTCAATATGTATGTATAGATTAGTTTTAAATGATTATCTCAAAATATGAAATAAATGTCTCGAGTAAGTATATTTTTAAATTTAAACTATTTTATGGTTATATTATAGTTTAGCCATTTTAAATAGGACGTAATTTCTTCTATTTACATCTTTTAACGAATATTAATGAATTTGTTGTTTTACAATTTTCTTTCTCTTTTAAAATTCACGCGTAAATATAGTTTTTATGACGTAATTATCAATATTTTCCTGCTTTTAATATGTAATCATTTAATTCTCATTTTTTATATTATTTTCAATTTATAATAGCCACGTGTAAATAATTTTTTTATTTGAAGGAAATATTATTCTTTGCGTTGTTTTTAAATTTGGCAACAATTTAAAATAATACCCTTTTCTAAAAGTTGTAAAATATATCTCTCGAAATACTGAAAATTTGAATTTGAAGTAGAAATAAAACCACAAAAAATGATTCAAATGAAAAAAATAAATGCAGTCTGCACACCGGGAAATTCTAATGTTTAAAATGATCTAAAAATTATTAAGTTCCTATGTATAGTTTTTGCTCCTATAAAACTTTTTTAATGGAACAATTTTGACCAACTTTAACATTAAATATTTCTTAAAATAATACTTCGATTTGAAAACTGTCTGCATCAGCGTGTTTATCAAACATTTCTCTATAATACCACCAATTTTCATGTTTTTGTATGCAATATTTTTCTTAATATTAACGAAAAAAGACTTCCGTGTACCAAAAATTCAAAACCGGTGGCGGCGGTGACAGCGTTAGTTGCTTTTTAGGTGCGTTCGTAACAGTGGCGTAGCTACACATTCAGCGCCCTGGAGCAAGTAAAGTTTGTGCGCCCTCTTGTCACTCAAAAAAGTTCAACGTAATTTTGTTTTGAAGTTACATATATATATGTAACTAGCTGACCCGCCCAGCGTTGCCCGGGCCCCTTATAATAACGTAAACAAAACTCAAGTTTATATGATTTTATATATTCCGAAAGTAGTTCAAACGAACCTGGCTTTAGGGGTGACCCACTGCCTTCGGCAGCGTATAGTGTATTCCCGACAAACCTCTTTCTGAACGAACCTGTGGACTGAGTCTCCGCTACCAAAGGCAGTGTATGCCAGGAGTGTTCCGTACGTGCCGGAGACAATCGAAAAGCAAGTTGAATGAGTAAACCCCGTAGCAATCGAGCCCATATAACCCAAGATAAGAATGCGAATCCTGACGGTGGAACTATAATCTTTAAAACAATCGTAAGCTAAGTTGAATGGACCAATTTCCGTTGAAATAGAGCCCGTAACAACCGAGAAAAGAATGCGCCGTTAATGTTCGAAAATGGTAGTAATAGAAATCTAAGATAAACTTTCATAATGCAGAAAGTAGCTGAATAGTAAGCTAAGTTTAATTATTCAATCACCGTTGAAATCGGGTATATTGAACCCGAGAAAAGAATGCACCATTAATGTTCGAAAATGTTGGTAACTGAAGTCTAAGACAAACTTTCATAATACAGAAAGTAGCTTAATCGTAATCTAGGTTGGATGAACCAATTCCCGTTGAAATCGAGCCCCTATAACCCGGAGAAAGAATGCACCCCCAAGCAGTTTAAGGTGCTTGTCGCCCCCTCCCCCTGTATATTTAACGAATTACCTTTAACATTAACGTGATATTTAATTTACGGATGAAATCCCACCCCCTCTAAAGTAAACCACTTACCTTTAAAAGTAGCGCGGATTTTAATTCACAACTATAGTGAGTAAACGTAAGTTGATGCCAAAATAGAAGATTAATATTCAAAAAGGCGGTAGCTGAAGTATAAGGAAATTTTTTAGTGGTTATAAAACAGCCGGATGACCCTAGAACTATGCTAAAGAAAATTGCAAGATTATCGGATAATTTTTAAAGAAACTGCACCAAGGACCCTAAGAAGGCCATTAATATCCAAAATTGGTGGTAGCTGAAGTGTGAGTATTTTTTTTTTCATGTAGTAGCTGGAGGACCTAAGAAATTGTTAGGAAAAAAATCCTAGTGAATCGGACCATTTTTAAGGGAGCTATAATAGGGGGGCCGAAAGAAACCAATGGATAAGAGCAAGGCCTAAGATGAAAATATGTTAAAAGGTCCTAGTACTTAGCGCTTTAGATTTTCAATTAGTTGAAATTAAGTATATAGGGTATAAGTATTAATCATTAGAAAAATTTTTCAAAGAAATGCTTAAAAAAGAGCCCCGGGGTCAAATAAAAAGAGCCCAATGAAAATATGAAGGTGTCGGCTCGGGGAGCGAAATCCAAGACTCAATTTTGAAGTTATGCAATGAGAGTGAGACACAATTAGGGGGTGAAAAATGCATGGCGCACAAAAAGTTATCATAGGGGGCCAGTGTCTTAACTGAAATGTAGAAACGAAAAAAAAAAAAACTAAATGGAAAAGGTGCCCCCAATATGAAGATCGGATTAATAGGGGGCACTTTATTAACAATTTAGGGCACAAAAACTTTAAGTGGTCCTGTACCAAGCCCCGGGAGTCCAGGATCTCAACTGAAATGTAACTGGACACAAGGAAATTTTTTAGTATTTTACATAGTAGTCAAAGGACGGTAGAACTATGTTAAAAGAAAAATGCAAGAGAGTCGGATAATTTTTAAAGAAGCTGCACCAAGGGCTCCAAGAAGGCGATTAATATTCAAATTTGGTGATAGCTGGAGTCTAAAAAAAATTTATGTCGTTCGTGTAGAAGCCGGATTTCCTAAGATGTTGTTACAAAAAAAAGTTAGTGAATCAGACCATTTTTAAGGGAGATATAATAGGAGGTCCAAAAGGGGCCAACTGATAGTTGAGAGCAGGGCCCTAAGATAAAAACATGTTAAAAGGTTCTAGTACTTAGCGCTTTAGATCTCAATAAGTCGAAATTAAGCATAGGGTATATATTAATCATTCGAATAAAATTTTAAAGAAGCGCGAAAAAAAGGATGGGAAATTCTTAAAAAAGGGCACTAGGTGCCCAATAAAAAGTATGAGGATGCTGGCCGGAGAGAGGAGTCCAAGTCTCCATTTTAAAGTTTTGCATTGAAAGGTTGACAATATTAGGGTGTGAAAATGCATAGCGCACAAAAATTTCAAGGGGCCCAGGTTCTTAATTGGAATTTAGAAACGGAAGATAACTAAATGTGAAAAGGGCCGCCAAAACGAAGAAGATTGAATAAAAAGGAGATAAGTTATGAGCAATTCAGGGCATAAAAACTGAAAGGTGCTCTGGGAAGGTGGGGGGGGGGGGGACATAAAAAATTAAAAATCTGAGCTCCAGGTGTATCAGGACCTGTCTTGGACTACCCTCACCCAAACTTTCAGACTTCTACGTGCAATATATTTCACTAGCCACCACACACAGGGCGAAACTTTCTTTTATTAGTATAGAATAGCTGACCCACCCGGTGTTGCCCGAGCCCGTGATAATATTCTTAAATGAACCTGAAATTTGTATGATTTAATTCTTAAGGCTGTTCTTAAATCTAAAGGGGCAACTTTATGACATACGTTTTAATTAATTTTTGCTCGAGAACGCATGAAACTGGCAGGTGTTGTTATTCAGAAACTCTAATCGAAAGACGTTTTCCATATTTTTTGTAAACACAATAGATCTGACAGAAAATACTGTCAAAGTTGGCGTTTTCAACGGAATTTGCAGACCCAGAACAGCTTCTCCCCCCCCCTCCCCCCGGCTAAATTTTGTCGCCGTGGGCTGATGTGTAACTTGTTTAATTCCGGCTCTTATTATTGTTTTGTAATCTGTATTGATGAATGTTTAGTTACCACAAAAAAAAAAAAAAAAAAAAAAAAAAAACGCTTCAAAATTTTCGTTTTCTTAGTTTTCGTCTGTAAAATGGTCAATAATTTTCTTCAACTTCTCAGGTTATTTTTTTCACATCGTAAAATAATTATCGTAAATGACTACTGTTACATCGTACATATAGGTTTCTCAGCGGTGAATTCTTTGGCTACCATTTTTTCTGTAAAGTAATCATCATGATAAATTTCTAAAACATTTTTAATAGAAATGTACCAGAAAGATTATTGTTTGGAAATAGTGGTAGCCAGTAAATTGACTCTGTTAAATAAGTTTTGATTACTTTAAGATCTGAAAATCTTCAATAGTCGTCTACGGAAAAGTTACAAAAAAAATCAAGCATGTTGAAACGGCGTTGCCGAAGTTACTTGCCGAAGTAGGCTGCAATATGGTATGAATTAAAATTAAAACTTCCTGAATAGAAGTCATTTCTTTCAACTGTGTACGAAAAATATTTTAAATCGAAATAGTTGAGGTTAAACACAAGGTAAAACATCATAGGAATACGCTGATTGTAACAAGATTCATCTATAATGTCTGATTAATAATGAAAAAAATATGCAAATATTTTAAGAAATCTTTATTTCGCTTTATCTAATTTTGCGCCCTGAGGATTCGTGCGCCTGGAGCAGTTTGCTCCAACTGCTCCACGGTAGCTACGCCCCTGGTTCGTAATTATATAAATACGAAGCACCTATAGTCGTCGTTCAGTCCGTCTGTCTGTCCGACCGCATATAACAGAGCAAATACTTCCCAACCGAATGAACTGAAAATTTAAATATATAATTGTTGTAAAATTTTGTCGAGCAGTTTCAATTTTTTTGAAAATCGGATGTATAGTTTAATTACAGGGACAGCCAAAAGTTTTCCGTTACATGACGGCCAATGGGAAAAAATTATTGCAAATGCATTTTAATGATGTTACAGACTTCCGAATAGTCTGAAATTTTAAATATATATTTGTTGCAAAATTTTGTCGAGTCATTTCAAATTTTATGAAAATCGGATGTATAGTTTAATGACAGGGACAGTCAAAAGTTTTCCGTTACATGACGGCCAGTAGGAAAGAACTATTGCAAGTGCATTTTAATGATGTTACAGACTATGCACTTATAAAGTGCAAAAAAGTATACATTCAGTACAATATAGGGTGCAAAAAATATTTATAAGACTAGTTATAGTACGAACGCACCTCATTTGCCACGTTTGATGAGCAATTTTCAACTTGATTTTTGAATAGAGAGATTTTTTAATTTGATACAGTTATGAAACGAATAAATGAAAAGGAAGTAAATTCCAGAATCAATTTTCATTTAGTTTTATTTCATAACTTACCAACATAATTGAAAATTATTATTTTTAACCGACTTGAAAATAAAGGAGGTGGTTATCAATTCGACGCGTATGTATGTTTTTTTTTTTTAATTTTCTCTATATAGTAGACAACTCACAGTTCTTTTTTTAATGACATCTTTTTTCTTTTAATTTATGCAATGTATATTCTTCTTATGTTTACAAAATCGTCCGGTTGATATAAGTATCAATCATTCGCAAGGTCGTGCCCTTTGTGTGCGAGGCTAAAGTCTCTAGCATCAACCGATTTGGTTGATCGCGAATCACTTTTCCACGTAATCCACTTCACAACAGCTTGCTTTCGAATAATCACTTTCGCTCAGTAATTTTCTTTCAAAAACACATCTTCATCCCGAAATGTAGTAACCTCAGACATCTTTTTATTTCACCTCATCGCGCTGATTGTTTTTTTTTTTTTTTTTTTTTTTTTTTCTCATACAGTTACAATTTCGCGTAGTTTAAAACTAGCAGCCACAAGATAAATCATTATTTCACGGACTGTCGTCGGAGAATTAATGGATGATTTCTCCACTTTAAAATTTATGGATTTGTTAAAAAACAATCTGAATTCTTCATAGTGGATTTCTTTCTGTAGGTGAAAAAGAACCATGGGTCAAAGAATCATGGATTTCGAAGACGTTCTCATAGAAGTGGGTGATCGCGGAAAGTATCAGAAGCAGTTGATTATGTTTTTTCTCCTGCCTTCAGCGATATTGCTTCCATGGTTTTCCATGAACATTATGTTTATGGTTTCCGTCCCAGACCATTGGTGTAGTGTTCCTGAAGTTATCCATTCCAACCTAACGATTGAGCAGCAAAGACAGCTCATAAGTCCTCCTTCCGATTCAAAATGCCACATGTATGACATCAATTACACGGACTACTTGAGTTCGGGGATTTATGTTGTTGCTAACACCACCACAACAAGACCATGTTCCAATGGCTGGGAATATGACAAGACCTATTATGAATCGACTGCTGCAACGCAGGTACGTACTACTGTCATATTTCTTCTAGTTATTTCTTTTATGTAATGTCTTATAGTTATATTTTATTGGGTCAATAGTAAATATAGTTTAAAGTTAATGAAATTAAGAATTCAGTAGGCATGTGCATTATTTATGTAGAAGTCAAATCCCGACAAAAATCCCACGTACGCATATTATAATCAGGGCGCATCTGCAGTAGACCCTGGGCGCCAAATTTTGAACGATCTCAAATGAAGAATTCCGTTTTGTCTCAGGTATCGTGAAGTTAGAAATCAATGTTATATTTTAATAGACTATAATGCACTATTTTTATTGTATTTTCAAGACTTTTGAGTGTTCCAAACTTAAAAAATAAAAACGGAACCATTATAAGATCACTCGTGTGTCAGTCCGTCCTTCACAGCCGTTTTTCTCGTAAGCTATGGAACGTGGAAAGTTCAAATTTGGCAGAAATAATAAAGACTATTAGAATATACCTTTATAGCTAAAAGACCCACATATTTACAGATTAGTAACCATTCACAAATATATTTAGGAAAAATGTAGGAGGCTAACTAAGTTACTTGAAAATAAAAAACTTTTTTTATATATATCGTGTGGAAGCTCTCGTAACGCTGAGCTCAAAACTACATTTGTTTTCCTTTTAGGTATTGTATTTTCAGCAATATCGTCGAAAATGTTATGCAAAAATATGTCCCCCCCCCTCTATTTCCGAATCTACTGAAACTAGAATTCTGAAATAATTAGGGGTAGTAGAACTTTATTAAACCTTGCAGGAAAACTATAGCGAGCACCCTAGGTCACATAGTATTTGAGAAAATAGCATTTTTCCGTTATACACAAATTTCCCTTTGCGGGCACTCAGCAAGGGAATTAAGAGTCGCTCGAGGTACCTATCATCGCGGTAGCATCAAAGGATTAATGATAATGATTTTCGAAAAAAATTGTCGGTAATTAGCCGAGATATTAACTCTTAAAGACACGGGCGGCATACTCTATGCTCCCCCCATAGGCTTTGAAAGCCTAGATAAGAACTTTTTATTCTTTTAACAACAATTTTTTCTTCTACTAGGGGGCACTTCCCCCTACGAGCTATGCTCGCTAACCCCCGTTCAGACACCGCAAACTTTAAAAGCATGCTAATTTGGTCGGCTTTAAAAAACTTTAGATAGGCTGAATTAAAAAAAAAAAAAAAACAAAACAAAAAAAAAAAAACAGTGGCGATCTCCCTGTTAATGGGCTGTTTTCGTCTTTGATTAAATCAGATCAGTGAAAAATTTGAAAATAAGCTAATGTAAAATTAATTAAGTAAACAGAGTCTTTGTCTTCGGGTATTTTTTAACACGGTTATAAGAAAGTTCTTTAAATAAGACATTTTAAACGAATCGTTTTAAATCTGACATAATTTTCACCAAAGTTTTAGTTTTCTTTTTAATATTCACGTGAAAATACTTTTGTTGTTAGAAGGAAAATGTTTGCACTGTCTGAGAATTCACAACAATAGTTTAAAAGATTTTCTCAGAATATGAAATAAATGTCTTACTCAAAAATTTTTTTAATTTAAGCTGTTTGGCAATATTATTGTTTGGCCATTTTAAATATGACATAATTTCCTCCATTTACAACTTTTAACGCATATTATTGAATTTATTGTTTTACAATTTCTCTTTAAAAATACACGTGTAAATATAGTTTTTTTTTACTTAATTTTCTATATTTTCCTGCATTTAAAACGTAATCATTTAGTTACAATTCGAAAGGTTTTTCTGTTTATAATAGTCACATGTCAATAAATTTTTAGTTTGAAGGAAATATTATTCTTTGTGCTGTTTTAAAAATTGGCAACCATTTAAAATAACACCCTTTTCTAAAAGATGTAAAAAATATTTCTCGAAATGCTGAAATTTCGAGTATAAAATGGACATAAATCCTCAAAAAAGGAATCAAATTAAAAATATAAATGCAGTCGGCGCACCGGAAACTTCTAATGTATAAACTGATCTAAAAATGATTAAATTCCTATGTATAGTTTTTGTTCCTATAAAACTGTTTTATTGGAACGATTTTGACCAACTTTAACATAAATATCTCTTAAAATAATCATTCGACTGGAAAACTGTCTACATCAGCGTTTTTATCAAACATCTCTCTATAATACCACCGATTTTCATATTTTTGTATGCAGAAGTTTTCTTAATATTAATAAAGAAAAGACTCCCGGTCACAAAAAATTCAAAAATAGCGGCGATGATAACGTTAGTTACTTTTTTAAGAATAGAGAGATTACAGTTACTAATTAATATATTTATTGTATAGACAACTCTGTGCGCGAGCAATACTCGCACTTGACCGATTTTTTTTCATTTATAAGGTTTCATTTAATAAGGTTTATATTAACTTACATGTGTGAGCATGGACGTGTATATTTTATAATTTAAAACGTTATATTAGTTTGTAAAAGAATTGCATTGGGCGAATTGTGTACAGGTTCTCCTGACAATGACTGTGTTTTGGGCTCAAAATTCTCTAAATCATTCAATGATTATAAATTTAGTTTCTAAGATCAAGAATTTCCTTCTGAACAGTGAAGCGAAGCAGATTTAGTATTTAAGTGTTGAGCGACAGCGCAATACTTATTTATTTCCAGTGTCACTTCTCAATGTTAAATTAATTTAGAAAAGCTTATGGAGCTCATAACTTTTTTGACTTTTCTTCCCACCTTTTTGTCCCTGATGCCACTTATCTTTTATTCTTTGCTAATTTTAATAATATTATAAATTTAAATTGTAAAAAATTTGCCTGACGTCAGGGTCAAAACGGATGATAAAATGCCTTTGCATATAGGTTGATTATAATCCAGAAAGTTACACAGGTTATATTTAATTTACATTAATCAAATATTTTTCTTAATAATTCCAAAATTTCGTTGAGAATCAACGGACATTTTTCATTTAAAAGCTAACTTTTCTTCTTTATTGTCGCAAATAATTCAAAAGCAGTAGTAATAATTTGTCTATTTTCAGCTGAAAGATTTCCACGTGAAAAATGAAACTGAAATAGTTTTTTTTTGTTTTTTATAGAATTAAAAATAAGCTAAATATGGCATCATAGTGGAAATAAAAATAACATTTTCAAACATTTGTAAATAATACAAAGTGTATTAGTATTAATAAATACAGAAAGCAGGTGAAAACGACGTCAGATTTTAAACAAAAAAATTGAAATATGTTTTACCCATACTGATTTTAAAACACGAATATCAGTTACATACAGATAAGCGTGAAGTTCCATTAAACAGCTGTTAACTTTATGATTTATTTATGTTTTTATTTTATTTATTGATCAAGTTTTTATTGGGAATCGAATATTAGCTAGAAACAAATACAGAACTATTTATATTGTTTTAAGACGGTGTAAAAATTGAAATCGTTCGATGTTTAGAAATAATAAATTTGTACATAAGATAAATTTATTTTACAGGCTGCATCGTCAATATGACATTAGCGTTGCACACGGACATATTTGTGTTGTATAATTTAAGTATTACGCGACAGTGGAATACTTATTTATTTCTAGTGTCACTTCTCATTGTTAATTTAACATAGAAAAGCCTATGGAGCTCATAACTTTTTTGACTTTTTCTTCCCATCGTTTTGTCCCTGATGCCACAATTTTTTATTCTTTGCTAATTCTACTAATATTATAAATTTAAAGTGTGAAAACTTTTGCCCGACGTCAGCGTCAAAACGGATGATAAAATTCCTTTGCATATAGGTGGATTATAACACAGAAAGTAACACAGACTATGTTTTATTTACATTATTCAAATATTTTTCTTATTAATTACAAATTTTGCTATTTTCAATGAGAATCAATGGACATTTTGATATAAAATATAACATTATTTCTTTATTTCAGAAATTTAAAAGCCGTGATAAATTTGTGTCTATAGCTATTAATTATCAGCTTAAAGATTTCCATCTGAAGAATAAAATTGAAATAATTTTTTATTAAGAATTTAAAATAAGCTGAATATGGCGTCATAGTGGAAATAAAAATGACATTATCAAACATTTGTAAGTAATACAAAGAGTATTAATATGAGTAAATACAGAAAGCAGGTGAAAATGACGTCAGATTCTAAACAAAAAATTTAAATATATTTTACCCATACTGATTTTAAAACACGAATATCAGTTACATATACGTGAGTGCATAGTTCGATTAAATAGCTGTTAACTTTGTGAATTATTTATGTTTTTATTTTATTTTAATTATTGATAAAGTTTTTATTCATCATCGAATATTAGGTCGAAACAAATACTGGACTATTTATATTGTTTTAAGACGGTGTAAAAATTGAAATTGTTCGATGTTAAGAGGTTAATAAATTTAGATTAATCATTAGAAAATTACATCGCAAATTGTGATGCGATACTGCATAAATCAAACCTTGATTAATGGTAACCTCCGTTAATTTTGAAATAAGTTCGTTTGACTGCAGTAGTTATTAAAAAAACTTGACAAACTAAACAAAAACATAATTTGCAGAACAAATTAAAAAAAAAATTATTTCCTATATTGTTTAAGCCGGAGATGTGACATATATTAAGATATTTCATTCAATTAGTCCTACATTTAATGTTAAATTTTTGTAACAAATTAATTAAACCAATTTAACATTACAAAATTAAAATAAAATATAAACCATATGATACTAAAACACCCCAAAAACTCAGATTCCGTTCAAATGATATCGAAATAAATCTTTGACTTTTTAAAAGCTTTGTATTTTGCATGCTTCTTATCATTTTATGTACAATCATCTTAAACATAATATAAAATCTGCAATACAAGTATTTTCAACTTGAAAATGGAAAAAAGTCTAAGATTTATTTCGATTTCATTTGAACAGAATCTAAGTTTTTGGGGTGTTTTAAGTCTTAAATGGTTTTTATTTTATTTTTTTATGTTAAAGTCGTTAACTTATTTGCTACAAAAATTTAACATTTTATTTAGAACTAATTGAATGAAATATCTTAATATCTGTCCCTTCTTGCGCTTAAACAATGTAAGAAATAAATTTTATTTTTAGGTAGATTTCCTATGAAATACTACCTATTAAATTCTCCCCTACGTTGGAATTTCTGAAAATTTTTTGCCGATCTATACCGATCATGACCCCCAGAACCCATAATCACCCTCAGTAAAAAACTTTATCTATCTATCTATCTAATATATATATATATATATATATATATATATATATATATATATATATATATATATATATATATATATATATATATATATATATATATATATATATATATATATATATATATTTTTTTTTGTGGGTGGTCGGTAATGTTTAATTAATGGTTTTATATATATATATATATATATAGCACATTATGTTTTAAATGCGTTTGTCGGACCCAGAATCCTGCACCATAAATAAACTAAGTATAACCATAAAACATCCAAGAAATTTAAACAGATATAACCTGAACAAGAAAAAACAACAAAAGGCTGTGGCCTCTTCAGCGGTGGGCATTTTAGAAAGCACAGCAATGTTTCAGATTAATTACAAACTATTATTCAGTAGTGGCAGTGGGTTTCGGCCAGAGTGTCGCAAAGCATAAATCAAATGCATAAAAACAATTGAAAGCATATAGCGAACACTCCCCCACCGGACCCGACGCCACAATAAACAGTGCATCTCGAAGATACAACTGATTCAGAACGTATGTGTAATGTATACTGAAACAATAAAATTATTTTACCCAAATCCGAGCAACACAGCCACAAAAAACAATAACTAAATTCCAGTGATCCATAATCTGTCCATAAACGTTCCATGTCTGTTGCCACACAATTGCAGACATCCTTGTAAAACCGTCCAAAAAAGGCTTTAGGTTATACAAATCATTAACTGTAATTATCATTAATTGTAATTAATCTGAAACATTGCTGTGCTTTCTAAAATGCCCACCGCTGAAGAGGCCACAGCCTTTTGTTGTTTTTTCTTGTTCAGGTTATATCTGTTTAAATTTCTTGGATGTTTTATGGTTATACTTAGTTTATTTATGGTGCAGGATTCTGGGTCCGACAAACGCATTTAAAACATAATGTGCTATATATAATCTGTGTGGTTATATGCAGCTGTAGCGCTTATCGCATGGATTTTATTTTTATTTTTATATTTTACTTTTAGTTTTACTTTTGATTTTTTTGAGCTTATATATATATATATATATATATATATATATAACCATATTAATTAAACATTACTGACCACCCACAAAAATTCTGATAGTATGAATGAATTGACATACATATCACTTTCTTCTGGACACGATAACTTCCAAAATTCTGCACAAATCTCTTCCAAACTGATACATAAAATCAAGGGGCATAAAAGCTCGGTCAATTTCGTTAATGGGCAAAATCAAACCAAGGGGTTGGAAATAGGGAGGGGTTTTGTGAAAAACGAAAAAAAACCCCATAACGTCTTAATTTATGTACATATCAAATCAGTTTAAAGTTTTTATTACTTCTAAAAATGGGGCCAAAAATTTATGTATCACAGATTTTTGATAAAATTCAAAATTGGCTCAAGGGCTCTAAAAATAAGGTTCTTGGGAGAAAAAATTCATAACTTCGTCAATTCTCAAGATATCAAATCCAATTAATTTTATTATAAATCTCCCTTATATTATCTACAAGTTTTATATTCACAAGTTTTTGATAGAATCAATTCGTACCGCAAAAAAAAAATAAAAATAAAAATAAATAAATAAATAAATAAAAAATAAAAACGAAAACAAAAAAAAAGGGCGGGAGGGGGTTGAAGAAGAAAAAAATCCATAACTCCGTCAATTCACAAGATATAAAATCCCCATGAATTTATCATATATCTTCTTTATATTGTCTACAACATTTATATAGACAAGTTTTTGATAGGACCAATTCTTACAGCAAAAACAAATTAAAAATACATAGCGGTTGAAGAAAAAAATCATCTTATTAAGGGTGTATTCAAATTCAAACTGCTTATTTTCTTACTCATTTTAGGTAGATTTCGTATGCAATACTACCTATTGGCGTCGTTCCTATGTTGGAATTTCTGAAAAATTTTTGCAGATCTACACCGATCATGACCCCTAGAGCCCAAAACCACCCTCAGTAAAAAACTTTATACATTTATCTATCTATCTATCTATCTATCTATCTATCTATCTATGTATGTATCTATCTATGTATATATATATCACTTTCTTCTGGACACGACAACTTCCACAATTCTGCACCAATCTCTTCCAAACTGATACATAAAATCCAGGGGCATAAAATCTCGGTCAAGTTCGTTAATGGGCAAAATCGGACCAAGTGGATGTATATAGGGAGGGGTTTTGTGAAAACCGAAAACCCCCCATAACTTCTTAATTTTTGTACATATCAAACCAGTTTAAAGTTTTTATTACTTCTAAAAATAGGGCCAAAAAAGTATGTAGCACAGATTTTTGATAAAGTTAAAAATGGGCTCAAGAGGCGCAAAAAATAGGGTTTTGGGGAGAAAAAAATTCATAACTTCGTCAATTCTCAAGATATCAAATCCAATTAATTTTATCGTGAATCTCCTTAAAATTATCTACAACTTTTATATTCACAAGTTTCTGATAGGACCAATTCGTACCGCAAAAAAAATTAAAAACGAAAACAAAAAGGGCGTTTGAAGAAGAAAAAAATCCATAACTCCGTCAATTCAAAAGATATAAAATCCCCATGAATTTATCATATATCTTCTTAATATTGTCTACAACATCTATATAGACAAGTTTTGGATAGGACCAATTCTTACAGCAAAAACAAATTAAAAATACATAGCGGTTGAAAAAAAAATCATCTTAGTAAGGGTGTATTTAAATCCAAACTGCTTATTTACTGAATCATTTTACAATTCATTTTTGTTCTCAAAGGCTTCCAATTGGTACCTTTTCTTACTATGTAATGTACCGTAATAGTCAATTTTTTGATAGAGGCAGAATATATTTTAAAACATGCTGTCAAAGTGGGCCTTTTGAACCGAATTTCCCGAAGCGGATTGCTTTGGAAAAATCATCGTATTAAGGGAGTATTCAAATCCAAACTGCTTATTTTCTGACTCATTTTTAAATTCATTTTTGCTCTCAAACGCATCCAATTGGTAGATTCGCTTATTCAGAAACTATATAATGTACCGTAATGATCGATTTTTTGATAGAGGCAGAATATATTTCAAAAAATGATGTCCAAGTGGGCATTTTGAACGGAATTTCCCGAAGTGATTGTGTTAGAAACGAAAAATATTGTCTTACTGAGAAAATAATTGTTTATATATCAAGTTTTAATTAATTGAACGAAAATTAAAAACACAGGTCGCTTATAAATCTCTTCAAAAATCACGTCAATAAGTTTCATATTTTTCCTATTAAAAATGAATCTGTAGTTATGCCAGAAAATTTCGAGTTGTTGAGCATGGAAAAGTATTTTTTTTAATACCGCCCTAACATGATTTGGATAAAACCAATTATTATATAAAAATGAAATAAAAACTTGTCAAAAGCGGCCAGATAAAATTGTTAAAGTGGGTTTATCTCTAATCATGATTTGGTTTTTGGTTGTGAAATTAGTATACTTAATTTCGAAATCTACCTCCGCCTGTAGGCCGGGCTGGCAGGGATTTTTAAATTCATTTTTGCTCTCAAACGCATCCAATGAATAGATTCTCTTATTCAGAAACTATATAATGTACCATTATGATCGATTTTTTGATAGAGGCAGAATATATTTCAAAAAACGATGTCAAAGTGGGCATTTTGAACAGAATTTTCCGAAGCGATTGTGTTAGAAACGAAAAATATTGTCCTACTGAGAAAATATCTGTTTATAAATCAAGTTTTAATTAATTGAACGAAAAATAAAAACACAGGTCGCTCTTCAAAAATCACGTCAGCACGTTTCATATTTTTTCTATTAAAAATAAATCTCAAATTTGTGCCAGAAAATTTCGAGTTGTTGAGCATGGAAAAGTATTTTTTTGAACATCGCCTTAACATGATTTGATAAAACCAGCTATCATATAAAATGAAATAAAAACTCGTCAAAAACGGCCAGATAAAATTGTTAAAGTGGGTTTATCTCTAATTATGATTTAGTTTTTGTTGGTGAAGTTAGTATACTTAACTTCGAAATCTACCTCCGCCTGTAGGCCGGGCCGGCAGGGATTTTTTTAATTTGTTCTGCAAATTATGTTTTTGTTTAATTATATACATAGCTATGTAATCTATCTATACTAATATTATAAAGCGGTAAAGTTTGTTTGTTTGTTTGCTTATTTGTAAGAGGTAATCTCTGGAACTACCGAAAAGATTTCAAAAGTAATGGTATCAAAATGATGGTGTTAGTCCATGTTCGAATATACTATGTGGCATCGGCTTCGCGTAATAGTTGAAATATGCCAAGCGATAATTATATCTCTAATTTTTATTAAAAGAAATTATACTTTTAGGAATAATTCAAAAATTACTATTTAAAACACAGTTTGACTAAACTTCATTATTACACTGCATTAGGCAGAAACGAGACTTAAATTAATAAAAAGAACTAAAACTAAATAAATGATAATTTAGAAACTTTTATGCTGAATTAATACGCTCATTTCACTATTCATTTGAAGCTTTGAATTTTTTAGAAACCATCTTCTTACATCTTAAAACTAACCATCATGTCAAATTCCAAGCATCTTGTCTAACGGTCTAACAAGGAGAGGGCCAACCTTGTTAATCACAGATTTTGATTATTTTAATATATGTTGTAGGGTATAGACCCCTTAGTCTCAGGTCCAACGGATTTTATACAACGCTCGTTAGTTCTTGAGAAACCGGGAGGTCTAATATTAGTATACGATTTAAGTACTTACTTTGTAATCATAAGGATAAATTGAGCGTAGCTCAGTTTGTACGGCGTTTACTGGCTGATCGGCGGCCTCGGGTTCGATGCCCGAAAGCTCTAAATTTCTTTTTCTTATATTTTGTTTTATAAATATATTTGTAATTATAACTTAATGATCACATTGTCAATTAAAATTTATAATATTGTATTTCAATTATAATTTTAACCTATTTAATTTTTTTACTTTTAACTAAATAGTTGTATAAAAAATCATAAAACTGATAATTTTTTAAAAATCACTTTTAAAATGTATTTCATATATTCAGTATGGATGCAATTTTATTGAACAATTGTGTGAATTCGTGATTTTAAAGAAATATTTATTCATTGCTTTAACAAGGGAAATCAATACGATGATACTATTACTGCTTTTTTAAAGTAACAAACATAATTATATTAAAAATTAGCATCGGAATTAAATTACAACGGATTTTTTGCATATTAAAGATTTTTAAATTTGTAATACGTATGCTTGTGCTTTCAAATATTTCGTTTTCCCCTTTATCTTCTTTCTGCTTTTATTTTTATTTTATTTGAATATGATTTATTTTATCATAACTAGATGGTATCAGAACATGTTTCTAACGATTTTGGAATGTTTATTATTCAATAATAGATCCAATTTCTTTTTAAATGTCTTTAAAGGATGAGAAATAATATTTCAAAATAAAAAATGATAAATTTAAATTTAAATTTGTTAACACTATAATTAATGTACGATATTAAAATTTTTAATTGAAATTATTAAATTATAATTACAAGTATATTTATAAAACAAAAAATGAGAAAGACAAAAAATGTAGCGCGTTCGGGTATCGAACCAGGGCCCGCGGATCAGCCAGGGTCAACCAGGCGGGGAGGCCTACCAAAAGGCTAAAGCACTCACTAGCCCCGCCCCGCGGATCAGCCAGCAAACGCCGTACCAACTGAGCTACGCCCAACCTCCACTATTTGTTTCAAAGTAAGTATTTAAGTTGTGTACTAATATTAGACCCCCCGGTTTCTCAAGAACTAACGAGCGTTGTATAAAATTCGTTGAACCTGAGACTAAGAGGTCTATACCCTACAACATATATTAAAATAATCAAAATCTGTGAATAACAAGGTTGGCCCTCTCCTTGTAAGATCTCTCTCAACACAAAGGGCTATGTTGAAATAGGGAGTGTCACCATTTATTTGCCAACATTAATTTTGAAATCGGTTTGGTATTTCCTAATATTCCACAGAAACGTAATTTAGAAAGCTTTTAAAGGCCTTTTTTAGAACGTTTGTTGTTCCTGCCAACCCCATGTGGTCGAATCATCGGCATAAAATATAGCCTGTGTAGGATCAGAGACTGTCATCATTTATTCGCAAGTATTACTTTTATAATCGGTTTATATTTCCTGAGATTGCATAGAAATCGTTATTTAGAACTTTTTTAGAACGCTTTTCGCACATAGCCTTCACTTCACCCCTTTTAATTCGAATTTATTTTCGACAGTCCTTCGAGGGCATTTATATTTTATAAGTAACAACCATGCCATATTTAAAGTTTCTATCCTCTTCAGTATCACAGAAATGTGCAATTTAGAAAGTGCTCCTGCAACCCTCTGGTGGTAGAGGTACAGACATAAAATATAGCTTATGTTTGAACAGGTTCTGTCACAATTTGTCACCATTAATTTTTAAATTGGTTTGGTATTTGATAAGAATGCATAAAAATTGCAATTTAAAAAGTTTTAAGAACGCCTTTCGCTCACCTCATACTTTAAAATTTGGAATTCCCCCCCCCCCCCCCGCCCCATGGTTCTTAGAAAGCAGTTGCAAGTAATTACCATGCCATATTTCAAAATGTCAGACCCCTCAGTTGTGCAAAAAACGCAAATTCGAACATGTTTTGTTCTTGCAACCCCCAGATGGTAGTGATAGCAACATAAAATATAGCCTATATGTTGGAGCAGGGACTATCGCCATCAATTTGCAACCATTACTTTTGAAATCGGTTTGGTATTTCCTAATATTCCACAGAAACGTAATTTAGAAAGCTTTTAAAGGCCTTTTTTAGAACGTTTGTTGTTCCTGCCAACCCCATGTGGTCGATCATCGGCATAAAATATAGCCTGTGTAGGATCAGAGACTGTCATCATTTATTCGCAAGTATTACTTTTATAATCGGTTTATATTTCCTGAGATTGCATAGAAATCGTTATTTAGAACTTTTTTAGAACGCTTTTCGCACATAGCCTTCACTTCACCCCTTTTAATTCGAATTTATTTTCGACAGTCCTTCGAGGGCATTTATATTTTATAAGTAACAACCATGCCATATTTAAAGTTTCTATCCTCTTCAGTATCACAGAAATGTGCAATTTAGAAAGTGCTCCTGCAACCCTCTGGTGGTAGAGGTACAGACATAAAATATAGCTTATGTTTGAACAGGTTCTGTCACAATTTGTCACCATTAATTTTTAAATTGGTTTGGTATTTGATAAGAATGCATAAAAATTGCAATTTAAAAAGTTTTAAGAACGCCTTTCGCTCACCTCATACTTTAAAATTTGGAATTCCCCCCCCCCCCCCGCCCCATGGTTCTTAGAAAGCAGTTGCAAGTAATTACCATGCCATATTTCAAAATGTCAGACCCCTCAGTTGTGCAAAAAACGCAAATTCGAACATGTTTTGTTCTTGCAACCCCCAGATGGTAGTGATAGCAACATAAAATATAGCCTATATGTTGGAGCAGGGACTATCGCCATCAATTTGCAACCATTACTTTTGAAATCGGTTTGGTATTTCCTGAGATTTAGAAATCGCAATTTAGAACGATTTTAGAACGCTTTTTCCGCATTTTCAACCCCTTTTTAATTTCCAAATCAGTCGGCGGAAATGCCATGCAATTCTTAAAAGCCTTTCTTTGAATGAATTGAAAAAATAGGCATCTTGAAGTCATTTTTAATTGAAAAAAAAAAACAACGCTAGGCGGTAAAGAGTTTATTTCGATATCTTCCAAAGAAATTCGCGAGGCGAGATTATGGCATCGATTGCATATCTATTTTTTAATCAATAATTATGCAATTTCATTGAAGACGTGCTTCAGCTGACCCCGTTTTGAAGAGCAGGTTCGTAAAGCCAAAGGTCGGCGACACAAATCACTCGAAAAAATAAAAACCTTGCAAGGAACGTATCTCTTGAACTGCATTGTTTCTTGTGGGAATAAAGGCTTCTGACTTTTGTTAGTCTCGCTTTTGTTTTCAAAGAACATCATAACGAAGCTATTTTATTTGCACTTCGTTTTTAGGGTTCCCTACTTAAAAAGTAAAAACGGAACCATTATAAGATCTCTCCTGTGTCTGTCAATCCGTCGGTCACAGACTTTTTACCCATAAACTATGGAAAGCGGAAAGTTCAAATTGGTTGCAGTAATAAAGGCTATCCACGCACATATTTATAGATTATTAACAATTCACAAATATATTTAGGAAAAGTGTAGAGGGCCTAATTAAGTTTCTTTTGTATATCGTGTGAAAACTTTCATAACGCCGAACTCAAAAATACATTTCTTTTAAATTTAGGTATTTTATTTTCAGAGACGTCGTCGAAAATGTTATGCAAAACTGTGTCCCCCACCCCTCTATTTCCAAATCTACTGCAACTAAAATTATGAAAAAAATTAGGGGTAGTAGAAGTTAATTCAAACCTTGCATGAAAACTATAGCGATTATCCTAGGTCACATAGTTTTTGAGAAAATTGCATTTTTCCGTTACACACAAATTTCGATTTACGGGCGTTCAGCGAAGGAGTTGAGCTTTCATTGTCAAACAGCATTAAAACGAAGATTTTATTTACACTTTGTTTTTAGCCTTTTTGACATTTTCCAGCTGAGTTGAAAAGTGTTCAGGAATTCGGTTTGTCTGAGCTCTAACTCGCGTAAATAGATTCGGATTACCATGTAATTGATATATGTGATTCAGGTTTACGATGGCATGTCCGGTATTGAAAATGAAGTGCGTAGCATTTATAATTCGCTTACAGGCACATTCAAAATAATACCGTTACATGATGGTATATGGGAAAAAATCGGTTTGAAAGTATAATATTACTCGATTTCAAACACATTGACAGCATTCACTGTAAAACCTACGACATGGAATTCCAAAACCTTCGAAAGCGGCTGATACTTTATTTTTATCAATTAAAAGATGTCCATAGTTGACGCCAGTCTCTCCAATCTAAAGTATTTACATTGAACAGTACTCTCATAGAAGTTTCAGTTTTACATTGTTTTCCTAAATTATTTATTAGACGTACAATAAAAAATAAATAGATTTTTAAAAAATTTATATGATTATAAGTAAATTTATTTCAGGTAAGTCTACAAAACATAATTAAATATCATCAATATTTAATATATTTTAGTATAATTATATTAAGGATTGTTTTTTTTTATATATTTTTGCCTCAACTAAAATATTTGGCGCCTTTACTACTTTACACATTGCACACTGGGCCGGCGACCAGTGTTGAATCCAGACCTTTACCTCCGGGGGGGGGGGGGAATTTTGATCCCTGGGGGGGGGGGGCACTAGTATTCCAACATGAAATTTTCTCTGATTTCATTAATATACTAAAATCTGCTAAAGCGGAATCTCCGAGGATCAGAAAAAGTTTCCGTCTTAACAAGTATCCTTCCAGTCGGGATTTTGAAAATCTTCTGTTTCCATAGATCATGCTATATATAAGTTTCTATTTTTTAATTTCAAATTGAAAATTAAAAAAAAAACTTTTAAAAATTCTATTTAATTTAAGATACTCTTGTACTTTATTGCGCCCAAACCATTATTGAAAAGATAAAAAAAATGTGTGGCATTCTTAGGTTACTATCACTACTCCTAAATATAACTTATATAAGTTATGGTCATTTGTTTTTCATTTAATCTCATTATATCCTACAGTTTAACTTGCCATACAGGATTTGAATATCCCATTTCATAAAAGTTTTGAATCAACATTGCTACAATTTACCTCTGAAATATTTCTATTAATATACAGTTATTCATGAAACAGCACCGAAAAATGGCAATAAATCACAATTAAATAATAAACTTCGTTACAAGAATAACAAACAAAGTTTACATACTTAATAATACAATAACAATTTTTTATTATTTGATATTTACTTATTATTTAATAATAATGCTTTCAGACACAGTCGCGGACAGTATTAAGTGGAATAGGGAGATTTTTCTCCCTTTTTTCGTGGGGGGAGAATATAGCTGGGCAACGCCCTACTATGATAAAACCTTTTACTGTAGATGAAATTTATATTTTTTTTTCTCTTAATTTTTTAATTATTTTGTAACGTCCGCAATATTTTCAAACTTATGAAAGATAAAAGTTTTGTAACATTTCAAAATTTTAAATTGAAACCCCATTCGTATACTTCTATCTGAGTCTATGTTTAAGTATAACTTCTTAAGTGTAACATTCATATCCACTAAAGAAATAGAGATTTCACTCTTTTTTTAAATACTTTAATTTTATAAAATATTAATAGCAATTTAAATAAATAATACCATATAATGTGTATTTACTAAACAGTAATTATAATATTCTATATGTAAAACCATCAAATCTACCTTGTGTCTAAAACTAATCCTTACTTCTTATAAAGCACTGTTTTTGATAAATCGCATAAGTTCAGTATTAAATTTGTAATTGCTGACCTTTTAAACTAAGCGAATGCGTCTTGGTTTCGAAGATGCATAATGTGTGATCACTGCATTGATGAATTCATCTGTTGGCTCCTCATCACCTTCGATAGATACTTTAATACACGATTGTAAAGTATCCTGCCCCATGCGATTTCTAAGTTTTGTCATAATTCTATTCATTGTGCTAAATGACCTTTCTACACTCGCTGTTGAAATTGGTACACACAATACACACTCGGCAAGTTTTTTCAAAATTTCGTATCCAATATCAGCTTTTAAAATGAAAGAAGCGACATCTGTACTGGTATCATCTAAATTACTGTGTGCAACGTACTTAAAAGAACGGAGATCTGCCACTGCTGCATCCTCTTCCTGAATTCCAAAAAGATGGCACAGCTCTTTACACTGCTTTTCATTTATTTTTACAAATTCTCCAAAGCTTCGAAAAAATGCACATAGTTCTATTAAGCGCAGTGCTTTATCATTAAATCTTTCTTTAACTTCATGAATCATTTTTTCTATAAAAGTTTTTGTATTTTTTAAGCAATTTTTTTTCGTGTCATTAAAATTTATGCTCTTAATTTTTGATATATCACTCTCGAGACCTTTAATTTTAATGTGCAATTCGTTATTATCATTGTCACTATCACAAAAGTTGGCAATTTCTTGCAAGTGATCAACTGTCCCAGAAACAAGTTGAGGAAGAAATGAAATGCTAAGAGTTTTCTTTTGAAGAATTTTGCTTAAATTCGATACAGCATTAAGTGTTTCATCCATAACGACTAAACTGATTATAAAACTAATATTAATCATTTCCAAGAGAATACCACCAGCTAAACTTGCTAAATCAGCACCATCCTTGTGTATGTGTTCGCATGCAATCATAATCGATTTAAAGGATAAAAATAAAGCATGAACAGTACGGTAATTGCTAAGCCAGCGTATATCCGTTGCCTCAGGTATGATTTGAACGGGTTCTTCTAAAGCTTTCTGTATTTCGTGCAAAATTTTTCCTCTCTTAGGAGAACTATGAAAAAGTTTATAAATATCTTTAACTGTGTGAAAAAATCGTTTAATCATTATAGTCTTGTTTCTTGAATTAGTGACAGCTAATGATAGAATATGGGATCTGCAATGAATGTAAGGCACTTCGCATTGTTTAACTTCTGAAATACGAGCACGAACACCAGTTATACTACCACTAAAGTTCGCTGCACCATCAAAAGAACATGAAACCAATTTATCATATGACATATTCCTTTTTTTTTAAAGCATCATCTATAGCTAAAAATATTGATTCAGCATCAGTTCTTTCTAAGTATATTATGCACAAAAATGTTTCTTTTACTTCGCAAACTGGATCATGGACGACGTGCCGCACCATTAGTGATAATTCACTTTGATTGTTTATGTTCGTCGATTCATCTCCCATTATAGAATAATACTTACCATTAAGTATTTTGTGATCTGATTTGTCTAAGATTGTGCCTATTGAGCTTAATATTTCAGAAGCAGTTGATTTACTTATGTAAGTCGATCTTTCACTTTGAGACTTAACCCAGTCGCGAAGAGTTTAATTTTCTCTCATTGAAATTCTTTGTACTAAGGGTTCATATTTTGTAGTGTGGGGTATCTCGCTCTTTAGCTAAAAAATACACACTCCTAATTAATGAAGATAAAGCTTGTCTATTTTTATCCCTTTCGTCTTCGCTGTATTGGATTATTTATGTGTGTATAGGAGCATTTAAATTCTGTAATCTTTCATTTTCCATAAAAACGGATTTGCAATGTTTGTCTGATTTTGAGTGTTTTTCAAGTTTTCCTGTACTGCCAGTTGCTTTCTTAAAATTTGTGAAGGGCGCTGATATGAATACTCCACTTGTTTTTTGGAATACCTCTACATCATTTATTAAATGCTTTTCACACAGCTTGCAAAATGCACCCCCATGAGTTCGATCAAAATACAGCCATTCATATTTATCTTCCCACTGTTTTAGGTAGCTTTCATTACAAAAAGTCCTTCCGGCCAGTGCCGGGAGGAAGAGGTAGCTTTCATATTCCTTATTTTAAAAAAGCCAACTTATATCATTCAAACATACGAAGCTCAATTTAGTGGAAACCGAATATAGGAGATTCAATACTAATTTTTATCAATATAATGAATGAGAATTTCGCGAAATTAGTCAGCTTTATCCAAGCTACTTGTCTTTAAAGTAATTTATATTTGGCTGCCAAATTCGGCAATTTCTTAAAGTGCCTGCCATTTTAAGACAACATGGTGGATGAGGCTAACCAGTGAACTTGGTCGAGACCTCAGTAATTGCTGTGCACATGCTCACTCACATCGGAATCGGTTGATATATACGGGTGCTGTCGCATGCACAAAATCAGATTTTTCAAAATGTCACCCACGATAGAAATTGAAACTGCTATATCTGAGCCATTTTTTAAGGTAAAGACAAACAAAAAATGCTTCTGAATCCTTATATCAAGGTCAAATACTTAAGAAAGAAACCTTTTTCAATTTCTAATTTTTTTGCACCTCACTTTAAATATATATATATTTTTTAATTTAATGGCCGCCATTTTGAAACAAGATGCCTGATGAATCTGTCCAGCGAATTTGGTCGAGGTGTCGAGCATGTGTATACTATCCACATGCCTTCTTACATCGAAATAGGCGAATACGTGTGTTATCGCGTGACAAATACAAGATCGTTTCAAAATGTTAGCCGTGCTAGAAATTCAAAGTGCTATAATTCAAACATTTTTTTAAGATATAAACAAAAGAACAAATTTTCAGAAACAAAAACTGCTCCGGAATCTTTGTATCAAGGCCAAACACATAAAAAAAATCTTTTTCATTTCCCAATTTTTTAATACCTCATTTTAAATTTTAAATTAAATTTATTTTTAAATGGCAACCCTTTTGAAACAAGATGGCGAATGAAGCTGGCGAACGAACTCGGTCGAGACATTGGTATGTACTATGTACAGACCAAGTTACATCCAAATCGGTTCATAAATACGCCTGTTATCGCGTGACAAAAATCAGGTCGTTTTAAAATGTCAGCCACAATAGAAATTCAAAATACTATTACTCAGCCATTTTTTTAGATATAAACGAAACAAAAACTATTCCGGAATCTTTGTATTAAGGTCAAACACATAAGAAAAATATCCTTTTCATTTTCCAATTTTTGGGTATCTCATTTTATTATTTTTATTTTTTAAATTTTTTTAAATGGCCGCCATTTTGAAACAAGATGGCGGATGAAGCTGGCCAACGAACTCGATCGAGATATTTGTATGTACTATGTACACACTAAGGTACATCCAAATCGGTTCATAAATACGCCTGTTACTACGTGACAAAAATCAGGACGTTTCAAAATGTCAGCCACGCTAGAAATTCAAAATGCTATAACTCAGCCATTTCTTATATTATAGACGAAACAAAAACTGCTCCCGAATCTTTTTATCAAGGTCAAACACATAAGAAGAAAATATTTTTTTCAATTTTCAATTTTTTGGTACCACATTTCAAATTTAAATTTTTCTTAAAAATTTAAATGGCCGCCATTTTTAAACAAGATAGCGGGTGAAGCTGGCCAACGAACCCGGTCGCGACATTAGTATGTACTATGTACAGACCAAGTTACATTCAAATCGGTTCATAAATACGCCTTTTATCGCGTGACAAATTTCAGGACGTTTCAAAATGTCAGCCACGCTAGAAATTCAAAATGCTATAACTCAGCCATTTTTTTAAGATATAGACGAAACAAAAACTGCTCCGAAATCTTTGTGTAAAGGTCAAATACATAAGAAAAAAAATATTTTCCATTTTCAATTTTTTGATACCACATTTCAAATTTTAAATTTTTAAAAAAAATTTAAAATGGCCGCCATTTTGAAACAAAATGGCGGATGAAGCTGGCCAACGAACTCGTTCGAGAGATTGGTATGTACTATGTACACACCGAATTACATCCAAATCGGTTCATAAATACGCATTTTATCGCGTGACAAAGTTCAGGACGTTTCAAAATGTCAGCCACGCTAGAAATTCAAAATGCTATAACTCAGCCATTTTTTAAGATATAGACGAAACAAAAACTGCTCCGGAATCTTTGTATAAAAGTCAAATACATAAGAAAAAAATATTTTTCCATTTTTAATTTTTTGGTACCACATTTCAAGTTTTAATTTTTTTAAAAAAATTTTAAATGGCCGCCATTTTGAAACAAAACGGCGGATGAAGCTGGCCAACGAACTCGGTCGAGACATTGGTACATACTAAGTACACACCGAATTACATCGAAATCGGTTCATAATTACGGGAGTTACAGTGTGACATAGGTCATATATATATATATATATATATAACCATTAATTAAACATAACCTACCACCGTCAATTATTATGAATTAAAGCTGTAAGTATAAATATATATATATATATATATATATATACATATATATATATCAATTTTGAACGGAGGGTGGTTTCGGGGTCTGGGGGTCATGATCGATGAAAATATACCAAAATTTTTTGAAATCGCTTTCCTCCGAACGGCTGCAATAGGTAGCTTTTTGTAAAGAAAGCTACCTAAAAGCTACCTATTGTAGCCGTTCGGAGGAAAGCGATTTCAAAAAATTTTGGTATATTTTCATCGATCATGATCCCCAGACCCCGAAACCACCCTCAGTTCAAAATTGATATATATCTATATCTATATCTATATCTATATCTATATCTATATATCTATATCTATCTATATATATATATATCTGACATATGTCACACTGTAACTCTCGTAATTATGAACCGATTTCGATGTAATTCGGTGTGTACATAGTATTTACAAATGTCTCGACCGAGTTCGTTGGCCAGCCTCATCCGCCGTTTTGTTTCAAAATGGCGGCCATTTAAAAATTTAAAAAAAATTTTAAATTTGAAATGGGGTACCAAAAAATTAAAAATGGAAAAATATTTTTTTCTTATGTATTTGACTTTTATACGAAGATTCCGGAGCAGTTTTTGTTTCGTCTATATCTTAAAAAGTGGCTGAGTTATAGCATTTTGAATTTCTAGTGTGGCTGACATTTTGAAACGTCCTGAAATTTTTCACGCGATAAAAGGCGTATTTATGAACCGATTTCGATGTAATTCGGTGTGTACATAGTACATACCAATGTCTCGACCGAGTTCGTTGGCCAGCTTCATCCGCCATTTTGTTTCAAAATGGCGGCCATTTAAATTTTTTTAAAAATTTAAAATTTGAAATGTGGTAACAAAAAATTGAAAATGGAAAAATATTTTTTTCTTATGTATTTCACCTTTATACAAAGATTTCGGAGCAGTTTTTATTTCGTCTATATCTTAAAAAATGGCTTAGTTGCAGCATTTTGAATTTCTAGCGTGGCTGACATTTTGAGACGTCCTGAATTTTGTCACGCGATAAATGGCGTATTTATGAACCGATTTGCATGCAACTTCGTTTATACATAGTACATACCAATGTCTCGACCGGGTTCGTTGGCCAGCTTAATCCGCCATCTTCTTTAAAAATGGCGGCCATTTAAATTTTTAAGAAAAATTTAAATTTGAAATGCGGTACCAAAAAATTGAAAATTGAAAAAATATTTTCTTCTTATGTGTTTGACCTTGATAAAAAGATTCGGGAGCAGTTTTTGTTTCGTCTATATCTTAAGAAATGGCATAGTTATAGCATTTTGAATTTCTAGCGTGCTGACATTTTGAAACGTCCTGATTTTTGTCACGCGATAACAGGCGTATTTATGACCCGATTTGGATGTAACTTGGTCTGTACATAGTACATACCAATGTCTCGACCGAGTTTGTTGGCCAGCTTCATTCGCCATCTTGTTTCAAAAGGGTTGCCATTAAAAAAAATTAAATTTAAAATTTAAAATGAGGTATTAAAAAATTGGAAAATGAAAAAGATTTTTTTTATGTGCTTGGCCTTGATACAAAGATTCCGGAGCAGTTTTTGTTTCTGAAAATTTGTTCTTTTGTTTATATCTTAAAAAATGGTTGAATTATAGCCCTTTGAATTTCTAGCATGGCTAACATTTTGAAACGTTCTTGTATTTGTCACGCGATAACACACTTATTCGCCTGTTTCGATGTAAGAAGGCATGTGGATAGTATACATCAATACCGCGACCAAGTTCGCTGGCCAGATTCATCAGCCATCTTGTTTCAAAATGGCGGCCATTAAATTAAAATATATATATATATTTAAAGTGAGGTGCAAAAAAATTAGAAACTGAAAAAGGTTTCTTTCTTAAGTATTTGACCTTGATATAAGGATTCAGGAGCATTTTTCGTTTGTCTTTACGTTAAAAAATGGCTCAGATATAGCAGTTTCAATTTCTATTGTGGGTGACATTTTGAAAAATCTGATTTTTTTCATGCGACAGCACTCGTATATATCAACCGATTCCGATGTGAGTGAGCATGTGCACAGCAATTACTAAGGTCTCGACCAAGTTCACTGGTTAGCCTCATCCACCATGTTGTCTTAAAATGGCAGACACTTTAAGAAATCGCCGAATTTGGCAGCCAAATATAAGTTACTTTAAAGAAAAGCAGCTTGGATAAAGCTGACTAATTTCGCGAAATTCTCATTCATTATATTGATAAAAATTAGTATTGAATCTCCTATATACGGTTTCCACTAAATTGAGCTTCGTGTGTTTGAATGATATAAGTTGGCTTTTTTAAAATAAGGAATATGAAAGCTACCTCTTCCTCCCGGTACTGGCCGGAAGGACTTTTTGATATTTGAACTTGCGTCCAACGTTCTTATCTTCCGGTTGAGGTTGTCCACTAACAGTACTACTCGAAGGTATCGAGGGTGGAACTATTGCATTGCAGGTTTCACTTTCATTCAAAATTAGTTGAGAATTATTATTTTGATTTTCAACAGATGACTGACTGTACTAAAGGTTCTTCACTACGTCTTCTTTTTTTAATTTGGATATAAGAAAATAATTTTGACTGTTTTGACATAATTCAATATCAAAAATAACTCCTATCTAATATTCAATTTAAGCTGTAATTTTTATCTGTAACAATCAAGACAGAAAAGCGCAATAGATTAACCAGACACAGTGTCGTCTAGAACTAGCGTCACCTAATTGCTTATTGGTAGTCTTTGAAAATGAAATTTCCCTAGCATTCTACAATAAAATAAGAAAAATAAAATATTTTATGTTAGCGAACAAGTAAAGATGTAATTTATAAAGTTTGCACAGAAATATTTAGACATTTTCAGTAACTAAATCTTTTTAAAACTATTAAGTATGAAAACATTTCTGTGCCTTTAATTCAGTTGTCCATACCTGCTCAAAATCTATTATAATAATGTTTTTGACAGCATAATCAATTTATCATTCGATAAATGAATTTGGCTTTTCCAAGAGAAAATTACATTTAGATAAAGCAGTTATTTGTGTAATACGGGATAAACAAATGGATTATTACTGAAAGGATTAACTTTCAAGATATTTTATGAGTGAACGGAATAATAACAATATATCATATTTTAATTAAGAAACGCACAAATTTAGAATTTCACAATAAGGAAGTAATAATATTTATTTTATGGGCTAGTACTTTGTAACAGATAAAGTTTTATTTATGATACATGAAATTAATATTATAACCTCAAAAATATAATGAATAATATTTCACTGGATAGGAAAAGCTTATTTAGATAAATTATTAGCGTGATATGATACATTCAATGAATTATTATGTTTATTGTTAAGATTGAATAATGGATATTAAGCGAAAAAATACATTTTAGGGTATAATTTAAATACATTTTAGAGAAATTGAGAGTCTAATTAAAAATATCTAAATAATTTAATAATTGATGCAATTAGAGTAAGTAAGCCAAAAATATGTGATTTGACATCACACCTGTCAATAATGGAATCTTCTCCTAACCAGAAAACTTTTACGGTCCTAATGAAAGCAATTGTAGTATATTAAAAGCCGCAAATATAAAATTGAAAGAGGTGGAAGAAAAATTCCGTTCCAGACACATTTCCGTCTTAGAAAGTATCACGCACTGCACTATTTTTGCTGGAACCGTATTTTTTTTTTAGTTATTGAAGAGAGAATTCCGCATTCCGCTATAGACAGGTTCTGTTTCCCAGACTTTACCGTATTTAATTTTTTCGAAAATGTTAATGAAATAAATTTATACCAGTTATTTTATAATTTTACAAAAAAAAAAAAAAAAAAAAAAAATTGAAATTAGTATTTAACAACAATTTCTTACAGTTTAATCTCATATATGGCACAAAAATTAAAATTTAAGTTTTACTATCGGTATGCTTTAAATAAATATTATGCAAGTATTAGCGATATGCTAATTAATAATTATGTAATTTGTTTCTTCTTCTTCTTCTTCTTTTTTTAAATCTTGTAACTGCTATAGTACGAAAAAATATGACACGCACCTATTGTGCAAAAAGTTAGCTGAAAGGTTAAATGTTAATAAAGAGAATAAACATTAATTTCGCAATTTTTTTTTTTAACTTGTTCGATTTTTCGAATAGTTTGTAAGACTTACTTATACAAAGCTGTTATATGTCGTAAAAACTGAACATATCTGTAATGGAATAATACCTTAGAAGGAACATTTCCTTGTAATTGACGACAAAAATGCTATGCAAGTATATCTGTTAAGAAAGAATTTTTTAACGGTACCTTACGATTCCATCTTAACAGGTTTTTCGGGAAGATTCGAAGGAAAATATCACTACTAGAAAAAATAAGGAGAAAGTCAAAAATTTCCTCCGGGGTGGGGGGGGACATTTTTTAATCCAGGGAGAGACCTTCCCCCCCCGGGCCACCCCCTGAAATCAACACTGCCGGCGACCCCTTGTACATCTACAGCAGTGTTTCCCAACCTTTTATTGGCCACGCCCCACCGAAGCATCTGTAAAATCAGGACCCTCCCCCCCCCCCTTCTCCTCCGCGCTCTGTAATATTTATTAACTAAAAAGTGGATTATATGATTTTAAAATTTAAAATGTACACGTGATAGTGCGTATTTATTACTATGTAAGAGGCCTACATTAAACCCATAGATATTTACCATTTATCTATTTGCTTTTCTATTGCTAAGATCTATAAATTTTAAAATGTTTGTAGTACCTGGTTTAGATAGTTCAAGTATTTTTAGATTAAACATGTTCAAAGCAGTCAGATTAGATTTAGATGTACCCTTAACTAGTTTCGCGTGTAAAAGTTCCTTCATGTGATGTATCGTAAAGCGAACAAAAATAAGACTAATTTAATAAATAATTGAAAGTGTTGTGAAAAATTTAAAAACAATCTTAATAACCGGAAAAACTATAGAAGTTTTCAATAATGAAAAAAAGGTGAGGAAAGTAAGAAGTTGTCAAAATTTAATTGATGGTTGTTCATAAAATTATTCTGCTTTTGTCTATTTTGAAACTTTAATTAATTTAAAAGAAAAATTATAGGGTAAATGCACCAGTAGTCGGCCACTTTGAGATAAAATACGTTATGAATAGCTTATTTTTGATTTCAAATGAAATATTACCATATATACCATATTTACCATATGAAATATTAAAAATTAGCCATCCTTTATACGTCATAAGCCACCAGCAAAGAATTGTGGGTATTTTTTATTGAATTAGTAATCAGCCATTTTTTATTTGGTTGCGGTCAAATAACCGTTTTTGCTATTTTTTTGTTAACCGATGACAACATTTTTAAAAGACTAGTATTAATTTATTTTTTAATATTTTCTAAAATTATAAGATTCTACTATTAAAAAGTTTAATAAACTAATGTTTTTCAGTATCAAAATTAAATAAGTGTGTTTGTATTAATTAATTTTAACGTGGCTGATTATTGGGTATTATATTTACTTACATGTTCAATAATCGGCCACCACGGTTGACTACTGGCTAAAAGGCCATTTCACTTTTTTGAGTCTATTTTTAATAATTTGATTTTCGCAATTTAAGATTTATATAATCTTTTAATCGCATTTTATTTTATGTACACTATATATAAGGTTTCCTAGGGTAATAACGCCACGTTAAGATCTACCGATTTTTACGGCTTAGTTTTAGATTTTTTTCCCCCCAAACAAATATAGGATTTGATACAGTAACTTATTGATTATGTGTACAAGAAAGACTATTTTAGCAAACAGATATTCATAAAATAAAGTAGAGAGATTTCTTGACCAATGCTATTAGGCGTTATTACCCACCTGTTAGGTAATAAAATAGCGTCTAAATCGCGGCCCTCACAACAGCTCTTATCACAAATGCACCCAAGAAATTCCCTTGCACTTTGACTTGGCTCATACCATGTCATTATTATTTACTTTAGTGTTGCATTTTTAGACTTCATAGTTTTTACAAATAAAAAATGAGAAAAAGACTTATAAATATCATTCGTGCACGAGTTAAATGAAATTGATTTGCGCTTGCGCTCATACATTCGTCAGTGACTGCAACGTTTACGAATTTCGTTCGTTTGTGATCGCGGATTTCGCGAATTTAGTACGTTTTTGAGACTGCTGCATCCAGTGAATTTCTTTTTGTTTGTTTCTATGAGTGCTATGTGCTAATTCATTCGTTAGTGTTTGCGGCGTAACGAATTTAGTTCGTTTGAGATCACGGCTTTCGCGAATTACTGCGTTTTTGAGACAGCTGCACGAGGAGGTTGCTGCACCCAGTGATGTTTTTTTTCGATTTTCAAATGCGCTATGCGCTCATACGCTCGTAACTGATTGCGGCGTTAACGAATTTCATTCGTTTCTGATTGCGGCTTTCGCGAATTTAGTGCGTTTTCGAGACCGCTACAAGACGAGGTTGCTGCATCCAGTGATTTTTTTCGGTTTTCATGAGCGCTATGCGCTCATACCTTCGTTACTGATTGCGGCGTTAACGAATTTCGTTCGTTTCTGATCGTGGCTTTCGCGAATTACTGCGTTTTAGAGACTGCTGCACGACGAGGTTGCTGCTTCCAGTGACTTTTTTTCAGTCTTCATGAGCGCTATGCGTCCATATGTTCGATACTGATTCCGGCGTTAACGAATTTCTTTCGTTTATGATCGTGGATTTCGCGAATTTAGGGCGCTCTTGAGAGTGCTGCACGATGAAGTTGCTGGGTCCAGTGATTAGTTTTAGATTTGATGTACGCTATGTGCTCATGCGTTCATCACAAAAAAAAAAACAAAAAAAAAACAAGAATTTTTTTTTTTTACGAAATATATAATTATATCAAAACCACTGTTATTATAAAATCACAAATCTATAATAATAAGATAACTCCTAAAATAACAATAATAACAAACGAGTACTCGGTCACATGTATTTAAATGTATTTAAAATATCGAATAGGGGAAACCAACTGAACAAGAAACCTTATTTTCCCTTAAATAAGAATTGGCGCCTCATTCTGCTTATATTGTTCAAAGATACTACGAGGCAGACTAGACTGTAATATTTGTAATGTACTATTCGAGATATCTGACTTATTAAAATTACATTTCGAAACTCGATTACGAGATAGTACCGCGAATATGAAGAATTGGCGCCGCGTTCTGCTCATATCTAACCACGAAATCCCAAGATAAACTGAAATATTTTTATTGTATTAGTCGAGACATGCAACATATTAAAATTTCATCCCGAAACTCGACGACAGGATAGTAACGGTAAAATGACGGTTTGGCGCTCCCTACTGCTGATATCATACCAAGATATGCCTCGACAGATCAGTCATTTATGTTCTGTTAATAATCTTGTCCTACATCATAATTTCATTTTGAAACAGGATGACGTAATAATTTTTTCTCTGCCCGCAGCCTAGTCTACGATAGCGAAACACAAAATTTGAATGGTCGACTACTAGATAATTTGGTACTTTTAACTTTACTTTCCATAAGAAACAAGAATGAAAAATCATGCATGAAGAATAAATTATAAACGCATTTCCCATGTCTTGCAGAATTCTTCAACGAAATTGAGCTGCTTAATACCGTAAAAAAAGTAAACATTTTAGAAAAGGCATAATACTTTTGAAAACCAGATTATGGTCCCTAACCGAAAAAGTAGTTCAATTCTTTTGTGCAGTACTGTATTTAATCTAAAGATTTGTATATTATTCTATACATAGTATGATAAAACTTAGCATAGTAAGAAAATGCATAACGGGTTGAAAATTTACCTTCAGCAATTTCTACCCCTATACGAAATCATACTTGAATTATTTTGTACAGCCCTGTATATTACCAATAGATTTTTATATGCCGCACATATTAAGCTAAAATTTAATTAAGGCTAAAACATGGTTAAAACTATTGAAATGATACTTCCACACATAACTATCCCTGGGAAGTCATGTATTCAGTTCTTTGCGTGGCCCAGTATATGATTTTATTTATACACTGCTCAAAACAATTAAAGGATATTGCAGTTTTAGGTGGATTTTGTATCTGGTAAACTGTTTAGCTGATTGATATATGGTTGACAGACATAGTAGGTTATATGAGAATAAATTACACATGTTTGGCAGAAAAAAATGCATTTTATTGCGCATTTGTGTACTAAAGGAAAAAAACACAATTTGTGCATATGAGAAAAAAAGAATAAGAAAAGGTGTTTTCTTCAAAGAAAATCATTTTCAGTAGGGGGTATGGTTTCCACGGGCAGCCAGAAACGTTGAACACCTTTGAGGCATGGACTCAATGAGGCTATTAATGACGAGTTGGGGTATTCTGCCCCACTCTTCCAGAAGAGCTCTTTCCAGTTCTTGGAGAGTTTGTGGGGGTTGTTGGCGGCCAGAAACTCGTCTTCCTAGAGCGTCCCAAACGTGCTCGATTGGATTCATGTCTGGAGAACACGCTGGCCATTCCATTCGAACGATTCCTTCCTCGAAAAGGAAATCCTCCACCAGGTTTGCACGATGTGGCCTGCAGTTATCGTCCATTAAAATGAAGTTACCTCCGATTGCTGCAGCGTAAGGGACTACAATAGGTCTGAGGATCTCATCCCTATATCGGCGACCAGTCAGAGCTCCATCTCGAATGATGTAGAGGTCAGTTGGCCCGTCAATGGAGATGCCACCATACACCAACACTCCTCCACCGCCAAATCTGACACTTTCGTGCACGAACGCAGGATTATTCCTACTGCCACGGTCCCTCCAGATGAAAATACGCCTATTATCCGGATGCACAGAAAAACGGGACTCGTCAGAAAACAGAATATTGCTCCATTCATTTCTCCTCCAGTTGACATGCTCGGTTGCCCACTCCCTGCGGTCGCGACGATGCCTTGATGTTAATCTAATACATACCATCGGTCGGCGAGCATACAGACCTACAGCATGGAGCCAGTTTTGGACAGTCTGAGTTGAAATCGTGGTGCCTGTAGCCGAGCGAAGGTGTTGTTGGAGAAGAGTAGCGTTCATGGTTCGGTATCTCCGAGCTGTTAACGCTAAATACCGATCTTTATTGGGCATTGTTGCCGGTCTACGACCTTGCCCTGGTCTTCGGACTGCACATCCACTCTCCAAAAAACGGTTCCAGATCCTGGAAATGACACTTTGTGACACTCCAATGGCTTGCGCTACTTCGGCTTGAGTTTGGCCCCCTTCTAACCTACTAACAATTCTCAAAGCTTCTGAATCTGTCAAATGACTTCGCTGAGACATCGTACTCATCGAAACAAAGCAATCACTGAATGCCGATCATCCTTGTCTTCATTCTCTTTTATCCAGTTGAAAGTCAAATTTCATTCGCTGCCGCTGAAGCGACGATTTTGACGTCGAACTCAAAATTTGCATACTCCACAGTTTGAAAACCAGAAAAATTTGCATTTGTGATTCTTTTCTTCTATTTTCGGCAAAAAAAAATTCGTTTATATATTTATTTTATATAAAACTTAAAATATCCTTTAATTGTTTTGAGCAGTGTATTATACAAACATTTCTTAGTATACTAAATATAGTTCAGCTTGAAAGAGCATAACTCAGTTAAAAGCCTCTTTTAAGCCATTCACGCTGATACTCCGTAATGCTTACAAACTCTTTTGTGTAGCTTTGTATATGACCTATATCAGTTATACACACCGCATACTAAGCAAAGATTTAATTAAACTTAAAAACGCATGTCACAAACGAAATCACACTTCCAGCAATTATCGCTAATAGGAAGATACAGTACTGTATCCGAATTTTTTGTGTGTCCCTGTAAATGAACGATAAATGCTATGCATATCATGTTATACAACAAGTATATTGTAGTAATCCTCAGTAATGTAGTATATAAATTTCATTATGTTTGATATAGTGTAACAGATCTAAAATACGCTGCAAACCCTTTTTTCCCTGGCACTATTATGTAAAGGAATTCTTTTGCGGGGCCCTATAAATGAATAATAAGTACTTTGGACCCCATATTTTCCAGAATGCATAGTTTAGTGCACTTCATAAATGCATATCAATTTCATTATGTTTGAAATGACCAACATCATTAAAATAAACTTCAAGCAATTTTTTCGCATTGAGTGTAATGCATCGGAATACTTTTGACTGTACCTGTAGATGGACTATAAATTCTACACACTTTATTTTCAATAGCGATCGTGCTATTGTTAACGTCAATAACATACAAAAAATTCAGGGAGATTCGAGTATATTTACGAGTGTTAGACCTCGGACAAACTGGAGACAATCCAAATTCACATACACTTTTAAACTATGTTGGAAAGTGTTAAAAAATATTATAATATTTTAAATGATTACTGAAACATTACAAGAAAAGTATAAATTAACACATTTTATCGTTAAAATATTTTTCTGTTTATAAAATTTATACTTTAAGTTATTTACAATAACAAAGCATTTAAATGGCCGATAACTGGTCCAGTGATGGCCGAACACCAGAATTGAGTGGCCGACTACTAGCGACGTTGCTACATTTAAGTTTAACTTTTATAAATAAAAACTATTATCAGTTTTTTTTAAAAGAATCGCTGAAACAGAAAAAGAAAAGTATACATTAACATGTGTCACTGTTAAAAATGTTGTACTGCTTTTTAAAATTCCGCTTTGATCTATATACTAAAAGAAAGCGCTTAAGTGGCCGACTATTGGTGCTTTTATCCTATTTTTTATTTTGTTTTTTTTTAAATTTGCATGTAATTTTTTTAATTTGTAGTCTACAATATAACTTTCCCAAAACAACCAGACAGCGAACGGGTGAGTGACAAATTTGGAATTGCCCCGCGGTGACACATACGCCCTACGTTGGGAACCATTGATCTACAGGGACACTCAAAATAATTTGGTTACAGTACTGCGTATGAGCGATGTTTCAGCGAGTTTTCAGTTGGGGTATGCTTTTTTAAATTTAACGAATTTGTTGCATGTTGTGTGTAGATCACATACAGGACTGCACAAGAGAATTCGAGTGCATTTCTGTTTAATGACTGAAATTTCTGAAAAGGAATTTTCAGCTGAGTTATCCGCTTCCTAACTGAACTAAATTTTAACATATACAGTAGAGCCTCGATTATCCGAAGTAATTGGGACCGGCCATCTTTCAGAAAACCGAAATTTTTGGATAATCGAGAAGGCTTCAATTTTGAGATTAAGGAGAAATATATGCAATATTTCTTATTATGATAACAACTGCTTAATAAAAATAAAGCAATAGCAAATTAAAAATAGAATAAATTACCTGAATTTTAATTTTGAAATTAAGTACCTTTTACATAGATTACAAGGGTTTGAAATTTTTTTTTGTTTGTTGTAGTTTCGATTGCTTTTGCTTTGAAGCTCTATCACGGATTTTTTAAATATTATTAGTTCACCAGTATCACAGTCTCCAGCCATGCCAAACCTTTTGCAAAACATTCGAAAGCTTCAGAATTGCTAATTTGTTCGTTTTCTTCGTTCCACTCAGCAGATTACGGGAGCTTAAGTTAAAGTCAAAGGAACTCTAAAAAAGGGTATCGCAAATATTTATATGTACTCGTAGTTCGGAAAGGACCGCTTGCACACAACGAATATGATAGTAAAAAAAAAAATAAATAAATGGGTTTTGCCCACAAGGAATGTGATAGTAAAAAAAAAAAAAATAAATAAAAGAAACTTTAAAAATGTATTTCGGTTAACCGAGAATTTCGGTTAAAAGAGTTTCGGATAAAAGAGGTTCTACTGTATATACAAATACAAATATTGTATATACAGGGTGATTCATAAATATCGAAACAATAGGCTATTTCCTTAAATATTGCCACTAAACACATACTTCAAATTGCAAAGTTTCATAAAAGAAGGCGCAAAATATGATGACATAAGTTGCAACTCTATGGGGTGTCTATTTAAAAAAAATACGAAAATTAAATTTTTATACGGCCCCCGTATTGTAAAAATTCCAATTAGGAAAACTTTCCCTATACATTTCTGAATTAAACACAAAAAACTGCATCTTCATATCTGCAAAACTCACAGAGTTATGGCCGTTTAAATAATTCCTCGAAATTTAAGGGATTAGACACAAATTGAAATGCGTTCAATTCAAGAAACAATGTTACTGTAAGAGTTTTAGGAAAAGTGTCAAAATTTTTTCATTGAGTTAGAATTTCGATTCTTTTTTCTTTTCTTGTGATGATTAACCATATAATTCGCAAACCAAATCACATCCTAAAGTTTCTCATAAATTTTGAAAATTTTTTAAATAGTTAGTATTTTTTTAAGTGGGGAAATTCAGTATCGTTATAACACAAAACATTATTCATCGGATTTCACATTTTTTTTTTTCATTTAATTAAAGAGGAAAGTATAATTTTAGTTTTGTTTCAAGATTTTTTTAAATATTAATAATCTTTATTTAAAAAAATTATGTAACTTATTTTTAAAAATGTCATATTTTCAAAAAGTAAATATTTCTTCAAATTTTCCGAAACAAGAGTAATGTAAAATAATCAAAAAAGACATGTTCCAAGTTTGCACCTTTTCTATTTGACTATTTTTGATATATAATGATTTAAAAGCGAGAAATGGTTAATAGAAAAAAAAAAAAAAACATCATGCAGAAAAACGCATTTAAAGTTTTAAACAAAGATTGGCTCCTAATAAAATGTTTAAATGCTTTTTTAAAAATCACACGTGAAAAAGTAACTCCTTTTCAGTAGCTTAAACTTCCGATTCAGTTTAAATTTTGCCCTTTACACCTTCTTTCTGTACTATTTAAATGTCCATAAATAAATGTTAAATGTGTAATTTAAAACAATGCTTTTTCTAACATGCCGATTAAGAGTTTTTTTAAATAATTTTATCCCTCACAACTTCAGACTTTTTCTCGTCCCGGCGAGACCGTTAAAAAATGTCTGTATTCTTAGGCCGGGACGCGAGATTCTAAAAGATAGTCACGTTTTAGCATTATTGGCTTTTACTGCGTTCTCATTCGCCGTTCTCAGTCACGTGTCATAGACGCAGTTGTCGTTTGGCGATTTTAGCTTTTTCGCTCTCCTATATGTCTTGGAAAGTATATACATACATGAGTTTTTGTCAGTATTTTTTAACCTGTGAGTGTGACAGCTGTTGATAGAGTTCAAATCTAGAGCTAAAATTGGTCACAAGCCAAAGACGCTTTTTACTTTCTTCTATCTTTACAAGAAGAAAGAATTGGATTCCTGAAAATTTTCGGTTTTCGGTGGATTTACACGTTTTAGGGGTCAGAGATTCTAAAAAACATTTTTTACAAAATGTCTGTCTGTCCGTCTGTTTGCCTGTATGTAACACAAATTTTGTGGGTGCTCTATATCAAGAACTAATGCACGGAATTTAACAAAAATTTATATTAAGTTAGACCCTGATATAAATTGGTGCTGATAAGTTTTTGGTGTAAATCACTCAATAGGTGGCGCTGCTATGCAGCATTTTTCACGATTTCCACAATAGCTCAATCTCCAGAACTAATGCACGGATTTTCTTCAAACTTCAGATTGAGTTAGTCCTTGACATGAATTAAAGTTTTATGCACTTAGGTGTAAATCGCTCAACAGGTGGCGCTGCTGTGCTGCCTTTTTTGCGATTCTCGCAATAGCTCTATCTGAAGAACTAATGATTGGATTTTCAACAAACTTTAGATTCTGGTATAACTTGATATGTGTTAGTGCTGTTTATGTTTTGGTGTAAATCTCTCAACAGGTGGCGCTGCTATGCTGCATTTTTCAGAATTTCCACTAAAGCTCTGTCACAAGAGCTAATGCACGAATTTTCATCGATGGATTTATAAGCTTTAGGGGTCAGAGATTCCGAAAAACATGTTTTTACAAAATGTCTGTCTGTGAGTCTGCGACTCTGTCTGCCTGTCCGTTTGTCAGTCGGTATGCTATACAAATTTTGGGGCCGCTCTATCTCAAGAACTAATGCACGGAATTTATTAAAAATTTATATTCTGTTAGTGCCTGATAGAAATTGGTGCTGATTGATTTTTCGTGTAAATCGCTCAACAGGTGGCGCTGCTATCAGCATTTTCCACGATTTTCGCAACAGCTCAATCTCCAGAACTAATGCACGGATTTTCATCAAACTTCAGTTTCAGCGAGTCTTTGACATGAATTGACGTTTTATATATTTTGGTGTAAATCGCTCAACAGGTGGCGCTGCTATGCTGCCTTTTTTGCGATTTTCGCAGTAGCTCTATCTCAAGAACTAATGCTTGGATTTTCAACAAACTTCAGATTCAGTTATACCTTGATATGAATTAGTGTTGTTTATGTTTTGGTGCAAATTGCTCAACAAGTGGCGTTCCTATGCAGCATTTTTCAGAATTTCCACTTTAGCTCTATCTCAAGAACTAATGCACGAATTTTCATCAAACTTCAGATTCAGGTATACCTTGATATCAATTAGTGTTGTTTATGGGATTTATATAGAAGAAAGTTTTGTGATGGCCACAACATACTAGTTTTGTAAGTGTATAAAACTGTATTTTAACTGTACAATGAAGTTTTCATCACATGTTCCAATCTGTTTAAATGTTTACATAGGTTTATGCAGGTTTGTTTATTTATATTTATATGTATGTACAGTCGTGAAAAAAATAGCAAACATGCCCTACTAACTTTGCAGCAAATTATTGTAGAAGAAAGTTACTTGTACCTAACGATTGGATATAAAGTCTACTCTTAAATGATGCATACAAAATTTGCTTAGGGGGCCATCTACATATCAAAACGAACTCAAACTTCATTTTTTTTTCAATAGCGATACCCAAGTCTGATACCATAAATAAATTCTACACTCTTTAATAAACCTAAATAAAAGTTTTCAAGAAATTCAGGCGATTACTTTCAGAGAAATTAATTATTTTAAAATGACCATATTTTAGGGACTGTATCCAAATTGAAGTTCGATACTACATTGTTGAAATGCTACAGAATGAGTATGTCACTTCTATTAATGTATTATTTCTTGCCATTATAACCATTTCACTCGCTTAATATGTTCTATCGCCAGCCCAAGCTCAAATGTTTCGATAAAATGAGTAAAATATATTTTTTCAAATTATGCTTTTCTGCGCACCATAGACGGCCTCCATAAACAATCATTTTGATGTTTTTTAAGCATAATTCGAAAACTAGTTGAGAGAAAAATTTTAAATTGAGAATTCGCATCAAGCATGACCTAATAAATATAAATTTATCAAAATTGTAGACTACAATTAATATTTTTTTCGAATATTCATTTCATAAATCATATTATAATTTTTTTTTTAATTATAAATTGAATGCATTTATGTTTGGGTTTTTAGTATTATAACCATACAAAATATTATTACATTCGAATTATAATTTCAGGAGTTATAAAATATGAAAATGTAACTTAACATTAGAAACTCTAAATTTTCGATGTTTATAATGCAAAAATTTATCATACAAGTGACTTGAAACTTCGTTTCTAGGCATAGTTTGAACCGAGTATTTAAAATATTGTCTAAACTGGGTGTTGCCATTGAAAAAGAAAAAAATCTTGGTTTGGTTTTGATTTGTAGGTGGCCCCTAAGCAAATTTTATGTAAATCCTTTAAAAGTAGACTTTATTTCCAATTCTTTGGTACCAGTAACCTCCTTCTATTATAATTGGCTGCAGAGTTAGTAGGGGTTTTTTACATTTTTTCCACGACTGAACCCATACCATTAAATATATAATTTTTTAAAACATTTTCTTTTAGTGTATTGTATGCATATATGCATTAAACTGTATGTATTGTATGAATATATGTATACATAATGTAACATGTTTCGGAATTGGAGCCCTCCATCTTTATTAGACCATTTGTCTAGATCCATCCTTCTACAGTATATAAATGTATAAATCTGTGTATGTCTCACTGTATACACATGTTAAATAGATTAGCTAAAAGTAAACTATAATTCTCGCTAAAACTATTTTATATATTTATATAAATGTGGAAAATGGTAGATAGATTTTTAATGTTTTCCTAGCTTTACATAGAGAATAAGGATTTCTGAATGAAAATAATTATAAAACATATATAAGCAAAAATTTTTATCAATAAAATCTGCAAATGCGACCTATTTTGATATTTTCCTAGCATTACGTATAGAAAACAGGTCGCTTAATTAAGATTACTATAAAACCTATACAAGAAAATTTCTCTATTACTAGGGAGCAGGTGCACTTGAGGTAAATTTTTCAATTTTTTCCTGGTGTACCTAGTGAAAATGTGTTGCTTAATGAAAATAATTATAAAATAAATATATAATATAAAATAGCTGTATCAATAAATTTTGCAGATGAGGCAAATTTTTAATGTGTTTTCAATGTTACATAGAGAAAAATGACTTCTGAATGAAATTAGTCACAGCAAGTATGTATGAAAAGTGTCGTATTGACATATATGATTTAATCTTTTAATTACCTGAGATTAGTGATACTTTAATTTAATTTACGTCTGTAGAACACTTAAAAATAAACTCGCAATGCACCTGAATATCTGATATTAGTCATTCAGCAGTATATTATTTCTACGTAATGCGAAATATAACATTCTGTCTTGTCTGCAGATTTTCTTTTTTTGTTCATCTTTATGGGTGGAGGACAAAATTTACTTCTAAAAAATAGTGTTTATTAGCCTTAATTATCAACCAGGTGCAAAAAGGAAATCTGTCAATAAAGCAATTTTCTTCCTTTTTTCTGTAATCCATTTCATTCGGCAAATTTTCTTTACATAATGCTAGGAAAATATTAATAATGTGCCTCATTTTAGATTAAATTATTACTAAATTTTTCTGATTTATTTTTTACAATTGATTTCATTTATCGAACCATCTTCTCTACGTAATGCTGGGGAAAAATTAAAAATCTGTCCTATCTGCAGATTTCACCATTGCAGAAATTTTTTTTTATGTATTATAAATTATTATTAATGTAAATCTTATATGTTATAAATTATTATTTTATAATTATTTTCATTAGCAACCCGTAATCTCCATGTAACATTGCGAAACATTAAAAATCTGCCTGATCTGCAGATTTTATCGATACAGCAATTTTCTTATATATGTTTTATAATTATTTTCATTCAGAAATTCGTTTTCTCTACTTAACACTGGACAAACACAAAAAATCTGCCTCATCTACAGATTTCATTAATAAAGAAATTTCCATTTGTATTTTTTATAATAAGTTTGATTTGACGATTCCTCTTCTATACGCGATCCTGCGGAAACATTAAAAATCTTATTCATCTGCAGATTTAATCATTGCAGAAATTTTCTTATATATTTTTTATAATTATTCTTAGAATCAACCATTTTCTCTACTTAATGTTGTGAAAATACTAAAAATCTGCGTTATCTGCAGGTTCCATTGAAACATCAATTTTTCTTACATAACTTTAATAAATATTACCATGCTGCATCATATCTACTTTATGTATTGCTCAGAAAACATTAAAAATGAGCCCCATCTCAAAATTTTGTTGATTGTCTACATGAAGTGTTTGCGAAAAATGAACCCTAAAAATAAAAATGTACTTTAATTACTTGCGTATAAACCGCGGATAAAATAAATCTGTTCTAAACCAGAAACTTCACTTAATAAATAATGGCAAATAAATACCAATTGGAAATAAGTTACATTTTATTAAATAAAATTTCTGGTAGGAAACAAAGTTATTAACAGCCTAGGCTGTTTGCAAAGAGCCTTGTTTTTCAATTAGCTTACGACATATATATAGCAACAATTTTAGAATAAATGAATTAAAATAATATTTAATATATATAGAAACAATTTTCGAAGAAAGGAATTCAAATGCAATAATCAGGGAAAATATCTGTTTGTATTACTCTGTATTATTGTCACTTTAAACAGCATTTTAACCCCTTAACAGTGTGGCCCGAACTGGATTCGGGCAAGAACACTTCGCTTGCTTCGTTATTAAAAGCATTTTGATACCACTAATTTGTCACTGTAAATTTATCTTTATTGATTGCCAGATATTTTTCGATTAAGTAAGGTAAATATTTTAGTATGGAAAAAGTGATGTTCAGCCCCATTTTTAATTTTTTTGTAACAAAACAAATGTCACTGTTAAGGGGTTAAACAGAAAGTCCGATTTTTAATACGCCATTCATTTATATTTGTATTAGGATACATAAATCTCGCAATTTCATAACAAATGAATGACATCTCTTAATTTATGATGTATCTTGATCAAATATAAAATAATGAAGAATTAACCCACTCCCACATTTTTTTTTTCCTGGATTAAACAAACACACGTTAAAAATCATTTTAAAACTTTTATTTTAAAAAGCTTTATCTTCTTTTTACAAAGCTCGCATCCATACGTCCGATAACGCGTATGTTGTACTAACTGGTAACTCAAAACAGACCTTCCAACACATATAAGAATGCGCCAAATCTAAAAGCGCCAGGCGCCAACAACATGCATGACACGTGATTGATAACAGCGAATGAGAACGCAGTAAAAGTCAATAATGGTAAAACGTGACTATCTTTTAGAATCTCGCGGCCGGGACGACGACTTTTTTCTGAAGACTCGGCCAGGCCGCGCCTAACGTATTTTTTCATACCGAACCGGGTCTGGCTTCCTTCTTCCTAGGTCTGCAAGGGGCGAAATTTTCAGTTCCGGTCTCGACACAACCCTTATTAAAATCACTCTCTCTGCAAAAATAAATAAAACTTGGCCCAGCACAAAAACTTTAACAAAAAATGCATATACCTTTAAGTGGCCATTATTTTACAATAAAACTTTAAAATCCATTTTTTTAAAGGATAGTAGTTTTTAAGGCAAAAAAATCCCTGCCGGCCCGGCCTACAGGCAGAGGTAGATTTCGAAGTTAAGTATACTAATTTCACCAACAAAAACTAAATCATGATTAGATATAAATCCACTTTAACAGTTTTATCTGTCTGCTTTTGACGAGTTTTTATTTCCTTTTTATAAAATAGCTGGTTTTATGAGAATCATGTTAAGGCGATATTAAAAAAAAAAATTTCCATACTCAACAACTCGAAATTTTCTGGCACATTTTCATATTAATTTTTAATAAAAAAAAAATATGAAACATGCTACGTGATTTTTTAAAAGATTTATAATCGACCTGTGTTTTTATTTTTCTTTCAATTAATTAAAACTTGATTAATAAACAATTATTCTCTCAGTAGGGCAATATTTTTCGTTTCTAACACAATCGCTTCGAGAAATTCTGTTCAAAATGCCCACTTTGACATCATTTTTTGAAATATATTCTGCCTCTATCAAAAAATCGATCATTACTGTACATTATATAGTTTCTGAATAAGAGAATCTAGCAATTGGATGCATTTAAGAGCAAAAATGAATTTAAAAATGAGTCAGAAAATAGACAGTTTGGATTTGAATGCACCCTTAATAAGATGATTTTTTTCGTCAACCGCTATGTATTTTTAATTTGTTTTTGCTTTAAGAATTGGCCCTATCAAAAACTTGTCTATATAAATGTTGAAGACAATATTAAGAAGATATATAATACATTCATGGAGATTTTATATCTTGTGAATTTACGGAGTTATGAAAATTTTTCTTCTTCAACCCCCCTTTTTTGTTTCCGTTTTTTTTTCTTGCAGTACGAATTGGTCCTATCAAAAACTTGTGAATATAAAAGTTGTAGATATTATTAAGGAGATGTATAATAAAATTAATTGGATTTGATATATTGAGAACTTACGAAGTTAGGAATTTTTTTCTCAACAAAAACCCTATTTTTTGCGCCCTTTGAGTCCATTTTTAATTTTATCAAAAATCTGTGATACATAAATTTTTTGTCCTATTTTTAGAAGTAATAAAAACTTTAAACTGATTTGATATGTACAAAAATTAAGAAGTTATGGGGTTTTTTCGGTTTTAACAAAACCCCTCCCTATTTCCATCCCCTTTGTCCGCTTTTGCCCATTAACGTACTTGACCGAGATATTATGTCCCTTGATTTTATGTATCAGTTTAGAAGAGATTTGTGCAGAATTGCAGAAGTTATCGTGTCCAGAAGGAAGTGATAACACAATTGCTTCGGGAAATTCCGTTCAAAATGCCGACTTTGACATAATTTTTTGAAATATATTCTGCCTCTATCAAAAAATCGATCATTGCGGTACATTATATAGTTTCTGAATAAGCGAATATACCAATTAAATGCGTTTGAGAGCAAAAATGAATTTAAAAATGAGTCAGAAAATAAGCAGTTTGGATTTGAGTGCATCCTTAATGCAATGATTTTTCCAACACAACCCGCTTCGGGAAATTCGGTTCAAAATGCCCACTTTAACAGCATTTTTTTAAAGTATATTCTGCCTCTATCAAAAAATCGACCATTACGGTACATTATATAGTTTCTGAGTAAGAAAACGTACCAATTGGAAGCCTTTGAGAGCAAAAATGAATTGTAAAATGAGTCAGAAAATACGCAGTTTGGATTTGAATGCACCCTTACTTATAAATGATTTTTTTCTTCAACCGCTATGTATTTTTTATTTGTTTTTGCTGTAAGAATTGGTCCTATCCAAAACTTGTCTATATAGATGTTGTAGACAATATTAAGAAGACATATGATAAATTCATGGGGATTTTATATCTTTTGAATTGACGGAGTTATGGATTTTTTACTTCTTCAAACCCCCTTTTTGTTTTCGTTTTTAATTTTTTTTTGCGGTACGAATTTGTCCTATCAAAAACTTGTGAATATGAAAGTTGTAGATAATATTAAGGAGATTTATAATAAAATTAACTGGAATTGATATCTTGAGAATTGACGAAGTTATGAATTTTTTTCTCCCAAAAACCCTATTTTTTGCGCCCCTTGAGCCCATTTTTAACTTTATCAAAAATTTGTGATACATAAAATGTTGGCCCTATTTTTAGAAGTAATAAAATCTTTAAACTGATTTGATATGTACAAAAATTAAGAAGTTATGGGGGGTTTTCGGTTTTCACAAAACCCCTCCCTATTTCCATCCCCTTGGTCCCATTATACCCATTTTGCCCATTAACGAACTTGACCGAGATTTTATGCCCTTTGATTTTATGTATCAGTTTGGAAGAGATTGGTGCAGAATTACGAAAGTCATCGTGTCCGGAAGAAAGTGATATATATATATATATAGATAGATAGATACACACACATATATATATATATATATATATATAAAGTTTTTTACTGAGGGTGGTTTTGGGTTCTAGGAGTCATGATCGGTGTAGATCTGCAAAAATTTTTCTGAAATTCCAACATAGGAACGATCCCAATAGGTAGTATTTCATACGAAATCTACCTAAAAATAGAAATGCAGTAAGACTAGTCAAAAAGAATCTGCCTTAGACGGAATCCTTTTTTAAACGGAAAAATCTGTTGATCCATGCAAAATTAATGTAATAATACCTGAGAGAAAAAAAAACTACATTTGCAACTCCTAAGAAGGAAACCTGTCTATAACGCATTTTTTCCTATGCGATTCCCTCTTAAACGATATTTGAGTATAGCAATTTTTAAAGTCTCTAACACATGAAATATGGATTGACGTTATTAAAGGATAAGTGTAACATTTACGTATAAATAGAGATTCATTAATAAAACAAATAATCACAGTTTTTGGCGCTTCTTTAAAAATAATAATTATAAACATAAAAAAAGGAAAGCTATAATAAGTATTTTTGGTCAGAACTCCTCCATACGAAACAATTTTCAACCATATCGATGTAAAAAAACTATGTAGAAATTCAGTCAGGCTGGGCCGGGATATGATTTGAACTTTTTTCCAGGCCGGGCCGAACTTTTTTTCCTATGGATCGGTTCGGGACCGGACCTAGATACTTCGACCCGTGCCGACATTTAGTGCAGACCACCCCCATATTTCGAAAGCAGGTTTAACATAAAATCTATACGCTGCTAGTTTATGTCCAAAGGAGAGACACTGTTTTAAATCGACTTTTAATAACGTACAATTTGTGGATGATCTCTATCTTGCATTCAAAATGAGTCAAAAACTCGTCGTTAAGAGGCATGGATAAATGGTGTAAGTCACGAATTTTGGATTTTAATATCTCTGCGAATTTTGAACATATCGAGAGGATTTTTTTTTTTGTGTTTAATTCAGGAATGGATAAGGAAAAAATTCCTATTGTAAATAGCCTATTGTTTCGATATTTATGAATCACCCTGTATATATACAAATATGTAGATCATATATGGGGCTTCATAAAAAAATTTAATACTCTCTTATTATGGATAGTAATGTGTAAAAATAAAATTGTGTTTTCAAACGTGTTAAGCGTTTGGAACGTTTTGAAACAGGAGATTGTTTTCAGGGAGAGGAGTCGGAGTCGGAGTCGTCCATTTTACAAGCAGGTCTGCGTTGTCGGAGACGGCCCATTTTTGAGCGAAAGAGTCTGAGTTGAAGTCGGAGTCGGATGTATTAAAAATTTCCGGAGTCGGAGTCGTCCATTTTTCATACCGACTCCACAGCCCTGATTGTTTTCCATAATCGGGCTAATTTTAGGAGTTTTAGCAATTGTGGTTTTTTGACAATATATTTTCAATGTTGCTACTCCCATACGCTTAAAACAACACTCATATCCGTGAATGTCACGCTAAGCTTTTGAAATTCTCATGCAAATTCAGTATTGACGAAAACTAGAATCGGGTTCCACGCATTTTAGTTTTTTTGTTTGGGTAAAATTAGCTGAATCCTAAAAAACAAAAGAGTGAAGTTGCCTTTTTCTCCTGTACAAGTCAAAAATACCTTTCTCGTCTTGAGGAAAAATTATGTGGTTATTTTTTTTATTAAGGATGGGGGGGGGGGGGGGGGGGGGCAAAATTTCTTCCTGCCCCGGGTGCCAAAAAATGTCGCTACGCCACTGAGCTTAGTTATGCTATGTCTTTTTGTATTTACTGATTATAAGTCCACGTTAAACTGAAAGAAATACACTACATTTATGGTTTCCCCATACGATAATATGGTCCTAAAATACTTTAATGTTAAAGGCATTTTTTTTATTTTTTACAATGAATAAAAAACAAAAGTGCTTTAGATTCAGAAAATAAATTGTGCTACGATCTATTAGCTGTTTTTAATAGAAACAATTCAGACAAATTGGAATTTTGGTGCTTCCATCTTATTAGCTTTCGTTAGGAATAGAAGTTTTACATTTTGGTGCTGCCATCTCTAGAAATTTAATAAAAGTAAAAGTTAAATATTTTTATAATTTCACGGAAGAAACATTTCTACTAAAAGTCAACGAATACTTGCAAACAAGAAATAAAAATCAAGTATATTTAATAAATTATTTGTATTTAATTTATGCATATACAATTATAATTGTTTATTTCTTCAATCTTAAACATAGAATCTACAACAAACGAATAAAACTGAATGGAATAAAATTAATTAATCAAAAACCTAATTTGCAGAATAAATTAAAAAAACAAAATTTGGTACTTTTCGGTTAGCCGGGCGCCAGTGTTATATATGTATACATATATATGTATATATACATGTATGTATATATACGTGTGAGTATATATACAATATGTGTATATGTATATATATGTATATTTACATATATGTATGTATATAAATATGTATATATAACACTGGCGCCCGGCTAATCGAAAAGTACCCAAAATTTATTTATTACATTATTTAAGCCCGAGAAGGGACAGATAATAAGACATTTCATCTATTTCGTTCTACATTTAATGTTAAATTTTTGTAACAAATAAGTGAAAGCAATTGAACATTAAAAAATAAAAATAAAATTCATACAATATGATACTTTAATCACCCTAAAAATTTAGATTCCGTTCAAATGAAATCAATCGAAATAAATCTTAGACTTCTTCCAATTTTGTAGTTGTGAATATTTGTATTGAATATTTTGTATTATGTTTTTGACGATTGTATATAAAATGATAAGATACATGCAAAATACAAAACTTTCAAAAAGCGTAGAAAAAGCGTAGCAAATAAACATAGCCTGCGCTATTTTCTGGGTTATAATCCACCTATATGCAAAGGCATTTTATCATCCCTTTTCAGTCTGACATCAGGCAAAACTTTTCACACTTTAAATTTGTAATATTATTAGAATTAGTAAATAATAAAAAAAAATTGTGGCATCAGGGACAAAAAGGAGGGAACAAAAAATCAAAAAAGTTACGAGCTCCATAGGCTTTTCTATGTTAAATTAACATTGAGAAGTGGCACTGGAAATAAATAGGAGAAAGTAGGGGAATGGCGCTCAGAAGGGTAATCCCGCTCACCCAATATCTCTAAACAGAATAGAGTTGAAAACGTGCGATCGGTACCGGTACCTAGCGAACTTCATCGTAAGTTCCCAGTAAGGATATAGTGACCGTTGGAAGGAAAGTATTTTTGTGTCCTCACGTTATTAGTTTGCAGTTGTTTTATTATAAAATTCTACAACATCTAACTTGAAGGTAAGTGTACACTCTTATTTTCAAATATTAATTTACTCATTATGTCTACAAAATATATACATTTAGCTGTACTTTCATGCTTTTATTTATTTTTGAAGTGCGTTGTCACGCTAATTACAATCAATTAAAACACAACATGGCGATAACGGGTAATGGCGCTCGCGTTGAATTCCAGAAGAAGTGTTGCCAGTGGGCAACTTTTTTTAAATTCAAATTTATTGATTAACACCACTTTTTTGAAATGGTAAAATTCCCATCTTTTCGCCTTAATTAATATGTCATTAAACAAGGAGAATTTTACGATTTCAAAAAAGTGGTGGAAATCAAAAAACCTAAATTTAAAAATAGTAGCCCACTATATGTGTAACACAATATGTGTGCACAATATGTGTAAAGTGGTCGCAAAAAGTCTGCAGTGGTGTGAACAGCCCACACAACTACATATGTGACTTTTGTCTTACTTACATGTTGTATTCAAACTCTAAGCGCAATTACCCTACCATGTCGGGCATTACCGCTCAATGGATGGTTATTTAAATAAAACGATAAAAAAATTCCTTAAACTTTTATGCAAATTAGTTGATTGCAAACTGTTCCTTATGCTTTGGAGTTATACTTCGTTAATAAAATATAGATTTTTTTGTCTAAATTTGACTAGCTATTCATGTTTTCCCTTAAGTGAGCTCCATTCCCCTACTTTCCCCTAAGTATTGCGTTGCGCGCAATACTTAAATAAAATTGCACTGCACTATGGGTCACATATAAGACAATTATTTGGACTTATACAGGGAATACCTTGCGCATAATAGTTAATTAATTCATCGAATAATGAATATCTGTTTCAGTTAAACTTAACCAGATTATATGCCCAAAAAAGGAAGTCTCTATTTTTTTTTCTTCCAAATATATCTACTTTAACAGTTTACATTCCGCTAGAACTTTGAAAATTTCCGTTTAAAGCATGATTCCGTCATAGATACGTTTTTGTTTTACTGTATTAAAATGAGCGGAATGCATTTCTTAACAGTTCTTTTCCACCATAAACTTAAATATCATTACTAAAAAACTATTATATTTTTAAAAACTCTAATGTTTTCGTAAAACACTGAAATGGCATTTTAGAAACTTACAAAAGAAACATAATTTTTTAGAAAAAGAAGTTCGTTATAATTTATAAATTTTATTTAATATGAATTGAAAAAAAGGATCTCGTTGTCTCGTTGCAGTGGAATATGTTCTGCGAAGACGGCCATTACACGAGTTTAGTCCTGACTCTGTACTACGTCGGAAGTATCATAGGAACTCCTATCTATGGAGCTCTGTCTGACAGGTAATAGCTGAACATGATTTTTTAAAATTTGATTTCTCAGGTTTAAAAAAAGAAAATACTTTGCTTTATTTAGAAATATAATATAATTAGTATATATGTATACATATACATCCGTGTGTGTTGGGGAGGGGAACTACAATAACTTGATCACAAGCTTCTTTATTTCACTACGCTGGATACACAACTATAAAAAATATTTCATTAAACAGAGAATATACAATAAACAAGTGAAGAAAATTTCAAATCATTCGAACATAGAATCAATGACGGAGGTGTTTTCTGAATTCTTTTCTTGAAACATTTAATGAATATTTACAGATACATGGCTCTATACATATTTACAATAAGTATTATCAAATACTTAATCTGGTTTTTCGAAAAAGGGAGGTTTAGCCTCATCAACAAACTGTAAAAAAATTACAGCGATCATGCTTTTGAAATCAAAACATCTCTTCGTATCATTCCAGCCATAAAAAACGAAGTCGCATTCTGAGGTAGGATGCGCGCGCATCGCGCGTCCTTCGTTGCCATGGGGAGCAGAGAAAAAGTTTCTCTTCACACTCCCCACCTGAACTCTTAAAGAGTTCACAAATCAAAATTCCATCATAAAATCATAAAAATTCAATTTTTCGTATCAGTGGTTCAGTAATCTAATACAATTTTTAAAATTCGAATACAAAATACTAAATATATTAATCACTTAATTAGTCAAATTCAAAATATCAATAAATTCTAAATAAAACACTTTAAAATCAGACAAAGTAAAAATAATGACAGTTAAATAACACACACATTTTTTTTTTTTTTTTTGCAGGTAAATCATATACTTACTTATACCAAAATTCAAAAAGATTCTATATATAAATAAGACTAAAAATTAAAAAAGAGAAAGAAAATACTTAGAGTCCTAAATGCAGAAAAAACAAACTAAATAAATGTCTATAAAAGTTTATGAATGTTTATAAAAAGTCTGCAAAAAGTCATTTGTTAGTCATTTTGTATTTCAAAGGGATAACAAGTGTTGGATGGATCTTTTTAAGATTCCACTCGCTGTTTTTATTTCGTATGAACGAATATTGCCATATCTTCCCGGAATGGTAGTCTGAATCTTACCAAGTTTCCAAAGAAACTTATTTTTTGCGTCACCTTGAATTAAAACAATATCGCCCACTTTCAGTGGCGTATAGGCATTAGGATTTTTCAAGGAATGGGCTGTTTTCAAATCCATCAAATATTGTTTTTTCCATTTGGTCCACAATTGTTTCAATAGTAAAGATTGATATTTTTTTCTTTTCAGGAGTGTTGATCTCTTTGAACAATCTTCAATTATTTCAAAAAAATTAATAGGAAATGAAAGTTCTTTTCCAAAATTTAAAAAGTGCATTGGAGTAAGAGGTTCTGGTTCATCGCTGTCGCTATATACATACGTCAGTGGTCGCGTATTCAAAACTGCTTCCACTTCTGTCAACAGAGTCGCTAATTCATCATAACTTAAGAGTGCTCTACCAATTACTTTTCTCAAACAGTCTTTGACTGACTTTACTAGTCGCTCATAGAAGCCTCCCCACCATGCAGCTCTTTCTATAATATTCTTCCATATAATTCTCTCTTTTGTAATAAAATTTAAAAATACTTTGTCTGTCAGTATGTTGCACAAAATTTCGAGTTCACCTTTGGCCTTTTTGAAGATTTTTGCGTTGTCAGAATAAATAATTTTGGGATTTCCTCGTCTAGCTGTGAATCTTCTGAATGCCATCAAAAAAGGCGGTGCTTCACTAGCTCTGTCTTTTGGTAATGGTGCGGTGATCTGGTCTGCTGGTTTGGAGTAATATTTTTTACATATTATACAATTCTTGATAACACTCTTGACCAACTGACGACCTTTAGGTATCCGAAAACGAGATCTAATTTTTGCCAAAGTACTGGCTGTCCTCCATGCATAATTTTCTCGTGTTCTTGACGAACTATTAGAGTAGTTAACCAAGAATGTTTGGGGAGAATTATTGGGTTTTTCTCTTCTGCGGACAGGTTAGAAAATTCGAGCCTTCCGCCCAACCTCATCAACCCGTTTTTGTCAATAAAGGGCATGAAATTTGATAAGGATGACGTCTTATCCACTGATTTACTATTTTTTAGAGATTCTATTTCTTCCTTATAAAATTGTTTTTGTTCAGATTGTATCAAAAAATTTTCAGCTTCGAGTAATTCTTCGGTTGTTACTACGTCTTGCACTTCAGTTGATTTTTTCAGCTTCATAATAAATTTCTTTACCCAAACGGTAATTCTCAAAAGTTTCTCTAAATTACTATATTTTGAAATGTTTATGAGATTTTCGAGTTTTTTGACTAAGCACTCGCTCTGAAAAACATCGTTAGGATTTTTTTTTTGTATTCTAATTCATCTGAGTAAGCGATTTCTTTGTTTTCTGATATTGGCCAACACTCAGGAGGTAAACTTAGCCATTCTGGTCCCTGTAACCAAGTTGTGTCATTAATTATCCTAGAGATTTTTGATCCTCGAGAAACTATATCAGCTGGATTGGCAGTACCAGGACAATCATACAAGTTATCAGGTGAGGTCAATTTATGGATCTCTTCAATTCTGTTTCTGACAAAGGGCTTAAACTTTTTAGGGGATCCTTTTCTCCAAAAATAGGATATTTTTGAATCCGTTCAGTAATAAGTCGGTACATTCAATTTTAGAGCTTTCAAAATGTTACTACTTAGCTTGGCCGACAACAATGCGGCCATCAATTCAAGCTTTGGTAAGGTAAGCGCTTTCAGTGGAGCAACCCTGTTTTTCGAAGCAACAAAATCTGTTCGAACATTTTTGGTGGTTGTTGCTACACGTAAATAAGCAACCTACCATAAGCCTTCATGCTCGAATCGGCAAAAATATGCAACTGTAGGTCATAATCATGCCAATTGGTGATGTCAGAAAAATAGTATCTGGGTACTGAAAAGTTTTTCAAATGAGGGATTTCGTTACACCAGCTACTCCAAAGTATACGTAAATCTTCGGGTAAGGTGCCATCCCAATCTAGACCCAAATTCCAAATTTGTTGAATTATACATTTTAGTCTTAATGTAAATGGTCTTAGGAATCCAAGTGGATCAAAAATCCTGCCTAAAACTTGTAGAATAAATCTTTTGGTGTCTATTCTTTTTGAAACGAAATCAACTAAACCTCGAACATCAAAATAAAGTAAATCTTTGGAATTATTCCAAGCGATTCCTAAAACTTTATAAGGGAGATTTTGTTCTCCAAAAGCTTCAGAATTGACTTCTGAAGTTATGCCATTTTCTTTCCATAGTTCACTAAGTGGTAAAGAGTTCGTATGCCATTTGTGTAAATGCATACTTGCATTTTCAAATATATCAATACATTGTAAACTCGTGGATAGGGCTTAATCAATATTTTCATGACTTCCTATAACGTCATCAACATAGATATTTTCATTTAAAAATTTTACTGTGTTTGGATATTTTTCAGTGTATTTTTTCAAGTTGTGTTTAATTGTTGCAGCCAATAAAAAGGGACTGCTACTAATTCCAAATAACACTCTGGTGAATCTATAAATTTCAAAGGGTTTAGAATTTTCAAACAAATCGTGTGAAAATAAAAATCTTGTTACATCACGATCGTTTTCATCTATAATTATTTGTAGAAATGCTTGTTTTATATCAATTGTAAAAGCTATGGGATTAAATCTAAACCGTAACAAAACATCAAATATTTCAGGATACTAATTTGGACCTACATGCAGGCAATTATTCAAAGACAGTGAGCCTGTGTTTTGATTGTATCTCTCTGTACGCCTCGAGTGACTTTAAAAGTTAATTAAACACCTATCTGGAAAAACGCGGCACTGACCAAGGCGGCGTTGCAACTTTGAGACCTCAATTCGAAGCGCGCTTAGCACAATGCCAAATTTAAACTTTGAACAAATGTTTTGTTTTAGTTACACTGTAGAAATAAAGGTTATTACTACGCTGAATTTAGTTTCGTGCAATGCCAAATGAAGTTTAACTGTGCACTGCTTTTATTGTCAGTACCGAATTAAGTTCATCATAAACAGATTAGGATAATATTAAAAAAAGAGTTATACGAATAGCTATATTTGATATTATTTAGGTTCCATATCTCTTTGAACTTTCATATGGTATACCCATTTACACTTTTCTAATGTATACAGTTATACCCAACCCCACGTTGTATAGTTTTTAAAAAGTCTTAGTATTTTTTTAGCAACTTTTTTTTTTTTAAATATATAATACAATTACAAATTCATATATTTATTCTACGGAACTCTCTGTGCGCGAGTAATGCTCGCACTTGACCGTTTATTTATATATTCGTTAAGGCTGTTCTCAAATCCAAAGGGTCAACTTTCTGACATAAGTTTTACTTCATTTTTGTTCAGAAACGCATGAAACTAGAAGGTGTTGTTATTCAGAAACTATCTCGTCGAGCTGTTTTTTCCGTTTTCTTGTAAACGCAATAGATCTTTCAGAAAATACTGTCAAAATTGGCATTTTGAACTGAACTTCCGAACGAAAGAAGAAAATCCAGTCAATAAGGGGAGAAAAATGACGTGTCACGAGATCAAAATCACTTCTAACTCAATAGGTTATCGATTGATCCAAAAATGGAAAAAACAGTTCTATTCCAAATCGCTTCCATGGCCAGGCTTTCCAATTTTATACCTTTCTGTTAAAAAATGAATGTGTAACTGTGTCAAAACGTTTTACGCTTGTTGAGCAGAGCAGTTGAGAACAGCCTTAACAGAAAGAACGTATGCTCGCACAGCAATGCTTTTAAGATGAGAAAGTAGCTTTGTTTTGATTTCTTTTATTGGCGGTTTTGAGTAAGCCTGGGATATAAAGTGAATGTAATTTTACAAAGCGCAAAAGAGAAGCAAAATAGATATACTTTTTGAAAAGGAAAAGAAGTATCTATTAAATTTAGAATTGTAAAAAGGGGAATTTAATTTTAAAAAGAGGATAAATAATGATATGTTAATAACATCATCACACTACAAGTTTTTTTTAAAATAAATACAATGCGTGTTTAAGTTACTGCTGAAACAGAAGCATATGGTCAAAGATTATCTTTTTTTATATATTCGTTAACAGAAAGAACGTATGCTCGCACAGCAATGCTTTTAAGAAGAGAAAGTAGCTTTGTTTTTGATTTATTTTATTGGCGGTTTTGAGTAAGCCTGGGATATAAAGTGAGTGTAATTTTACTAAGCGCAAAAGAGAAGCAAAATAGATATACTTTTTGAAAAGGAAAAGAAGTATCGATTAAATTTAGAATTGTAAAAAGGGGAATTTAATTTTAAAAGGAGGATAAATAATGATATGTGATGATATGTTAATAACATCATCAGACTATAAGTTTTTTTTTAAATAAATGCTAGTAAAAAAGAGGTGTGTTTTACTAAAATAATATAAAAACCAAAAAAAATTAAAATGATTTCTCATTATACGAGTATAAAAGGTGTCAAAATTTCTTATAAAAAAATCCACATAATTATTCTGGTATAAAGTGTATTTGGAATCGATTATTTCTATTTTTAGTCTTTGGCACTCCTTTCATTAAAAAAAAAGAAAAAAAAATGACCGAAAATTGGTTAATAAGATATCTGAAATTGCCCCCCCCCCAAAAAAAAGTCATGTAGAAACCCCCCCCCCCCTGTGGGACGTACGCCCCGCGTTTGGGAAACACTGGTCTAAACTTTTGAAATAGACTGTCTACAGCAAAACAAAAATAAATAAGTAAAAGAAAAAGCGCGGAAGGGGTAACACGAAAAGAAAAGAACTGAAGATAAACTGATAAAACTGATCATTAAATAAAATAATGGCGAAGTAATAAATGTATTTTTATAAAATTTGAAAATAATTATTCTAATGTGTTGCGCTTTAACTATAATTCGACACACAAAATTTAAAAAATAATTTCTAAATAGGATGATCACTGGACAAAACTCGAAAAACTCTATTTTAAGCGAAATCATTTTATGCAATTTACACTGATAAAAAAAATGTTTAAAAATATCTATTTTTAAAGGGGTAAAACATTTTTTTAAATATATGCACAATACCTGTCTAGCATTAATTTACGAGGATTTCCTGCCTTTCTTACAATGAAAATGTATTTGTAAATGTGTGAGATTACGGCGTGTGATAATTTTCTATTCAAATTTATTTTAACGGTTTTTACCGGATGTCCCAAAAATGACTGATGGACTTTGAACTTCAGTAGCCTGCAAACGGTGACTGATATGAAAAAAATTCAGTCAGAAAAAAATTCAGAAGTGTTATGCAAGATTTCAGGAGTTTTAATGGTGCGATTATCAGTTTTAGTTACAAATAGCATCGATAGATGGCGCTGCAAGTAATAACAGCTAATCCAGGCTCGATTTTTCGACTTCTCTCTTCTTCCATGCTAAAAAAGGAGGTTAAAATGCATTGAATGGATCCCGAAGTACGAAAAATCAGGTTTGGATTGAGCACCTATTCTCTCAGCGCCATCTATTGTTTGAAATTCGAACTAAAATCAAGAATTACTGTATAAAAAACTCCTGACATCATACATAACACTCCTTCAAGAATTGTTTTAATATCTGTCACCGCTTGCAAGTTACTGAATTTTAAAATCCATCAGTCATTTTTGGGAAACCCGGTACTTGGGCTGTTTGCTGTCGGTTATCTCAGTAATTGAAGTGTGATATTTCCAGCAGAATGTGTCATACTGAATCAAAAATAGTCTTTTTGATTATTTTAATTGATTTTTGTTTCAGGATTGGACGTAAAATCGCATTTTTCATCTGCTTAACTGTCACCGCCATCAGCGCGATCGCATCTGTTCTCATGACAGATTTCACAGCTTTCATCGTCATCAAAACCATCAACGGAGCTCTCATGCCGTCCATCTTTCAGCTTCCCTACATCATCGGTAAATATTCCGTTGCTATCTACGTACACTGAAGCGCAGCAGCGCAGTGGTCAGCACGCCTGTCTGCCACGAACAGTATCTCTGAATTGGACTTTCTTCAAAATTTAGCTATTTATCTTAATCGTTATTAAGTTATTGTTAATGATAAATCTCATTCCACAATGCTCCCTGCAGTTTGGAAAAATCTTTTCAGTACTACCATATAATTTATTTTTTGTATTAATTAATATTAGTCTATTTTTATATTTAATTCATTTATTTATTTTTTAATTTTAATTTTACGTGTTCCCATATTTTAATATATGTGTGTGTGTTTTCCTTTTATTATAATCTATATAATTTTATTTTCACGTACTTTTTTTTCTAATTTGCTTCCTTACTCCCCTTGTACTCTGTGTTCTTTTGTTTTGATTATACTCTTCTGTGATTGGCTGTTGTCCTCTTCTTTCCTATTGGCTGTTTCTTCAGCTTGTTTCCCTTCCCTTATATATGCTTGTTTCCCTCCCATCATTTCAGTCTTTCTGCTGCTTTCATAGTAGAAGCACGTCTTCTTTGCGCCTGGCTAAGAAAGACTCAGATCTTTCGAAAGGCCTAGCGCATTTAAAAGTTTTTGGTAGTGTTTTAAGAAGATATTCTAGTTCTTAAGCCTAGAAAAGCCTTCATTTATGATACATTTACTGGTCTTGGGGAATTAAAAATACCTTATGCCATTTTTATCATTTCTATATCCCCAATACGTAATTTTTTCATGTATAAAAATATTTTTCTTTGTTCATCCTAATATTACATTCATTCAATCTTTCTAATTCCTGTTTAGACGTTGAAAATGTACACTCGAGTGCCAGAATTTTATTTTGCACTTGACTATTATCACGTAGGTCCCCCACGAGCACGCAGAAGTACCGAAAAACGACGTGGCAGGGGCTTGACTAATGTCTGAATGTATCATAGAGGATATTAACACCGTGAATCTTGCGGGGTAGCCGACAATTCCATAAGAGTGCGAGGTGGTGGAGATCTCTTCTGAACAGCACGTTGCAAGGCATCCCAGATATACCCATGCTCAATAATGTTCATGTCTGGAAATTTAGGTAGCTAATGATAGCGTCTACAGTCAGAATAGTGCTCCTGGAGCCACTCGGTAACAACTCTTGATGTGTGGGGTGTGACATTGTCTTGCTAAAATTATCAGAGTACGTCGGAATGCACCATGGACATGAATGGGTGTAGGTAAACATATAGGATGCTTACATACCCTTCACCTGTCAGAGTCGTCTCTAGTCGTGTCAGGGTTCCCTTCTCACGCCAAATATACACGTCCCATATCATCACAGAGGTTCCACAAGCTTTAATTATTCCCTGTTGATAGTCATGGATTTATAAGGTTGTCTCCATACACGTATGCGTTTCTTCCCCCAACACAATTGAAAATGATTCTTTAGGCAAAGCAACGTGTTTCCGGTCGTCAACAGTCCAATGGAGGTGTTGGAAGATCCAGTAAGGTGTAAAACTTTGTGGTGTGCAGTAAACAACGGTACATGAGTTGACCTGTGGCTCCGAAAGTCCATATAAATGATGGTCCGTCGAACAGTTCGCAAGCTGACACTTGTTGATGCCCTAGAATTGACATCCGCAGTGATCTGAGGAATTGTTGCACGTCTAACTTGTTTAAGGATTCTCGTCAGTCGTCGACGGTCCCGTTCTTTCAAGGCCTTTCTCCGGCTACACTGCTGTCGGAGATTTGATGTTTTACCGGATACCGTAAATAGTCGTGCGCGAAAGTCCAAATTGCATCGTTACCTCGGAGATGCTATGTCTCCTCTCTCGTGCGGTAACTATAACGTCACGTTCAAAGTCACTTAATACGTGATAACCTGCCATGTAGCAGCAGGAACCGATCTAACAGTTACGCCAGACACCTCTTGTCTTATACTGGCGCTGCTGATGCATAGCATTACCCTGATGGGTTAAATATCTTCGTTATTTGCATACGCACGCCTTTATCAGTTTTTCTGGCTCTTCAGTGTATTTCGTGGTTACCCGTGTAACTTCAGTATCATTAATGAAAATTGCAACACTACAATTTCAGCTTAATTTTTTTTTAACCTTTCTTGGCCGAAATACCGGAGAATTTGTAAGCCTCATAGCTAACTTTAAAAACCTACTCTCAAGTTTTGATTGGTTTAAATCAATCTTTGTAAAATGCAAACCACCGACTATTGTATCCAAAGTATCTTCTATCTTAGGCAAAGGATATTTTTCATCTTTCAAAATTTATTTGTAGTTACTGCAAACTCACCATATAGAGGAATGTTCCCATTAGTCTTGGCAACTGGAATTACAAGGATTTTCCACAAACTACTAGTGGCAGGTTTTTATAATACCCTCACACTGTAAGCTTTGTAGTTCTTGTTTTTACTCTAGACCGTAATGGAAAAGTTAGAGTTCTAGCTTTACAAAATATGGAAACAGCATCTTTTTCTATGTGAAATTCTACCTGCATATCTTATTTCACCGACCTTTATTATAAACAAATCAGAAAACTTAGTTAATAATGCTTTTAAATTGTCCTTTACATACACTGACCTCAATTTATGAAGAAACTTAATAAATTCAGAATGCAGTTTCTATAATTAATAATGAAAATTTATTTTTTTTTATCAAATACAATTTAACATTTCTAAATTTATTATCATAACAGATATTGGCCGTTACATATTCAAATGGTACAAAAATTACTCCAGTTGCGGTTCTTAATTGAATATCGGACGGAAACATTTTACGATTTGGAAATACTCCGCGATAACGTATAACTGGCACTGAATATTATGCTGAACCGATATGCAACTTCATATCAGATTTGTCCGTATTTTTTATTAATAGAGGAATTTTAAAGAGAGTTGTACTTTTTTCATAACTCACAGCTAATATATCTACTGCATTTTAAATATTTATTTATTCCTTATAATTTTTAGGTTTACTTTTACAATCTTTATACCCAAATGACCTCGTTGTTTATATATATTACAAGTTGTATCAATGTGTTTGCAGGAATTATCTAAATGGGAAGAATTACAACATCGTTAACATTACGATTTCCGTTTGTTTACATCGGAATTTGTAATATTCTGTTTTGGAGAACAGATTTGAAATTTTTTTGTGTTTGCATTTTTATAGTATGCGACTTTATTGATATTATTTTTAAATTCTGGTGTATCGAATTCTGCATTCTAAATTAGTTTTCCTGCCAGCCTAATTTATTTTTAACACAAACCAAAAATGTTAAATCTTTGCAGCTTAACACAGTTATTAAAATCATATTTCGCACTTTAATAAGTGTTTTATATAATAAGAATGTTTTATATAATAAGAAAAATCTATCCATGTCAATCTTTGTTTTAAAAATATTATTAGCACGGCAAAAAGTAAACAAAACGTAGAAAATATAAAAGGAATACCGAAAAGCACCCGCATTTGTTCAGTCTGTAGCGTAATGGTTTTGGTAGGAGTTCATGAGGAAGTTTATCTGGTTTAAATAAAGAGATTTTATTCAACAACGGACAGAGGTTTGGCAGACAAGATCTTACAAATTTCGCCCTCACTCCGTGATAGCAATAAAACAATCTTAATTACATATAAACTCAAAAGTTAACTCACGTAACTTCATTTCTCCGGAGCGTGCTTAAGCTGTGATGGCGGGGTTCACTTCAAATCCACATCTAGATTTCATCTCACTCTAAATCGGTTCTTGTTCCCAGACTAAGCTCCAGCCGCACAGGCCGTTTCTCCAACACCAAACTACTCATGCCAACTCACACTCTCTCCAACGTCTAACTACTAATGAACCAACTAACCGCTTAACATATTTTCGCTCCCCTATTTATACTCTGGCAGACTGAGCAAATAAATTTGTATACGGTTACCGCTAACTCGCGGAACAGTGAACTCCTAATTAAAAATGCACCGGGGACGAATAGAGTGCCTCTAGACTAGCGTTACGTCTAACACCATGTTCACCTTCAAAGCACTAGAAAGTCTCTGTTTCTGGTTCCTTACAAGTCTTCTCAAGTTCCAATACTTCTTTTTTTTTTGCTCCAATCTTTGTTCAACACCTGCTAATTTGTTCATTATTTGCTAATTTAGCGGGGCTTTTTATTCAAGGATCTGGCAATATTTACCATTAGTAATATTCACCTCATTTAATCAGAAGTGTCAGTTTAGTGATTTTATTTTCTTACACTTGCAAAAGCCATGCTTTGTTTGGATTTGTGAAACATAATTTAATAAGATAAATATTTGAAAGTAAGAATATTTTTCGTATTATTTTTGCATCATTATTAAGCAAAAACGTGATTTTATATTTTGGCGGATTTTAATTTTAGAAATGTAAATGCAGTCAAATAACTAAGAATTTCCTCGGATTTTTTTATTTATGATATAAATAATTTAACAATTAATTTTATTTGTTTACAATTCTTTTGTTGCCACTTTACAATAAAAAAATAATATAATTCTTTTAAAATGCGTAAGTATCGTCGGCGTAAATGGTTTCACATAATAAGAATAAATTGTGTAGTGGAATTCTTAACACTGAAAAATACTTTTATAATTGAATGTAAATAATTGAATTTTCACAAATTTTAATTCATAAAAAAAATATGCTAAAATTTTCATTAAAAAAAGGTATTTTAAAAATTTCATAAAAAAAATCGTGAAACTATTTAATTAATCATGATTCTATCTATAATGACTAACTCCATGATTTATTTTTTCTTCTGAAAATATACGTGTTTCATTTTTTTCAATTCCTACTATTAGTTCACACTCTCCCTATATTTGTTTATTTATACTAGGGCGCTCTGCCCCCTACGAGCTACGCTCGTCAATCCCCGTTCAGACACCGCAGACTCTAAAAGTACGCTAATTTGATCGGCTTTAAAAAGATTTCGGAAAATTGAATTATAATTTAAAAAACAATGGCGATCTCCCTATAAACTGATTTCTATTCATTTCTCTTTGACTGGGGAATTTTAAGGCCAAATCCGCTGCGGTACTGCTTGATTAACCCGTCGACCCATTTCGCCAAATTATATAAATCGCCAAAGCACTCGCCAAATTATACAAATTGACATCATTTTTATTTTAAATAACGAAAGAACAAATAAATTAGTGCAACATTAATAAAAATACAAATAAAAATACAAATAAAATTTTCATATTTTTGCATGCATTATTTTTCTTAATATTAATGAAGAAAGACCTCCGGTCTCAAAAAATTCAAAACCGGCGGCGGCGGTGACAGCGGTAGTTACTTTTTTTTAGAATAGAGAGATAACTATCACTATTTTCGAATAGTAATTTTTACCTTCCGATTATTAAATAAAGCGGTTATTATTAATCGGAAATAGTAGTAGATATTTCAATTAAAAGAATCCGCTAAATGGGAAATACTTGAGAAGAGCGAATAAACTCCTATCTGTCTCTATGAATTCGCGTCTTGAGCAAGATTTTTAACCCAAGCGAACGAACTTTATCTCGTATTAAGCGGGATCGCGTCATAAGCGTTCGCGTATTAAACGGATAGTTTTACATTAGCATTATAGGCGATGTTCAAGGGATCGGAAAAAATTCGCGTATTAAGCAGGATCGCGTCTTAACAGGGTTCGACTGTATACAAGGAAAAGAAACTGTCTATACGAAAACCATTAGGAATTGAGGAATTTATATGAGAATTCAAACAATCTGACAATTGAAGAATGCGAAATCATAATTTATAACCGTTTTATATTTTTTATGGATATAAAATGACTCTAAAAAGTCAACATCTAGTATAGAAATTAGTTTATTGGTAATTTTAGTAGAAGTGAAGTCAAAGGTGTGAATCATATCCCAGCTATATTTCGAAAGGGCCATTTTATTTGCTGTTTACAAAATATAAAATGTGCCCCTTTATTCGGTATGCAATGCTTTGTAAATCTTCCGTGAACAAAATGTTGTCTTGTTTACTTAAGCCGTGAAATATAGAAAAATAAATAGTATGATTTACATTTAGTAAACATATATATATATATTTCTGTCGTTAGTCTTAGAACTAATCGCTCCAGAGATGAGGACGCACATGAACGGACTGAACAACTGTGCTTGGACTTTCGGGATGTGCTTCCTTCCATTAATAGCCTATTACTCAAGGACCTTTATGACGCTCGGTCTTGCGACGACGTCAGTGATGTTCGTCTACTTCATATATTGGAAGTAAGTAGCAATTTTAAGTGATCACAAAAACTATTTTAACACTTCATTACGTGTTCCAGTCCTCCATGTTTTCATACATTTGGGTGCAGGAACACACAATGGCAAACCTACCTGTTAACCCTCTGGTACATACTGTTGCAATTGGTGACAAATTAAATTTTCTCTCCGTATTGTTTATTTACCATTGATTCTTGACAACTTAATGCTTTACGTATTTGACCCTATATTTAGAGTTAGTTCATAAAAACTATCATAGATGACAATAGTTGTTTATAAACTACAAATAAAAAGCAACTTTTGAAGCCTTCCATTTTGCTAGTCACAGATGGATTTCTGACCCATATAAAAAATATTTAACATGCAAAATTTCGTTTGAAAAAAAAAATCTCAAAAGAGTATACTTTTAAAAGTTATTTTAAATAATTTTCAGTAATGTTTATTGCAACAAAAATTACATGCACATGAACATACATTTGTTGCCGTTTGGCAACATCATGAATTGATTTCCGCGTTTTTAAACATTTTGAGCATTATGTTTGTTTCACAATTGGTTCGCATGATATTTAATTTTGTTCCCTTTATCACCATATGTCACATTAACTTGATAAACGACTATTATTAAATACACAATCTTCAGAGTTTACTGTAAAACCAGGGCCTGACTAATGCAGGGACATGCGGGGCCGCTGCTCCGGGTCCCCCTCAAATCGAGGGGGGGGGGTGAGCCCAGTCACTGATATAAGTTTTTTGTTAAAGGGGAGCCAAATGGTATATAATGGCCAAAATACTTCTTTTTCAGATTTAAGGGAGCCCCCCCCCCCCCCCCCGCGTTTCCATGCCTCATGCCCCCTTGAAGGTACTAATTACATCATCAAAAAAGCTAATGATTAAAACTATATAGTAACAACTTAGTAGTCTATTGTTTTCAGCTTAAGGAATCTCCTAAAGATGTCAGAAAGGATAAAATTGATCTCTGGCCAGAACACTTTGATAAAAATCAACGGTGTAAGTTTCTGGGCTGTAAAGGTTACACTAGAGTAAAATGTACTTGGTACCTCTATGCTTAAACAAAAACAATAATTGTTTTATTGCTTACCATTCATAACTTTGATAAATTTTATTGATATAACATTCTATAGTATTCTGCTGCATTGTCCTTATATTTATGGAATATATTTTATTCATTGATGGATCCTATGATTTTGTTCATTGCATTTTGCATTTGATATTATACTTTGTAAGCACATTTTGGCTTTTAAATTTTAAATGATTTCAATTGGTTGAAAATGCAGGATAAATATAGCTGCTTTTGCACATTTTATTATGTATTTATTTAATTATATTTTTTACAATAATTCTATTGTTTTCTGTATTAGTGCAGCATATCTTATTCATTTATAAATTGAAATTAATTCGATTGTAGCACCTATGGTGTTGCCATTTGGCAATAATTTTAAAAACGTCAAAATACTAAAAAATATAAGAGTGAATTTTTTTTTCAATACTTGTCCTGTAATTTATGTCCTTTAAGGAAGCAAATTTTTTTTTTTAAAGGAAAAATAAAAAATCATGCGCTAGTGGGTTAACCGCTAAAATCAGGTCTGTAAGATGATTTCTACCAAGATATGACTTGGAAGATCAGTTGCATTTTAATATGCTAATCGAGATTTAACTAATATTAAAATTTCAGACGTGAACTCGGCGAGGTCCGCCCTCCGGTCTATTTGAAAAACGATTTAAAGGTCTATCCATTGAATAAGATATTTTAGTTTCGACTAATAGAAAAAGATCATTCTTTTTTTATGGGAGGAAAAAATGGTATCACATGGATCTCCAATGATTCATCTTTATCTTGTATGCATTTTTTCGTTTACATGTTCGTTTAGGAAATCGACTTTTGGCCAGCCGAATCCGAGACATATCCCACAGTGCTTTATACAGGGGTTATTGTTATATATGCATTTGTCACAGCTACAGGCTATTGTGAAATTTTTATCACAAAGAGAGATCCAAATAATATTTTTTCAATGTATTTTTGATTCCCCCAATTACCATCGTCACTAAAGCTTTACCGAAAAATATCAGTTCAATCATGTTTAACGTTAGAGAATAAGGTTTTAATTTGACTTATTTGCACGTACGGAGTTCGGATGATTCCACTTCTCGCTATGGCATGTCACCTATAACTATCATGTAAAGACTGTTTTTAGGCCAAACTTTTCTTAAGGGCAAATTTAAATAAGATTTAATCAAGCTAATTTTTATCGGTATTTGTTTAATCTATTAGAATTACTCTTTTTTTTTATAATACTAGACTTTATTTTTTACACAACAAGAAAGCCGAATTGTTATTTTTATTGCTTACATATTTTTTCAGATATCTACCAGAATCTCCCCGTTGGTTGCTGTCCCAAGAAAGGTACGACGAAGCACTGACCATTATGAAGAAAATTGGAGACGTGAATGGCAAATCACTTGATCCAGAACTACTCCTTGGCAAACTGAAAGTAAATGTTATTGCGTTCTTTGATTGCTTTAATAGGCCAACTTTTTTATTTTTCTTTCATTACGCAAAATCGTAGATAGCTCGATTGCAATCTAACGCAAAGTGCATCAATCGATTTTGAGCTTTTCAACATCCAAGAACAGAGGTTATGCAATTTGTTTAACATATATATATTTTCCAGTATATAAGAGGCACCCTTTTTTCATAAAATGCGCCTAATACCATGAAGGTACATTTTTTTGCACACTTCCATTGGTATTTCTTTCACTGTTAAAAATTTGCAGAAAAATGTCCAGTCATTCAGTCGTTTTTACACTACTCCAATTCAAAATATTGGAATAACCAAAAAAGACATTGGATTGTCATTTAACCCTTTACGCACTGAATTATGAATTCAGGAAAAGTTTAATTCTAATGTATTTTTCGTGAATTGTTTAAACTACATTAGAAGATTTACATAATCATTTAATAAATTTTAGAAGGATTTAAGGATTTAGAAGGATTCATTAAATTTGAATTTATAGCGATTTTGTGCAATATTTATAACCCCACTTAAATCTTTTATTGTAAATCTTTTTCTTAGTATTGTGTAGAATTAGGAAATGTACAAATATAATGTTCTTACAGTAGAAATATTTCCGAATTGAAAAATCCTCTCCCCCACCAAACGCCAAGAAATTTTCATTATAAAATTCCGGTGCCAATGTGCCAATTAGGAATTAAAATTATGTGATGTCATAACGGCATCACCGCCTCTCAAGGGGTCAAGAAATTTCGTTTGATATCACCCAATATGCTTTTTTTTTTTTTAAATTTTATTATGTAATTTTAATAAGGTATTCTATAATTTTCTTTATTGTGAGCAAAAAACAATGGAGAAATTTACTTCCCGTTGTTCGAGAAACTTAAAAATATTATTTATAACTATTGGGGTAACTGGATCCAGCATGGTCCAGTTACCCCGGATACATGTCCCAGTTACCCCATTCTTGAAAATTTTATGGGGTAACTGGGACACCGGGCTTACATTTGAAACATGAAGTAAATATGTATAGAAACCTAATAATATTAAAGTAGTTATAGGCCTAATCTTTAAAAAAAAGATTGTTTAATAAAAGTACTTACAGTATTTTAATAAAAAGCCGAGGAAGTTCAACCAAATTACCGTTGTTTTTAAAAAAAGAAACGTAAATTTTCGACAACCTATCACAGCAAAGAGAGAGTTATGATTGAGTTGACACACGCTGTTTTAGGAAGTAGAGGTTAAGGGGCATTGGTCACGAAAGCTAAAACTTAAAATACATCAACGGTTTTTTATAAAATAGCCTATGGCCCAGTTACATCGTAGGCCCGGTTACCCCAACTAACCTTAAAAAATTCTAAGAACTGGCTTGCATCACCAGAAAACTTTTCTATGTTAAGTTTAGGCAGCTTCACTGCCGAAACTGGTTTACTACCGATTTTTGAACCATTACTTGTTTCTAGTAAAACTTTTGTTTCAGTTTCAATTTTACATTTTTTAAGCCTCATCTTAATTTTTAAATTTCAAACTTGATATTTTTTTCAGAATATTCTTCTACCGATTTTAGTTATTTTTCATATTCAGTTTTTTCCTGAATTAGCTCATCTATTTCGGAATATAATTCCTTAAGTAGGTCTCCCTTTTCATTTACGAGCTCTAATGATTTCATTAAAGAATCGCAATCAGTCTTATCAATAACAACAGATAACAATGTAACACATTTTGTAATTAATTTCGTAATAGCTGCGTGAACAGTAGCTCTTTTACTTTTAAGTTTTTCTGGTTTATCCATGTTTAAATTTTAATTCAATTTTCAAAATAAATTATCATGGCAAATGTTTATTTTCAAGAAATCAACAGTCATGCAGAATAATAGAGGTATTTCTTACCTTTTTTCCGGGTTCATCAGGCACCAGTAAATAATGAATAATCTTCATGTTTTTCATTCAGTTTCACGTTATTCTTAATTAAATGACATTTGGGAGAGCTAAGTTCAAGATTTTGAATTTATATAATTTTAAAGTGAACAAGAATATTTCACGACTGAAAGTGGCGCAGGTGTTGTTCAATATAAATAAGCACAGGATGATTACAAACTTTGAGAATTCTATTTTTACACTTTTAAATATGTACAAACTATTTACAGCGAAACATTTGGATAATATTTGTTAAATACATATATATTCCTCGCTGGGAATCCAAGGTAATTAATTTATAAAATCAAGACATTTCATTTTCTTTGCTCCTTCTAGAACTCATGATTCTAAAAGCAATTAACATTTCAGCAACTGTTTTCTTCTATAAGAAGCCATAATAAGAATTAACGTTTTCATGCTCCAGATAAATTTCATTTTTTAAAAATTAAAACATCATTTCTTCTATTAGAAGACCAAGAGAAACAATGCAGTTTACTTACTGCGTTCAATTTTTTACATTACTACTAAACTAAAAAGAAAAAGAAAAAATGTTTTTAATATTAATTCTCTAGTCAGACCACGTAATCTGGCGCCTGCCGACTGGTCAAGAGAGGAAGGGGTTTGCGAAATATTCCACAAGGATCGTTGTTTTTCATCAGAGTAACCGTGTTTGGCGTTGCAAGCAAGAAGCTTTAAATACAGAGTGCTTGAAATGTTCAGTGAAGTTTAACACCTCTGTCATGATTTGGGGGTGTATGAGTGCTGAGTGCTTAGAACAACTGTGTAGTTTAACAGGAACGGTAAATTTCGAAGTTTACATAAAAGTACTTGAGCATTTTATGCTTCCATCATCGGAATATCTATTGAGGATGACTTTATCTTCCAAGGAAAATCTGCATCTTGCCGCACGTTAAAGTGCACCACTGAATGATTTAAGAAAAATAAAATCAATTACTTCCAGGGCTGAGCAGTTCTCTCGATTTAAACCCCAGTAGTACTAAGTACACCAGTAGCAGTAATTTAGTACTTAGTATGAAGAATATCTGGGGTTTAATGAAGAAACACATCCAGAATGTAGCTCCAAAGGGCAAAAGTGAGCTCGTGAAAAGTGGAGATCGGTTTGGCAAATATCAGCAAAGATGACTGTCAAACTTTAGTGAATAGTATGCCCGATCGTGTACGTGGCGTTATTAAGGCCAAGAAAGATTCAAAGAAATATTAACTTTTCACAAAGTTTTTCGTTTAACTGAATTATACAATTTTTTCTGTTTTATTCTAATCTTTTGAACCGCTATGACAATTGTTCTATTTTTTTAAAATTGTTAAAAAAAATTTATTATCAAACTTTACGTTTTACAAATAGTCATCGAATGATACGATATATGGGTTATTCTCCCAAAAGTGTACAATTGCAATACAAATTTTTCCCGTAAAAAATTTTTATTTTTCAAGACAAATGTTATCATTTTCAGAAACTTATCACTTATTGCAAGTAAAAATCAGCAATGGTCCAGCTACATTATATTTATTTTTTTCAGAAACACAATTTTTTTTTTTTTATTAACCCTTTATTTGTGGCCGAAGTGTTAAAAAGATTCACTGCTACCAGAATCTATATACAGATTTATTTGAAAATAAAATGCAACTTTTTTTTTTTATCAGCGGAATTATAAAAACAAAATACTGTACTAAAACTTCCGGTGCAAATCAGCCGGTTTTCAATAAAAATTAAGTGGTAAGTATATTACCATTGCCCGATAAAGGGTTAACATCATTCACGAAGGTGAACTTCATGAATGCACTACAGTTATGTTTGTGTAGTGCGTCAAAGCATAAAAAACTATTTAAACTAAGAAGCAATTCTATATAAGAATGCATAATGAATTTATTTGGAATGAATATAAAAAAACACAAAAAAATTCATCTCCTATCTGTAGCTTCTTTTCATCACCATCTTTTATATTTTATTCAATTCTTCTTTTTTAAAAATTTTAAAACAATCCTTTTGGATTTACAATCTTTGTAAATTCTTGTTAAGCATTTTTCTCGAAAATGTACTTTTTCAAAATTAAGATATTCAAGGAGGTGATAATCACGGAGGTGACGAACATGCTCTAAATATTAACCTACATATTTATTTTTTTGAAAACTTTTTTTTCTTCTTTAAATCAACATCTGTTGATAAAATTACATAAGCAATATATAAGCAAATATCTTAGTGTTGATTTAGTCACTTTGATTTAAAGTTCACGGAGGTGAGAATCTTCAATAACCATCGTTGCTTTTTTTTTTTTTATAACAGATTGTAATAGCTGAGTATAAAAACAAATTTCTGACTTATAATTTAACAACAGCAAACATATTGGCTAACTTTAGCATCATGGGAAACAAAATCTGATGATAATTTTGTCATTTTTTAACGTGAAAATGCAACTTAATGTTTGGTTCATGGAGGTGAGAATTTATTGTGTGACACTCCTTTTCGTACTCAGAAAACAAACAAAAATACACAGAAAGTAATTAACTATGCTAAGTTACTTTGCTCTTGAGATAGTAGTAGCTAGAATACTAATTATTTAACTATTTTATTTTCAATTAAATAAGTAATCAATCATTTTCCTTAGTAACATTGGGTGTGTGACATGACACGGAGGTAAGATCTCACATACTGTGTACTAAGAAATAAAAAATATAAAGTAATTATAAAAAATGTATGTGCACAACACATTTAGTCTTCTTTTACTTTCAATAGAAAACATAAGTTAATTCAAAAATTTTCATGTCAAATGCTAAAACAGGCTTTGTGACTGAAATATTACACTTTTTGGAGAATGACCCATATATGACTATACGCGATATGTTTCGTATCGTGTATATTTTAACGACAACTACATAATAATTCGAAAATCGAGAGGAGATAATGAAGGTGCCATGGAATGTAAATAAAAAACCTTTTTTAAAACACTGTACGGGATTTAAATCGACTCAATTTCAAATTCATATTAATTACGAATCGTCACATTTTCGAAATCAAAACTATCAAGAAGTATTTGTCAGCTGCGTTGAAATCTCAGAGTGAATTATGGGATGAAGTAGACGTTGCAGTCGTTCATATCGTCTCAGCGTGTCTAACTAAACTTGCTACATTTTTTTTTTTTTTTCATAGGCACGGAAATATTTAATACATGATCTTTTGCGTTTCAAAATGAGCGATATTGTTAACAATGGGGCTTAAAGTGTATCTGGATAACAATGATTTTGTGTCACAAAAACACTCAATTATTCCAAATTACTCTTGCTAAACTATATCTGGCGTGTGATAAATAAATATCAGTACATTCAGGTGTGAAACAATCCCTTGAAGTTAGTTTATTTGTTTTCTTAAAAATTATTTGTTTTCATGCACTATTAATGTATCCATTCTAAAAAAAAAAAAAAAAAAAATACACGGAAATATTTTTTGCAGTACAAGGAATGTTTTTAAAATTTTTAATGTAATCCCTTAATCACCCACGATATCCAGATCTTTTCCATATTTTTAGAAAACTTTGGAAAAGCTTTTACTTATTTTGAAATAAATTTTCCACGAACTGAATTCTTTCTATTATGTATGTCAGAGAATTGAAAAAGAATGAATAATTTTTTAATAACAGACGAAATTTAAATGACTTCGGATTAATTACGAATCAATTAATTCGTTTTAATTGAAAGTTTGGCTAATTACTAAAATCCTAAGACATTAACAAAATCGGATTTTTCTTTTTTGTTTTCTTTCTGTGTAACTTTTAAAGTAATGTTAGTGGCTTTTCCATAAAACATTTAGCAGTGAAAAAATTTCAAATTAATTAATCTTACTTTTTTTCAGATATTAGGAGACAAAATTAAAAAAGAAAGAACGGTGGACAACGTGAAAAATTCCTCTTTAGATTTATTGAAGTACCCACAACTCAGAAAGACGTTTATAATCGTTTCTATCTGCTGGTATGTTTCTATCCTCCTTTATAACCTAATATTATTAGTTTTTACATAAACAGTAGAATCCGAACCTTGCTAGTGCAAAATTTCGGATAATCCAAACCGAAATTTATCTGAAACAAACAAACAAACAAAGGATATGAATCTTGGTAAAGAAGAAAAAAGAGTTTTATTAAAAGCTGTTTAGGATACATATTGATGTAATACGTTGCAAAGAAAAGGAGAATTAAAAGAAACATTGTTAAAAATTGATACTTTTTAAAGAACTGTTTCATACATACGTTTAATAGTTCGGGTGCTACGGTTGAGAAAACAGCAAATCGTGATAAGAATATACCGATTGGCGAGAATCTATTTTATATTATTACAATGCCTTTCAGAGGGGTAGGCATCGCGTAAAGTCGTAGGAATTCAAGATGGCAAGAATTCCAGAAAATGACGCCATTTTGAATTCCTACGACTTGACGCGATGCCTTCCCCTCTTATATGGATTGTATTAATATAAAGTATATACTCACCAATCGGTGTATTCTTCTCACGATTTGCAGTTTTCTCAACCGTAGCACCCGCACTAATAGACAACAACGTAATGGAATTCTTTTGCGGGCCCTGTTAACGGGCTATAAAACCTATACACTTCAATTTTTATTCGGGACATGTTATTGTAAACTTCAATGACATATATAAATTACATGAGAATCTGAGTGAAATTAAGCGAGTAGCGATATTTAAGCGAGTTGGAGCAGGGAATGTCAAGCATGCAGACAGACAAACAAACAGACAAACTGAATTCATAAACTCATTTAACTATGACGGAAAGTATTAAAAGCGAAATTTTTTACATTAAAAACATCGAAATCGACCTGAAGCGCACAGGACTGGATTGTAAGAAAATTCAGAATTCAACCTGGATAGTAAGAAAATTCAGAAAATGACGCCATTTTGAATAACAGCCGCCATCTTGAATTCCCACGACTTTACGCGATGCTTCCCCCTCTGAAATGCATTCTATTAACATAAAGTAGATCTGACCAATCGGTATGTTCTTATCACGATTTGCAGTTTTCACCTTATTTTGGTCGTGTAGCACTCGGACTATAATGATATTGTGGAATGAATAAATTTGTCAGATGTGCTTTACAAAGAGATGTGAATGTGGATAATAAAGTAATACCATTTTAACGTCTCATGCATATTATTAGGGTGAATGAAATGAAAACGGAACAAGAGCCACATGATGAAATGACATAGTGAATTTCAAACGTTATCTCCTGAGCTGTACAAGCAGATGTCCCGCTGTTTCAACAAGTGGTGAATACCTTATTCATAGAAACCTTTTGGCTAAAATCGGAACCATTTTCAAACACTGTCTATGACTTCGCTGTCCGAGTGAAATTGAACACCCTTCAATGTCTTTTTCAGCAGACCACAGATGTGACGACGAGATGACGAGTTGACGGTGTGACAACGGGGTAAGGAGGTGTTTTTGACCAAGTTGCGTATCATAATTCACAGATCCCTATTCCTCCGCGGATATCCCCGTCCCTCGTTTTTGTGCTAGTCCTAAACATAAGTGAATGATAATGGATGGAAATGTTATCTGTACACTATCTCCGTTTGCACATGCACTGCATGAACTCTAGCTCTGCCATTAAAAAACGAAAAAAAACCACGTTGCTTTTCTTTAATCGAAAACATTCCGTGGATGCAGATGAATACCAACATTAACAAATGATTGCTTGCTGGACGATACTGTTGGCCGACTGACAGTGAATTTCACGAGCTTCTGCACAACTACCTACGACAAGTCCATTTTCCCAGCTTTCCTTACATATCGCTCTAACTCTACACAAAATTTTTGCCACACTCATACAAAAACGAATCAAAGAATAATAACTATTCCGTTTTCATCTGATCCACCCTTATACGTCAATTGGCATCGTGTCTGAATATTGATCTAGATAAGAACCCTTTACTATCAAATGCCAAGATTTTTCAGTCATTAGAATTTTGTAAAGGTATTATTTGCCTTATTTAATGGAAAATTTCTGCGATTAAATAAAGAAATATTTCTATAAATCGTAGAGGTTCTGAAAATATTTACGTACACATAATAAAATAGAAAAGGGAGATTTTTGTTGAAAAATCAATGCAAAAAATTACACTCGCAGTCTTGAGGTAGTGTTTTTTCATAGTTTGGTTCACATGGTGAATAGCTGATGCGAAGAGCGTCTTCAAGGTGGGGTCCGTTAATCTCGAAGGATATTTTTTCTTCAAAAAATTCCTTTTGGAGAAAGTTGTTTCACATACATATGTGGAGCCAAACATAGTAGCCAAGTTAATGGCTTAGGTTTTTGCAATTTTCATACTTTTCTCAGACACTTTCATATTTTTCTGTCCTCTCAGCCTGAAACTTTCCATTTTCACTGACAACTTTAAGCTTTTTCGGATACATATTGATTCACAAAACATTATTTTAGCACACGACAATAACAAGGCAAATGAACGAAAGCTCCGCACAAGTTCGCAATCTAATGAAATGACGCGCTATTACTTTAAAAATATAAGATACATGGCGATTGCTCAAACGTATCTATTATATGTAAATTAGGGATGCACCGAATAATGATTTTGGCCGAATACCGAATATTCGGCCTACAGGCGAACCGAATACCGAATATTCGACTAACCTAATATTAACTGCTAGGCCGAATACCGAATATTCGGCCTGCAGACTAGTAACTATTCGGCCGAATACCGAATATTCGGCTTGTCGAATACTTTTATAATTCAAAGTTTAAAGGCATTAAAATGTTAAATTTTAAAACAATTTTACATAATATTTAAAACAAACTTTTATTCAAATAAACATGATCTTTTTTCATATAAACTTTATGCTGAAAAAAATCTGCTATGAGTTATTTAAGAAGGGGATAGTTATAAAACTTTTTTAATTAATGAAATTTAAAATTTCATGGCTTCTGAGAACTAAAACAAATGAATAAAATTTTCTTAAATTCTAAAACAAACATTTTAATATCAAAGAGAAAGTGTGAAAAAATTGTAAGAAAAATTGTACAGGATCATATATTATTTGTTTGTCAGGAAGAGACTAAAGTAAATGAATAATACAATCTATTCAAATTTTATATGGTGGCAACTTAGCAAGAATAACTGTTCTACTCCCTTTGATTAAGCAAGGAAGTTTTTAAATGTATCCTATATCGGTGTCTGGAGTGGGCAATCCAATCATTTTCAGAGATTGTAAACGTTGTTCTAAAAATCTTAGCAAGAAACAGATTATTTACTGGACAATGTTCAGGAACTTGCATTTGTACATAATTAATTCCTGTTAAAATCCGCGTGATTGGTTAATTTTCTTAAATAATACTTAACAAACAGCAAATAAATAATGTAAAAACATTCTCTTTTATTTAAATATGATTCTGTTTCTAATTATTCTGAATATCTTTATAAGTTGACTGTTAAACGTAGAAGTTGTATAAGGTTTTTAAAAATATGTTTAAAAAGTTTTTTAAGTATTCGGTTAGGCTAAATATTCGGCATACCGAATAATTGTATATTCGGTCAAACCGAATATTCGGTAACATGGCCGAATAAGCCGAATACAGAATAAATACCGAATATTCGGTGCATCCCTATTGTAAATGTTAATAAATAATTTATTCAAATTGAAAATTTTTGGCGGTCCAGGCTTCGACTTTTCACGATCCGGATGTTGTGGACAGCGGTTCGCCTGTTGTCGACCGTTGGTTTATGCAGACACCAACAGGTCTAATAGTAAATTTTAGATTAAAAGCATGCATTTATTTTTTAAAGTATTATGTTTGTTTTGTAATTCACCAACAGGTCCGCTGATGTCGTCTCTTATTATGGCTTGCAATTTAATGTCAGTAACTTAGCAGGAAACGAATTTATCAATTTCTTCTTGACGGCTATTGTAGAAATTCCCGGTTATATCACGAGTTGGCTCCTCATGGACAAGCTAGGAAGACGGTGGATGACAGCAGTGTGGTTTCTGATGACAGGTTTAGCCTGCATGTTACCGGCAGTGGGTAAGAATATTCTCTTTGATCTCTTCAATTATGCCAGTTATTTCATTTTGTACTATATTTTAACTCATTAAATTAAGCGAAAAAAAAATATATATAAAGTATTTTTTGTGCAACAGAAACGGATATTTAAAGGTAATTTTTGGAAAATATAAAACCGAATTCAAGAGATATTTTTCTTACCTTATTGCACTGATTTTTACTTACTGTAAGCGTCATTTGTCGTATTTTTGAAAATGTTGTTTGGTAGAACAGAGTGTTTTAGGACAACACATTATTGTTACCTACGTTCACTCTCATTATTACCCATGTATCTCACTTTGACGATAATCTGTATATATATTACGTTATCGTACGTGGCACAGAAATCGCGATTATTTGTTAATTGTTTAATGGCAACGCCTGAATGAAACGTATATCATTGGTTATTGAACAGAATTGAATGCATCTCCATACCTATAAGGGGGGTTACCATAGGGAGGATCCTGTTCTGTCGCCAAATGACGCAAAATTTGTCGCCAACTTGGCGATATATATATTTGGTGTTATATATATTGTAATAGTTCCAAATTTGGTGGTCAAAATTAGTTGTCGAAAGTGACACCAACTCGGCGATATCTGTAACATTTCGCCCAATTGCCATAGACTTCCATTGTAAACCAATAGGGTTTACTTGCTTACAGAAAATCAACATATTGAGATATTTTAATGCAACAAAAACTAATATTAACATAAAGGATTATATTAATTCTATTTAAGGGAGTCCAAGTAAATTAAATTATGAATAAAAGTAACATGATACAATGATTAGCATGCTTCCTCAAACATAAATTTTAAGGGAGACCAAACTGGTAGTATTTTTAAATTCTTGACATGCTCCTAAAATTGCTACATGATGCGACTAATTTATATTATAACAAGCAAGAAAAAATCATGTGTCAAGCATAGATTATGAAACACTTTCAAACACATTCAGAATAATGTAACAAAACTGCACCGTTTAAAAAATTAAAATATTACGTCTAATTCAACTATAGTAAAACACATAATACATTTCAAAACCCAAATTCAGCTGTTCCCATACACAATCGGAAAATTATGCGAATTTTTTCAGCAGCCCTGTATAGGATATATAGATTTGAATCTATTAACTATATGCAAGCCAAAATTTAGTTCACTTAACAGATACATATTTTTTAGTTGAAAATTTACCTTCAGCAATTTCCTCTAATAAGGAGAACGGTACGTGAATACTTTTGTGCAGTCCTGTATTTGAGCTATAGAATTTATATATGTTACGGCCAAAACCCGAAATTGGCCAATTCTCAAACTGGCCGGCCAATTCGCGAATTGGCCAACAATGTTTTAAACTGACTGGCCAATTCGGGAATTGGCCGGCCAAAACCAGAACTGGCCAGATGCTATCTGGCCAATTCCCGAACTGGCCAGATGCGATCGGCCATTTCGGGAAATGGGTATATAAAAACCAAATTTTACTTTTTATCCCTTTCTAACATAGTTGAAAGTATTTATGAATTCAATTTGTTTGGCCGTCTGCCTGCCCATGCTCTAACTCGAGTAAAGACTCGGATTGACATGTAATTGTTATAATATTTAGGTTTATAAATACATATCTGTACTGAAAGTGAAGTGTGTACTATTTTTGATTAATTTAAAGAGCATACACAAAAGTATTTCATTACAATATCATCAATGGATAAAGTTTTTCCAGTGCATTTTAATGTTGTTACATTATCTCAATTATAATAAAATTGGTATGCATCATTAAGATGGACAACAAACTGTTATCTAAAGTGTATGAAATAAGTAGCAATTATAGTTTGTTTACAGAGACACTCAAAAATATTTAGTTACATTGCACTGAATGGTGAAAGATCATTTGTAATGCACTTAAATGATGTTACACTATTTCAAACATAATAAAATTCACATACATAACTCATGTGATGAGCAATATGTTTTTTTATAGAGTATTGATTAAGTAGCCATTATAGTTTGTTTATAAGGACTCCCAAAAGAATTCCGATAACGAATTATGATATATCTGAAAATATCGTTTACAGGTTATTTTAATGATGTTACACTACTTCGAACATAATAAAACTGTTATATTTTACTAATATGCTCTACAACATTTTTTTTATATTGGCTATGTAGAATTAGTCGTTTATTTATAGAGTCACTCAGATAATTTGTTTATTGGATTGAACAATGAATCCGATGGATCGATATTAGTCACAGAGCACGGAAATCTCCAGCAGATTAGAATATAATTTTCACAATAAACCCAATTTATCGAAATATATCAAACAGGTGGGAAATTATCCAACACATCAGAATATAATCGACAAAGCATGGGCGTTCTTTCCTATCACGTGTGCATGTCAGTGCCACCTACCGGGCAGCCTTGAATCCCCACTTCGTATATTGGCCAAGGCTCCACGGCCAGTTCGCGAATTGGCCGGCCAAAACCCGAAATGCGCTGTTCATTTCACGTATTTCGGGTTTTGGCCAGGAATCTTGGCCAGTTCCCGAATTGGCCGGCCAATTCGCGAACTGGCCAAGCTTCGGGTTTTGGCCGTAACATATATAACGAGTGAGATGCAAAAAATTAATTAAATTTAAAAGCGCACACCGAATTTTAAACTGTACACACCAGCAATTATGACTCAAAGACAATACTACTGTAACCGATTTCTTTTGTGTGTCCCTCTAAATGAATAAAAATGCTATGAATGTCCTGTTCTAACGTGATCGTAGTGAAATTCAGTGATTTATATCAGTTTCAATACATTTGAAATAGCATAATGCCATTAAAATACTCCACAAACGACCCCCCCCCCCCATACCGTAATGTAATGGAATACTTTTGAGTGCGCCTGTAAATGAACGATTAATCCTACATACTTCATATACAATAGCAAACATGCTTTGGTGACCCTAAATAACCTTCATCAATTTCTTGAAAATCCGAGTATATTTACAGGAGTTACAGCGTGGACAGACGGCCAGACAAACCGAGTGCACAAACACTTTTCAACTTTGTTGGAAACTGTTAAAAGACAACCGTGTCCGTGCATAACGCTGACGTCATTTTGAGGATGCAACACCTTCAATTTAATTTCGTTTTTGAGATTTACACTATTTTAATCTTTTAAACTTCAAAACATCGCACATTTTCACTTTTTATACCGTCGTGTATTAAAACAAGAAAGAAAAATTATGCGTTAAACATAGATTATGAAACACTTTCCAACACTTCCTGATTGCTTTAACAAAACTTCGTAATTTAGGGAAATAAGGTAAATAAGGTAACTAAGCAAACATTTTATAAAACGCATAAAACATTTGAAAAACTGACCTCAGTAGTTACCATCTATAACCAAATATGTATTCCAATTCTTTTGAACAGCCCTGTATTTGATCTGTAGGTATATATATACTATGTAATGGGAAAATTTAGTTTCGTAAGAAAATGCATAACAGGTTGAAATTTCTCTTTCAGCAATTTATACTAATAGATGGAAACATACTTGAATACTTTTGTATAGCCCTGTCGTTTACCTAGTGCCTTTATTACACGCCACAATTTAGCTAAAATTTAATTCAAACTGAAACACTCTTAAAACTACTGAAATTACATTTCCGGAAATTATCACCCATAGACGGCCATGTATCCATTTCTGTGCGTGGCCCTGTACATCATTTTATCTATATTCTAGAAACATTTCTTAGTAAACTAAATTTAGTTGAACGTAAAAATGCATAACTCATTTAAAACCCACCTTTAAGCAATTTATGCTCATACTCAGTAACCCTTACGAATTCTTTACTGTAGCCCTGTATATGAACTATAGCACTTATACACACTATATAGTGTGCATAAATATAGTGAAATTTAAAAAAGCATATCATAATTAAAAATGCATTTCAGCAATCATGCTGATATACAGTAATTCGGATACAATGTAGTATCTAAAATATTTTGTGTGTCCCTGTAAATGCTATGCATTTTGTATTATACATGAAATAACTTATACTAAAGCTCAGCGACATATATCAATTTCATTATATATGAAATAGTTTAACATAATTCAAATACGCCGCAGCCACACAAAAGAATTCCGTTACATAGTGGTATACATTCTAAATAAAAAAGAGTGACTATTCACTCCTCCGGAGTGAATAATCACTCTATCGCAGAGTCAAAATATGCCCAACCTCTTTAGAGTGACTATTCACTTTGAGCAAATGTGAAATTTTTGACTCTCTGAAAGAGTGAATAGTCACTCCTTGAAAGTGAATATTCACTCTAAACAGGGGTGGATAATCACTCTTTCGGAGGAGTGACTATTCACTCTTGCTAAAGGAGTGCGGTTTTTCACCGCTGGAAGGAGTGAATAGTCACTCTTTCATAGGAGTGAATGTTCATTTTTTAAGGAGCGAATTCTTTTTACATGTTGCTTTGTTTTTGTAGTGGAATGTTTTTTATTTTGTTTTTATGGTCATTTTAAAAGAATCACATCGTTTACGGCATGCAATTAAAATAGATACAAGCATGGTAAAGATTGGAATAAAATACTTTATTAGCAATATTTCTTTAATTCATAGTTTGTAACACTAATTGAACTTTTAAGGAAAATTTCAGTTAAAGTTACATACGAATTTAACTTAGATTACTCAGAAATAAACTAAAATATTTTATTCCAATCTTATCCTTTGTGTTTTCTTTTACTGCATGCCCTATAAAGATATTACTTTTAAAGTTTTATTAATAACTTTTTAATAGATGGCTGTTATATGTTTAACAATGTTTGATCTGGTTTTAATTTCTGTTTTAAATATAAAACCGTACTTTTTCCTTAAATTATTGCTATTTTTGCAAAGTCCTATTGTTCTAAAATATTTTTTATCTTTCCATTTAAAAGCAATGCTTATAATTTCACTTCTTTTTTAAATAAGTTCTAAGCATGATTTAACTGTTAAGAATGTGTAATTTTTTTTATCTGCTGTGATTTGCTTTTGTTTTATTTAATATGAACATGGAGTCTAAATTTTGAATTCGCTGGAATATGTATATATTTTTCTTTTAAACATATTCCTTAACTTAATCATAATTTTTAATTTTCGTCCGTTATTGCGGAAAAATGGAATTAATACAATACTTATTAATGAAACGACACGATAAGCCATATTTAATTTAAATTTTTTATTTGCGTAGATATTGTATTTTGGGACTATGAGCAAAATAGATTTTATGTGTTTGATAGGAAAAGATTGACTTTGGAAATAGAAACAAGTTGGAAATTGCTCGTCAAACGTGGCAAATGAGGTGCGTTCGTACTATAACTAGTTGTATAATTATTTTTTGCACCCCATATTGTACTGAATGTATATTTTTTTGCGCTTCATAAGTGCATAGTCTGTAACATCATTAAAATGCACTTACAATATTTTTTTCCCCATTCCCTGTAATGTAACGGAAAACTTTTGACTGTCCCTGTAATTAAACTATACATTCGATTTTCATAAAATTTGAAATGGCTCGATAAAATTTTGCAGCAATTATATATTTAAAATTTCGGACCATTCGGAAGGCTGTAAAATCATTAAAATGCATTTGCAATAATTTTTTCCCATTGGCCATAATGTAACGGAAAACTTTTGGATGTCCCTGTAATTAAACTATACATCCAATTTTCATAAAATTGGAAATGGCTCGACAAAATTTTGCAGCAATTATTTATTAAAAATTTCAGACCATTCGGAAGGCTGTAAAATCATTAAAATGCATTTGCTATATTTTTTTCCCATTTGCCTTAATTTAACGGAAAACTTTTGGGTGTCCCTGTAATTAAACTATGCATCCGATTTTCATAAAATTGGAAATGGCTCGACAAAATTTTGAAGCAATTATATATTAAAAATTTCAGACCATTCGGAAGTCTGTAACATCATTAAAATTCACTTGCAATAATTTTTCCCATTGGTCGTAATGTAAAGAAAAACTTTTGACTGTCCCTGTAATTAAACTATACATCCGATTTTCATAAAATTGGAAATGGCTCAACAAACTTTTGCAGCAATTATATATTAAAAATTTCAGACCATTCGGTCGGGTAGTTTTTGCTCTGTTATATGCGGACGGAGGGACGGACAGACAGACGGACTGAACGCCGACTATAGGTGCTACGTATTTATATAATTACGAACGCACCTAAAAAAGGAAACTTAAAAATAAAGTAAATGACTGCATTAAAAATATTCTTAATGTTTTTAAAACATTTTAGTGTAAAAAAGTAGTTATTAATCTCTTTAAAAAATATTCAGTCCTGTATTATGTAAGTAAATATGAACATTTGAAAAAATATACTAAAGCAGTGTTTTATCCATAATCTTCAAAATAGGCACAAAAAAACATTTTATTCCAATGCTTAAATATCATGTTTTATTGTTTAGCGCCAAAAATTACGTGTATCAAAAGTGTAGAAAATGTTTTTATAATAGAAGGAAATTTAATAACTGATGCAGAATATCTATAATTAAATATTTTATATTACTCAGTCTCGAAATTTTAAAATCATAACCTACAGAAAAATGTTTACATACAATTAAAAAAAAATAATATACAGTAAAACCTCCCTAAGGCGACCACGTACCGTTCCAATAAAATTGGGTCGTTCCGAGAGGTGGTCTCTTAATGGAAGTCACGTTTAAATCTAGATTTTAGTTGTTTAAAAATGGTAAAAATGTTACTAAAATTTATTTTTCACATTTGGAAAAAATATGAAAATTTAAGTATCAAAATAAAAGTTAATTACCTAAGTTAATTATTGCAGGGTTTTAAAAATGAATACATTGAGCTTTGCTTTAATTTTACAGTTTTATATTTTACTAGGGGGCTCTGCCCCCTGCAAGCTACGCTCGCCAACCCCCGTTCAGACACCGCAGAACCTAAAAACACGCTAATCTGATGGGTTTTAAAAATATTAGAGAAGATTGAATTATACTGAAAAAAGATGTGCAAATTTCCCTGTAAACGGGTTTCCATTCAATTCCCTCTGATTGCAAGAATTTAAGGGCGAATCAGTTCCTGTTAAGACATCCAATGGTTGTTTTCGTTTTTGATTGAAGAGGATCAGTTAAACATCTGAAAAGAAGCTAAAATAAAATAAATTAAGTATAAGAGTCTTTGTCTCCCGGTATTTTAAAACAATTTCTATAACAATAGCCTAAGCCATGTGATTATCATCAACAGTTCCAGGAGAACCACTTCGCTTTTTATACTCTAGGTGCCGTTTTGGTGCTTTAATGTTAGCCAGGCACAGGTGATAAGTAGCCAAATATTATTCTATCGCCATCATTTCATCTATATTATAATAGTTCAAATCCTCAACTGCCATAAACAAATACAGTCTGATCCCTTCGCCGTTCATATGAAAGTTTGGCAAAGATGTCATATACGGCCCATATTGGCGTGATTTTTTAACGACGCCAATTTGGGGAACGCATCAACAGCATAAACAACAACATCCGGCTTACCATATGAAGCAAAAGAACGATACTTTGGCGCCAGTTATGTGCCCGTTCCGTATATGACATTGGCGTTAGAAAAATATCGCGCCAATGGGACCGTATATGGGACCGTAAGTTTTCCATTTTGATTAAAAAATCAATTTTTTTTTCGAATAAAACTACATAAAATTTGCCATAGTCGCAAAGAATTCTAGGTACTGTTACGCTAGCAGGATGCAAATCTCGCCAATAGCTTTTTTCAACTCGCCAGTTAGCATTTTTTTTTTTTTCCGAGTGGTAATATTTGGCCAGATACGGTTATACAGGTTACAGATATACGCGGTTACAGATATAGAGGTTTGGCGTGATTTTTATTTTTTTACGAAAATTTGACGAAAACCTCGTTTTCAAATACCAGTTACATATTCATTTTTGGTATTCCTTAGATATCCCGACGACCGAAAATCTATCGCCAAACTATAAGATTAAATGCCAATAATGGTTGATCGTAAATGTTACATTCACTTGACTTTAAGCAAGTTACACGTGTTTACATCATCAAGTGATTTTTATTTCGACGTTTTGTTCGTATATTTATTAATGTTACAGTAACTTATTTGTTCTTTCGTTATTTAAAATAAAAATTACGTCAATTTGTATAATTTGGCGAGGGTTTTGGCGATTTATATAATTTGGCGAAATTGGTCGACGGAATAACTGAGTAGTACTGTATTTCTAAAATTATTTTCTATTATTTTCTAAAGGAAATATAAAAAAATAATTAATAATCATAGAACAAAGTAATTTATATAATTTGTAAAAAGGAATAAAAGTAAATAAAAATTTATTATCAAATAAACAACAATAGCCGGGTTACCATGTCGACCTTTTCTGAAATATTAAAAAAATATATATATCTGTTTGATTAAAATTTGAGTTGCCCTCATTAGAAAAATGTATATAAAATTATAAAAAAATTAATAGTTCGAAAACTAATTTGAATTTAAAAATTCTAATACCAGTTTTGAAATCGGCGGATCAATATTGATTTTTGGTGTTAATTTCATCGCAAAGTATTCCATATTTTACGAGAAATCGCCGTGAAACATAATCAGTTGTTTAATCAGTCGATTCATACTTCCGTTTCATAAATTCGTTTCAGTAGGATTTTATATATATAGGGTAGATAATTTTTATTTACAAGTCCTTTCGAAGCTCAGTAAATAAATGCATTTTTTTGTGTATGGGAGCAATTAATGACGATTTCATTACTTTATCTATTTCTTTGAGAGTTTTCCGACAGAATAGGGCAGAGGAGTTTATTGACCGTCATTCTTAATTTGTAATCAGAGTTAAATTCATTGCCTAAAAAGGCACAAAGGGACTTAAAAACACTTAAAAGTTTCCGGGATAAAAAAAAATCTAAACTTTGTTTAGAAGTTTGATGAATAATGCACTCTCCGGAATTATTTTTTTAATAAAACCTTCTTCAAGCGACCAGGAAAAAACGGAATTTATTTCATTTTCTTCAAAAGGTTCAACTGGGATGGTCTCTGAATGGAGGTAAAATTAGTATTGAGCCTATGGGAATAAATTTCGTTCCATGAAAAAATGGTCGTTCAGGGAGGTGGTCGCCTAATGGAGTTGGTCGCACAGAGAAGTTTCACTGTACCAAACTTTTCGTAATATCATAAACATCAAATATCATATTTAACTCCGAAACAATAATAAATACTCTTAACTGTATATAATCCAAAATCAGTAATAAACCAAAAAAAAAAAAAAAAAAAAAAAAAAAAAAATTCTCGTGTAACGACAAATTAATGTTTTCGAATGTGTCTCCTACGAAATGAAAACTCCCAGATATCTTCTTCTCGTATGAGTCAGTCACCCTTTCAAACGAAAGAGATAAAACTTTTTAGTTTTGATCGTTGGCAAAATTATTATAATTTGCAACACAGCATTGAAAGGGAAGAATAAAATATTTACACTCATTTTTTTTATTCACATTTCCCGAACTAATGGAGTTTTGATTATTTTTTTGCTAAGCATTGTGCGTATTAGAGGTTTGCACGGGCTGAAATTTCCAGGCCCGGGCCCGGCCCGACTCATAGAAAAAAAATCGGCCCTGCCCGGTAAAAAACTTAAAAGTTCGGCCCGAGCCCGGCCCGGAACAGAAAAAATTAAAATCTCGGCCTGAGTGAATTTCAACAAAGCATTAATTTTTTATTTTTTTTAAGTGTGCAGAAGCGTTTTTTTGAAGAAAAATGCTATACAGTAAGACGGAATTGCATAGAAAAGAAAAAAAATGCGTTATAGACAAGTTCCCTTCTTAGCGAGTTTAAATGTATTATATATTCTTTTCTTATGTATTAGTATATTAATTATGCATGGATCAACATATTAGTGAGTTTAAAACTTCCGTCATACGCAGGTTCTTTTTCACGCGTTTTATTATGGTTTAATTTAGCTATATTTTAATAAGCGCAGAAATCTAGTGTTCTTTAAAAAGAATAAATTTTAATGTTTAAGTGTAGAATAATGGCGATTTTAAAATGTATGCATTTTTTGCAAAAATGTTTGGGCCAGGCTTAATTTTACTGACCTTTGAATGGACCAGGCCACGCTGAGACAATGATTTTCATACGGGCTGGGTCAAATTAGGACTGAAATTTTTGGGCCGTGAAGACTCGCAATGAACCAGTCCCCGCTTTGTACAGAAAAAATAAGTTAAGTCCGGCCCGAGCCTTCAGAAAAAAGTGTGGCCCGGGCCCAGCCAGAGTTCATGACAACTATTGCTTGAAAGCCCATTTTAAAAACAAACGTCATTTTAAACAGAAAAAAAAACCCCAGAAACTTTTAATGCAATAAATTTTTTAAAGAAAATTTGAAGATTTTTGTGTCCCGGACCCCTTAAAAATAAATGAAACATATTTTTAAAATTACAGTCGAACCTCGTTATCACGATGACCAGAAAAATGTGTCGTCATAAGCGGAGTGTCGCGGTAACCGGAGTTGGAGAAAAGTATGTTTATAAAAAGCTGTATTTTTACTTAATTTAAGACCATTTGAAATTCATAACTGTTCTCGCAGTTTTAAGCAATAAGACATTATTATTAAACATAATAAACGCAAAAACAAAATTAAAAAAAATGAAAATCAGATCTATGATGATATGTTCTTCCTACAATTCTTTTTTCAATATTATATAATGAATTGTAATAAATATTCGTTGTTTCAGAAATGGATGTTAGATAATTTCTGATCCTTTCAATGCAATGCAATATTTCGGTTTAAGTCGGATGAAAAACGCCGTGTAACCACAATAACTAGCGCCGCCTGACCAGAATAAAAAAACCTCGAGTAGACTGATACGTCTATCTGGAGCTTAAGTGGGTCATTCAAAATGTGTGGGTTTATTTATTCAGATAAAGGATTGAATTAAAATTTCTATCTCAATGGGTATTTTAAACACTTTTGTGAAAAGTTTGGCTAAGACATTTCTTACCACTTAATTTCCATGTTTATAAGATGGATTTGAAAAATATACACTTTTCCTAAACCGTCGGGATATCCGGAGTTGAAAAGTATTCAACGACGTAAAATCCGGAGGTGATTTACATTAAAATCATATACAGAAAATTGGGACTTTGAAAAACTGACGCGATAAGCGGAGTGACGTGAAAACCGGGTGTCGGGATAACGAGGTCCGACTGTATATACTTATTTTCCTCAAAATAGCAATAAAGGAATGATTAAAAAAAGTGAAATGACGTAAAACATAGAAAAATGAAAAAAAAAAAAAAAAGATTATTATGCTGAATGGTGATAAGAACTGAATTAATCTGAATAATTCAAAACATATTTTAAAGCATACTTTGTAAATAGGCTGCTGCGACAATAATTTGAATCTGTAATCATTAAAATGCTTCTTTTCAGTTTCAGGATTGCCCCATGCAGGCCTAATCAGCTCCATGTTGGCAAAGTACTGTTCTTCGGCAGCTTTCATGGCCACCTACCAGCAAAGCTCGGAACTGTACCCGACCGTGGTGAGATCTTTGGGTATGGGAATGAGCAGCACAGTCTCCATGATAGTCTCTCTCACTGTGCCATATCTTGTCTATTTGGTAAGGATACGTATATCCACCTTTCATATATTTTACATGAAATTCGAAAACGGAGATAAAAGCAACTGGAAAATGAACTTTAAATCCGCTACGTAACTCATTACAGGCACATTTTTTTGTATGTGTGTTTAAAAGTGATAAAATCAGTGCTTTTTTATTACTTAATATTCATATAATTGCTAAAACGGAATCTTAAGGGACCAGAAAATATAGGCATAGTTCCGTCTTGGGAAGCACAATGTAGTAATTGTTTTGTATTTTTTTCACCGGTACCACGGAATTTTTATGTTTCATGTAGTATTCTTTTACAGAACTTTTTTTGACAAGTATAATGCAATAAATTACAGTGAGTGTTTTCTTTAATCGGCCTAATGTGGCTCTTTTGATTGGATAGTGAAACAGCCCGTTAAATTGTCTAAATTAAAACTGAGGCACAAGTCTGCAAATCATTGTGCAATGAAATCTGCCTATAATGATCGACGCGGGTCAGACATGGCCGAGGGGAAACAAATCTTGCCCTATATTGGTTTTAAAAAATGGCTTACGAACTGACCGGCCCAATTAGATCCCGTTGACTTAATTTAATATTACTTAACAAAGATTTCCCTAGAATTAAAGTTCTATTAAAAGTATATTGCAATATATACTTATGGAAAACTTTTACAGCATATTTCAAATTAGACAATAATAAACTTTGGAATACGGAAATGCAATATTATTGATTGTTTAGTAAATTACATTTAAATTAAGACTTAATAAAAAATATTAACGTACTATAAAAGGAATAAAAGAATCAATCAAACTTTGAACTATCATTGACTCATATTAATTCAAATTTTCAGCATTGTATCATATCGCTACAGGATCCCTATCGTATATCGCTACCGATTTTATATTCTTCCAATTAGAATTTAATCACGGTATTTATTTTTAATGGAATGTTCTTTCAGTTTCAGAATTTTTTTTTTTGTTTAATCGCAGAGAAACAGAAACGCTAAAAATCCCATTAAAAATTCGGGAAAAATACAAAAATCGCAGAGTACAAAGTTTACTATATTTGGCTAAAAGGTTTAAAACGTACCTTTTACGTATGTCAAAAAATCGTATTCAATTACGTACGTTTCGTAAAAAATTGAAACTGGATTCCTTTTATTACTTTGGGAAAATCACAGGATACTCGAATAAATGCTAAAATAGCATTAAAAAACAGATTGCAAAATCTAGTCAAAAAATCAAAAAACTGGCTCCGAATCAAACTCGAGCTAAAATTTGAAAAAATTGTCCAAAAGTCATGCCCGGAAGTAGCCTTATTGTTCAAATTGTCACCGACATTGCTTCTGCCACATATAATGATGGTGCAGAAATTTACATGACAGTATTACAAGTAATAGTATGAGAAGTTGTACAATAATTATATAATTTCTGGGATAAGGAGGATGTCAACCGTCTGCGACATGCTAGAATCAAGGCTGCACAAGCGACAAAATAGGCTCGTATAGCTCGTAGGTGTAACAAAATCATTTTAAATGAGCAGATTAAGGTACAGGAGGGTCCACAGTATGACCGCTGTGCTATTACCGCAGCTATTACTATTCCACAGTATGACCGCAGGAATAGTAAATGAAGTGTAAGTTGAAAAAAAGAAAGAAATCAGAATATTTTTTTTCTTCTAAAAATTTAAACGCGATTTTCTGGAAACTACATTTTTCGACATGGGCAGCATGATAACTTGAACAATTTTTAACATTTTTGGATAAAATTTGCGCTTATCTACGCATAATTAAATTGTCTAAGAGCCATTGAGCCAATTTTTGAAAATATTAATTTTTTACATTTTTTTCAATAAGTATAAATGGTCAAAATTTTAAAAAAATGAAACATTTTTTTCAAAATAGCACTATTTTCTTATTTTTAAAAAATTGAAAATTTTGAGCCGATGGCCCTTAGCTACAACCTTATTTTACAAGAAGAAACTGAGATTTTAATAAATTTTGTTTCTACAGGACGTTTGTTTGCTGCCCATCGAGCCCGGATATTTTGCTACAGGTCAACGCGGCTGTAGGTTTACGACGTAATATGCGACCAAATTTAACAACAACAATAAAAAATAATAATAATAAAATAAAATAAAAAATGCAATTTAACAAATTACAACGATCATTTGGAAAATGATTTTTTCAAAGACTAAAATTTAAGACATAAAAAATAGCACGGAGTGGATCATACATTACGTACGCCATGAATTAAACATTAACAGTGTTATTACACGTAAAAATTGCAAGCGATAGAAATCGCCTGCGACTCGTACGTATTATCCACCTGAAACTTACGTATTATCCAAGCATTTCATTGGCTCTTCGGAAAAAGGCTTTTCCATCGTCAGATTTTTTGGAAATCTGACGACCCATTTTAAATGAAATTTATTTCTTAAACTTCTAAACATCCCACACTATTACTTTTTACATCGTCGTATAGAGAAAAAAATGTACTTTTAAATGCAATTGTTTGAAAGCTGTATCTCAATTTGTTTCTGAGTTATTAATTTTTTTTTAGTTTTTATTACTTTTTTTGTCATAGTGGCAACACTATGTTGTCCATCTCATTTGAAAGTAAAGGGAAATACAGATTACTGTATAGACCAATCAGAAAACAAATAAAATGATGATTAAACCAATAAAAACCTTCAGATATACTTTTGATTTCCTACCCTGACGAGGACAATAACCATTTTTCCAAATGGTTAAAAAAAATTAAATACTTGAAGCAAGAAGACAAGAAGACACCCCACCGGGACCCCCACCGTTAGGTTTATGGGTTTATACATCCCGGGGGAAAAGTCCCTACTGCCATCCAACGAACACTAAGACTACGGGAACAGCCCGGAAACATATCTATACTCCTATTATAAAGAGGAAAAAAATTTTTATTTGTAGGAGGTAAGCTCAGGAACTACCGAACCGATTCCAAAAGTAATGGTATCAAAATGATGGTGTTAGTCCAACTTAGAACATAGGCTATATCTTATGTCGGTGCCACTACCCCAAAGGGGGTGCAGGAGCAAAAAACGTTCTAAAAATGCAATTTTTGCGTTACTGAAGGGCCTAGAAATATGAAATTTGGAATATTAGTTACTTAAAAGATATAAATGATGTCTAAGAACAGTTCTTAAACAATTCGAAATTTAAAAGGGGTGAAAATGCGCAAAAAGCGTTCTAAAAAACGTTCTAAATGGTAGTTTCTACATAATCTCAGGAAATACCAAACCGATTTAAAAAATATTGGTGTCAAAATGATAGTGACAATGTTTGCTCTAAGATAGGCTATGTTTTATGTCGGTGCCACTACCCCAAAGGGGGTGCAGGAGCAAAAAAACGTTCTAAAAATGCGACTTATGTGTTACTGAAGGGCCTAGAAATATGAAATTTGAAGTATCAGCTACTTATTAGATATAAAGGATTTCTAAGAACAGTTCTTAAACAATTCGAAATTTAAAAGGGGTGAAAATGCGCGAAAAGCGTTCTAAAAAACGTTCTAAATGGTGATTTCTACACAATCTCAGGAAATACCAAACCGATTAAAAAAATAATGGCGTCAAAATGATGGTGAAAACCCTTGCTCCAACATAGGCTATGTTTTATGTCGGTGCCACTAACCTAAAGGGGGTGCAGGAGAAAAACGTTCTAAATTGTGGTTTTTGCGTGACGGAAGGGCCTTGAATCATGAAATTTAGAATGGTAGTTAGTTATAAGATATCAATGATATCTAAGGACATTTCCTAAAACAGTCGAAATTTAAAAGTGGGGTCAAAATGCGAAAAAAACGTTGTAAAAAACGTTCTAAATTGCGATTTCTAGCAATCTCAGGAAATACTGAACCGATTTCAAATATAATGATGTAAAAATGATGGGGACAGATCTTGCTCCAAGATAAGCTATATTTTATATCTATTTCCACTACCCCAGAGGAGATGCAGGAGCAAAATGAGCGAAAAGCGTTCTAAAAACGTTCTAAATGCTGATTTGTCACCAATATCTCAGGAAGAATGAAACTGATTTCAAAAGTAATGGTAAGAAATTAATGCTGACAACCTTTGCTCTAACATAGATGCTATTTTAAGCCGGTATCACTATCACCTAGACGTTGCAGGAGCAAAAAAGTGTTCCAAATTTCGATTTTTGTGACCGGTAGGGGCTAGCAGCTTAAAATTAGGCAAGGTACATATTTATTACATATAAATGATCTTTAAGAACAGTTTCGAAAAATTGGAAATTTAAAAAGGGGTGAAAATGCGAAAAAAGCGTTCTAAAAACGTTCTAAATTGCGATTTCTACTCAATCGCAGGAAATTCCAAAGCTATTTAAAAAGTAATGGTTGCAAATCAATGGTGACAGTTCTTGCTATAACATAGGTTATATTTTATGTTGCTGTCACAACCATCTGAGGGTTGCAAAAGCAAAACATGTTCTAATTTACGTTTTTTGCATAACTGAAGGGTCTAACACTTTGAAGTATGGCATGGTATTTACTGACAAGATGCAACTGCTTTCTAAGAACTGTCGAAAGAAAATTTCAAATTTAAAAAGATGAAGTGAGCGAAAAGCGTTATAAATTACAATTTTTATGTAATCTTATCAAATACCAAACCGATTAAAAAAATAATGATGACAAATTGTTGGTGATAGAACCTGCTCAAACATAAGCTATATTTTATGTCTGTGCCACTACCACCAGAGGGTTGCAGTAGCTAAAAACTTTCTAAATTGCGATTTCTGTGATACTGAAAAGGCTAGAAACTTTAAATATGGCATGGCAGTTACTTATAAAATATAAATGCCCTCGAAGGACTGTCGAAAATAAATTCGAATTAAAAAGGGGTGAAGTGTAGGGGAGGTGCGAAAAGCATTCTAAAAAAGTCCTAAATTACGATTTCTATGCAATTTCAGGGAATATAAACCAAATATAAAAGTAATAGTTGCGAATCAATGGTAACAGTCTCTGATCCTACACAGGCTATATTTTATGCCGATGATTCTACCACCTGGGGTTCACAGGAACAACAAACGCTCTAAAAAGGTCTTTAAAAGCTTTCTAAATTACGTTTCTGTGAAATATTAGGAAATAACAAACCAATTTCATAATTAAAGTTGGCAAATTAATGGTGACAGTTTCTATTTCAACATAGCCCTTTATGTTGCGAGGACTTAGAATTTGACATGATAGTTAATTTTAAGATGTAAGAAGATGGTTTCTAAAAAATTCAAAACTTCAAATGAATACTGAAATGAAAGTATTAATTGAGCATAAAAGTTTCAAAATATTTTCTAAATTATTATTTATTTAGTTTTATTTCGTTTTATTAATTTAAATCTCATTTCTGCCTTATGCAGTGTAACAATGATGTTTAACCAAACTGTGTTTTAAATAGTAATTTTTTTAATTATTCCTAAAAGTAATAAGTACCTTTTAATAAAATAAAATATTACCTTTTAATAAAATAAAAATTTATTTAGTACCTTTTAATAAAAATTAGACATATAAATATCACTTGGAATATTTCAAATATTACGCGAGCAAAGCCGCGAGGTTTGCTAGTATACTATACACAAACAAATAAACAATAATCTGTTTTGAAGAAATAACATATGCAGCAAACAGCAACATCGCCAACTGCCAACCCGACAAATAGTTATAAATAATAAATAAACTGAAACTAAACTACCAACAATGCTTACAGACGTTGTCAATACTCAAGAATAAGACTAAAAGAATATAAGTGCAAATAAATAAGGAATTACAACAATAAAAGTGATATTTACAGATGAAAGGAATTGAATCTACAGATGCTTATTTACCTACAGACAAAAAAAAAAAACCCCTAACATTAAATTAAATACTTATAACGAATAATTGAATAGAGTCCATTCAGGATATTATAATTGTCCTTAAGTTTATAGTAATTTAAAGAGTCCATAGGAGTATTTTTCATGTTCTGTCTATATAATAAGTCTTTATCAAATTTAAAAGGATGGATCATGAGTTTGCAATTACCAAAATTATAATGTTTCATATATTCAATAGAACCACAATCACAACGATCTATTACATATTTTAAATAAATAGGAAGGGAAACTTCCGTGAGCTGTTAGGTAAAACTGTACCACTTCTTTTGTGCAAAGAAAATCTAAGTCAACTTTATTGAAAACTGTATACGTATCTAACCGTAGCTGACTGCCATTGGTTTTGCCAGTCCGCCATGGAGTTTTGCTTCAAGTGTCGTTTCAAAAAAGAAATAAGATATGGAACAAAGGCATTTATGTTCGCTGAACCCTTTAAAATAACATTTTTTCCTATCTGGCTCGCACGTTCATTGCCCGTTTGACCCGCATGTGCCTTTATCCAGCCAATGAAAATCTGTTTTTTTTTTCTTAGAATTTAGCATATTAAATATATCTTTAACAATAATATTCGATGGAAAAAGCCTCTGCAGATCATTAATTGAAGACAAACTGCCAGAGTATAAAATCGCATGATTGAAGCCAGAGTTTATAAACCAATCTATCGCAAGTCGGATTGCTGAATTTCCGCTTGGTATATTGTATTATAGCTATTTAACTTAGAACCGCCGGAAATTTTACTGAAGTGTTATAAAAAATTTTTACACCGGAAATTTTAATTGAAACTACTTAACATATTTATTTAACTTATTTCTCCGAGGTACATTTTAAACTTATTTTAGAAAGAAATTTCTGGTGATAATCAAAATATTTTTATTTAGTAGCGGTCATTTTGACCGCTACGGCGGTTCTAGTGCTAAACTGATACCATAATCTGTAATGAAACTACCGTCATAAAATACGGTATTTGCTGCTGACGTACCCTCCGACATATGAGATCCATCAGCATACATGATTGGATAAAGCGAACGTGGAACATTATATGTCACATCTTTAATAAAATTATGATTATGTAGACAGTTAAAATCTGGAAAATCAAACGTTTTTAGTTTATTCATAAAATCCTTACCATTAATAACTACGTTATCAAGTTTAATATTATTATGACTATGTAACACTGCATATTTTCCGTAGGTGATTAAAATTGGCATAATACCTCTTAGCACACCTAAAGCTTCAGTCGAAACATTTGTATATGTTTTGATGATAGACATAAGGTCAGTTCTCTGACGGGAGTTCAATCGTCGGACACCATGAGCGTTCAAATCATTTACTCAGACTTCTTCACCGTATGCGATCTGTTTTTCTATTCCTAAACGATATCATTGCTTTTTATAATAAGTGGCAAGTCCCCTATCTCGACGACCTGTCTTCGTAATGTCAAGTGTAAAGTTTCGAACATTCTCCCGAACAATATCCAGATGATGATGCCAGTTGAAACGGCTATCTAAATTAAATCCCAGGTATACAATATGTTCTTTAACTGGAATCGAATTGCCCCTGAGCATAAAAATTGGGCGTCTATTCTCCAAGGTGAATCAGTTAATCATCATAGCTAAACATTTATCAACACTTAAATTAAGCTCAAAACTGTTACATTCTATCAAATGTGTAAATAGAGTCATTAACTGACAACTCAAGAGCTCGCCTCGTATCATTATTTATAATAACTATGAAGTCATGCGCATACGATATTATATGAAAATGTCTTTTCTGATGTTCCTTAATAATTTTGTCGGCAAAAATAATCCAGATCAAATGACCAAGGCATGAACCTTGAGGACATCCACGAAAGCCAGTGAACCACTTTATGACATCAGAATAACGGAAACCAATTTTCCTATTAGACATATAATTCTTTAGCATTGATTTCAAATAAATTGGTATAGGCAAATCATCAATGAGTTCTGCTAAAATATGCCAACATATTGCGTCAAATGCACCTTCAATGTCCAAGGACACAATCGTGTAATATTTGTTTCTGGTGAGAACATCCTTAACAATTTGTTTAAGAGTAGCTAGTGCAAGCACCCTAAAGCGACCCTCTCTGAATCCGAATTGCATATCTGATAAAAATTTCTTAGACTCCAGAATGGTCATTACACGGATTTTATTTATACGTTCTAAGACTTTTCCAAAATTGGAGAGTAAAATGATAGGACGGTACCCCCTAGGTGACTTAGCGGACTTGTTTCGCTTTCTAAAAAATGTAACAACACCTGATTTCCAGTATTCCTGAAAATAACCCAGTTCCATACAGTTACTGAAGATTACACAAACCAAGTCTGGAAATTTATTGCAGATGTTCTTGACAATTATAGCGTCCAGATCATCAAAGCCTGGTGCTTTACGATTTGCCTGTTGGCATAAACCAAATTTGATTTCCCTTAGGTGAATATTTTTAAAATCATCGTCATATACATAATTTTTAGACGCAATAAATTTATATATAGTGTTTGGAACATCATTAGTCTTGAAATGTTCAGCCATCAACATATCCGCGACTTCATCATATGTAGTAAAAGGATATGAACCGTCCAAAGAAGTAAATATCACGTCTGAGAACTTTAAAGATTTCCCTGATACAAATTTATACAAGTTACCAAAGGATTCTTGTGTCCGCTCGCAATAATTACTCCATGGATTTTTCTTCGCATCACGAATTAATTTCTTATATATGTTTCTTTGATTTATATGCGATTCTTTATAGGACTCATTGTCTAGAATCTTTCTATGACGTTTGTATAAAGCAGAGACATGGTTTCTAGCTTGTCTAATTTCTAAATACTTGAAGCAATAAAAAACAATGTGGAATTGTCAGCCTTTTAATTAATTTTACCTCCTTCCTAAAATAAAATTCCAAGATATGTCAATTTTTTCGCCGCCAAAAACATATGTAACCTCCTAAACCACAATCGTATCCTTATGCTGTTAAAAGTTTACACTGCATCGTCAAACAGTGCGTCGAACTTGCATAGCTTTTCATGCATCTGAAACACGACATAAGATGATATTTATGAAACATTTTCGCATTTTAGCTTTTAAGTAAATCACAGCAAAGTATTTGGACCATAATATCGAAAATCCCTTGTTTCATATTGGAAGTTCTACATCAATAATCCATCATATTTACTTATACTTAGTTCGTATAATATTAGTATGTACGTAAGAATTATTGAAGATATTTTTTTCATTTCAGTCTGTGTACGGCAAAGCAATACCCTTTGTATCTATAGGATCTCTCTGCATCATAGCAGGAATTGCGGCTACGTTCCTTCCTGAGACATTGAATGAAAACTTGCCACAAACAATATCGGACGCCGAAGAATTTGGAAGGAATCATAAATACTTCGCCTGGAACAGGTATACTATATTGTGCTCGTTGAAATTATTATTATTATTATTATTTTTACGGAATACGTTTTTTACAGAATACGCGCAATTTTTTATCCTCTTGATGCCTACCATAGCCCCTCTGAATTTGTCTGCCGAATTCGGCAACACCCTGTATATTCTGCTTCGGCATCTACAAAAACACAACTGAAAAAATTGTACGCATACTATATAAATGCAACTGTCAATATTTCACGAGCGCTTTCAAATAACTAAAGTTCGTAGCAAGAAATTTACGAACTTTACATGAATCAAGTTACTAAACTTACCAACAGAAACATGTGTATCCTCCTAGCAATGGCCTTTCTCTCTGTGCCGAATAGTATTACAAGATACATGGTACTCTTTATCAAAGTAAAACTAGTATCAATGTATTTAAATTAAAAAGATGTGCAAGATTCATTTAGAAAAAGTACTTTCAAATTAGAAGCCAATATTTTCAAATGATCCAAAATGACTGTTATAGCAGTACCTCTTACTATAACCAGTAAAAAAGTTTAAACTTTCTTTGAGAAATATATTTATACCAAAACTCTATGAATGCAATAAAGCTACATATTTTTGCTTTTTCCTGAAGAAGTGACTTATCTTTTCATTGAAGTTGTTTTTTGAACGCATTCAATTTTTCAGCGATATTTTCTAAATAACGGAGAAATGCTTTTCCATAAAAAGTTTGCAGATGCATCACGTTAGACATTTCTCTTAAAATTCACTAGAACAATAAATGCCCCACGTTGTGAACCACTACCCTAAGCCCTGATTTGACTTGGTCTGACCTTGATTGTAATATTTTTATAGAGTCCCGATTATCCGAGTTAATTATGGATCAAGCTCACCTCGGATAAGAAAAAAACTTGGATAAACCGGATTTACACAAATCGCCACTAACTAAGGAGATGAAATATAAATTTTCACTTAATTCATTCATTTTTATGGTACTAGTAACATTTCTTTGATGTAAATTTCCGTTACTTTTAAGAAAAACGGGGGATGAAATTGTTTATTTGAAAAAGCTCTTGACAGTTTTTTGTTTGTTGAATGTCAATTTTGCTGCAGTAATACGCTACTGCATAGCTACAAATTTCTTGCCACAAAAAAATGGCCATAATTTTTTTCTTAAAAAAAAAATTATGGCCATTTTTTCCCCTATTCTGACCAGAAAATCAGAGTTCTAACTTTTTACGACTGCTCTTTAATCTTCACCTAACACTTCATTTATAATGGCTGTTTCATAATAATAGAAGCCATCAGTCCATCAGAAGAAAATAACTCGGTTAAAACGGAAACTCGGTTAAGCGACACTCGGATAATTGGGACTCTACTGCATAGGTATTTGATACTTCCCATTACAGTTTAGTGTCTCCGTAAATGCAATGGGAAAACAATGTAATCTATTTTCATGAACAGAGTAAGAAAATAAAAAGACTGTAGAAACTTTAGCAGACGGTGGAGCATACTGAAACAAACAATTTTTGTACAAGAAACCACAGTCGCGATGCTTTTATTTTTTACTGTTAAATGCAGGATGTCCCACACCGATCGGAGCGTAACTATTGTTTATAATTGCGAAAAAAATTAATATTTGAAAAATATTTGAAAGACATTTTTAACAGATTTATCTTGTTTTCTGCGAAATACAATGATATTATGAAGCATGATCGAAACATTAAGTGAAATCCTATGTGTTCTGAACTACAGTCGGAAATAAGTAGCATGAAATTCATAATTATTTGAATGTAGATATTGGCTATTTCTATCCTTCCGTTACCTTTCACACAAACAAAAGTAAGACTGTTGCAATTTTTCTTAAAATGCTTCCATTATTATTAAAACTTACGATCCAAACTGAACTGGAATTTGGATGTGAGTGAGGCACCCTATAATTTTAACTGAATCAATGAATTACGACCATAGTTTCTATGCAAAAATTGTTTGTTGCGCTCTACCATAAAGAGAACTGTTTAAAAAAAGGCGGTGCCATCCAAATAAAATTTGTAAGCTGCTATCAGATTCACCAACTTTTAGAGCAACCAACTTTTCAACCGATTTTAACCTAACTTTTTTCCATTCAAAGGTAGAAAAAGGTTACAGTTATCGTTGCTAAAGTTGGAGGAAAACCGGTACTACTATTCGTATCAATCGCTTATGTCTGATTGGCTGAAATGTCGAATGTTGGAAGGGAAAGTCGTGGCTAGCACAGACTTTAGAGCTGTGGATAAAAAGTTGGGGATATTGCTGTTTGCTATCACACTGGGTGTTGAGACAATATTTTGCAAAAAATTGGAGGAAATCAAGAGTTGGCTCAAAAATTACTCGAAAAGTTGGTGAATCAGATAGCAGCTTAACGGATGCCATCTCAAAAGGGTTAAAGTTTGTTTCATATTTTTTTGAACAATATAATTTTCACCCATCGTATGTGACCGGGTATTATTTCCTTTTTATAGACTTGCATGTTTATAGTTTTATGCATACATTACTCATGTGCATTGTCTATACTTGCAGGCGAAGAACATCCGTCAGCAGGGAAAGAGCTGCTTCGTTAGCAGTACAAATGAATGGTTTTGAGAATGAAAGACGATGATTTAAAAGAGAGAATAGTATCACCACTCTTTGAAACAGTGACTTTTTACAATACAGGAACAATTCAACCATTTCTAATCAGCCAAAAAAAGAAAAGCAACATAGTTCAGGTTTTAGGGAGGAAATCAACTAATAAAACTACATATAATGATCTTCAGACAGATGGCTACCATGTGAATGGTACAGACACATTAAAAGGCAAAATGAATGAAACATTCAAAGAAAATGCATCTGACACTCAAACATTATCAGTAAACAGTCCGATGAACAATGAAAATAAATAAACAACTTCACTTACGGACAACGTGTAGTTTACTAGAAATTTAGTACAGTAAACCCTGTCTAAGGTGGAATCGATCAGAACCAAGAAAATTTTCCGCAGTAGACAATATTCCGCTTTAGACAAATTTTATTCTATGTCTATGGATTCGCAGGGACTTGAAAGTCTTTCCGAGTTAGACAGATTTCCGTCTTACACAGAGTCCGCCTTATAGAGAGTTTACTGTATTTTTAAAGAGAAAAAATTGTAATAATTGAGTATAAATTGTTTTCACAAACGTTCTTCTTGACAGGAATTTTGACATTAGACATACTGCTGCATCATGTATAAGTACTGAAAGCAGGCCAAGCCTCGCAAATTAAGAAAGTTCATAAAATAGATGGAATTTATGAAAGTATACATTTATTATGCAAAGTATAGAATGTTTTTAGAACCATTTCTTTTTAGGATCAGTCTTTGAAGATTTTGATGACATTAATAACAGGTAGATACATAAAGAGTGAGTCATGAGAAATTCATAAAATGTATCATGGATGAAACGTTAAAATTAGCATTGACGCATATGAGAAAATGCAGCAAAAGAAAGAAATGAAAGGCATTGTAGTTCGAATCGTAAATAACATAAACTGTTCACAGAAAAGCCACTCAATGTTAAAAAACCTTCAAATATATAGTCAAAACAACAGCAATAAAATAAGTCAACAAGCTTTTTTATGAACAGTATGTTAAAAAGTTTAAAGTTAATTTAATGAAAAAACTTGTGTGAACAGAACAACTAAATTTTTTATTAACAAATAGTGATAGCTCAGAAAATTACAGAAGAATTACTAAAGCCCTTCATACACAGAGGTTTAAGAATGCCTATATACTATGAAAGAATACTGATATAAAATGTTAGGTGAAACTGCAACAAAGAATAAACAATTTCGGAAAACCAATTGACAAGGATGAATCTTGATGTTAAACATGTGGTAATTAAAGCAAACAACCGTAAAATAAAATTGTTACATTTGTAGCATAAATTATACTAAAATAAATTTGAGTAAATTTAAATCTGTTTACAATTAAACAACAAAAAAGAGACGAATACATGAAAATTGTAAATTAAAATTTAATTTTGAAACTTATTTACAAAATTTAATAGCATTAAAATTACCATTCACAAATATGAAAAAGATGGTAAACAAAGTAATTGTTGCTTGAATCAAAAATAGAATGACAAAATTCTTATGTTAAAGTATATTTCTAGGGCTAAGCATTCTAAATTATTTTTAATGACCAAATGTCGTTTGATTTATTTATTATCTTTTAATGATCATTTAACATTATTTTATTTAATTTCACGTTTATTTTAATTTGCTGAAATATAATTAAACATACACAAAAGTCACAAGATAATTTTACAAGTAATGATAAATAGTGCCTTTGCAAATAATTGGTTGTAAACATTTTAAATATTTAATTACGAAACGTTGCTTATTATTTTGTGTTATTATGGTTATATGAATTGTTTACTACCAGAAGGCTTAGATAAGAATATATACACGGCTCTGTAATGCTTTTAGAAAGCAATAGATATTTCTGTATGGTTTAAACTAAATGGATACTTATGTGAACAAAGATATTAAGCTTTCAGTTAGTCCCATATTTATATTTATTTGTTTTATGCTTCCTGGGATAAACTGAACACAAACTTTGAAAGCACTATTCCTTAAAAACTTGACAAACGTTCTTTTTTATATTTTCTTTTTCTTTATTCAAAACATATTTCTAAAATAATGTTAGCCCAGCTGACAATTTCTGTAAATTATAAATAAAAATAAATTTTTTTAGCTGTTATTTTCTGAATGTTTTTCAAAGAATAATAATGTTTTTCACACAAGGTGATCTCTTTTCTTGTTATGTTGATCTAAAAAGTGCAAGAATTTCTGTTAAATATGGCTACAGTTTTAATTAAAGCAGTTCACTAGTAATGCAAAAAGTTAAAGTAAAAGTTACAATAAAACTATATATGGAAAAACCTACGTTTTTAGTTTTTTATACAAAATATTTTATAAATAGCAATCGCCGATGAAAGATAAAAGCTGATTAATCCTTTGTCTACTGAATTATGAATTCATGAAAATTTTATCTTCTAAAGCCTTTTTTTAATTGTTTAAATTACATTAGAAGATTTACATATTCATTTAATAAATTTTAGAAGAATTTAAGGATTTAGGAGATTAATTAAACTTGAATTTATCGGGATTTTGTGCAATATTTATAACCCAACTCAAATCTTTTATTTTAAATATTTTTTTTAGTATTTTGTAGAATTAGAAAATGTACAAATATAATGTTCTTAAGATAGAAATATTTCAAAATTGAAAAATCCCCTCTTCTCCTCCAACGCCAAGAAAGCTGAAAAGATGCAAAGACAAAATAAATCATCTTTTTAAAAATATTTTCGTTTTGTGTAACCCATAATGTTTTTGGAACAAAATAAACTAATGTATCTATAATTCATTCTAAACTGTATTACAACTAATCGATGTATTAGTAAATTTTATAAAAAGTTATTTTAATGGTACTTATAAGTACCATCAGTAGATGAAGGGTTAAAGAGGAAAAGAGGACAATATTGAACTGCAGCTTAAGAGAAGACATCAAAATTAATCATTTCTCCCAACAAAATAGGCAGTACCATAAAAGTAATATGCAGAGGATGCGATTTAAAAGTACCAAGTCATCGAATTATATAGACATCAGCAAAAAACGGGACAACTACTAATAATTGTCCCAATTTCAGTGAATATTTAAACCCATTGCATGTGTTAAATCGTATTCGTTATGTACAATTTCAAATGTTTTACGGATTTGGTTTTATCGTTTGTTATTTTTGTTGCATTTATATTTTCATGTTACAATCCATATTTTCATCATGTGCAATAAAATAAAATGTTGCTGAAACATTAAAAAAAATTTCTTATGGAAGTTACTTTGATTTTAATACGATTCCAAATTACTTTCTTACATGAGTGGTTCTTATGCGACATGAAAATACATGTCTTTGCTTCGTTTTATCATTGTTTCATATCGTGATTGAAAGTTTATCTAGGCATAGTATGTCTTGCAAGAGAAGAAACATATAACATTGTAATATTACATTTATTAAATCTAGTCGCATGAACTAATCCCAAAACTTTCTTCTGTCTCATCTAGTCGCATGAACTAATCCCAAAACTTTCTTCTGTCTCATACACGTTAATACTTCAAAACTCGCTATCACAGTGCCAAAATTAAATGGCAAACTATGCATATCATGAAGATTCAAAGGATATGAAATTCCGTGAATTAGTTCTTGATTTATGACTATCTCTAAAATCGTGTAAATCCTACAAAATGCAGCATAGCAGCGCCACCTGTTAGGTGATTTACACCAAAACCTAATCAGCAACAACTTATGTCAACATTTAACTAAATCTGAAATTTGATGAAAATACCGTATATGTGGACAAACGTTAATTCTAGCTGCTTTGTACTAAGTCATTTAATAAAAAATGACAATTTGTGGAAAATCCCTCACCATACAGCTATTTTTAAAAAGCAGCTGAAATTTACCTCACTGTATCTTCGATATATTTCTGAAATTTCACGATACTCGATCGACCTTTTTATATGAGTTGTCCTATAAAAGTAACTACGAAGTTATGAAAAAAAGCCATGCCGAGTTCAAACATATTTCATGCAAATGCTCGTATTTAATAAAACATTTAATATGTGCAAAAGATACTCACAGAAATAACAAATTACTATTGCATTCTCACAGATTTGAAGCAGAAGGATACTCTGGTACTCGATAAAATACTATGACACTTAAACCAATTTAAACTTTAAAACAAAATATTTACAAAACAGTAAACACAGAATATTAAATATGCTGCAATTCAGCCGGAAACATTATCAAATTCAAAATTACACGCAGTCTCTATTTTCGAAAAAAACAACTGAGGAGAGTTGTTTCAATTCTTCTCAATTCTCGTCTGCGGATAAAGGCGATCAAATAATAATGATAATAATAAAAATTAAATTTAAAAAATCAAAAAAGCCGACTGCATAAATAACGAGCTAATTAATTATTTCTCATCAATGTGAAACTATTTTTTTTATTTCCTTGTATTGATGACTTTTAAGTTGTGTTTAATTGTTAGTTACTATCAATAAACACTGTTTTGATGAGGCTTATAGATGTTTATGAATGTTAGAGTTGCAGTAAATCTAGAGATCCTACCAAAACAACTTCCAGGTTGTGTAATATATATGTTTTGTATAATATTATTATAACGGAGCTTCAGACTATAAAATTGGCAATGAAATATCGAGTTCATTTTGAAAGATCTATCCAATGATATGTTACTCAATATGGAGCGTAAACATTTTTTTAGTCTCTACCGCCAATTTGAATTTATAAAACAAAACCTAGCCTATAACCATCTGACGGCTAAGTCGAGTCCATAGAGACTTCATTCATTAAAATCCATCCAGCCATTGGGATATTTCGAGGGTATAAAGAAATCCACATACTCAGATACGCGTGAAACACATAACCCTTCTTGGCAGTCGTCAAGTTGATATTGTTCAAAATGTCAGAAAACATGGTCATTTTCTATCTCAACCGAATGTATAAAAATAACATATATAGATCCTTCTTCGCTTAAAGTTGGGCAAAAAATACCATAAAATAAGAAAAAATCCTTACTTGTAATTTTAGAAGGATTAGTTTAAATTTTCTTCCTTCTTGGTAGCAGTTTTGTTTTATTCATATAAAATAATTTTCCCCAAATTATGTTTTTAATATGATCACTGTTCTTGAATAATCAAGTTATTTAAAGATTAGCATAATATGAAATCACGTTGTAATGAAGTTAATGCTGATATTGGCTTTTCGGGGTAAAGTAAAATAATTCTTCCAGAAAATACTGGAATGTAAATGAAAGAAACATATGCTTACACACATTGACAATAACATGAATAAATGATTGCGGAAATATTGGAGTATCACTTACAAAAGATATAGAATAATGACTAAGCCGTCTGAGAAAGAACAAGAAAGAAAAATCATGCGTCAAGCATATATTATGAAACACATTCCAACACATCCCGAATACTTTAATAAAACTTCGCCGTTTAATAGTGTAAATAAGATACCTCAGTAAACATTTCAGAAAGCGTACACATTTCGAAAGCAGATTTCAACAATTACCGCCCATAGACAAAAGGGTGCTCCAATTCCTTTCTGAAGTTCTGTATGTGATCTATAGATTTGTACAGATTCTACATAGTATGCCAAACTTAGTTTATTAATAAAACGCATAACACAGTCTACAATTCAGCTGCAACAATTTCTACTAATAGAGGGAAACGTACTTGAAACGTACTTGTACAGCCCTGCATATTGCATGCAGATTTTTGTACATGCCACATATCCAGCTAAAAATTTAATTGAGGCAAAAACATACTTAAAATTACTGAAGTCCCACTTCCAGAAATTACTATACCTATACGCGGCTATGTTTTCAGTTATTTGCATAGCTATATACAGTGTGTCCACGTATAACCTGACCGACCTTTATTTTCGCAACTTTTGGTCCTAGATATATACTTCCAATTACAAAAATGGTTTAAATAAGGTAAATAATTAATTTTAAAGCGATTTGGGTTAAGAAAAACATTTATTAAAAAATTACGAAATTTAAATTTTTATACGGCCCCCCGGTCCTATAAGTGATATTTAGTAAAAATTTACTGTGACACTAACAAGTAAGACACAAAAAACCCCATTCATCTAACATTAAAATTGACAGAGTTATGAAACTTTGAAATGCATAACTTAAAACCACTTTTCTGCATATCAAAACAGACGATTTCGGCAATGCTTTCAGGGGTCGTATATAAAGTACTTAAACTTATTTCAAGGTATCTGTGTTTTGAAAGAAATCGTACAACTATTACGATTGAGTTAAATTTTATTAGTTAAGTTTCAGATTAGTTAAAAGAATTGTATTTTAACATATGCTTTATTTTGTAAGGATTTGAGATTATGATTTCTTTTAACTAAAATTATGTTATTTTCATAAGGTTTTATTTAACTTTCAACGATCGTCTTTCCAGTTTAAAATTTGTACCTGAACTTTAACTCACTTCCAAATGTGCGATCGAAGTTAAATTTTACATACTGGCTTAAATCAGATGACAATGTATTATTATTATTACTTTCGACGCTTACCATCTTATACATACTTATACTAGAGGATAACACACAAAAAAAATCGGATAGATTACCTTCAACAAGTTTAAGAAAAAGTTTTAGATTAGAAACAGAAACCTGTGATGGTTGTGTTTTTTAACTTTTATAATTACGTTTTACGTATTTTTTAACGCTGAATAAAAAAATTACCTTCACTTTTAACCGTCATGTAAGGATTTATCGCAAATCGTAAATTTCAAGGTTAAAAAATAGTGAAAAATCTGATACTATAAAATAGATGTACGACTTTTTTATTCAGTTTAATTTTATTTAATTCAGTAATTTATTAAATTTGTTAGCTTTTACTGGGTTCCTTATAGTTAAACAGCTCGGGGGTCTGATGAGGTTGGGTGGGGAGAGGGAAACAATTTTAACTTTGAGCTTTTTAACTTTGAAATGCGCGATTTGAGAAAAATCCTGACTTGATGGTTTAAAATGAAGGTCATTTTCGGATTCTGCGCTAAAAAATACGTAAGAATCAATTTTCAAAAGATAAAAAACATGGCACAACCCAAAATTTGAAAGACAGTGTAATCTAACAGTATTTTAAAATATGTATCATTCTGTAAAGAATTGGGACTGTTGTTTTTCATCCTTTTACTTAACAAAAACTCTGTTATTTTTTATCCTCTTATATGTTCAGTAAAAATTGTATATTTTGAAGTAATATGAGAGAATGATTAAAGATTTCAAATTTATATTGCAATGCTAATTTTACTCTCAACCATTTTTTTTAATATATCTGACTTATGATAGTTCTACTAAATTTGTGAATGACCCCTATTTTGTAGCAAAAATTATGCTCCAACTTTAAACAGCAATTACTCGGTCCATTTTAATCGTAGAATAACGAGACTTTTTTTGCCTTACTTGTCAGTGTAACAGGAAAATTTTATTAAATATAACTTATAGGACCGGGGGACCGTATAAAAATTTAAATTCTGTAATTCTTCACTAAATTGTGTTTTTGCTTTAAACATTTTTTTTTTTATCTTAACTCTACGCATTAGTTCTTGAGATAGAGCTACTGCGAAAATAGTGTAAATCCTGCAAAATGCAGCATAGCAGCGCTACCTGTTGGGCGATTTACACCAAAACGTAAACAGCATCCATTCATGTCAAGGACTAACGGAATCTGAAGTTTTATAAAAATCCGTGCATTAGTTATTGAGATAGAGCTTTTGCGGAAATCCTGCAAAATGCTACATAGTAGCGCCACCTGCAGGGCGATTTACACCAAAAACTAATCAACACCAATCTATATCAGAGACTACCTGAATATAAATTTTTATTAAATTCCGTGCATTAGTTCTTGAGATAGAGCGCCCACAAAATTTGTGTCACATACACACATACAGACAGACAGACTCACAGACAGACATTTTGTAAAAACTTTTTTTTGAATCTCTGAATCATAAAACGTGTAAATCCGTCGAGAACTGGAATTAGAAAATTTTCATGAAACCAATACTTTCCTCTTGTAAAGATAGAAGAAAGTAAAAATGTATATTTCACTTTCAACCTCAGCAGGGCATGAAATAGATATTTTAATATCCGCAAAAATATTTTTAAGTAAGGTATAATTAATACTTTTATGGAAGAAATACCCATTCTTTTAAAGCCAGTTATTGTTTTAATATAAATTCGCTTAAAAATGTAAATACACGTATTCATCGTATCTGTTAATGTAAATACACGTATTCATCGTATCTGTTAATGTAAATGCATGCTTTCATTATATATTTTAATGTACTAGGGGGGCTCTGTCCCCCTGCTCGCTACACTCACCAACTCCCCGCGTAATCGCGAAGCAATCCCTATTTTCTAGCCAAACCCACACGTAATTGTTTCACGTTTTCATTTTGGATCGTTTCGCGATCCTTTATTTTCTAGGCATTCAATTCTTAAATCCCAAACGCCCCCGCCCCCTCCCCTTCTCATTAGTTATTGGAAATTATCTTATTTCTGTAAAAGTTCCTTTTACCATCGACCCCCCCCCCCCCCCCCCACAAAAAAAAAAAAAGAAAATCCAAAAACAGAAGTCTATCGAAATGCAGAGGATTCTTCCCTTTCCTCGCCCTATCCATCTAAATTCTCTACTTTCATGGTTTTCCCCAAGCACGATTCCCACTAAGAAAAGACAGAAAGCTCTGACCAATCAGATGCGTTTCGCGGTATCTACGCAGTTTTTCATTGGTCCATTTCCAAATCGTTACTTTTTTATACTTATAGAAGGAAGCACATTTATTCACATATCCGTTTTCAACAACCTTAATCTTTTCAAGCAAACTGTTGTTTCCTCTAATTTTTTTTTTCAAACAAACTTAAAACTTTCCATTTTTGGTAACTCTAAAATTTATGATTTTGTAGAAAAAATTATCCCACTATGATTGCTACAAATGATACCAATTATTAACAATTATTTTTTAAACTTGCTTAGGATATTATTTTCATAATACAATAAATTGTAACTTTAAGTACCTTTATATTTTTATCAATTTAAGTAAAAATACGACAATTAAACTAATTTTCTTTTTCTGAACTAGGGGGCTCGGCCCCCTACGAGCTACGCTCGCCAACCCCCGTCCAGACACCGCAGGCTCTAAATGCACACTAATTTGATCGGCTTTAAAAATATTTCGAAAGATTGAATTATAATTTAAAAAACAGTGGCGATCTCCCTATAAACGAATTTCTGTTCATTTCTCTTTGATTGGGGAATGTTAACGCCAAATCCGCTGCGGTACTACTTGATTATCCCGTCGACCCATTTCGCCAAATTATATAAATCGCCAAACCACTCGCCAAATTATACAAATTGAATTAATTTTTATTTTAAATAACGAAAGAACAAATAAATTCGTAACATTAATAAAAATACAAATAAAACGTCGAAATAAAAATAACTTGATGACGTAGACACGTGTAACAACATTTCAAAATCAGCTAATATAAAAGGAATTAAGTAAACAGAGTCTTTGTCTCCTGATATTTTTTAACAAAGCGAAAAGAAAGTTCTTTTAAATGAGACATTTTAAATTAATCGTTTTTAATCTGACGTAATTTTGACCAAGCTATTCTTTCTCTTTTAAATAATCGCGTGAAAGTACTTTTGTTAGCAATGAAATATTATTTGCGCTTTCCTAACAAAAATAGTTGAAAATATTTTCTCAAAATATTAAATAAATGTCTAGCGCAATTTCTAAATTTAAACTTTTTTGCAATATTATTTTGTGTTCATTTTATGTAATAACTATAATGTGAGGTAAATATGACGTAATTTCTCCTAAGACTTCTAACGCATTTAATGAATTTATTATTTTACAATATCCTTTCTCTTTTAAAATTCACGTGTATACTTTTTATGACGTAATTTTTAATAAGTTCCTGCTTTTTATACATAATTATTTAATTCTAATTTGAAAGTTTTTTTCCTGTTTATAATAGTCACGTGTAAATAAATTTTTAATTTGAAGCAAACATTATTGCTTGCGCTTTTTATACAGTTGGCAACAGTTTAAATTAGTACAATTTTCTGAAATCTGTAAAAAATATCTCTAGAAATGCTGAAAATTTGAATTTAAAATAGAAATAAAACCTGAAAAAATGAGTCAAAATAAAAAAATTAATGCAATCTGCACTCCGGCAAATTCTAACGCATAAAATGATCTAAAAATGATTACACTGCCATGTATAGTTTTTGCTGCTATAAAACTTTTTTAGTGGAACGATTTTGTCCAACTTTAGCATTAAATATCTCTTAAAATAATTCTTCGATTTGAAAACTGTCTGCATCAGCGTGTTTATCAAACATTTCTGTATAAAACCACTGATTTTCATATTTTTGTATGCATTATTTTTCTCAATATTAACGAAGAAAGACATCCTGCCACAAAAAATTCAAAACCGGCGGCGGCGGCGGCGGCGGCGGCGGCGGTGACAGCGGTAGTTACTTTTTTTTAGAATAGAGAGAAACTTGTTGCAAACCTGGAAGCTCCCGTGATATTTCAGCATTTAAACACAGTAGGAAATAATTTCACCCTGACAACATATAATCATATTCTATATTACAGTATGCATATGCATATGAATTCTTTTTGTCAAAATACCAGCATTATTTTATTTTATTTATTTGTTTATTTTTTTGCGTTAATTGTGTGCACCTCCGTGTTGAAAATTATGGGCTATAATCTGCCCCGTCTAAAGTTGCGCAACGTACAAGCTACCATTTTAATAAGTGGGTATTCGTTTACGCGCCGAGTGAATTTTGACAGGTATACGGAAACAATGTAGTTCTTTGTTTTATGAAGTTTGTATACTTTCAACAACTACATTCTACACAATGTGGATTCATAGCATAACCAGTCCTTTTCACAATATTTCCCAACGGTGCAGTCACTTGTAGATTAAATTAGGCATGAAGTCCAAGGTCAAGGTCTTTTTACTTTCTTCTATCTTTACAAGAAGAAAGTATTGGATTCGTGAAAAATTTCGACTTCCGGTTTTCGACGGATTTATACGTTTTAGAATGCCCAGAACACGATTTGATGGTTTTTAGAAAATGTCTGTCTGTGAGTCTGTCTGTCACTCTGTCACTCTGTGAGTCTGTATGTGACAAAAATTTTATGGGCGCCCTATCTCAAGAACTAATGCACGGAATTTCACAAAACTTCATATTTACTTAGACCTTGTTATAAACTGGACCTGATTAGTTTTTGGTGAAAATCGCCCAACAGGTGGCGCTGCTTTGCGGCATTTTTCATGATTTTTGCAATCTCAAGAACTACTGCACGGATTTTCATAAAACTTCAGATTCAGTTAGTCCAGGATATAGTTCGGTGCTGATTACTTTTTTGTGAAATTCGCCCAACAGGTGGTGCTGTTGTGCTGCTTTATTCATGGTTATCGCAATAGCTCTAACTCAAGAAAAAATACACGGATTTTCATCAAACTTCAGATTTAGTTAGTCCCTGATATAAATTAGTGCTGTTTAATTTTTGGTGTAAATCGCCCAACAGGTGGCGCTGCTGTGCTGCATTTTCACGATTTCGTAAGAGCTGTATCTCAAGAACTATTGCACGGATTTTCATCAAACTTCAGATTTAGTTAGTCCTTGACATGAATTGACGTATAAATTAGTGCTGCTTAATTTTTGGTGTAAATCGCTCAACAGGTGGCGCTGCTATGCTGTATTTTTTGCGATTTCCGCAATAGTTTTATCTCAAGCACTAACGCTTAGATTTCCCACAAACTTCAGATTCAGGTATACCTTGATATCATTTTATTTATTGGTGTAAATCGCTCAACAGGTGGCGCTGCTATGCTACATTTTTCAGAATTTCCGCTATAGCTCTATCTCAAAAACTAATGCACGAATTTTCATCAAACTTCAAATTCAGATAAACTTTGATATGAATTGGTGCTAAATCGTTGTTATATTTTGTACTATTTAAATGATTTAATTGACGTGATTTATATAGGAGAAAGTTTTGTGATGGCCACAACATACTAGTTTATAGTAGGATGTTTAAATATTATGCCACATAGTTCATAAATTTGAAAAGAGTTTTAGCGGCTATTCTTCATACAACTCTCAAAAGAAACAAATTTGATCACTCTTCGTTGCATCAAGATTTTTAGTTTGCGAGATTTTGAATCAGATTTTTTAAATTTTTCAATTAAAGATATGGAAAATTGGACTCATGTGAAGATATTATTTGACTGCAAATTATTTACATAATAAAGCAAATTTATGGCTGCCTGTAACGCTTATGTTACTATGATGCAGGCAAAAACGTTGCTACAACTATACACTGTCAAACAAGTCGGAAATTGTACGTCAAACGTGGAAAATGTGTTGCGTTCGTACTACTTTTATAAATATCCAGATCTTGGTGCAATAGCAGTTGCAGTCTTGTGCAAAAATGCATGAATACAAAATTTATTACGATTCTATAGATTATATTCAGCAATGCGAAAATAATAAGACTCCATCTTCAATATGAACTCATCACCATGGCTACCTAGAATCATTACCTATCATGAGCTATCATTGAATTAATGACGTATGATAGGATTTAATAGAACAAAGACAACTTTTACTAATATCTTTTTAAGTTTTGATTCAAATTTCGTAATATGTGAAATGAGTCGACAAATTCTGCAACGATTATATATATATTAAATTTCAAGCCATTCGGTAGGGTAGTTTTTGCGCTGTTGTATGCGGACAGATGTCAGGCAGATAGACAGACGGACCAGACGACGACTATATGTGCTACGTATTTATATAATTTCGAACGCACCTAAAAAGGCAAATTTTTCTTAATTTAGAAAAATATAATACAACTACGTAGGGAAATATACAATAACATCTTGAGAGTTATCCACGATTCCGAAAAGCTTTCGTTATAACTTCAGAAATCAATATAGTTTTGAGATTTAAAGAAACACTTTTAAAAATTCTTTTGCTGCCACAGATTTTTAGAATCATTTCCGAGCAGTTTCTATAGTGTGTTATTGTTCAGTTCTTTCAACCCAAAATATAGATTTTTCGGACAATCCTTGAGTAAATATTTGCAATGTTCAACAAATATGTTTGCAGACAAACATGATAAATTAGCAGCATTAATGTTAACATTAAAATTATTATTCTTTTGTTATTCTTTCATGTATAAATTCAATTTTGCAACTGAAACTGATTAATTGAGAATGGATAACATCTTAATAAAAAGAAAAGTGCCCAGTTAAACTGATGGCATTGAGCTCACAGACTATTTACACTAATTGCATATTATACTATTATACCCTTATTTCAAAGAATAATGCCCCTCAAAAAATAAATGAAGGGGATAAGCCAACATTTCCCCCTCTTTATACTTAACCAATGAACCTCCAAATCTACTCAGGGAAGCTCCTTAACATAATAAACCGGTATACCAAATTTGAAGCAAATCAGATAATTCTACATTAAAAAAACCATTTCGCTAAAATAAGGGGGGTTCTAACCCCCTTTCCCCGCTTTACACTTAACTAATGAACTTCCAAATCCAATCAGGAAAGCTCCTAATCAGAATGAACACAGAAAAAAAAAAAGTAAATTGGATAATTCTCCATGAAAATCCATTTATCTAAATTAAGAGGAGGAGACTTGCCCCCCTTTCCCACCTTTTATACTTAACCAAAGAACCTCCAAATCTAATGAAGGAAGCGCCATATCGGAATAAACCGGTATTTCAAATGTGAAGGAAATCGAATAATTCTGCATAAAAAATCCATGTATCTAAATAAAGGTTGGGGGTAGCCCCTGCCCCCTTTATACTTATCCAATAAACTTCCATATTTAATCAAGTCAACTCCTTAACATAACAAACCTGTATACCAAATTTGGTGCAAATCGAATAACTCTGCATGAAAAACCCATTTATCTAAATTAGGGGATGTCTAGACCCCTCTCCCCCTTTATACTTAACTAATGAACCTCCAAATCTAATCAAGGCAGTTTCTTAACATAATAAACCGGTATACCAAATTTGGCGCGCATCGAATAATTCTGCATTAAAAACCCATTTATCTAAATTAAGGGGGGGGGGACTAGCCCCCTTTATACTTAACCAATGAACCACCAAAAACGAATTAGGGAAACGCCTTATCAGAATGAACATAGAAAAAAAATTGAAGCAAGTCGGATGTTTCTATCAAGAAATATCGCGTTACGTACATACGTACATACGTACATTACATACATACACACATGCATACAGAACCGGCGGGCACATTAGCTCTCAGGCTTTGATAGCCTGTGAGCTAAAAATCAATATTTCGGTTTGAGAAAACTGACTAATGCGTTATAAAAGCTTCTCGGACACGTTTCCGAAAATCAATATCGGGAAAAGACTCTTTGTTTTTATGAATGTTTCTTTAAATTTCAAAAATATACTGTTTTCAAGGGTTTTTAAAAATAAAGAACGCTTTCTGGAATCAAGGGTATCTTGAAAGCGATTACTGCATATTTTCTTTTGTGGTTATATATATATCTTCCTTGATTTAAAAAAATGTCATTTTCTGCAGTGTATATGACAGTTATAACTATGGAGACAGTTATAACAATGCGCTGTACATTTGTACAATTACACCGCACCTATAATCTCTTTTAAGTGTCGTATAATTCCAACTTTTACACCATCGATTAGAGTAAAAAATATATTTTTAAACAAAATTTGTTTGAAATACGTCAGTGATTTACTATTTTTTTTATTACTTTAAATAATTCTCAAGCATGTATTGTTTAGCTCACAGGGTATCAAAATCTGAGAGCTAATGTTCCCGCCGGTTCTGTACGTATGTACGTAACGCGATAACTCTTGATAGAAATATTCGATTTGCTTAAAAATTTTTTTCTACGTTCATTCTCATAAGGCGCTTCCCTGATTAGTTTTGGGGGTTGATTGGTTAAGTATAAAGGGGGGGGGGGACGGGGGCTAATCTCCCCCCTTAACTTAGATAAATAGGTTTTTCATGCAGAATTATCAGATTTTCTTCAAATTTGGTATACCGGTTAATTCTAATAAAGCGCTTCTCTGATTAGATTTGAATGTTCATTGTTTAAATCTAAAAGGGGGAAAAGGGGCTGATACCCCCTTAATTTAGATAAATGGGTTTTTCTATCCGATTTGCTTCAAGTTTGGTTTCCCTTTTTATTCTGATAAGGCGCTTCCCTGATTAGACTTGGAAGTTCATTGATTAAATATAAAGGGGTGAATGGGGTCTAATACCCACTTAATTTAGATAAATGGTTTTTTCTATCCGATTTTCTTCAAATTTGGTATTCCGGTTTATTTTGGTAAGGTTATATTCGGTCCCTGACGACATTTGGAGGATCATTGGTTACGTAAAGAGGGGAAACGGGGGGAGGCAATCCCGCTTTAATTTATTTTTCGAGGGCATTATTCTTTGAAATAATAGTATAATATACAATTTGTGTCAATGGCCTGTGAGTTCAATGCTATCAGTTTAAATGGACACTTTTCTTTTTTATTATTACCTTCTGTTAAACTCCTTAAGTATAGCTTGTAAAGCAAATACTACACATTTCCTTCACAAGCATATGAATAATATTTGTAAAACTACAGATAATCATAGAAAAAAACCGTAACTAAGTAGCAAAATTTAAAAACTACGATAAGAATGCCCAAATTTTCTTCGAATTGTCTGAAAACGGTACTATCTATAATGAATGTTAATAAGTAATAGTATTTTCTTTACCAATTTTGCCTTTCTCACGTAAAAGTGCAAGCACATAATAGGCGAATCACAAATCAGTCAGAGACAAAAGTCATCTCTACCTCACGGAATGCATTTTCCATCTCCTCCTACCAGTAGAGACAACTTTTGAAAAATATTAGGTGGGCTCAAAATGTTTTGAGTAAATTAACACAAATAGTTTTTTTCCTTTGTGCGTGTATATGGAGAGAGATAGGCGGCGGAGCAACGAATGACTAAAGATGATAATTGGAAGATAAATTATGTTTTTTGCAAAGCAAAATATAAAATTATTATAAATTAATTACAATTTAATAAATAATTTTATTAAATTATATTCCCATAAGTTCTTCCTTCTAAATACATTATTGTTTATTATAAATAACATAAAAATTGTCAACGATTGAAAGTGCAAAAAACTAAATGTCAAGAAAAATATACAGTTTAGTCACCTAATTGCTTTATCAATTTAAGACATCAAAACAGATGGCAAAATATGCAGGAAATTCGATTTTGAGAGAAATTTAATACATCCGCTGAAGGGACTTTCAGCACTCCTGTAAGTCTAATTGATGTCCTTACTATGTTTCAAACAAAATTATTTTGAGAACCTCAATAAAACCAAATTTAAATTCAGCGGTTAAATAAATAAATAAATAAATAAATAAATAAATAAATAAATAACGAATTAAATCAAATGAAATTGGGTGGGCTCGCGCCCTACGGTCCCATATAAGTTGGCGTTACTGCCTACTATTGTTATAGAATGCATTGTCTCACATAAGAGAGCAATCAGCTTTAAAAGTTTAAAAAAAAAAAAACGATTTTTCATTTGCCTATTTTAAAGAAAATTACAGAATTCTGTATCAAAAAATACAGACCGTATGAAACTATTCAAATCAGAATCGGGTCTAGTATAAATTGAAAGTGTGCACTTTCACCCTCTCGGCCCTGGCGGTCACAAATGTGTTCCTTACTTTTAAAAAGCTTTAAACCACGGTAAGTAGAACAGACGGTAGGGTTCACGCGCAGGTTTCGTTTTCTCCTATGACGTATCTCCAGTCTTGGGTAACGCACTTTTCGCTTTGCGCAAAGCTTTCCGTTCATAAAAAGGTATTATATATTTATTTAATAGCCTGTATATGATATTTCTGAGATGAATGATATTTCGAACATCTACTAACTGAACATTTTCAAATTAGAGTTAATATATATATATATATATATGTGTGTGTTTTTATTATTTAGAATTTTTTAAAGGCTCAATCTTCTGTTTACATTTAGTTTTTGGAAGTGTTAACTTTCGACACATTATTAATAATTTATTTAAACACGTTTGCGCAAAAAGCAAAAGTTTTCCTACTTTCTCAGTTCTGTTTCATTATTTCAGATACAATCTTTTCAAATTATATTTTACAATTTAGCTTTAATTCAAAATACTTTGAGAAAAATCGGAAAATTTTCTCTTAAATTCATAAATCTTTGAGAAAAATGCGCTTATAATTATGTTATATATTTTTAAAAATATATATTATTTATGATTTAACATTAAAAAAACACAGAGCTGATCTAAGAACGTTTTTCAAAACATTACTATATACTTTAAAACTGTATTTACTATTTATATACTTACTACACAATTTAAAAAATACAGTAAACTTTGCCTAAGGCGGAATCGATCGGGACCGAGAAAAATTTCCGTCGTAGACAATTTTCCGCCTTATGGAAATCGGTAAAAAAAAAAAAAAAAAAAAAAAAAAGTGACTGTCACACATTTTGCACGTTTGTAATCTTTAGTACCGTTTTTTAAAGTGAAATATTATTTAATATAAATATTTTTGGAGTGAGTTGTACTATTTTAATTTTTTTTCAATTATCCCAGTAAACTTTTAAAAACTCATGATTTAAAAAAAATTCTTTAAAATTTTGAATGGATGACTTTAAAAAAAAAAATCTTGGAATCTTATTTTTACAATTAGAATAGCGATCTGTATTCTTTTTTAATTATTATGGTAATGGGGAAAATAAAATAGCATATTTTAAATTTATGTAACGTAGAAAAACAGAAATTTATTCGTGTAAAAAATTAAATTGTAAATAAAGAAAATGTTGTGATTCAAGAAATACACATTGCGCATTCCTCCCCCCCCCCTTTTTTTTTTTCATTAAATCCATGAATATGCAAAATTTAATAATTAAGATTCTCTCTCTGTAAACAAATGAATGCGTAAAAACATGTTTTTATTTATACAGTAAACTCTCTGTAAGGCGGATTCTGTGTAAGACGGAAATCTGTCTAACTCGGAAAGATTTTCAAGTCCATGAGAATCCATAGACATAGAGTAAAATTTGGCTAAGGCGGAATATTTTCTACTGCGGAAAATTTTCTTGGTCCCAGTCGATTCTGCCTTAGACAGAGTTTACTATATTTGTATTTCATCTATATTTTATTTATCTACCAGTTTTAAAGTTTCATACACCGAATGCTTTTCATTTTTAAAATATAATTCTTTTCCGTCTTATGCAGAAGTTTGGTTTTGGTGGAACCTTAAAAATATTTCCGTTTCTGCGTTAGGCATATCCCGGCTTATGAAATTTCTAGTATGACTGGTACAACCAGAAACGGCACAACAAGGCATCTCTAATTATTTTAATTAATTAAACACCGCTTGCAAAAAATAGTAAATAGCATAAGGGATAAAATGATTATACTAACGAAAAAATAACACGCTTTATCTCGAAAACAGAAACAGATAAGAGAGGAGTAAAAATGAATGTCCAGATACAGGAAGTTCTGGACGTAGGGTGCCAGTGACGTCACGAACTACTGCGCATCTTTTCGTGAACCCTACCGTCTGTTCTACTTACCGTGCTTTAAACTATAAATAACGCCTTGCAGATACGTAAAAACCTCATAATCACATATGTGCATTCTATAATTTGACTTTTTAGTAGACAAGTAGAGCCATCTAGCTTTGAAATAGTAAAAAAAAAAAAAAAAGAGTTGATAAAAGTTTTAATTTTGTTGGACTTTAAGAAAAAAGTCATTGCCGAAAGGGTTTAAACTTAAATTAGGGACTACTTTTCCGAATGAATAATTTGTGATAAACAATAAAAAATACTAGTATGTTTTTATATCTGTTAAATCTTGTTGTAATACGACATTTTCCAAACGTCTTCAAATATTCTTCCTCAGACTATTAACCTGAAAAAAAACCACCCACCCTGAAAAAAAATTCAGGACCGAAAGGGTTCATAGCGACTTTAAGGGGGCTGGTCACTCAGCTTCAAATTTTTCCTCCGTAATATTAAGTCTATGGACTTTTCATGCAATCGTATATTTAAAATATCTTCTCGGAAAATTCACATTTTTAACATCTTTTTCCTGTGTACTCTTCTTAAAGGATGTCTCTTTTTTTCTTAGTTTTCACATTATTTCTAAAATCTATGCTGAATTTAATATTTTACGCGTGAAAAGCGGCTGAACTGTGTGTAGGATTTTAACACTTCATATAAAATTAAGTCTATATTTTAGAAACATTTTGAGAACTAAGAAGAAAAGAGACATCTTTTAGGAAGTGTACACAAACAAGTAATATAAAAATTTTGTTTTTAAAGTCAATTCCTACTTAGGTCATCAAAGAAAAATTTAATATAATCCCTTAAGCTAATATTAGTTTTTGTTGCATTAAAATATCTCAATTTGTTGATTTTCTATAAGCAAGTAGGTTTACAATTTAAGTCTATGGGAATTTGGCGAAATATTAGAGATATCGCCAAGTTGTCGTCAATTTTGTCGACTCATTTTGGCCGCCAAATTTGGCGATATATCGCCAAGTTGGCGACAAACTTGGCTGTATTTAGCGACATAACAGGGTCCCCGCTATGGCAACCCCCATTATAGGCATGAAGATGCATTAAATGCTTCAATAACCAATGGCCGCCATTTTGACTCCTATGTCACCATGTCCCCATGTCTCAGCACCCGCTTTCAATGGAATATCCCCAAATCCAACTGGAACCTGCTGGCCATACAAACACACATATATGAAATTTGATTCAATTCTATGCATAACTTCATATACTTTTTGATGATACAATAATAAAAATGGCACTAAATCACTATTACAGCGCCCCCTTCCGACGGGATATTCTAAACTTCACGTGGAACCTGCTGGCCATAGCCACTAACATACATACAGGGTGTTTCATAAAAGATGGGCAAACTTTTAGGAGGTGATAGTACACATCCATACAAACAACTTTCATCAAAGAATACATGGTGGGAATTAAAATGCAAAGGTGCTAGAGGAAGTCGAAGGTGATGTTGTTATACGAGGCAAAAACACACAAAGAACGATTAAGTGACAAAAGCAAGTTAAATGACATGTGCTTGGCTGAGCAGCAACCATATGCAGAATGTCTTTTTCCACAACTAACGTTCCGTCCGTCTTTGCAGGACCTGCATCCCACATAGCATTTTTAATTTGCAGAAAATTTTCAGCAGTTTTGCTTTGCAAACCTGCAAAGTTGCAGCAAGCTCAGCATGACAAGACTGAAAGTTCATAACAAGACTGCAGCAAGATAAAGCAAACGCCGAAGTCACCAAACTTTTAACATGCAGCTAACTTGTCGTGCAAGTTAAATTCGTGCTGCATCAAATTTATTGCAAATTAACAGCAAACAAGTAATCAAAAATACTGCAAAGTAGTAATCTTTCCTTGCCACATTATCTGATTACAAATGTTACACTATAAATTTAACCCCTTCGAAGGGGTCCATAGACCTGATCTGGTCTATTGATGCGAAAACGCACCGTCAGAAGGTGCATGCATCGTTCTTATCACCATAAACAAGTTAAGGTAATATTTCCCAGATAGCATGAACATTAGGAGCAAGTTTGATTTTTTCTGACATTATCTTGCCGTGACAAATTTGAATTGAGAAATTCGCAGCAAATTTCCCGCAAACTATATCCTCCCCCAATTGCATGAGTACTTAGTTGTGAAACTGATGGCAAGACTGTCTTTAATTCACGAAAGTGACGAAAGCGATCCGCACATACACAGAAATTACAAAAATTTTATTCGGTTGGCACCGCTTTTTCTAAACACTATACTTATCAAATACCACAAAAATGCTCGTATTGAAAAGTACAAATATTACCTTAACTTGTTTATGGTGATGAAAACGATACATGCACCTTCTGACGGTGTGTTCGCATCAAAGGCATCAATACACCTGATCAGGTCTTAGCTGCAAGTTCAAACTGAGGTGACTTCGGTGTTTGCGTTATCTTGCTGCAGTCTTGTTATGAAATTTTAGTCTTGTCATGCTGAGCTTGCTGCACCTTTGCAGATTTTCAAAGCAAGACTACCGCAAATCTTCTGCAAATTAAAAATGCTATCTGGGTTATACTTTTCAGTTCAACACTTTTTGTGGTAGTTGATAAGTATAGCGTTTAAAAAAAGCGGTGCCAATCGAATAAAATTTCTGCAGTTTCTACGTATGTGCTGATTGTCTATTCTCTCAACAGAGAGATTTTTTGCTTTCGTCACTTTCGTGAATTAAAGACAGTCTTCCCATCAGTTTCACAACAAAGTACTCATGCAAGTGGGTGATGGCATACCTTGCGGGAGATTTGCTGCAAATTTCTCAATTCAAATTTGTCACGGAAAGACAGTGTCATGACAAATCAAACTTGCTGCTAATGTTCATGCCATCTGCGATCCATCCGGGAAGCGAGAAAGTATCCCGTCTCACACAACTGCCGGTGCAAGCGCTCAAAAGTTTTACGGTTGAGCAACCGCCTGTTGGAAAACCGCTGGCCGTACAACCCTTGAACCTCTGAGCTATTTCCATTTGCAATTCCGTAGATAAAATACATATCAACCTTTTTTCTATTAGTGAAGGGCAACATTTTCCTACCGCGATTGGCAGTTGCACACTCGGATCAGCGGATTTTATGTATTAATTCAGGCGAAATTTTGCATACGCGGTCTTCTTCTTCCGCATATCACATTGGCATGCTATTAATGTCGTTCGTCTCCCGATAACTCGCAACAGGAATGGAGATTTAATGTTTGCATGGACCAAGTTCCCAAATGGGCGAGCACCTCTGCGTTTTATTTCCGACCACGCATTTAATGGTAAAAGTTGTTTGTTTGGATGTCACCTCTTACAGTTTTGCCCATCTTTTATGAAACACTTTGTATGCAATTTGGTTGAATTCTATGCATAACTTCATATACTTTCTCATGATACAAAGAGGGCACATTACACGGACACACGGAGTGACACACATTTTGTAATAACATGTTTTTCGGGATCTCTGATCCCTAAAACGTGTAAGAGACGTCGAAAACCGGACGTCGAAAGAAATTATCGTTACAATACTTTCTTATTTAGAAAGAAGAAAGTAAAAATGGAATCGGTCTGTTACTAAAATTAATTCTAAATAGTTGGCTTTAATCTATATCTGTGACACATGAGATATCTGTGACAAATGAAAAGTACAGTCGAGGAAAAAAAAAGTAAACACTCCTTATTAACTCCTCAACAAATTATCGTAGAAGAAAGTTACTGGTACCGAACGATTGGAAATAAAGTCTACTTTTAAATGATGTATATAAAATTTGCTTAGGGGGCCATCTACATATTAAAACGAACCATAACTTTGTCTTTTTCAATAGCAGCACACAATTCTGACGGCATAAAATAACTCCACACCCTTCAATTAGTCTAAATTTTTTTTTTTTTTTTTTTTTTGCAATTCGTGCCATAAGTTTCGGAGAAATTAATTATTTTAAAACGAGCGTATTTTAAGGGCTCTATCCAAATTGAAGTTCGGTACTCGATTGTTAACCGAGAGAGCCCCCTTCTTGATCAAGGCACCTGAAGCACCACCCAAGCAGTCAATGAAGCCTGCTAGATTACAGGATAGCATAAGAAATTTCAAGATATCTAGTCACTTCTATCATAGACGGCCCCTTAAGCCATCATTTTGCCGTTTTTTAAGCAGAATTTGAAAACTACTTGGAAGAAAAATGTGAAATTTGGGATTTTCATAAAGCAAGACTTAATAAAGCTGAATCCATCAAAAAAAATTGTAGGTTGCAATTCATAATTTTTTCTAATATTAATTTCATAATTCATATCATAAAATTATAAAAATTGCAAATTCAATGTATTTATGTTTGGGTATATTAGTTTTATTGCTACACAAAAAATTAGCACATTAGGTGGATAATTTCAGGAGTTATAAATAAAAATATGAAAATGTAATTTAAGATTAGAAGCACTAAATTTTGAATGTTTATAATTCAAAAACTTATCATTCAAATGACTTGAAATTTGGTCTTTAGGTATAGTTTGAACCAAAGATTTGAAATATCTCGTTAAAATTGGATATTGCCATTGAAAAAAATGAACTTTGGATTCGTTTTAATATGTAGATGGCCCTAAGCAAATTTTGTATACGTCATTTAAAAATAGATTTTTTTTCCAATCGTTCGGTACCAGTAACTTTCGCCTACGATAATTTGATGACGAGTTAGTAGGGGTGTTTACTTTTTTTTTCACGACTGTACATCCGAAATATTGCAATTTCAGTATCGTAAAACCGATGGCTCCAAATAACAAAAAACATTCGTGTAAAAAAATCCTTCTTTCATTTTAAACAATTCTTTAATTTGATACAATGATAAAATGAATGAATGAAAAGGAAGTAATTTTCTAAATAATTTTTCGCTTCGTCAGTTTTTCATAACTAACTTGCAGAACTGAAAATTACAATCAGCCAATTGAAAATTACAAGTTTTTTAATTCGTTTTATCTAGTAGATTACTCGCAGTTCTATTTTTTAATGACTTCTTTTTTTGTTTTCATTTACGCAATGTATATTCTTCTTATGTTTACAAAATCGTCTAGTTGATATAAGGATAATCATTCCCAAGGTCGTGCCCTTTGTGCGGGAGGAAAAATTCTGTAGCATCACCGATTTGATTGTACAGAGAGAGTTTTTCCACGCAAGCCCTTCACAACAGCTCGCTTTCAAACTTTATTATTATTTTTTTTAACACATCATCATCCCAACATGTAGTGATCTCACACATCTTCCCTAATCACACATAATTTTCTTTTACACTTCAACGTTCATTGTTTTTTCCTTTCGTCATCTTGTCAGATATTTAGTGAAGTTCAAAACAAGCAGGCTCAAGATAAATCCTGATTTCACGAATTGCTGCTTGAGAAGTAATGGCTGATTTCTCAAATTTTAAATTTATGGATTTGCTTAAAAAAATCTGAATTATTCATAGTTGTGTTCTTCCTGATCGTGAAGAACCATGGCAGAAGGAACCATAGATTTCGAAGACGTTCTCCTGGATGTGGGTGACAATGGAAATTACCAGAAACGTTTGGTTATGTTTTTTCTCCTGCCCTCGGCAACATTGATCCCATGGTTTTCCATGAGCATTTTATTTATGATTTCCGTCCCAGACCACTGGTGTAGTGTTCCCGAAGTTGTCCATTCCAACTTGACGATTGAGCAGCAAAGACAGCTCATAAGTCCCCCTTCCGATTCGAAATGCCACATGTATGACATCAATTACACGGACTACCTGAGTTCGGGGATTTACATTGTTCCTAATGACACAACAACGAGACTGTGTTCCAATGGATGGGAATATGACAAGACCAATTATGATTCGACTGCTGCAACGCAGGTACGTGTTAACACTTTATCTACTGACGGGACTTATAAGTACCATTAAAATAACTTGTTATAAAATTCACTTAGTATATTGATTAGTTGTAATACTGTTTAGACTGAGTTATAGATACATTATTTTATCTTGTTCCAAAAGCATTATTGGTTATACAAAACAAAAATATTTTTTAAAAGGAGGATTTCTTTTGCGTTGCATATTTTTAGCTTTCTTGACGTTGGGGGGAGAGGGGGATTTTTGAATTCGGAAATATTTCTATATTTCTATTGTAAGGACATTATATTTGTACGCTTCCTAATTCTACAAAATACTAAGAAAAATATTTAAATTAAAAGATTTGAGTGGGGTTATAAATATTGCACAAAATCCTTATAAATTAAAATTTAATTAATCCTTCTAAATACTTCAATCCTTCTAAAATCCCTCTAAAATTTATTAAATGATTATGTAAATCTTCTAATGTAGTTTACACAGTTCATGAAAAATGCTTTAGAAGATAAAATTTTCATGAATTCTTAATTCAATACATAAAGGGTTAAAGTCTTATTTCTTCTGATATAGTTATTTCACACAATGTTTTATCGAATTACTTTTTAATAGAGTTATCAGTACTATTTTTTAAGGTTACTGAAATCAAGAAATCAGTAGATATGTGCATTGTTTATGCATAAGACGCATTCCCACAAATATCCCCCACTAACAGATTATAATCAGAGCTACTGTAGGCCCTGAGTCTGAAACTCCAAACTTTGAAGGGTCACAAACGTAAAATTCCCTAAAATTTGTTTCATGTTTAGTAAAGTTAGAAACTGATTGTAAATGTAAACGGATATGAAGCGCTGTGAATTTGTCGAAATATCAAGACATTATTTCCGATTTAATAAGGCCTTATTCAATACCATGTATGTGTATTATGCATGTTATTTATTTAAGGAGTCTATCACATAGGGAAAGTTATGTATGGGAACACCCGACAGGGTCTTTCAAATTCACACATCCGGATTTTCCCTGTGAACGCACATATGAAGTAGTTTAGTATGACGTTTATACGTAATTTATTTATAAAGGGATATACAAGAAATCTTTTCTTGATTAAATATATGTAAAGGGTTAAATGTCACACAAAAAGTACTTTCTATATTTATAATTTTATTGGTACTTTTCGGTTAGTAGGGCTCCAGTGTTATATATACATATATATATGGGGTGAGACTCCATACATAACTCACAACTCACTTTTAGGACGAACACTGTCATTTATTGAGACGAACAAACAAACAAAATACAGAAAAAAATCACTCTTCTCGTTCTTTAATTAATTTAAAGGTTATAATTCAGGCTTCGTTTATAAACGTCGTTGAATATTTCTGAGATTTTCTTACGTCGTGTAAATATTCAATCTTATTTCACCGAAATATGTTCTGTTCTTTTTTAACAAAACCCTGCGTCGTCAAACTCATTTCGTTCTATTTACTTCTTCCGCATTTCCACTTCACACAGCTTCGTTAAGGCTCGTTTCCTTTTTAATCTCGAAGCGGAAAATACGGAGACACTCTGTCTGATGCAGGTGTTGCTTGCGAAATTCCCACAGGCGGCCGTCCTGACATCTGGAGCTGCCGCAGCGACATGTGGTAAAATAGAATCTGAAAAACAAAAAACAAAAACCAGTAACTGTTCTTAGGGGAAAGGAAAAAAATTAATCTGCACATCATAATTGAAGTAGCGTAACATCATATGGAGATATCTTTGAAAGCAGTGACTTGTAAAATGTTTATAGCACACAGAAAGAAAAGATTTTAAAAAAAAGATTTTTTTTTTTTTTTTTGAAGTTTCAGCTTTTGTCAGGCCAAGGTTTCATGTATTCAGCACAGGAGCTAGTATGTATCGGTCCTTCAGTTGATGAGATTTTCGTTACGTCGTAGGTGCCGTTAGACTTCACTTTGATTACTTTATACGGACCTAAGAATTTAGATTTCAACTTTAAACCTGGTCCTTGCTGGGTTCTCTTAATTGCTACAAGGTCACCAAGCTTGTACTTCCGGGGTTTCTTACGTCGTAAATTATAGTGCTTGCGATTTTCTTGTTGAATTTCCAGAATATTCTTCTTGGCTTCTTTACGGAGCTCTTCTCTGTCTTTCATGAATTGTTCTTCGACTGCACTGTTTAAGAGGTCAATAATTTGTACATCTTCTTTCTGTTTCATTTTTGTACCAAATAATATTTCAAACGGTGTTCTCTTAATGCTTCTTTGGTAAGTTGAATTAATGACTTGTTGAACTTTAGGAACATGTTTAAACCATTTGGTCGGTTCGTCTTTGGACATTTTAGAGATTACAGAAATTATGGTGGAATTAAGTCGCTCTACTTGACCATTGGCACGGGGAAGACCAGTTGTAACTGTCTCGTGCTTTATATTTTCATCTTGACAATAATCAGCAAATTCTTTGCTTGTAAATGCAGGACCTTTATCGCTAATGATGATGGAAGGATTGCCAAAAGTATGACTTTGTTGTCGTAGTTTTGATATAACTTCGGTAGCAGAAGTACTTTTACATGGATACAACCAGACGAATTTAGTAAATGCGTCTATTAAAGACAAAATATGTTTATAATTTTTGTTGGTTGTTTCAAGAGGGCCTAAATGATCAATGTGGTAGGTTTGGAGAGGAGTCTCTTCTTTAGGTAAGGGATGCAATTCACCTTCTTGTTTGCCACGTTTGCGATTATACAAAAGGCATGTTACACAATTTGCTATAATTTTATCAATTTTATTTGACATATTAGGGATGAGAAATTCTTCGTTAAGGAGTTCTTCATAGCGTTTACGGCCAAAATGTCCTTTGTCATGAACGTGTTTAATGACATTTAGCTGCATTTCATCCGGCACAACTATCAGATCGATACCTTTATGATTTTTATACAGAACGTTATTTTTAAGGAAATAGTTGTCATATGGCTTTGTTTTCAAAATTTCTTTGATGGCCTGTATATGTTCGTCAGTGTTCTGTGATTGTATGATTTTGGAAGCAAAACTATCTTGGACGATCATACATATTGGATTTCTACTTAAAGCGTCGACATGTTGCATGCGTGTACCTTGTCTGTGTTCGATTGTATAGTTATAGTCAGCTAACATTAAAGCCCATCGAGCAATCTTGGTGCAAAGATCTTTTTTATTCATAGTAAGTGCGAATGCGTTGCAATCTGTGACTATCTTGAAAGGAATACCTAGAATGTAAACGCGAAATTTTTTAAGGGCTTCTATGACAGCTAAAACTTCTAATTCATAACTCGAATATTTACGTTCGGCATCTGTGGTTTTTTTGCTCATAAAATAGACAGGGTGAAATTGATTGTCAATAGAAGGCTTTTGAAGGAGGACTGCTCCGTAACCGTCAATAGATGCATCACAGTGAACTTCTGTTTCGTTACTAGGGTTATAAATGCTTAAAACAGGACCTGAAGAAAGGATGTGTTTCAGCTGATTAAATGCATTTCGTTGCTGGTCGCCAAAGTGAAATTTAGTGTCCTTTCTAAGAAGATCTGTTAAAGGCTTAGCTATTAAAGAGTAATATTGAATGAATTTACGAAAATATGAAGTTAATCCGACAAATGAATGTACATCTTTTATACTTTTAGGTTCTGGGAAATTAAGGACAGCTTTAGTTTTTAAGGGGGATGGGTGCAGTTGACCATTTTTAATGTGGTAACCCAAAAAATCAATTTCTCGTTGTAAAAAGTGGCATTTTTTAAGATTCAGTTCTAAACCATATTCGGATGCAGTTGTAAGGACGCGTTGTAATTTTTGGAGTCCTTCGACTTCGTTTTCAGCTGGTATTATGAAGTCATCCATATAAACAGTGAGTACTTTTTCATTAATGAGGTCTCGAAAAACGTTATAAATATATCTTTGAAACACTGAGGGTGCATCGCTAAGGCCATAATTCATATATAAGAATTCAAATTGACCAGAATGTGTGACGAAAGAAGTATATTTTCTACTATTTTCTTCCACTTCGACATGAAAAAATGCCTTTTTAAGGTCAAGAGTAGTAAATACTTTTGCAGAATGCAACTGATCAATAATGTCATCAATTACTGGGAGGGGGAAACGTTGTTTATGTGTTTTAGAATTTAACTTCCTATAGTCAACACACAATCTATATGAACCATCTTTCTTTTTTACTAGGACAATAGGTGATGAAAAATTACTAGTGCTTTTACGAATAATTCCTTTTTCGAGCCAATCAGAAATTTGTTTTTCGACGAAGTTTTTCTCTATTTGCGCCAAGCGCCTGGGAGGACAAGTAACAGGTTCTTCGTTTTCCAGATGAATTGATAATTTAACATCAGTTGTCTTTATTTTTTTAGGAGAATAATTTTGAATAAGTTCTGAAATTTTTAAACGTATTTTTTCATCGGTAATATGAGATAAATCAAGATTAAGATCGTGTAACACATGAGCAATATTAATCAAAAAATTATTGGACGTATCGTCATTTTTCTCGACTTTTTGCATCGAAATATTATTTCCAGAAATTGTTAAAATACTTTGTTGAATGATATCTGTACCAATAATAAGATCAAAAGATATGGAATAATCTGGGACTACATAAACATTAGTTGTATAATTAAAATCATCTATCATAATGTTCGTAGAGAAAAAACCTAGGGGTTTGATTATAGTATTTCCTAATCCAGTTAATGTGATAGTTGAATGTTCAAGGTTCGAAATTGTAGGGAGTTTGCGATAAATACTTTCCTTTAGTAAACTTCCTTCACTACCTGTGTCTACCAATGATGTAACATTTACAGACGAAATAATGACTTGTTTGGTCATAAAAGTGTTCGACATAACTGTGGAAACATTGGAGGGTTCTGACTTAACTCTAGGTCTCCTTGGTGGATCACATTGAGCCGATTTATGGCCAAAATTCGAGCAATTAAAACAACGAGGGCCTTTATCTTTATGTCTGCTTTGGCTACTTTTATGATTCGACAAACCACAATTAAAGCAAAAAAGATCAGATTTTGGTCGAAAGGATTTCTCTTTCACTGGCATTTCAGGTTTGACTTTACGAAATTTAGTGTTCTCAAAGCCATGTCGAATTTTGTCATAAATTTTGAGCTTTTGCTTGAATTCTACAATGGATTGGCATCCATATAACATTGATTTTCTGAAAACAGGGTCGGGTATACCATTTATGATGTATTGCATTAATGCGGAATCCTCGATTTTACCACGCGAGCATATTTGTTTCATGATAAAAAAATATTCTTCTATTGATTCATTTTCTTGCAATTTTCGTTTATTTAATATATCATGTAACTCGGCAGAATTATAAGTGGTGCTAAATTCTGATATTAAGAGTTGTTTAAGTTTGTCATATGAATTGATATGAAATTCTATTTGTGCTAATAACTGGGCTTTTCCTCGTAATGATCTTTTACAAAATATGAATTTATGAAAGTCAGATAAATTAAACATATTAGTAACATCCTCAAAATTATTAAACCATACATTTATATCACTAAAAGAACTACCATCGAAAGGAGGTATTACACTTTCAATATCAGTAAAATTAATAGACGATGGCATAAAACTTTGAACTGGAAATTGCTGCTGTTTGTCAAAATTTGATAATTCAGTGTTATTACTTGAAGTCATATTATTTGAAGGCAGTTCGGGTTCCGAGTCAGTGTCACTTTCATTTTGTATAATATTATTTTGTAGTAAGGTCAAGGCTGAAAGGTATGTAACTAATCGGGTTGCGAGATCGTTTAAAGATCCCTCATTATCAATACAAAGTAGATTGCACACTGTAATCAGATCATTTAATGAAAAATCAGTTTGAACTTTGGTTATTTTATTTTTGAATTCGGTGCTGTCGATTTGAAAACCGAAACCAGTAAAATCACGTATTCTCTTTCTATTAGATCGATCACCGTCAGCATCAAATAGGAATTTATGCAGCAATTTAATTTTATGCGTTCGTTCGTTTTTAAATGCAACTTCCAGTTCAGGTATCTCAACTAACTTCATAATAAAATAATAATAATGAACTCACCGTTAGAATAATATCCGGCTTGAATATGATGAATAATTCTAATTAGTAATACTGGTGGGTTAACTGTCACTCTGACACCAATTTATGGGGTGAGACTCCATACATAACTCACAACTCACTTTTAGGACGAACACTGACATTTATTGAGACGAACAAACAAACAAAATACAGAAAAAAAACACTCTTCTCGTTCTTTAATTAATTTAAAGGCTATAATTCAGGCTTCGTTTATAAACGTCGTTGAATATTTCTGAGATTTTCTTACGTCCTGTAAATATTCAATCTTATTTCACCGAAATATGTTCTGTTCTTTTTTAACAAAACCCTGCGTCGTCAAACTCATTTCGTTCTATTTACTTCTTCCGCATTTCCACTTCACACAGCTTCGTTAAGGCTCGTTTCCTTTTTAATCTCGAAGCGGAAAATACGGGACACTCAGTCTGATGCAGGTGTTGCTTGCGAAATTCCCACATATAGATACATATATATACACATGTGTACACACAGACATATATATATACATACATACCTATATATATATGTAGATATATGTGTATATATTTGTAGATAAATTGGGCATTCTCACAATCTTTTGACTTTTGGGAAAAAAATCTGGCGAAATTAAACTTGCTAAAATAACATTTTAATCTGATAGACGAATGCCTTAATGATTCAAAATAAAGAAAAAATGGTCAGCAGCGAAAAAAAAATTATTTAACTGAGGTTTAAGTTAAACTTGCGAGTTTAATTTTCCTTATCATTTTACCACTATAACTTTTTATATTCTTCTAATTTTTTACTTATAATGAATTTGCATAGTACCCACAGGACATTCAAATGAGAAATAATGACAATGTAGTATTTTTAGTGCAAAATTTTGGTATAACATTGTCTTAAAGGGGTGTTAAAGAAGGGGCGGTAATGTAAAAAAAAGGGGATGGTATAGGAAAACTAGTCGGATGTACCAATCCCAAAACTTTCTTCTATCTCATACATGTTAATACTTCAAAATTGGCTATCACACTGCCAAAATTAAATGGCAATCTATGCATCTCATGAGGATTCTAAAGATATGAAATTCCGTGCATTAGTTCTTGAGATATGACTATCGCTGAAATCGTCTAAATCCAGCAAAATGCTACCTAGCAGCGCCATCTATTAGATGATTTATACCAAATCCTAATCAGCAACAATTTATGTCAGCGTCTGAGTGAATCTGAAGTTTTGAGAAAATCCGTGCATTAGTTTTTGAGATAGAGCTATAGCGAAAATCGTGAAAATTCCTGCATAGCAGCGCCACCTATTGGGTGTTTAACACCAAAACCTAATTAACAACAACTTGTGTCAACATACAACTAAATCTGAAGTTAGATGAAAATTCGTCCATTAGTTCTATAGATAGAGCTATTAAGGCAATCGTGAAAAAGGCAGCACAGAAGCGCCACCTGCTGGGCGATTTACACCAACACATAATCAGCAGCAAGTCATATCAAGGACTAACTGAATCGGAAGTTTGATGAAAATCCGTGCGTTAGTTCTTAAGATAGAGCTATTGGGGAAATCGTGTAAATCCTACAAAATTCATCATAACAGCGCCACCTGTTGGGTGATTTACACCAAAACGTAATCAGCATCAATTCATAATAAGGACTAACTAAATCTGAAGTTTGATCAAAATCCGTGTATTAGTTCTTGAGATAGAGGTATTGCGAAAATCGTGAAAAATGCAGCATAGCAGCGCCACCTGTTGAGCGATTTACACCAAAAACTAATCAGCATCAATTTGTATTAGGGACTCACTGAATATGAATTTTTATTAAATTCCGTACATTAGTTCTTGAGATAGAGCGCCCACAAAATTTGTGTCACATACACACAGACAGACAGACAGACAGACAGACTCACAGAGTCACAGACAGACATTTTGTAAAAACATGTTTTTTGTTATCTCTGACCCCTAAAACGTGTAAATCCGTCGAAAACTGGAATTCGAAAATTTTCATGAATCCAATACTTTCTTCTTGTAAAGTTAGAAGAAAGTAAAAAGAGACAAAATGAGGAAAATGGGGAAAAAATGGGGAAAAAAGAAACAAAATGGAGAAAAAAGGCACAAAATGGGAAAAAAAAATTGACTGTAAGGATGGAACAGCAAGGAAACTTACCACCTATTTTAGGCAGATCATGTTAAGACTAACTGGTAGCGAAAATGTTCATTGATTTTTAGAAACAGTTATTTACATTGGATTAAATTTTAAAAAATAATTAATTTACCTCGAAAATTGCAGGATTAAACCTTGTGAACGGTAAGACTACCAATAAAGCCACGATGATTGAAATTGATATTTAAATGCTTATTTATATTCTGCAGTAAATTTTCTGTCAAAGAATTTTAGATGTTCCTTCTCTAGCATACTTCTGCACGAGCAAAAACTTGAAAAAAATTCCGTCGCTGCATTTGAAGTGATTTTCTGTATCATTTTAGAAGAGGGATGGTAAAAAATCTAAAACCCAGGGACAGAGTTAAAAAAATAATATCAACCCTAAAAATGTGTGCAGGTTAATTTTTATCTACATATTTATATAAAACAATAGTTCCAGTTTCAGAAAAAAAAAATACATCGAATTATTTTTATTGAAACAATTTTATCCAGACAGCTCCAAACTTCAAAATCAGCATCAGGGACACGGGACGGTAGATAAGTTTTCCATGTGTTTGAACCCCCAACATCGTCCAAAACTTATTTATCTCGTTAATATTGTTGTGCAATCATGCATTGGGATGTTCCCAAGGATATGAAATAAAAAAAACACAAAAAAGTGTATTAAATAAAAAATTATTATTCAGGGACATGAAAGTTAAAAGATTGTAAGAATGCCCCATATATGTATATGTAACACTGGCGCCCGGCTAACCGAAAAGTACCATTTTATTTAAAGTGAGTGTTTAATTCTTATTTGCTCATTTTAGTCTATTAGGTACACTTTTCCATAAAAGTATATTGCAGATTTCTTCCTTAACTTATATACTCAGATTAAAAACGTATCAGTTAATAAAAAAATATTTTATTCATAGAGTATTGAATCTTAAAAATAATTACTGAGGCATCCAGCAAATCATATAAAACAAACATTTTTCTTCGTATTTTCAGAAATGTTGTGCACACATATATACCTTTAGATAGCTTAAAGTAAAACGAATTATTTATTTAAAAATTCAAAATATTTTCTCTCACTGTAAAAAAATGTGTGTAACATTACTCCATAAAATTGGTGGCAGCACTGCTGCCTCCAATTTCATGGAATAATTTAACCGATATAACTGCTGTAACGTTACACCATAATAAAGTAAATTCTGATATTTTCACATTATTATGGTGTAATAATGCACCAGTTATATCAGTTTAAATTACACCGGTTATACAAATTAAACTACTCCATAAAATTAGTGGCAGCATGCTACAACCAATTTTATCGAATAACGTTACACAATTTTTTTACAGCGTACCTTTAAGTCTGTTAGTTACATTTTTCCACAAAAGCCTATTGCATAATCCTTCCTTAACTTATAAGCGCAGGTAAAAGCAAATCAACTAATAATAATACGTTTTCATCATTTTATTAATAAAATATTGAATCTTAAAAAAAAAATTACTGAGGCATCCAGCAAATCATATAAAACAAACATTTTTGCCTTTGTATCTTCAGAAATGTTATTCACACGTATATTAACTTCAGACAGTTTCAAAGAAAACAAATATTTATATAAGCATTCAAAATATTTCTTTTCTATCTTTAATATATTTTATTTAAAAAATATACATAAATAAATAAATAAATAAATAAATAAAAGCATTTCAAGGAAAAAAGGGGGGGGGGAATTACAACTATATTTGCATGCACACATTGTGAAGCACTATAAATTAGCTATTTTCGTAATCGTGCGAGTCTGCTTTATTTTGTTTAGCTCAAGATTTAAATTTCGAAGTACTTTTTGTATGGTGTGCTCTTAATTGAATTATAGTCCAGGCAATAGGGGATTTTACCTGGCAAAATTAATAGTGGTTCTGGAAATCCACTTGCTTTTCATATTTTGGGTCGTTGAATCCGAAATCCCCCCCCCCCACCGGCAACCACCCCAAATTTTGGTAAAATGCCCCCCAAAAAAGCTTTTTATTAAAAAAATCTAGAAATTCAGAAAGTAGACAAAATTTGCAACAAATAAGATATATGACATTATGGCGTTGGAGGAATGGGGGGGGGGGGACCTGCCTCGGAAAATGCGCCGTGGTGCTGCGTGGACTAAGTTGCTCAGTTCCACTTAACCACTTACATCGTTTACGTTCGCTCTCCCGTCTCCCCTCCGAACTTTCCCTATAAGGTTTACTTTAAGTTTTTTGGGTATCTCAATCCGAATTTTTAACTACCCACCAGACTTCCCCCCTACACACACAACCCCCCAAATTAGTTGTTTTTAAATTCAATTTTCTATTGTTTAGAGGAAAAGTATCTAGAAAATCAGAAAGTAGACAAAATTTGCAACAAATATGATATATAACATTATGACGTAGGATGAACGGGAGGGGACTGCGGCGCTGTTCTCAAAAACGAAAAATTTTTTTTAATCTATTTTTTTTTTTGGGGGGGGGGCGGCGAGTTTTGGTGAGAAGTTAAAAATTCGGCATCAGCGACCCAAAAAACTTAAAATAAACCTTATAGGGAAAGTTCGGAGGGGAGACGGGAGAGCGAACGTAAACGATGTGAGTGGTTAAGTGGAATTGCGCAACTTAGTCCATGCAGCAACGCGGCGCAAGTTCTAAGGCAGGTCCCCCTCCCCTTCATCCTACGTCATAATGTTATATATCTTATTTGTTGCAAATTTTGTCTACTTTTTGAATTTCTAGATACTTAAACAAGAAAAAAAAAGATTTTTTTTAATGAAAACCTTTTTATAGAACATTTTACCAAAATTTAGGGGAGGGGGGGGGGGTTGCCGGCTGAAATTTTGGTGGGAAGTTGAAAATTCGGATTCAGCGACCCCAAAAGCATATAGTAAGCCTTTTTCCAGAACTACCAGTAATTTTGCTAGTAAAAAAGCCCCTATACGGTCTCTATTGCCTGGACTACATTACCATATTTCTAATGGAAACCGTAGTCATTTTTTTAATTACTCGCCATGTTTATTTCCAAAGTGGAACAATAAAAAATACTAATAAACAAGTAATATAATTTTTTTAAGCTAATTCCTACTTAGGCCATGAAAGAAAAATTTAATATAATCCCTTAAGCTAATATTAGTTTTTGTTGCATTAAAATATCTCAATTTGTTGATTTTCTATAAGCAAGTAAACCCTATTGGTTTACAATGGAAGTCTATGGGAATTTGGCGAAATATTAGAAAAATCTCCAAGTTGGCGTCACTATTGGCGCCTCATTTTGGTCGCCAAATTTTGCGATAAACTTGGCGGTATTTGGCAACAGAACAGGGTCTCCCCGTATTAACTCCCTTATAGGTATGCAGATGCATTAAATGCTGTTCACTAACCAATGACCGCCATTTTTCTCTCATTTAAAACTAAAATTAATTAATTAAATTTAATTAATGAATTAAAATTTGAAACAAACTGTATTAATATCGTGTGTCATCCAGTACAAATTTAAAAAAATGTATTTGAACTTGAGAGGATGAATAATAAGTATTTTATTAACGATTGAAAATTTGAACAAGATATATATAGGAAGAGTGTGAACTAATAGTATGAATTGAATAAAGATTACAATCCGTAAATGCCATCTGTAAAATTTTTAAGAAAATGACAGTCACAAAATACACAATATGAACTTCAAAAAGCTCACCGTTTTACTTTAAAGGCGACAAAAATAATAATAATATAGATGTTACAAATAAAAAATATACATTTCATTTAAAATCTTTTAGTACTTTCGGCCTGCAATTCCCGCGGCCATCATCAGAGAAGATTTTTATTATTAATTGCTGTCCCATTTATATAACTAATAATAATATAATTAACAATAAAAATATTCTCTGATGATGGCCGCGGGAATTGCAGGCCGAAAGTACTAAGAGATTTTAAAAGAAATGTATATTTTTTAACTTGTAACATTTATATTATTATTATTTTTGTCGCCTTTAAGTAAAACGGCGAGATTCAATTTTCAAACGGCGAGGTTTTAAGGTTCATATTTTGTATTTTGTGATTTAATCAACGTGGAATATTGTATTTCATCTTATGATTTTTTTTAAGAAAAGACAATATCAATCTTTTTATAATTTCACAGAAGAAACATTCCTACTAAAAGTCAACAAATACTTTAAACGAGAATTAAAAATAAATTATCTTTAACAAATGCTTTTGATTTAGTTTTTAGATATACAACTATATTTCTTTGTTTCTACAGTTTTAACAAGTTGGAAATTGCACCTCAAACGTGGCAAATGAAGTACGTTCGTACTATAACTAGTTTTATAAATACTTTTTGCACCGCATATTGTACTAAATGTATATTTTAGTGCAATTCATAAGTGAATATCAATTCCATTCTGTTCGAAAGGCTGTAACATCATTAAAATACACTTGAAATATTTTTTTCCCATTGTCCGTCATGTAACGGAAAACTTTTGACTGTCCCTGTAATTAAACTATACATCTGATTTTCATAAAATTTGAAATGACTCGACAAAATTTTGCAACAATTATATATTTAAAATTTCAGACCATTCGGTTGGGTAGTTTTTGCTCTGTTATATGTGGAATAAAATAAAACGCAACCTTTCGGTTTAATCTTCAAAACCATCTTCAGGAGTAAAATTTTATAAAAACACCAATCGGTGGGAAACAATCTAAATGCCACATCGTTATTGACGATGTAGCATGTAGATTGTTTCCTGCCAATTTGTTTTTTAGAAAATCCACACGCTACATCGTCAACGACGATGTAGCATTTAGATTGTTTCCTGCCGATAGGTGTTTTTATAAAATTTTACTCCTGAAGATGGTTTTGAAGATTAAACCGAAAGGTTGCGTTTTATTTTATTCATGTGTTTTTACTTTTACATCATCTTTAAGTTTTTTAATAAAGTATACGTTGGATAGCTACCTCTATTTTGTTCAGTATTCGATTTTACAACGTAAAGTCCTTATTCATTATGAAACTTAACTGAACGAAATTTATTTTTCTCTTCGATATGAATGGCTCCACTGATGTTAAAATTTTGACCAGTTTAGTCAAGTCTGGCTGATAGTTAGTCGTCTTAAGACGAATACAAGCATCAGGATTTTCAGTAGTTAATCTGCCCTAGTTCTTATTTAAAATTAATTTCGTGTGGGAAAATATTTGCTCTCATTTACATGTTAAGCCGAATGCGGACAAAATTGCATATTTTCCTAGGGCTCCTTAACCATCAAAAATGAGACTAATTGCTAAATTGTAGCAGCAGCTCTAGCCGACTTTTGAGTGGACAAAGGGGGTGCGGCGAATGTGTCGGAAGCAGCAATTGCACGCTGCCTTCCGCCGCGCCTTCGTTCGTCTAATCGCCGTATTCGTTATGCATGTTCGTTACGGCAACTTTGTAATCAAACAAACCTGCCATTGTTATTAGTATTTATTTTCAGTTTGTTTTTTTACGTATTCTTCAAGTGTTCGATTCATGTCTATGTTTTATAAATTCTTTTTATATATTATACTTTTTTCAGAACTCAAGTGGATCGCTTGAAATTATTGATTGTCGCTAGTCATAAATTGCCGGCCCCTGGAACAGTGATTATTAAATTCATCAAAAACTGAATAGCTGTTTCAGATAAGCTTAAACAGATTGACTGTATGTCCTTTTTACTTACCCATCATACGTAGTACAGGATAAGTCTTGTAATCGTTTTAAAAATCGAAAAATTTTTTTGACGGATTTACACGTTTCAGACACCGGAGATTCCAAAAAGCATACTTTAGAAAAAAAAAAATGTCGCCCGTCTGGGTGTGTGTGTGTCTGTAAACGCTCTATCTGCCGAACAAATTGAGATAGAGACTTGAAATTTGCTGTGTACTTAGGAAGTAATAATGGAAAGAAACCTATTGAATATCAGTAACCTCAATTATCCGGAACTATTTTTTTCGGACTCTTGAAATATTCGTTATGATAAAACGTATACAAAAATTTTCGAAATCATTTATTTGAAGGAGTGAATATAAAAGACAATAAAAAAACATAAATTTTGCATAAAGAATAAAGTCGATCGGATAATGAGTTGCCGAGATATTTGTAATCCTATTTTTCACACTCTTCAATTTTTCATGACAATGTATTTCATTCAAATTTCAATTCAAAGATATATTTTAATTGGAAATGAGACGCTTAATCCGACGCAGTAAACTGTTAGTTAATAGGATTATAATTTTATGAGTTATAAGGATGTTTCTTTTACGCAATTCGGTACTACTCGATTATCCCGCCGACCCAAAAACTATCGCCAAACTATAAGATTAAATGCCAATAAGGCTTATCGAAAATGTCAAGTATTTAATGCATCTCCATACCTATAAGGGAGTTAACATAGGGGAGACCCTGTTCTGTCGCCAAATGCCGCCAAGTTTGTCGCCAGCTTGGCGACCAAAATCAGTCGCCAAAAGTGACGCGAAATTGGCGGTATCTCTAATATTTCGCCAAATTCTCACAGACTTCCATTGTAAACCAATAGTGTTTACTTGCTTGCAGAAAATCAACAAATTGAGATATTTTAATGCAACAAAAAGTAATATTAGCTTAAGGGATTATATTAATGATACTTAAGGGAGCCAGGTAAATTTAATTATGAATAAAAGTAACAGGATACAATGCTTAGCATGTATCACATGTTTTATTTTCATATTTTATATTATGTATACCCATGATGGGTAAGTATTACGGTGGCCCCCAACGACTAGTTTTGTATGAAGTAAAAAAAAAAAAAAAAAAAAAAAAAAATAGAAAGCATGTTGCTATATTATTTTTTTTCAAATATATCACTGTAACATTTCTTATATTACCAAAAAAAAAAAAAAAAAAAAAAAAAAAACAAAAAAACCTTGCTAAGACGGAATCACAAGAGTTTGAATAAAACAAACAATTTAGTGCAGTCATCGCCTTAGCATGTACACTGTCTATTGTAAATGTATTAATTCTTTTCGTCTGAACTATCAAAATTTTTCGTTTAAGCCAGGTTATCGTAATAGACAAGTTTGGGTTTTACTATATTAAGCAAAATAGATTATGTTTTTTTTTCTATTTTTAAGGATTTTTTCCCCACAATCTTGAACATCATTACTAAAACTATTATATTTTTATTTTAAAAGTCTCTATTGGTTTTGTAAAAACTGAAATAGCATTTTAGAAACTTACTAATCAAACATGATTTCTTAGAAAAAGAAATTAGATTTAATTTATAAATTGTATTTAACTCCAACTGGAAAAAATATATCTCATTGTCTCGTTTCAGTGGAATATGGTCTGCAAAGACGGCCATTACACGAGCTTAATCCTGACTCTGTACTATGTCGGCAGTATTATAGGAACTCCTATCTATGGAGCTCTGTCTGACAGGTAATAACTGAACATGATTTTCCAAACTGCATTTTTTAGACTTAAAAAAGGAAAACCTCATGCTCTTAATTCAATAATAACGTAACGAATTAGTATATATATACATATATATATGGTAGATGTTAGATTACGGAGGAGAGTGACGTTGTCTGGATAATACGCAATGGTTAATAAAAAAAATAGGTCATTTGATTTATAACTACGTTGCTAATACATATTTTATAATGGATGTTGATTCGATACTTTTGTATGTATAATGGTGTAGTTATATTTATATATTTATCAATTCATATTAAATTTATTCATATTCATTAATATTTAATAATGTTAACGATTAACTTGTATTTAAATTTTAGCCTACTCAGTACAATATCATACTAATTTCTAATAGTATACTATCTTAAATGAGAATAAAATGCATAATGAGCGTATTTGTTATACCTAATGCTATGACAGTATGGATTTTAATTTGGTATTTTTTTTCCCTCTATCCTTTTTAATCTTGTTTCATTTTGAATTTAATTGGTGTTCAATGGTTTATTTCTTGATTTTCTGTGTGTGGTAGTCCCGAATTGATATTCTTTAGCTAATTTATGGCTAATATGAAGATGAAACCACACATTTTATTCGTGGAACTTAAGGTATTTGGTACCTGAGGATTCTGTCTACAAATTTTCATTTTACATATTTTTTCTGTTCTACAAATTTCCATCATTCCATTTCTGTTATTCAATTTATGTGCATAATAGAATGTTTTTTAGTATGTTTTTGGAATCTTACTTAAGTGTGTTGGGGTATATATATATATATATATATATATATATGTATATATTATATATATATATATATATATATATATATATATTACCATTAAATAAACATTACAGACCACCGACAAAAACTGTGAAATTATGAATAAGATGGCATTAACAAATACAGTTCCCATACATATATATATACAGGGTGGTCATAAAAAAACTTTGCCGATATATGGAACTCTAGAGGACGGTCCGTTTAACCGATCGAGAAGTGATTTCAGATATAGTTATTCAGAGGTATGAGCTCGGGATTCTGTGAACGGCAACAAATTGGCAGTCATTGTTACGGTTATAGGTACAGAAACTCGAAATTTTCGAATGGCAACGCCCATTTTTTTTCATCGCAAAATGCTCAGCGCATGCGAAAACAATAAATAGCGCTGAAACGGTACGTATATCGCGATAAACGGACGCGTTATGCACGCACAAAAAACAGCTCTGCGAACGGCTAAAAAAAAAAAAAAAACACGATCGAGGCGCACGGAGGAAATTTGCATATGACAGAGGCAAGAATCCGTTTCGAAGCTGACTATCTGGGGAACGGCGTTCTGTGATTGGTGTCTTGCCTCTGTCATATGCAAATTTCCTCCGTGCGCCTCGATCGTGGTTTTTTTTTTTTTTTTTTGCTATTCTCAGAGCTGTTTTTTGTGCGTGCATAACGCATCCGTTTATTGCGATATACGTACCGTTCCAGCGCTATTTAAGGTTTTCGCATGCGCTGAGCATTTTGCGATGAACAAAAGGCCGTTGCCATTCGAAAATTTCGAGTTTCTGTACCTATAACAATAACCGCGCGCGCCAATTTGATGCCGTTCACAGAATCCCGAGCTTATACCTCTAAATAACTATAGCTGAAATCTCATCTCGATCGGTTAAATGGACCGGCCGCTAGAGTTCCATATATCGGCAAAGTTTTTTTTATGATGTGTGTGTAACACATTTATAATATTTCTAAATTAAATAATTACATTAAACAGTGCAACCTCCATATCACTACTACGGTTTTAATTACTTTCTTTAAAAAACTTTAATTTTCCACAAGAGATTTCTAAACTTTTAGTGGAAGATAAATTCATTGTGGACATCACATTCGTTAAAATATTAAGTAATTTTCAGTAACATTTTTTAAAATAATTTATGAGGCATGTATCCATTTGCTACAAGGTTGTTCAATCCAACACTAAAAACATAGTGGTTGCATGATTGTTGAACTGCTAGGAATGACATAAATTTGACGAAAATTGGTAGGTAATATTTTTACTAGCTGAATTCACTGCAATAAAAAAGTGCCGAACACAAGTTTCAGAGATCGATGCAAGATCATAATTATACAGTCAGCAGGACGATTAAAGGTATTAATGGATTCTATGTTCAGTGAATTTTCCCGTCAAACTAAACAGATCACTCACCAAGTTGAAAGGGACGTTTTATTTAGCTAGCTCCTTCTATAAATACTGAGGAATCTCACAAGGAACATAATATTTCACCAAGCATTCCGTCAAATATTACAAATGATATTCCATTACGCCTATACAAATACAGTCTATTCTCTGTTTAACGTCGCTCTACTTAACGCGCGATATTTTGCGGTCCCGGCTCCTTTAAGTAAAAACATCTCTATTTAAAGACGAAATTGTTTCCATTTAACGACGATTTTCACGTAGTTTTTTTCTCCTGATCCCTTTAAACATGTTAAACGAGGGATATAACTTTGACATACAAGAATGAAAATGTTTTGGTGGAAAATACGATTGACTGTTTTACTATGCACTAATTCGGATGGATCTGAAAAATTTCCCCACTAGTTATAGGCAAATCAAAGCAACTTAGGTGCTTTAAGACCAATAAAAGAAAACCTTGCGAATATAAAAACAACAACAAATCATGGATCATTCATTTTTATTGATTGGGTTAAAAAATTGGATGCGAAAATGCGCAAGGAAAAAAGAAAAATTCTACTTTTGATCGATCGTTGCCCGGCACATCCTCCAAATATTCCAGGACGTACAAATGTGTCAATTCATTTTTTATCTGCTAATTGCACAAGTAAGTTGCAGCCATTAGACCACGAGATCATTCGCAGCGCAAAAACATATTACCTAAAATCCTTAATTAGGAAATTATTCAATAATTTTGCTGACAAAAAAGAAATTAAAAAAATTGCAATTTTGGAAGCCATGCACATTGATTACATCAGCCTGGAAAGAAGCTTCTCTGTACGCAATTAAAAACTGATTTCGGGCATCTGGAATTGGCACTCAAGAACAAATGGATTTAACAGATGCAAAACCTGACGCAGAAGATATTACCGCTGAAGAATGGAAAAGTCTTGTTGGTGATGAAGATGCTTCAGTAAAAGATTTTATCGATTGTGAACGAAGACGTTTTAACAACAGACTTCAGAAATTTAGATCAAATTTATGAAGAAATCGCAAATGAAAATGCAATTTCAGATGCAGAAGATGGTGATGAAGCTGGTGATACAGAAAGCGAGACACCAGCTCCTAGTTACTCAGATGCGAATTCTGCCCTGGATATTCTTAGTCAATATATTTTTTCATCAAATATGGAAGATGACTCATTCAACCTTCTTGAGAGGCTTGAAGCAAGGGTACTAAAAACTAGACCACCATTGAAACATACACTTTTTGATTTTTTAAAAAATTAATTTGTTTAATTAAATTTATCATAAATATTTTTATTGTACTGTAAGTAACATTGTATGCTTTAATGTTGTTCTTATATGCAGTATAGTTAATGCAATTTGTATTTGCGCAATAAAAACATGTAATATTATATCTGTATCAATAAAAAGAAAGAAAGAAAGAAAACACAAAATAAATTTAAATAAATACATAAAATATTTCTGAACGCACCAATATATCGAGAAATGTATTGGCAGTCCTGAGACTGTAAAGTGTGAAGGGATATGTTTTCCAAATATTATTTTTCCACAAATTCTGTTTAAGGACGATCTCTATTTAAGGACGATTTTTCGAGGTTTCTTGAAAGTCGTTAAACAGAGAGCCAACTGTATAACTACAAGGGGTGCCGAGTTGAAAAGTTGACAGCTGACGTAGCGACGTTGCCCTGATTTTCAGTTTGAGTGGGGCATTTTTTGGTTACCATGGCCTCATTCATCTCTGTCGTCACAAATGATGGCTGTTTTCGTGAGTGACAAATAAGACCAATTACACATTTGGAAATCAGCCTCTATAAAATGGTTAGATTAAAAATGTCGCTGCCTTTCTTACATTTATAACGCCGCTATGGGCAATAGTCTTATGGTAGGAGAGCTGTTGAACATTTTTGAGTAGGTATTTGAAGCACCCTGAAAATTTGTGCAGCACTTCTTTTGTAATGCCTGAATACAAAATCGAATGTGTGGCTGAAGGATCGTGGCCCAAAACCTGTGCCAGACACGTCTCAAGTGCCATTTTTTGACACTACCCCCAAAAAAGTATTTGAGGCACGCTGAGATTGAAACAGAATAATATTTATACTTAGAAAAAAAATATTTTGAAAATGACAGACACTTTAGTCGGCCCAAAAACTGTGCCAGACACGTGCCAAATGCCATTTTTTGACTACCCATAAAAGGTATTTGAGGCACGCTGAGATTGAGGCACAATAATATTTATGCTTAGAAAAAAATATTTTGAAAATGACAGACACTTTAGTCGGCACAAAAACTGTGCCAGACACGTGTCAAGTGCCATTTTTTGTCTGGCACAGGTTTTGGGCCACAATCCTTCAGCCAGACATTCGATTTTGTATTCAGGCATTACAAAAGAAGTGTTGCACAAATTTTCAGGGTGCCTCAAATACCTTCCCTAAAATGTTTAACAGATCTTGGACTATCTATATTATAAAGGACAAACATATCTGTGCGTAACGCATACGTCATTTTGCGAATGGCAACACTTTGAAATTTGAATTAAAATTTCGGTTTTACAATTAAATCTAAGGCAAATTTTTAAACTAAACATCGCACATTTTAAATTTTAACACCATCGTATAAGGAAAAAAATGCTCTTTTAAATGCAATTTATTTGAAAGCTGTATCTCAATTTATTTTTGAGATATTAATTTTTTTGTAGTTTTTAATACAAATTTTGTAATTGTGGCAACTGAAGTACACCATTTATATTGAAAGTAAAGGGAAAATAGTCATGGTTTATTATTTTTATTGATTATATCCTTATTGATGCCATTTTCACAATACAAATTAACTTTTTTATAATTTTTGAACAGAAAATGATGTCAGACATAAAAAAAAAACACGCATTCTTCTTCATAAATCAGTTACATTTCAATATTTTTACATTACGCTGATACTGAGTTTGAGACGCTAGGCAAAATGATTCAGTGAGTAAAAATGATGTCATACTTCAAACAAAATGATCATTTTTTTTTTTTTTTTTTTTTTTTTTTTTTTTTTTTGATAAAACTAAATATTTGACCAATACTAAATGGCCAATACTATGACAAATAAAGGCAAATTTCTGAATTTTTTTTTCACGGGTACTGACATTAGAACTTAAAGTTTGTGCGAATGTTCTCATGAAAAGTTGTATCGGACAAACGTAACTTTAAGTTTAGAAATACATTCATTAATAATCTATTGCGCGTTAAAATACTTTCAAATTGTGAATTTGAGTGGTGCGTATGTAAATTATGGGAATTGAAAATAACGTACAATTTAGATTTCATGGGGGAAAATTTTATGATGTGACAAAGCGAAATCCTTTTTACTGATTTTTTATCCCATAAAAACAAACATAAGTCTCAATCGATAAATTCATCATAATTACTCATCTTGATTACGTATTCTAATAGAGTTTAATTTTTCAATAATTTAAGCAGTTGAAGTTTGTGAAAATAATATTTTAGTAATTTTAGGTTAAAAATATTATTTGCTTTAAGAGTGAGACAACCATTGTAAGATGAATTTTTTATTGTAATTATTTTTGTAGGTTTATTATAAATTCGATCTGACAGTTCCTTTCTAACATTTTAGTTCGTCGAATTTCGACGGGTTCCAACTCGTTACATTAAACTAGAGGTTAAAAAGCTCCGTCTGCTAATGGGAATAGCTTTCAGAACCACGGTATTGGAAAGCATTGTGTTTTGAAATTTTACGCTTATATTTTCTATTTTGATCGAGTTTTAGATATTTTCTATTTTGATCGAATTTTAGATATTCCCAGGAACAGGTAATAGCTTATGGATGAATTTTTTTAAGTAGCTTTCATTACAAAAAGCTACCTATTGCAGTCGTTCGGAGGAAAGCGATTTCAAAAAATTTTGGTATATTTTCATCGATCATGACCCCCAGACCCAGAAACCACCCTCCGTTCAAAATTGATATATATATATATCTGATCTATGTCACACTGTAACTCTCGTAATTATGAACCGATTTCGATGTAATTCGGTGTGTACATAGTACATACCAATGTGTCGACCAAGTTCGTTGGCCAGCTTCATCCGCCGCTTGGTTTCAAAATGGCGGCCATTTAAAATTTTTAAAAAAAATTAAAATTTGAAATGTGGTACTAAAAAATTAAAAATGGAAAAATATTATTTTGTTATGTATTTGACCTTTATACAAAGATTCCGGAGCAGTTTTTGTTTCGTCTATATCTTAAAAGATGGCTGAGTTATAGCATTTTAAATTTCTAGCATGGCTGACATTTTGAAACGTCCTGAAATTTGTCACGCAATACAAGGCGTATTTATGAACCGATTTCGATATAGTTCGGTGTGTACATAGTACATACCAATGTCTCGACCGAGTTCGTTGGCCAGCTTCATCCGCCATTTTGTTTCAAAATTTTGGCATTTAAAATTTTAAAAAAAATTAAAATTTGAAATGTGGTACCAAAAAATTGAAAATGGAAAAATATTTTTTTCTTATGTATTTGACCTTTATACAAAGATTTCGGAGCAGTTTTTGTTTCATCTATATCTTAAAAAATGGCTGAGTTGCAGCATTTTGAATTTCTAGCGTGGCTGACATTTTGAAACGTCCTGAATTTTGTCACGCGATAAAAGGCTTGTTTATGAACCGATTTGGATGTAACTTCATTTATACATAGTACATACTATGTCTCCACCGAGTTCGTTGGCCAGCTTCATCCGCCATCTTGTTTCAAAATGACGGCCATTTAAAAAAAATTAAAAAATAAAAAATAATAAAATGAGATACCAAAAAATTGGAAAATGGAAAAGATTTTTTTCGTATGTGTTTGACCTTAATACAAAGATTCCGGAACAGTTTTTGTTTCGTCTGTATCTACAAAATGGCTGAGAAATAGCATTTTGAATTTCTATTGTGGCTGACATTTTAAAACGACCTGATTTTTGTCACGCGATAACAGGCGTATTTATGAACCGATTTGGATGTAACTTGGTCTGTACATAGTACATACTAATATCTCGACCGAGTTCGTTGGCCAGCTTCATTCGCCATCTTGTTTCAAAAGGGTTGCCATTAAAAAAAATTAAATTTAAAATTTAAAATGAGGTATTAAAAAATTGGAAAATGAAAAAGATTTTTTTTTTATGTGTTTGGCCTTGATACAAAGATTCCGGAGCAGTTTTTGTTTCTGAAAATTTGTTCTTTTGTTTATATCTTAAAAAATGGTTGAATTATAGCACTTTGAATTTCTAGCATGGCTAACATTTTGAAACGATCTTGTATTTGTCACGCGATAACACACGTATTCACCTATTTCGATGTAAGAAGGCATGTGGATAGTATACATCAATACCTCGACTAAGTTCGCTGGCCAGATTCGTCAGCCATCTTGTTTCAAAATGGCGGCCATTAAATTAAGAAATATATATATATTTAAAGTGAGGTGCAAAAAAATTAGAAATTGAAAAAGGTTTCTTTCTTAAGTATTTGACCTTGAAAAGGATTCAGGAGCATTTTTTGTTTGTCTTTACCTTAAAAAATGGCTCAGATATAGCAGTTTCAATTTCTATTGTGGGTGACATTTTGAAAAATCTGATTTTTTGCATGCGACAGCACTCGTATATATCAACTGATTCCGATGTGAGTGAGCATGTGCACAGCAATTACTAAGGTCTCGACCAAGGTCACTTGTTAGCCTCATCCACCATGTTGTCTTAAAATGGCAGGCACTTGAAGAAATCGCCGAATTTGGCAGCCAAATATAAGTTACTTTAAAGAAAAGCAGCTTGGATAAAGCTGACTAATTTCGCGAAATTCTCATTCATTATATTGATAAAAATTAGTATTGAATCTCCTATATTCGGTTTCCACTAAATTGAGCTTCGTGTGTTTGAATGATATAAGTTGGCTTTTTTAAAATAAGGAATATGAAAGCTATCTCTTCCTCCCGTCACTGGCCGGAAGGACTTTTGTCTATTTAAATGCATGATAATGCATATTTTCATGCTATTTTTACAATGTATATATTGTTTATATTAATATGAATATCGAAATTTTCTAATATGTATTTATCGAATGGTAATTCGTACAAAATAAGTCGAAAATATTTTACGCATACATTTACCTGTATTTATACTGCATCAAGTGAAGTAATAATAGAATGAAGGATAAACAAATGAAGTATAAACAAATTTGCTAGTCGAACTACTTTGATACCGTGTGATGTAACATTAAAATTCTCCGGAATGAAAGTTCATTTAAATTATCGTTTTAATATATGACGTAATTTTCCCTATTAAATGCATATCTCATGTAATAATTTATTTTAAAGTTTTTTTCTCTTTCAAGGTTCACGGGTACATATATATTTAATTTAAAAGTGTTTGGGAATATTATTATTTGAGCCTTTTAAATATGACCTAATATTCACCATTAAAAGTTTTTCACGCATGATAATTTAATTATTTTAGGCACTTTACATATGACGAAGTTTAATATTTTGACATTTTACATATGATTATAACCTTTAAATTCATTTCGCGTGTAGTAATTTTATTATTTTAAAGTTTTCGACCTTTTTAAATATTTACATTTAAATATTTTGACGTAATTTTTCCTATTTAATGCTTTTAACACGTGATCATTTAATTCTTATTTTAAAAATTTCTTTCTGTTTTTAATAATTTTACTTTTAAATTTCAATTTGAAAATCAAAAAAGAAATATAATAATCTCCTTTGTTTTTCTTTTTCTCCCTTCCCCCTTTCCTCACAAAAATGGATTTTTTCCCTCCCCTTACGTCTATGGAATTTATGTCAGAGTTGAAGACGACAGTCAATTTCCGTTTTTAAAATAAACTGATTCCTAAGATTCGTAATGTGATTTTTTTTTTTTTAATTTTTTCACATTTTTCTGAAAAACATATCTATCTTCACTATCGAGTGAAATAAAAGATAATTTCAATTTGAAAATGATAAAAAAGAAGAAATATAATAATCCCTATGGTTTTCAATTTTTTCCTTTTTTCCACAAAAATTAGGTAATTTAGTTGCCATCATTACAGAAATGTCATTAAAATTAGAAGAACGCTAATATCTCGAAAACTAATTCAAATTTTAAAATTCTAATATCACTTTTGAGACCTGTGGATCAATACGGAAAATTGGTGTTAATTTCATCGTTAAACATTCCATATTTTAGGAGAAATAGCTGCGAAACATAACTAGTCGTTTAATCAATCGTTTCATAAATTTGTTTAATTAGGATTTTATATATAGGATATATAAATATATATATATTATTACTGATAGTTTGAAATATATGACATCTTGTGTTTTAAGTATAGACACTGGAGAATAGAGCATTTTCTTGCCTGTTTAAAACAGGTGACTCCATTTTATAAAGAGATATTTCTCTTTCTGCGAGTTTTTAACAAATCCAACATAGATGAAAAGTGTTTAAGAATTCGGTTTGCCTGCCTGTCTGTCTGCCGTCTGTGCATGACCTAGCCCTCGTATTACCCTGATTGCCATGTAATTTATATAAGTTAATGATGTTTACTATTGCTACTGAAATTGGCGTGTATGGTATTTATAGTTCGTTTATAGCTTCATTCAAAGGAATCCCGTTACATTATGGTCCATAAGTAAAAATTGTTTGCAATGTATTTTAATAATGTTACTCTATTCCAATTAGAATGCAATTGCTATACATCACTAGGGTGTACCATACGATGCTTACTGTAGAATAGGGTGGGCATAGAATTTGCCATTCATTTACAGGGTCGCACAGAAAAATTAGGTCTATGAGCAATAACTGATAGAACTGCGTTTTGAATTGGGGTATGTATGTTTTTAGGTCTGCGTTCATAATTATATAAGTACGTAGCCCCTATAGTCGTCGTTCGGTCCGTCCGTCTGTCCGCATATAACAGAGCAAAAACTACCCAACCGAATGGTCTGAAATTTTAAATATATAATTGTTGCAAAATTTTGTCGAGTCATTTCAAATTTTATGAAAATCAGATGTATAGTTTAATGACAGCGACAGTCAAAATTTTTCCGTTACAATACGACCCATGGGGAAAAATGATTTCAAGTGCATTTTAATGATATTACAGCCTTTCGAACAGAATGAAATGGATATGCACTTATGAATTGCACTAAAATATACATTTAGTACACCAAGCGGTGCAAAATTTTTATAAAATTAGTTATAGTACGAACACAGCTCATTTGCCACATTTGACGGGCAATTTCCAACTTGTTTTAAGATTTCTTTTGCATATTACTTGGTCTGTATAAATTCTGTAGATCATATACAGAGCTTCGCAAAAGAATTCGAGTGCATTTCCACCTAAATGACCAAAATCGCAGAAGGGGAATTTTCAACTATGTTATGTTTTTTTCTAATTGAATCATCCTTTTGCATATGTAGTATATATACAAATCTCTTGATCTTATACAGGGCTTCACATGAGAATTTCGATATTTTTGTTGGGAGTTCCTGAAATTGGGTTTTCAAATGTGGTATGCGTTTTCCAAATTGCTTATTTAGACAAGGGCTTTACTTAAGGCCCATGTGATCATCGTGGGCAACGAACGAGCAGATGAACTTGCCAAATCTGTGGTTCTTGATAACAGTTATGACAAAGCTGTTGATCTTCCAATTCCTGGGAGTTTTATAAAGCATCATTTTCGTAAGAAAGATGTACAAGATTGGCAGAACCGCTGGTCTTTTAGCGATAAAGGTACGGATACCTATATGGTTATTCCCGAAGTTAATTTGAATAATATTTGTTATTCGCAAGTAGCTGCATATTTTGTCTGCACATGGTGCGTTCCTTACTTTGCTCCACAAATGGGGAAAACGAGGTAATGATAAATGCACTTGTGGCAAACGTGGCGATGTTAATCAGTATCTCGTTGATAGCTGTTGTGTTTCGGCGGAAAGGTTTGAAATGATTAGAAACAGGACTATAGAATGGAATGTTACGAATATTCTTCTCTCCCATATAAACTACAAAAAACTATGTACCATTTATAATGATCTAAATGCAAACTTCTCGTTTATTAGATACAAGTTTTGACGCTTTGACTGATTTTTATAGTCAAGACTTTAAATTTTAGAACCTTGACTTTACTCACGAACTTGTGATTTTATTTACGAATTTGTGATTTTTATATTAAGTCTGATTTTATACCAGAACGTCGTTGACTTTAAGGTGAAAGTTTATTAACAGGACTAATGCCTGGCTGAGTGTACATTGGCAAAGTTTATTTTCCTGTTTGATGGAGTTTTCATCAAGACATGTATATCATATTGTAATTACATAAGTATTGTATATTTTATTAGCCCCCGGTATGCTATTTCTTTCTCCCAGCTTATTTTGTGTCATCTCCAAAAAATAACGTTACCTTACAGAAGCCAGCCGTAATACGATAAAATACTCTATAGCAATTTTTCAAATTTCTAAGCATCGCACATTTTCAATTTCTATACCGTCGTATTGAAAAAAAATGTACTTTTAAATGCAATTTGTTTGAAAACTGCATCTCCATTTATTTTTGAAATATTAATTTTTTTTTGTAGTTTTTAGAATCATTTGCTTAATATTGGCAACGGATGTGCTCCACTTCTGTAGAAAGTAAAGGAAAAATAGTGGTAAAATAGTAATTATATATTTTTGTTGCCATTTTCTCATAATAACCGAAAGAAAGTATAATTAAAATGCCTGCTATTTTGAAAAAAAAATATATAAACAAATGATTTCTGTTAAAACCTGGAGCTATTATAAACTATACTTAAATATAAGTACCTATATTAATGTTACAAACAAATGAAGGCCTACGAATCATTTGATAGCCTTTTATTTTTGTAGAGTTTCTTTAATGACGGCATCTTTTTGCTGCATTTGTGTATTATTTCGCGATAGTGACGTCCTATGCATGCTTTAATGTAGATGTTTAAGAGTGGATCATAAATGTGGAATTCTTAAGCGGATGCGATTGACGTCATTTGTCATAAACTAAAAGCGTGTGCTTTAACTCTTAAAATTGAAATCTGTTTTGTACTATTTATATATACATATATATTTTTTTTCATTGGGGGCGACACTAAATTCTGAAAAGCAGAATTCCTCTTTTCTAGTGTTCATTCTGACAGTGTTCAGTTGGTTATATTTTTTTATTAGCAAACAATTGTCATACTGTAATTGTCTATAAAAGTTTGTTATAATTTAGTTTTACTGACAGACAGACATTTGTTAGATTATGAAATGCCTTTAACAGTTGTTATCAAGATCTTTTTATGTTTATTTATTTTTGGTGCTGGGGCACATTTGCTTTGTATTACTTATTATAGTTAAATTAAGACCCGTTATTTTTCCGGGACGGTTGTCTTAGTTTGGGTTTCGCTGGTTAGTAGTGGGGGACTTACACAGGGGAGATAACACCTATGCCAAATTTTGGTGCGTACTCCGGAGGGTGATCTTATCCTCTTGTTTACTTAGACATCGTACCTACATCTTACACCTAATTAAAAGGAGAAATTCTCAATGTGTTGAAAAGCGTTTCAGAATCTATGCTTGATGCATGACATTTCCTTCTTGTTGTTTATGAACACGGAACACAGGAGAATGAATGAATTCATATGGTTTTTCATTTTATAAGTTGTTCTAGTTCTTCTTCGTTAAAGCATAAGCATTCGAATATCGTTACGCAAAGTACCGAGTGATCAAAAAGTCCGTATAAACTTTAAAAATTTAGAAAAACCGAAAAAATAACCGAAATGAAAAACTGCTTGCAGGATTAGCATCTATAGGTCACGGGAATTCTTTTAAGACAGAAATAAAAAATAACTCAAAAACAGCCGACAGATGGCGCTGGTTCTAGCTATTTCGGTGAAAATATGCAAATGAAACGGTTATAAGAACTTCCGCTCTTTATCCAGAACTAGTTCACCATTGTGAGCCGTGTACTTGATCAAGGATTACGAGTATGAAGGATAAAAGCTTTGTTGGTGAAGTTATTTTACTTGAACTAGTTCTGAGTTAGGAGCGCAAGTTCTTATAGCCATTTCATTTGCATATTTGCATCAAAAAATCGCACGAACCAGCGCCATCTATCGACTGTTTTTTGAGTTATTTTTTATTTCTGTCTTAAAAAAATTCCCGTGACCTATAGATGCTAATCCTGCAAACAGTTTTTCATTTCGGTTATTTTTTCGATTTTTATGAATTTTTAAAGTTTATACGGACTTTTTGCTCACCCAGTATTAGCGAGTTTAGACCGTTGATCTTGGCGAGGCCAAGAATGGGAATCGTTTTTGTGATTTAACCCTTTTAGGGGAGGATTACTTCTAATCGTAAAATACTGAAATGCTTAAATGACACCAGAATTTACAAATAAATTTAGTATTTGAAAGTAAGCAAAAGCTTTTCTTCACGTACTTAATAAAACGAAAAGTTTCAATCCAAAAATTTGGTGTCAATGTAGTAAGATTAAAATTAAATGGCTCAAAACAGAGCCACCGTCCTTCAAAGAGGTAATTCAGCTAATGGTCTGTTTTCTTCTTTAAGCAGGAAACGTTCTTGAAAGACCATTAAATTTCTTGGATACTTTAATTCACCTCTTGTTAAGGCATTTCCTGAGTTAAATAACGATTACAGATCATGAAGGCAGGCACAAGAACATTTTTTCTTCTTTTTCAAGACAGTTTATGTTATTATTAACCCCCGATATGCTATTTCTTTCGGGCAACAATTAAAGTGCCGTCCCTAAAAATGAGCGTTACATTACATGAGACAGTCGTAACATGAAGTAGATATAACATTGTACGGTTAAATATTGATAATCTCTACTGCAATTTTTTAAACATCTAACCATCGCACAATTTCAATTTTTACAACTTCGTGTAGGGGGAAAATACTTTTAACTGCAATTTGTTTGAAAATTGCATCTCAATTTATTTTTGAGATATTAATTTATTTTTGTAGTTTTAATGTCATTTCTGCGATAGTGCAACTGAAGTACTACATTTCTGAGGAAAGTAAAGGGAAAATAGCAGATTATACATTTTCGTTGCCATTTTGTCAAAACAACTAAACAAGAAAAATTGTAATTAAAATACGTGCCATTTTGAACAAATATAAATGAATGATTTTTGATAAAACATGGATCTATTATAAACTATATTTAATTTTAAGTATACATATTATTGTTACAAACAAATGAAGGCATACGAATCATTAGACAGCCGATTTTTTTTTCGAGTTTACGGCATCGCTTTTTGCTGGGTTTGTGTATTATTCCGCGATAGTGGCATCCAATGCATACTCTTTTTTAGATGTTGTTTAAGGGGACTGGTCACTCAGCTTCCGATTTCCCCTCACTCATGTAAAGTCTTTTTAACTTCTACTAATTGTTCTGAAGACTTCTTAAAAGATGTCTCTTTTTTTCTTAGTTCTGAAAATATTTCTAAAGTATAGACTTAATTTTACATGAAGTGTTAAAATCTTACTCACAGTTCACCCGCTTTTAACACATAAAATATTAAATTCGGCATAGATTTTGGAAATATTTTGAAAATTAAGAAAAAAAGACATGTCTTTTAAGAAGAGTACACAGAAAACAGATGTTAAAAATATTAATTTTCCCAGAAGATATTTTGAATATACGAATGCATCAAAAGTCCATAGACTTAACATTACGGAGGAGAATTCCAAAGCTGAGTGACCAGCCCCCTTAAGGCTGGATCGTAAATGTGAAATTCTTCAGCGGATGCAAATGACGCAATTTTATATAAAATAAAAGCGTGTGTATTTTAAGTCTTAAAACTGGAATATGTTTCGTTTAAGTGCATCATGGTCACTCCAGTGGCTTTGAAATTCTTCACCGGAGGAAATGCTTCACTTTTGAAAATAACGCAATTGAAATCACACTCTAATAAAACGCAAAGTTTTGCAAAAATGTAGAGTGTCTGTATAGAAGAGCAGTGACCTTTAGAATAAAATAATATTTGTTTGAGAGTTAGATTAACCAATATAAGATGCATAAGAAACAACAGAGATTGCTTGCAGGTAGATAGTGAGTGTTTAACCCGTTCGCGACCATGTGTGCATATATGCATCCTCAAAAAGAGCATACAGACCTTGTTTTTGCACCAGTAAAAAAGAAAAGTAATATTTGATATCTTTTATTAGAGCATTTTCGTGATTATTTAAGTAAAGGTAACTTTTTTTTTTTTTTTTTTTAATTGGTGCCAACCGAATAAAATTTGTGCTAAAGGCGTCGGTACCGATGGGGTTAAGAGTGATCAAAAATCGCACAGAGGGTTTCGTTTAATATTCGTTTCAAAAAATTTTATCTTTTAATTAATGAATCCAAATCGTTAATTTCTAATTTTCAAATCCTTAATCTTTTTCAGTAAGAACATGGATGTCAGCCCCAATAAATTTGATTTTAAAATTATTACATAGGAAGGCTTTTTTAATCAAATTAAAAATATTCAAGAACTGCGTTTCCGACAGTTGTAACAGCATATGTTTGCATATATGAAAGGCGTATTTAATTACATGATTTAATTTTTGCTGAAAAGAAAAACGAAACTCTTAAAATGGTAAAAAAAATACAAAAGTTCTTTTAATTAAATCCATCTGACAATGAAATGTAGTTAACTTAAAATTTCGCAATTACTCAAGAAAATAATTTTTGAATTAAAAAAGTAATTGATAAAATACTTTACAATTTACAAAAAGTTTTATTTTACAAAAATATTTTGTCTTAAAACGGCAAGGGAAAATAAATAAATTACAAAAATTCTGTAAAATTGAATCTATTAGATAATGAAGTCTATTCCTTTGAAAAAATTTCAAACTCCAACGACAAGTTTCGAACCAGGAACCTTTTCATCAGAAGGCAAAAGCTTTACCACGGAGCGATCTAGATTGCGTTAGGAAGACTGAATTAAGGTTCTGTTTTAAAATTTAAATCCCAAAAATGGTCGGATGTCATTAAATTATTTCATTTAATTAAAATAATGTAAGACTTTTTTTAAATTTTATCATTTGTCGTGTGATCGGGGGTATTCAGCTATAAGTATGCAAAAATTTCAAGTCTCTAACTTATACAACTAAGAACGAGCTCTGTCACGGATAGACAGATGAATGAGACTAATATGGTTACGTCAGAGAAACGAAAACCTAAAAATAACTTCCACGGTGGAAATAAAGACTCGGGACCTCTTTGTAGACGAAACTATATCTTCATCAGATTGATGACACAGGCGTAGTCGTGGAAACGCGGAAGAGGTCCTGAGAACCATATAATTATTCAAATTCCTGTATCGTCAGCAGGTCGACTCAAAACTAAAGTTGTTATTTTCGCGCAGTCTCTTATATTAAATATTTTCCAACAAGATGCGTATGTGTCAAATTGGGATGACACTTAAACTTAATACGTTTAACAGCTCTTGATTGATGTGACGTGAGGAATGACTGGTTGCAACTGACATAACAAACTGTTACAATCGCTTTTAGCTTGCACTTTGAATCTTAAAATTGGTTGCATTTTAATATGTATCTGAAAGTAATATTTACTGGGCTGAGAAACTAACTTAAAAGGGGCAGATGCTGAATGACGCATTTAAAGCTAGAAAATATTGAAATATAATATAATATATATATGTGGAATTGGTGGAATTGGCTGTAGTTGACCTTTGGTGATAGATACTTCTGATCGAACACTCGCTGGTGTAGAAATAATAAGATTTTAATGTCTGGAGTAAGGCATGAATTCTATTTACAGAGCACACTAACTATGTACAGGGTTTAAGGGGATGAGAGGGGCTTTTTCCGGCAATCTACCGGCCTTCAATATACTTCGGCGCGCTCACGGAGCCTGACTGAATACGTCTCTTTCCAAGTCAGTCCGCCCAACAACTCTGAAGTTCAATCGAACCTTCGCTCCCAGGCTGGAGGCTCAAAATCACTAACTCATCAGGTTTATTGTCTTTTAGAATTTGCAAGTTCTGTCAGCTCTCATGGTAATTAGCTGCACCCTCTTACTGCGGTCAGGATGTGGTTAGAATGTTTAGGAAAGTGCAAGCCACATCCACACTCGGGCATCTTGACATGTGTGCGTCCCTGCACACGTAAGACCAAAAGCAGCAAGAAAAGGGAAAATTAAAACTTATCTAAAAAAAAGACATTTTAACAAAATTTTTCCGAAATTTTTAAAGTTAAAAGAAAAAAAAATTATCTTTAAAAAAAATTTAGAGGCCAAAGAGAACTGACAAAACAAAAAAAAAAATTAATTTTAAATTTAGACTTTTCCATTACAATGCATAGACTGAACTGCACTAACACTACGTGAAGAAAAAAGAACGTCTTCGAAGAAAGAAAAAAAAATGAAAGTTAAAAACCGATGTGCGTGCCATATGTATTAACACACCGTCTTTCGTCTTTTAAGAAGATCTGCCTTAGAACTTCGCGTCTTTAAAATATTCGTCTTAAAAATCTAACATAAGGAAAGAAAAAAAATTTGTCCTAAGTAGTGCAAGCAGTCAGTTGCTATACAGCGAAAGAGAGAAAAAAAATTAAATTCAGGTGTTGGGGAAGGGGGGGGGGAAGGTACATACTAATATGTTAAACAATTATTTGAATCAAACATTTCAAAATATATCAAAGAAATTACTAAATATATACAAATACAGATACATAATAACAAGACTTATTCATATCAGTTACACATTAAAACACATTATACAGAAAGATGTTAAAATAAATAGTTTCTTGAAGTAGTGTGTGAAAAAAAAAACAGAAAACAAAATATCTTCAAAAATTCGTGCATATCTCACACTCATGGAATAAAAAAAAAAAAAAAAAACACTTGTTCCATCTGACTTTGATAGCTGTCGGTTGTTTATGTTTAAAAAAAGAGAAAAAAAATCTTAGTGAAACTGTTCTTATCTGGAAAAAGTTCGGTTATATAGTCTGCTGTTTATTACAAGTAAGTTCTTGTCACTGGGAAAAAGAAGGGAAAAAAACTGTGTCTAATCGCGGTTCATATTTGAAAAAGTAAAAAAAAAAAAAAAACAAGTATGGTTCGTCTACTGAGTTCACTTCAAACGCTAATAGGATATGTTGATAAAGGTCAGTCACTGATGAGGAAATACAGTCTGAATCATGGAATCCAGATAAATAAAAATATCCATACTGGAATTGCAGCCTGAGAAGGTGTCCATAAATAAGTGGACATTTCGTGAGATAATTAAAAAAAATATGCACACTGATATAGAACACACTTGGAATATCTAGCTGTTTGACATCACAGACAAAAAAAAAATTAGCACTTCCTATAGCGAAACAAAAAAAAAACACCTTTCGCAACGCGGATACTTATGTGAACAACAGGAGAGCACGGTAAAAAACAATACTATAAGAAGCACACTTAAAAAATACTTTTCCTCTTCTTTTTTTTTCGAAGCTATATTGTGCGTGAACGGAGTTTGTTTCTTTTCCATTTTCGGTGACGTGTTTTTGCTTTCCTAGTATTGGGAAAAGCTGGCACTGGTGAGCCGTAAAAATATTCCGTCATACACAGTGAAAAATATGCTTCGAAAAAATGGGCGACAGTTTCTAAACTAGTAACACAGTTACACGATGCCCTTGCGGAATATAGCATGATGAATAAAAAGCATAGTACGTACACAAGGGAATTTGGAGCAGCGAGCGCCTTTTGCACAGGTGTGTAGTCATGAGGGCAATTAGAAAATTGTAGGATCTGAGAAGGCACGTTTCCACTCTGTAGTGGGATACTGGAAACTATGTTCTGTAACACGAAATTATCTTGTCTGTGGTCTAAGTCCATGTTATTTACACCTTCACAAATAGTGATACAGTTGACAGATATTTCGGGTGGAGGTGGTTTTTGGAGTGAGATGCCGTTCTGATCACAAGTGAGTACTCCCTGGCAAATTATATCTCTTCGATGATGAGAGGAATACTCATGCGAGAAAATTCTATGACATAAGCTGCGGTGGTATACGCATTGTCGTCTATAGAGATGATTGTGCTGAACGACCCGATTGGTGTGACACTGCCGTTACCGAATCCTGCGATTTGTAAGCTTGCGTCGTTGAGGGTGGGAGACCCGAGTAAGCGGTACAAATCTTTTTTTACACACGTAATGTGCGAACCGATATCCATCAACCCATCTATCGCTAAATCTGCAATTTTCACTAATTTCGTCATGTATTGACGCGGTTTATCTAATTCTACTACTCGAATTGCAGGGGGGGGGGGGGGGTTGTCTGAGTTTGAAACTTTAGGGCGGGTGGTCTGAGTGCAGTTATAACTCTTGTGTCCAAATTTGTTGCACGAAAAACATTTAATTCCTTTGTCTTTATGTACACAATCTTTTGCAAGGTGTTCGGGTTGTCCGCAAGAAAAACAAATCATTTTCGGTGCTTTTTCGGTGTGTAGGGGTTTATTACTAACATGTGTAGGTCGCGGCTGTGACTGGCGAAGGTGGGGACTTTGATCGCAAATTTGCTGATAAATTTGAAGCTTACTTTTAAATTCGGTGAGAGTTTGACAGCCAAAAAGAATTGCTATATTATTAGGTGTATCTCTAATACCGGTGATAATATAATGTATGAGTGATGCGTCGTCCATTTTTGCTCGTTGGGCAATTTTTTCATTACTAGAAAATATTCACTCCTTTTTTCGTTGGACTTACAAGTACGCGAAGCTAGCATTTCATGTATTAGGGCGGAAGAGGAAATATGCGCGAATTCTTGTATTAAAGCTTGTTTTAATGTTGCGTATGATGTTAATTCGGCCTCACTGCGGACAAATAACAATGCGGTACATTTGAGAGCTCTTTCGAAGAAAAGAAATTTTTGCAACTCATTCAGTTGAAATGTTGTGGCCAAGCCTTCAAATCTTTCTAACCATTGTAGAATATTTCTACTGTCTTGCCAGAAAAAGGTGTAATTAATCGGTAAAGGAAATGGATTGGCGCGGTGCAGAATGGGGAGAAATGGCAGCAGTGTATTGCAAACTAGTACCAGAAAAATTCGATAATGAATTGGATTGCAAAGTATTGCGAGAATCACCATCGTCGGGCTCTGAATCAGTCTGTGGTGAAATGGAGGACTGAAATTTTGTTAGATCTGATAGTGCTTCGATAATACGTCTGGAAATATCCGCTTCATTACCGAAAATGTCTAGACAGAGTAAATTTGACATGGAAATGAGTTGGGCTAAGGGGCAGTTTTTAGCTGTTTCAGTTATTTTATCGTCAAATTCTGTATCCCCAATTTCAAATTTGAATCCCTGAAATTTCCTTAAATTTTTCCGATTATTTCTATTTTTGTCAGAACCGAATATAAGGGTATGTAATAATTTAATTCGTTCGGTTCTTGCCGAATTAATTTGAGCCAGGACAGGACGTATATCTTGCAAAAACATGCTTAATAAAAAATAATTAAACGCTTACTTCTAAATTGGTATCCTTTTTTTAAAAAGAACGCTGCATGAATCAATTATATCTATTGTGAAGAGGAAAAAAATCCCTGTTTCCTTCTTTCGCTCGCACACAAACACGGATGGCTCGATAACAGATAAGTAGGTCAGTGGCACTCGTGACGTCGTCTTCTTTTTCTCTTATTTATCGGATAGAATCTTCGTAGATCTTAAATATTTCAGAAAGAGGATTTCACACGATTTCAGTGATGCATAGGGGCTTGAAAATGTTGGATTTGACTCGGCCGAATCCCACATGTGGAATTGGTGGAATTGGCTGTAGTTAACCTTTGCTGATAGATACTTCTGATCGAACACTCGCTGGTGTAGAAATAATAAGATTTTAATGTCTGGAGTAAGGCATGAATTCTATTTACAGAGCACACTAACTATGTACAGGGTTTAAGGGGATGAGAGGGGCTTTTCCCGGCAATCTACCGGCCTTCAATATACTTCGGCGCGCTCACGGAACCTGACTGGATACGTCTTTCCAAGTCAGTCCGCCCAACAACTCTGAAGTTAAATCGAAACTTCGCTCCCAGGCTGGAGGCTCAAAATCACTAACTCATCAGGTTTATTGTCTTTTAGAATTTGCAAGCTCTGTCAGTTCTCATGGGAATTAGCTGCACCCTCTTACTGCGGTCAGGATGTGGTTAGAATGTTTAGGAAAGTGCAAGCCACATCCACATATATATATACGTATATTTTAATGAAACTTTAATAATTTAATATATTTCATTATATCGTCGTCTCAAAGCAACAGTAGGACATCTAGTAATAATAAAGAATGAGATACTGCTATGAATAACTGTGTGTGGAACAACTTCTGAAACACAGAGTTATATTTAATACTATATATCAGACGTGTTTTATAAAAATTCCCCACTGTTTCACCAGATTCAGACACAGTTTTTCATAGCAGTATCTCATTTTTTATTATTACTAGATGTCCTACTTTGCTCTGAGGCGACGATATATATATATATATATATATAGGCGATTCTCCAACAAGTGGGTAATTCCACTCTGTGATTGAATGAAAAATAAAAGTTAAATTTTAAACAATTTCTTTTAAGAAATAGATAGGACGTAAGTTAGTGAGTAATGTACAATATCTATAAAATCCTAATGAAACGACTGAAATGAAAGGAATTTATGTAACGATTCTTTGAAACGACTGATTAAACAACTGATTATGTTTCACGGTGATTTCTCCTAAAATATGGAATACTTTGCGATGAAGTTAACACCAAAAATCCGTATTGATCCGCAGATCCCAAAACTGGTATTAGAATTTTTAAATTCGAATTAGTTTTCGAGATATTAATTTTTTTCTAATTTTAAATTGACTTTTCTGATGGCAACTCAAATTTTAATCATAACAGATATTTTTTTTTTTTTTAAATTTTAGAAAAAGTTATTATTTTAAACTAATTTGACGACCAGTTTGCCCCTCCCCCCCCCCTTAAATGTATGCTAAGAACAATGCTTTTTTTTTCTATTTCATTATCATTTTATTTAATACAAAACTTTCAAAATTAATGGCTTTCACTTTTTTTCTTTTTTTTTAAACGAAACGAAAAGAAAAATATCAGGCACACATGTCATATACGCACCGGGGTACCTAATTGACGCCAAAATAGCGTTATTTCGCCTGACATGGTAACACGGCTATTGTTGCTTATTTATTAATAAATGTTTATTTACACTTATTTTCTTTTTATTAAAAAAAATGTTATAAATTGTTTTGTTCTATAGTTATTAATTAATTTTTTTTATTTATTGTTATTTCGTTTTAAAAGTAATAGAAAAAAAAATTAAAAATACATATGTAACTGGTATTCGAAAGCGAGCTTTTCGCCAAATTGTCGTTAAAAAAAAAAAAAAAAAAATCACGCCAAAATGCGTATATGACATCTGTGTTAAATGTTAAATAATGCAACAAATCATGACATTTAATTTCAAATTCAAAGATATGTTTTAATGGTACTACTTAGTTATCCCGTCGACCAATATCGCCAAATTATATGAATGGCCAAGAATTAAGAATTAAAATTAAGTGGTCCAAAAATGAACCACCGCCCTTTAAGGGATTAAGGCAGTAAATTGTAGTAATTGTAGTATATTGTATTATGTCAATCGCTTTATAACGCTGTTAAAAAATACCGAGAGACAAATACTCACTTTACTTAAATCATTTTATTTTAGCTTCTTTTCAAATGTTTAACTGATCTTCTTTAATCAAACACGGAAACAACCATTGGATGTCTTAACAGCAACTGATTCGGCCTTAAATTTTCGCAGTCAAAGGGAATTGAATGGAAACCCGTTTACAGGGAGATCGCTATAGGTTTTTTCATTATAATTCAATCTTCTCTAGTCTTTTTAAAACCGATCAAATTAGCGTGCTTTTAGGTGTCTGAACGGGGGTTGGCGAGCGTAGCTTGCAGGGAGCAGAGTCCCCTAGTTCCAATATAAACTTTTAATAGTATTTTTCTTTAACCTACCTACCTCTAATCGACCCGTTTTTATAATTTATTGTATTAGATTCGAGCATGAAATTTCTTCATAAAGTTATTTAAATAAAAGCCACATAGAACTAAGTTTAATAAATATGTTGAATAGTTTTAAATAAAAATTCTGGTGTGTATGTTTTTAATCAAGGTTGAGTAAAATTTCAACAGGTTAGTGAGGTGATACAATTTCATTGAATGGGGACCGAAGTAACAGGGGAAGTAGTGATAAAATTAAGATAACTGCTTCCATACTAATGGTAAGTTAATCGCAGTAAGACTGCAATATAATATTTTGAACTAAGCAAAAGTATTTTACATCCTAAATAAAATAATTAAAAGGAAAATGTAAGTGCGGGACAGTTGTGACAGGTCACATTCTCAAGCAAAAGTATTTTACATCCTGAATAAAATTATTAAAAGGAAAATGTAAGTGCGGAACAGCTGTGACAGGTCACATTCTCAAGCAAAAGTATTTTACATCCTGAATAAAATTATTAAAAGGAAAATGTAAGTGCGGGACAATTGTGACAGGTCACATTCTCAAGCAAAAGTATTTTACATCCTGAATAAAATTATTAAAAGGAAAATGTAAGTGCGGGACAGTTGTGACAGGTCACATTCTTATCTTTCTATCTATTTTACCGCTTGTAACTGCTTTTGAAATCCAGATAATTAAACCATGTGTCTTTCACAGCAATCAAGATTGCTGATTCTACTAAATGTTTCTGCTTCTTCCAAATTTTATCCGACCTCTTAATGGGCACACGAGCAATTTTATACAAGGGGACAATACTGACATAAAAACTAAGGGACAACATTTCTCTGTCCGGAATAAATATAAAACTATTTATAATCTAACATATAAAAATGAAAATTTGTCTGTCTGTAATGTTATACAAATCCATAGTTTGGAAGCCAGAATTGTGAAATGTTACGTATATGTGTATTAAAACACGACTTCGCTTTTAATGTGCCAAGCGGTCATTTTGGTACTTTAATGTTAGCCAGGCGCAAGTGATAAATCGCCAAATATTGTTCCAACGTCATCGTTTTATTTATATTATAATAGAGCAAGTCATGTGATTATTATTTAAAAAAAAATGAATAAAATTTCATAAAAGTTGCCACAATCGCCGCAAAGAGTTCTTGGTACTTTTATGTTAGCCGGGCGCAAATCTCGACAATAGGATTTTTTTAACACGCCAGTTAGCATTTTTTATCATTCGCATGGTAAATTAAAACAGTGCCTTGATGTTAAAATTAAATGTCATAGTTTATGGATTTATTTATTATTTTTCGTTTCTTTTCTTTTTTAAAAATTAAAAGAAATAAGTGAAAGTTTTGAGTTGTAAATGTTTCAGTTTTAAATGAAAGTTTTGTATAAAATGAGTAAAAAAAATATTTTTTTAATTAAGTTAAGGAAATTCGAAAAAATGCAAAGGTAACAATGGTTGGCGATTTATCACCTGTGTCCAGCTAACATAAAAATACACAGTTTTTGATTTCTACATCAGAATCTTCCGATTTGGAAAAGGATTGAGCAATTAAATTAAAATATGAATAAAAGTAACACGATACAATGCGTAGCATACCTTTAAGGGATACTAAACTGGTCGCCAAGGGCGGCTAGTTTTTAATTAATAAAAAAAACCACAAATTTAACATCAATTTCCAATCAAATTTAAACATTTTTCGTTATAGCTGTTGCCAACAATTAAAAATCCACAACAAAATTCTTACCACAACAATTACTTTTCTATTGCAAGATTTCCACGTAAAAAAATGAAATAAATGGTTTGACGAATTTTAAAAAAGGGAATATTACATCATAACTTTTCTACTGCAAGATTTCGACGTGAAAAATGAAAATAAAATAGTTTGATGAATTAAAAACGAAAGTTAATGTTACGTCATAATTTTTCTGTTTTATGATTTCCATGTGAAAAATAATTATTTAATTAATTTGACGAATAAAAAAAAATGGAATATTACTTCATACTGGAAATATAAAGGACGTGGTGAATATATAATGTCATATAAGTGTGAAAAAATGTATTTAAGTATGATAAAAACTCGATTATGGAAATACTGGCCTATTTTAACATTATTGCTCCAATGGTAAATGGAAATAAGTTCATTCATAGCTGTATTATTTTGAGTTTGTTATATAAATTTATAGATTTTTATGTTGGGTTTTCATTTGTTTCATGTGTACAACACTTCGACTGTTTTTTTTTTTTTATGTTGTATGTTAAATTTGGAAATTGGTTTTTAAAACAAACATTCTTAAAATTCCGGGCAACAAGCGTTCTGAGACAGGAGGCGCTAGCATGGTACCACCGCCTCCTGTCCAAGAACTCTTGTTTCCTCACTATAATTATTAAATTTCAGTACACCTTAATTTTTGCCAATTGGATGGATTATTTTTTAAAAATTTAACTAAAAAGTAGTTTTCCTCCAAAATTAAATAAAAGTAGTCGGAAGCGAAAGAATTGAATAATTCAACAGCGTGAAAATGCAATAATGTGAAATATGTCCAATTTCACTAAATGTAAAAAAAAAAAAAAAATTAACTGCTTATATTGTACAATATATTTATTGCATTGGTAAGCAATAGTATGATTTTTAAAATTGTAACATTTAAAATCACTTTTAATGTTTTTTTCAAAGCTACCGTACTATATTGCGAATGATCTACTTGCAAATTATAGGAGTTCACAGCATATGAGATCAAGTACCTATATCAGCATAGAAAATAAAGAAATAAAAGGTAGCCCGTTAAAAAAAAAAGGGGGGGGGGTATAAAGAACCCTCTTTAAAAAACTGATGATAAAATAAAATCATGGCGTAGTAATAAATGTATTTTTGTAAAATTGGAAATTTTAGTCTGGCATGTTACATTTTAACTGCAAATCAACTCTCAATACCACAAAATTTCAAAAGAGATAATTTATGAATAAGATCATCACTAGACAAAAATCAAAATACTCAATTTTATCCAAATTCGAACGCTGTCATCTTGTGCAACTGACGCTGTTAAAAAATCGATTTTTAACGGAATATATTATTAATTAAAATTTTATACGCAATACCTGTGAAATGAACGTCTGTCTAGTTTCAATTTATGGGGTTTTCTTATCTTTTTTACAATGAGTATGTATTTGTCAAACTATGAGATTGCGACCTGTTATAATTACTGTTAAAACTTATTTTAACGGTTGTACCTGGTATTCTTCCTGTAGCGTTTTCTTTGTATTTCTACTGTGATATTTTCAGTAGAATGAATAATATTGAATCAAAGACAATTGTTTTGATTATTTCTAATTGATTTTTGTTTCAGGACTGGACGTGAGAATGCATGTATCAAACTGTGAGATTACGACCTGTTATAATTTCTGTTTTTTTTTTTTTTTTTTTTTTTTTTTTTTGTAACGATTGTACCTGGTATTCTTCCTGTAGCATTTTCTCCGTATTTCTACAGCGATATTTTCAGTAGAATATATAATACTGAATCAAAGACAATTGTTTTGATTATTTCTAGTTGATTTTTGTTTCAGGATTGGACGTAAATTCGCATTTTTCACCTGCTTAATTGTCACCGCCGTCAGCACGATCACATCCGTTCTCATGACAGATTTCACAGCTTTCGTCGTCATCAAAAGCATCAATGGAGCTCTGATGCCGTCCCTCTTTCAGATTCCTTACATCATCGGTAAATATTCTTTTGCTATCTACACTTTCAGAAATGCTTTCTTCAATTCACGGAAATATTCCTGGCAGCACTGCTACCGGAATATATCCGAGAATTGGAGAATGTCAGTTTTTTTCCCTCTGTGACAAGAAAGAAAATATCCGCCAATTGAAGATATTTCCGTTCTTTTATTTCCGTTCTAGGAGAGAAAATTTCCGCAATCTGAAAAAGGGAATTAAAAAATAAAAACTTCTCTCATTCTTCCTTGGATGGCCTTGGCTTTGAACCTGGGACCGCGCGCTTCGAATCGAGCATCCTAACCACTCGGCTAGCGAGCACTTGGAAGAGAAGGAGTTTAAAAATGAATGTATGGGGTATATTCAAATGGGTATTGGTAAGGCTGGTTAAATTTCTTGTTCAGAATGCTCTGAAATTTAAATTTAATTGCAGGGACATTTCGTCGTTATGAAATAATGGTTTGTGTTTTAAAACTTATTGAAAAATATAGGATAAAATTTATAATACATATTAGACATATTTTTAATAAGACAGAATTTGATTGTTAGATGTAAATTATGAATAATATACTTTTAATTAAATTCGAGAAGAAATGTTTGCATTTTAGAATAAAATCGATTTTTTTAGTTGATTGAACTACTATATATTATTAAATGTGTTCGTTCAAATATATTTCACATGCCAATATTTTTTTAATACTGTAAAAAATAAATTGCAAAAAAGCTCACAAGAATGAGAAAATTGCTACTATATTAAATTCGAAAGCATTATTTTTACTTTCTTCTATCTTTACAAGAAGAAAGTATTGGTTTCATGAAAATTTTCGAATTCCAGTTTTCGACGGATATACACGTTTTATGGGTCAGAGATTCCAAACAACATGTTTTTACAAAATGTCTGTCTGTCTGTATGTGACACAAATTTTGTGGACGCTCTATCTCAAGAACTAATGGACGGAATTTAATAAAAAGTTATATTCAGGTAGTCCCTGATATAGATTGGTGCTGATTAGCTTTTGGTGTAAATTGCCCGGCAGGTGGCGCTGCTATGTAGCATTTTGCAGGATTTCAGCAAAAGCTCTATCTCAGAAACTAATGCACGGATTTTTATAAAACTTCAGATTCCGTTAGTCCTTGACATGAATGGATTTTGTTTGCGTTTTGGTGTAAATCGCCCAACAGGTGGCGCTGCAATGCTGCATTTTGCAGGATTTCAGCAAAAGCTCTATCTCAGAAACTAATGCACGGATTTTTATAAAACTTCAGATTCCGTTAGTCCTTGACATGAATGGATTTTGTTTGCGTTTTGGTGTAAATCGCCCAACAGGTGGCGCTGCAATGCTGCATTTTGCAGGATTTGCACTATTTTTGCAGTAGCTGTATCTCAAGAACTAATACACACATTTTCACCAAACATCGGATTTAGTTAGTCCTTCATATGAAATGATGCTGACTACGTGTTGGTGTAAATCGCCCAATAGGTGGCGCTGCTGTGCTGCATTTTGAACTATTTCCTCAATAGCTCTATCTCAAGAACTAATGCACGAATTTTCATCAAACTTCAGATTTAAGTATAACTTGATTAATATTGCTGCTGATTATGTGTTGTTGCAAATCGCTCAACAGGTGGCACTTCTATGCTGCATTTGTCATGATTTGCGCAATACTTCTATCTCAAGAAGTAATGCACGAATTTTCCTCAAACTTCATATTCAGTTAGACGTTGACATAAGTTGCTGATAATTAGGTTCTGGTGTAAATAACCCAATAGGTGGCGCTGCTATGCTGCATTTTGCTGGATTTACACGATTTCAATGACAGTCATACCTCGAGAACTAATGCACTGAATTTCATATCTTTAGAATTCTCATGATGAGCACAGATTGCCATTTAATTTGGCACTGAGATAGTGAATTTTGAAGTATTCACATGAATGAGATAGAAGAAAGTTTTGTGATGGCCACAACATACTAGTTTTTGTTTGTTTTTAAATAAATTAGAAATTCTAATTTATTGAATTTTCGGTTTCTCATTTTAAAAATAAATTTGAATTTTGGTATACAGCCAATACGCATGCGTGAAGGAATAAACGGAATTTACCCCTCTTTTTGAGACTTCCTTAAAGAATTAACGGATAAAGCATGTTTTCTAGTAGTGGGGAAATTATTTGTTTAAAAATTACGAATAATTTAGAGTATAAAAATGAATCTTTCTGACAGTGTACGGTACCTACTTGAAGCACATTTTGTATACAGGTTTTCCCCGGTTAGTGCGTGTAATTCATACCACGATATTACAGCACAAATGGAAACATGCCTTCGATGAGAAGAACTGCAATAAATCCACAGCCAACTGTCTTTAAAACCCAATTCACATAAATAAACTACGATATTGTTTTTGATGTGTCATTGTTGGAAAGTACATATTACAGCTCGATTTGAGACTTTTAAAATAACAGTTATGTAATTTAGAGCAACTTCCATTAGCATTAAGGTGTGTGCTAATTTAAACGAATCGTAAATTGAACGACAAAAGTGGCAAATGAGGTGCCTTCGTACTATAACTAGTTTTATAAATATTCAGATCTTGCTGCAGTAGCTGTTGCGCTCTTATGCAATAATGCACAAATACAAAATTTATTACGATTATATATATTAAATTCAGTAACACGAAATAATAGGACTCTATCTTAAATAGGACGGCATCACCATGGCAACCTAGAATCATGACCTATTATGGGATATCACTAAATGCATATACATATGATAGGATTTAATAGAATGAAGAAAACTTTTGTTAATATCTTTTTAAATTTTGATTTGATTTTCATAAAATGTGAAATGAATCGACAAAATTCTGTAACGATTCTATATATTAAGTTTCAAACCGTTCGGTCAGGGGCGCGCCAGAAGTATCCGGCGCCTGTGTGCAGAACTTCACTTAGCGCCCCATATACCCAAACCCCTCCTCCCTACACCCCCCACCCAAAAAAAAAAAAAAAAAATCAATTACTATAAATACATACCTGCCAAGCCAACCTTCCGGGGTTTTCTCCAGGTCAAATAAACAAATTTTGAACCTGAAATTTTGTTTAATGAAATGTGCCTTGTTTTTATGGGGTTCTTTTTTTATTTTATTTAATAAATTAAATTTCTTGTTCAAAATATTTTTGTTTGACTTTAAAAATAAGGAATGCTGACAGCTATGTAAATAACGGACATCCCTAAAAAATGGGTGCTTCAGCTGCTTGCTACCTCCCACCACAATGGCATACCTCCTAAGAAATTAGCTTTTACCATCTCTCCCCGAATTTTTAAGCGTTAGTCTTTATTTATATTTGTACTTAAAGCAGTTCAAACAAACTTTAATTAAGAAATATAAATGTGTTCAAATAATTAATGGTAGCACCATGACACAAGGAAAGGGGTGCTCGTAATACGGTAAATATACATAAAGGTAGAAAAATATTTTCTCTAATTACGGAGCGAATTATAATTTTTTTATTGTAAGATGCGATTTAAACAATTACCACACGTAGATCATAATTAGGGGTGCATTTTTAAATGTTTCCCCCGTCCTAGAACGATTGGTTTTATATTAGCAAATATAGAACCGCTATGCTGCTTATATAATAATTGTCAAAACGTATCTTTATCTTGTCACATGCTTAACCCTTCCTTCTTTTTCGGATTTTTTTATCTTTTTGATTTCAATTATAATTTTTTTTTTTTTTTTTTTTTTTTTTTTTTTTTTTTTCTGAAAATTAATACAGTGAAACTTCTTTTAAACTTTCCCTATTCAAAGGCCACCTCTATTAAGGGCCAATATTTTTAGGAACGAAAATTCTTCCCATAGACATAATGCTAAATTTACTTCTATTAAGGGCCGCACCTACCCTTCATAAAGGCCATTTTTTTCACATGTGCCTTAAATCTTAAACAGGTGTATTGAATTTCTGAACCAAAAGGTAAGAGTTCAGCAGACAACTGCACTTGCAACAAAGAAGGCAGGGGGAGATGGGGAGGATTTAGAAACACAATGAAGGACGACAAACATGTGTTCCTCACACTTTGTTAGACCTTTCAACCTGTAGGGGTTGGGTTGGAGGGAAAACTTGACCCTTTGTTGTGGACCCACAAAGGATAACAGGTTATCTAGAAAAACTGATTCCACATTTACTAAAACTGTGAATGCATATTGAAGCACAATTTTTGCACTTGTGTGTAAAAACGCTAGCATAAATAAATGAACTAATATCTCATTCTAAGGCATTAATAAATTATGCAAATTTAAGTAATTTGTTCCATAAAGTAAAAAAATCATGAGAAACCAAAATTGTCTGTGAAAAAATTATGAAAAGTAAACAAAATTCAATAGAAAATGTTTTTAATCATATATATAGAGTTTGAAAATGTTAATAAACAGTTTTTTCACCTACATAGGTTGTGATTTCCTTATTTTAGTTGTTTTTTTTTTGTCACCCCTATTCAAGGGCCACACCTCATAAGGGCCAATTTTCGATGGAACGGTATGTAGCCCTTACAGAGATGTTTCACTGTATTATGTTCTATCCCGAATACGCAAACGCAAAATAATTTTGTCATTAAGCAAGTAAGCAGCATTATCCTAGGTCAGGATCGGCGAACCTTTTTACGTGCGCGTGCCAGAAATTCACCAACAATATCTATCAATGTTGTAACGTGCCACATTTTGACATAAAATAATTTTGCAAAGTACGATGTTTATACAAAACGCTAGTTAAAAAATCAGATGCTATTTCTCTGCATATTTGAATAAACCATTAAATTAAAATTTTAATTCGAAAATATGATTCATTTATGTAATAATTTTCACTATGATAAGGAAATAAAAATACAAAATTTTATTTTAGAAATTTTCGACCTTATTATTTATGCATCTAGTTATGATTATCCAAGTTGCATTAAGCATTGTATCAATAAATTATTGATGAGATTTTTACTGTTGTATGTTCGATGGTGAATGCTTTATACCTGATTCATATTTTGATAGTTTTATAAATTGGATCCATTTGCCATCTTACTGAAGGGACTGTCTAAAAAAATTAATTTGAAAAGTACAGCATTATAAAAATCATACAGAAGGGCAAAATACATGTCGCAAACGCTGCATAACATCGCAAGAAAAGAAAATTCTTTTCATGCAAAAATAATTGCCTTATTTGTGATAGTCTGTCCGTATGAAACAAAATTTTATTCATTATAATAGAAATTAAATTTCATCTGTATAATAATTATAAAATTTATTTTTTCGCGTGCCAGAGAAATTGTCTTACGTGCCAACTCTAGCACGCGTGCCATAGGTTCGCCAACCCTGTCCTAGGTCATATAGTTTTTCAGAAAATCGCACTTTTCCGTTATACATAAACTTTACTTTGCGTGCGTTCAGTGAGGAAATTAGGGGGAGTTCGAGGTACTCATCGTCACGAAATCATCCAAGGATTGCTGATAATAATTTTCAAAAAGTATATTGGATAATTAGCAGATATTAATTAATAACCTTTCTAGATAAAGGCATCACAGATCAAGGCGGCGATGCAACTTTGCAACATCCTTTCAAGGCGCATTTGTCACAATGTCAACTTTAAACTTTGTACAAGGTCTTTGTTTTAGGTAAGGCGAATCATAACGATAAATAGTCACCCTTTTTCATTCCAATTGAATTCAATTATTGATAAATATTTAATAGAACAATGGCAAGTTTTTTACAAAGTCAACGCTTAAATTTATTGTACGGAACTTTTTGTACGCGAGTGAAATTCGCACTTGACCGATTATTCTTTGTTCAAAGCAAATCTAATAAATACATTTGAAATTTCCATGAAACGTAATTCAGTTTGAAGTTGTTCTAAAAAATATTTTTACCTCCTGAACAACATGAAACTTTCTTACATATTCATGGGCTCGTTTTTATGCGTAAAAGCATAAAATGATAGGCGTGACTATTAAATTGGTTTGGAATCGAATGGCGCTTTTAATTTTTTTTTAAGCATTGCATTTTAAATTATATCCTGTTTTACTTATTTATTGTTTCAGTTATATGTAGCCGATTAATTTGTGCTTTTTTCGGTAATTTACATGGGAACCGTGCATAACCTGGGGCTTATGTTGCTTTATCATTGTGCAATACAATTACATTCAAAATTGCATTTATTCATGTATAGCGGGGAAAAAAACCTTTCCTCCTTCAAAATTACGTGTTATATTCTATTTCAAATCATTTTAATGCTATTTTGATCAAAATGAAGGGAAAACAGAAATCATGTTTTCCTATTTCAAATTAATTACATTCATATTTATGTCGGCGACGTGTTGATACGGCGCCACTCAAGAGACTGAACGATGAATTTGCTTTCAGTTCGATTTTCTTTTGTGACAGTAGGGTAATTTTTTATTGGCTTTTTTTTTCTAATATTTAGATATCATATCTAACCTGAAAAGAATATTTTCTGTTTTTAGCCAACGAGCATCAGTTTGAGGTTTTTTGTCTTCTATTGCGTACGAGTATAAAAGACACGTTAGTGGTTTTTCTATTTATTTTGTATCATGAACATTGCCCATGCTAAGGTTCTGCTCTGCAGATTTACGAAGTCAATTTCATTTGTAAGTATATATAATTGCCATGTATAGTTATTCTGATAGAAAGCAATCAAGCAGTGTTTCCCCTTTTTTGTATAAAAGCATCGAATCTTTCCGATAACTGTGTCAAATTTTTAATTTAATCTGATTTTCAGGGACTCACTACAAAAGATTACTACTGCTAATCAGAAGGAATATATTATAGTTTAAGATATGCACCTTTTATAGGAAATTGAAAAACATTAGTCCATTTTTCAGCAAATAAATATTAATTTCGGTAAATTTCATTTTATTTTTTTTCTTAAAAATGCGTATCTGCAAACTATCCTTTTTTGTGTTAACACTATTTCCGAATCATAATCCTTACCATATTTAATCGAAGAATTCTGCAATTAATTAACATTAAAATTAGGCAAAGATTACTATTTAAAAGGAGTGATAACTAGAAAGTGGAATAGTTGACAGCTAAGTATATGCTGATGGATATTATTTAATTTTTACTTTCTTCTATCTTTACAAGAGGAAAGTATTGGATTCATGAAAATTTTCGAATTCCGGTTTTCGTCGGATTTACACGTTTTAGGGGTCAGAGAACCCGAAAAACATGTTTTTACAAAATGTCTGTCTGTGAGTCTGTCTGTGTGTGACACAAATTTTGTGGGCGCTCTAGCTCAAGAACTAAAGACGGAATTTAATAAAAATTTATATTCAGATAGTCCCTGATCAGAGTTGGGCAAAATACATCGAAAATTCATTTTCGATACAAAATACAAAATACATTAGTTTTAGAACCCAAAATACAAAATACTTTTCGAATTTTAAAATATCCAAATACAAAATACATGTATTTTCAAAATACATTGAAAATACAAAATACATTTAAAATTTTAAAAGTTTGGGCATAAGGTTACAGGTCTGCACCGGCCGTGCCTGGCAGGCCAATTTTCATTCAGAACACTCTGATCGAGCCGGACCTGGATTTCACTCTTTCCGGGTCAGGCACGGTTTTTATGTTTTTCTGAAGGCTTGGGCCGGTCAGGACCTCAATATCATTCTTTCCGGTGCGGGCCTGACTTCTTTTTTTACGGGCTGAATCGAGGCTTAGTCCCTTGGGGATGAGCATCTTATACAGAATTTTTAATCTTTTATCATCGGTTTTTCATAACAGAAAATTTGGCCTAATTGGATCAAGAAAACGTCCTGATAAAATATGGCAAAATTTACAATAAAAAAGAACTGGTGGGGATAATCAAGATTCTGAACATCATTCTTCATAGAGGTCTGCACTGTTCAAAATTTTCAAGCTCGGTCCCGACCCAACACGTATGAAAATGTTTGGCCAGTCCCTGCCCGGTCTGGCCTATGCAAAAATCAGTAAAATCTGGCACGGCCCAACAGTTTTTGCACAAAATGTATATTTTTAAAAATCGCCATAATTCTACAATTAAATTGCTAAATTTATTATTTTTAAAGAATAGTACATATAGTATCTCTAGGCAATGAAGTTAAAGCACAGAAAAAGAAACTGTGAAAAAGAACCTGCCTAAGACGAATCATGTGTAAAACTGAAAAATGTGTTGATCCATGCAAAATGAATATAATAACACGCGTGAAAAGAATACATTTACAACAAACTATGTACCTGCTAAGAACGAAACCTGTCTATAACGGATATTCTCCTTTCCTGTCGATTCCGTCTTGGAAGATTTTATGCTATAGCATTTTTCATATATTTAAGTCTCCACACCATGGAATGTGGATTAGATTTTAAATGATAACTAAGATTTTTCCATACAAATACAGATACATTTAAAAGATAAATATCGCAGTCCAGCATGTTTTCTTAAAAATGAAAAGTATAAACATGAAAAAAAGCTAAAAGAAGTATTTTTTGCCAGAATTCCTCATACGAGACGATTTTTAACCATATTGGCGTAAAAATCAATATTTTGTTGAAATTCAGTTGGACCGGGTTAATCAAGGTTTTGTACGAGCTGGGATCGGGCCGAACTTTTAGCTTTTATACCTGGCTGTGCCAATATTTATTTATTTTTTTTTTGTACAGGACGGGACGAGCTAAATAGATTTTTCTACGGGTTGGGCTTGGGCCGAGACCTGTTATTTCGGGCCGTGTATGTTTGCGTAGTAACAGTTAGACAAAATAATAGTATTTTTTCATTTTAAACAATATAGTGAAGTTTATTTTTAAAATAGGTTAACAAACCAGCGATGCAGTGGAGGATATACGGAGATATACGCCGTATACCACCTGGATTATTTTTAAGAAGCTCTGTACACTCTCTGTTTAATCAATAAAGTTACAGCGCCTACCTCTGTTTTCACAGACTAAGAGAGACTGCTCAGATGAGGATATTAAGAACATAGATCCCCCCCCCCCCTCCCGACAACTCTTATTAAGGATTTTAAAAGTGCAATTTTTTCAGCTGGAACTGAATCCGCAGGAAACCGTGACTTTTTTCTTACGATTTCAGCACTGTTTCAAACCCATCCCGCAAGTGTCAACTAGAATAGACCAGAACTCGAATTAGGGTCAAACCAACTCGAACCCGACCCACAATGAAAGAATGAGCTTCCACCTAACCCAAACGACATCTCTGGTTGATGTGCGTTCGGGTAAAATCTGGTTACTTACTTGGTGCAGAACAGTAATTCACGTTCATTTTACTTAATTCCCTTAGCTATTTAATATCGCTCATTTTGACGTGCAGACACGATGGATGATATATTAAAATTTCGTGATGATAGCTTCATTTTTACGAAAGTTAACGTTTATAAAACCAAAAAAAGGTTTATAGTATTGTCCTGTTGAAATCGAAACGTTGTCACCTTCAAACTAAACCCCTTCTTAAAAAAAAAAGTAGAAGAAGAGTGAGCGAGATTGAAAATCGTAGCATTAGTTCAAGAGTTATGCATGGATATACACGAATTGCATAACCCCCTTTGTTGGAAGTCTGTATATATATATATATATATATATATATATATATAGATAGATAGATAGATAGATAATTCATTAATGCCTCGATCACTGCAACTCAAATATGAGTGCTTCACAAGAATAAAAAATAAGAAATAATTTAAAGAGAAATATAAAATAAACAACATGCTAAATGTTTTTGTTTAAGACCTAGGAATATCATAATATGCGGAAATGACACCAAATAATGTTTTTTCTTATTTTTTTCTTTTAGTAGTGAGCTTTAGTAATGATCTTTTAGAGTTTAATTAATTACAAGTGCCTGTAATCAATGCATCGCTCTTCGTCGTGGTCTGTCTGAAAGTTTCATCAATCTTGAATAAGTGATTTTATTAAAATGACTTTAAATTTTCATAACGTATTGAATATCTCATTCATTTATATTGTAAAACTGTATTTAAACACATACATACTGTATTTGTAATAATAAATATATCAATAAATAGAACTATATTTATGTAATAAAATTCATTCTCCATTTAATAAATATCACGAGTGGGGTAAATTACACCTGAACATTAATACAATGAATACAAAGGAGCTATAAAAAAAAATAATCTTTCAATCAATGCATAACCGTTATAAAACCAAAAATCTTACCTTTAAATGAGTTTTAAAGTTAGTTGTGGCTTGAAAAGTTCCACTTATAAAAGTAGACCTTGTTTTACACATGCATAATGCGTTAACTTTTTAACAACATTATCAACAGAAATTATTTTTTAAAAAATTCCCGCCTAATACAGCGCAACTGTATTATCCCAAATAATTAATTCACTTGATACATTACCAGCGGGGGCTGAGTCATTCTTTCATGAGTCTCCTAAATAACTAACTGCAGTATATTTCTATGGTATTTAAAAAATAGAATACACAGCAATACTCTAAATGATTCTTCCTGTTTATCACACAGTAGTTTTTCATTCTCATAGCAACGTTAGAACTATAAAAACTAGAACGTTTTGTAATCATTCAGCAAAAATACTTCAGCAGAGCAGATGCATTCATTATAATCCTAAGACGAAACAAAACAGTCAGGCACGTATTTTGCTTTTGTGAATCTTAGATTTTGCGGTTTTAAAAAAGCAGCTTGAAATCGACAGAAATGTATTTTGAGTATTTTTAAAATACAAAATACTTGGAAAAATCATTTCAAAATACATTACCAAAATACTTTCCTTTAGTCCGTTTAAAATAAAAAATACAAATGTATTTTGAAAATGTATTTCAAATACATGTATTTTCGATACTGCCCAACTCTGTCCCCGATGAAAATTGGTGCTGATTAGTTTTTGGTAAATCGCTCAACAGGTGGCGCTGCTATGCTGCATTTTTCCCGATTTCCGCAATAGCTGTATCTCAAGAACTAATGCACGGATTTTCATAAAACTTCAGGTTCCGTTAGTCCTTGACATAAATGGATGCTGTTTACTTTTTGGTGTAAATCGCCCAAAAGGTGGCGCTGCTAGGCTGCATTTTGCAGGATTTACACGATTTCTGCAATAGCTCTATCCTCGGCTCTATCTCAAGAACGAATGGACACATTTTCATCAAACTTCAGATTCAGTTACTCTTTGATATGAAATGATGCTGACTACGTGTTGGTGTAAATCGCCCAATAGGTGGCGCTGCTGTGCTGCATTTTGCACTATTTCTTCAATAGCTCTATCTCAAGAACTAATGAACGAATTTTCATCAAACGTCAGATTTAAGTATAACTTGATTAATATTGCTGCTGATTATGTGTTGGTGTAAATCGCTCAACAGGTGGCGCTGCTATGCTGCATTTTTCATGATTTGCGCAATAGCTCTATCTCAAGAACTAATGCACGAATTTTCCTCAAACTTCATATTCAGTTAGACGTTGACATAAGTTGATGATAATTAGGTTCGGGTGTAAATAACCCAATAGGTGGCGCTGCATTGCTCCATTTACACGATTTCAGCGACACCTCGAGAACTAATGCACGGAATTTCATCTTTTTAGAATTCTCATGATGAGCACAGATTGCCATTTAATTTGGCACTGTGATAGCGAATTTTGAAGCATTGACATGTATGAGATAGAAGAAAGTTGTGTGATGGTCACAACATACTAGTTTTATTTTGCTAAATAAAAAAAATGCTTTAAATTTTGCAAATAATGTACGATATATAAATATGCAGATTGGAGTGACAGGGGGGGGGGGGGTACGGTTGTTAGTAGCGGTACCGCAAAATACTAGGGCTCCGGTACTTTTTTGTTAGAAATTAAGCCCTGATCGTCAGTATGTCTATCGCTACCAATACTACAATAAGATACAAGTGTTACATATTTTCAGTCATTTGAATAATGGAGTCCATCCATATTTGCCACCAGCTGCAATGCGCATCCTGTTTTCGGAAAGGTTGGAAAAGCCTGATCTAGAGCAGGGATTGATCTTTTGACACCTTGGCGCCTTTCGGCTTGAGACTCCCCCCCCCCCCCCCATCCCTCCTAAAGCTACGCCGCTGAAAAACATCTGCAAATTTTATATATTTTTAAAATAAAAATAAATTCATAAATGTATCAGAAATAAACCACTTTCGAGTTTAATAAATTTAAATTAAATAAAAAAATTTCAAATATTTCAGCTTCGCCTAAAATATTTGGCGCCTTTAGTATTCTGGCGCCTGTGTGCGGTGCACACTTTGCACACTGGGTCGACGCGCCCCTGCGTTCGGTTGGGTAGTTTTTGCGCTGTTGTATGCGGACAGACAGACGGAGGTTTAGACGACGACTGTAGGTGCTATGTATTTATATAATTACGAACGCACCTAATAAGACGACCTTTTGAGCACCAAATGATTTACCAAGTCCTGCAAACATTTTACGGTAGTATACTATTTTAAAACTTAAATTTATTTTAAAATAAAGGCTTCAATTCAATTAGACCACTGCTGTAACTAACAAGAAGAACATTTATTAACATGACGTACACATATAAACAAAAGCAAGAACTGCGTTATTCTAAACTGAAGAACAGAGTGTAATAAAAAATCCCTGAAGCTTGTATAACTACACGTAGTATTTTTTTTATGGTGCTTCTGCTGCCATCTATTATTTTCAATATTAAAAACTACAGCTCTCTGTCATTATATTCTGAAGTCGGGAAGGAGCTCTATTTTTTGACTTTCGAATCACCAGTGGAGAGCAAGAACTATTAGATATTACTGATTCTGCAGCAATTGGCGAAACACTTGGGGACAGCAGGTTTTGGAACTATAAGCATTAAATCAAAGTCACCTGATTTACGATTTAAAGCAGTTTCTCCGCCTGTTTTACACTTCAGCACATAATTAAACTTCAAGGACATGCTAAACTTATCATACCGAAAAACATATGAAAGCTATAGGTGCTTCTTTTTAACATACCTAATAGTATAAACAAAAATACTCTACCACATTTAAAAATGTAAAGTATTTTTTTGCACTCTGAACTTTTGCTGGATTTTCCTGTCGAAATAATTATCTACACCTAACTATTGGTTTTTCCCAAATTAATAAAGTCAAGTCAAGTGAAGTAATTCCGTGCCTTTTCTTATATCTGAAAACTTTTCCCCTTTTGCAATATTTAGGTTTACGGTGTCACATGCACAGTGCACTGAAGACAAAGAGCTTTTCTTCCAAACGAAAGACGGTTGTGTCAAGTGTTGGTAGGTGGTAGTGTTTTTCAAAATTTTATTACCATTGGTGTAAAAATTGAAAAGTTTTTTCAATTTTTTTTTTATATATTTTTTGTTTATTCATAAAATCTTGAAAAACTTTACTGAAAATCTTCAGAACATCCGAGTTCTTCTTACAGCAAAGTAGTGTGACGCTGCACACCGGATGAGAAACATTCACTTAGAGTATTGCAATGTGCTAAATGAGAATCAGCTGGTTGAGAATTTGGATTACCAGGATATATCAGTTACAGATCCCCTTGTTTATCAGAATTTCACTACTGTAATTTTCTGTATATCTTTCTTCAATATACGCATCATTAGTCAAAAGTTCCTTCTGATCTTATGCTACTTATTTGATCTTCATTCCTTCTCCAAAAATTTGAACCCACTTGAATATGCAACTTTCTTCTCCTGCTATAACACCACTAAATTTCCACTTGGTTTCTGCTGTGAAATTCTTTACACCCATTTTTGGGTCATTTTGAATTAATTTAATTTAGGATTGAAATTTCCAGGATTTAGCTCATCATGGGCAAAATTTCCAACATTTGGAACAGTTAAATCTATTCTTGTTCTTATATGACTCTTTATAAATAGAGATTTATGACTTTTCCCAGTTGTAACAGGAGGAATTTTCCTATATTGCAAAAGTAAGTTGTTTGATTTGTAAAGTATCAGATTATGAATATGAGAATTTCGAGCCACTTTTCAGAGTCCGTAATGTTCGGTCATTTGTAGCTGGAGGGTACGGAGCACTTAACATGCGATTTCCTCTTTTCCATCATAATTACGTAAAAATATTACTCAGAATGTCTAAACTCTTCAGGAGTACAGGGAGTAAAGGGAAGAAAGACTAAACATTGTATGTTCAATAGATGTATTAAAATAATAATTACTGCTGGCCTTTGATATGAGCATAAACCACGAGGAAATGTTTATTTATTTATTTATTTATTTATTTATTGAACACCTACATCTGACTTGTCTGCTTGACATAAGGTGTCCTCTTATAAGTCATCATCAATATACAAGGACGAGATAACACAGGGAAATTTACAACACCAGAGAATTACATCCGGGAACCCCACAAAGAGTGTGCAGCGGGGTCAGCGGAAGTTGAACCCGAAGCCCACCTACGCTCTCAAGCGATTAGCGGTGTGATGCCTTAACCGCAAAGCCGCAATGGACCTCAAGAAAATGTATTATACCCATAATAAAATAAACAAAAATTAAATTGTAAAAAATTTGACGTAATATTGGATCTTACTTTGTAGCTAAAACAATAATTTTGGGAGTCAATGATAAAGTTGAAAGTTAATTCGTCAAGCACATCACTTAATTTGTGGCGGTAAGTCTATAGTACATGATGAAAATGTTCCGTGCGGGTTTTTTTTTTTATAACGGACATCATACTACAAATGTTTCTAAATATAATGGGTATATCTCCGCATTCTCGCAGCAGAAGTAACAGAAATACGCTGAGTACAAGAAAAAATATACACAAGTGGTTAACTGAGTTGTAAATAAAGAGAATCGTCTATCATATAAACATTGGGAAAACTTCTTTGCAACAAAAATAATAGAAAGCACTTTCTTGGCATTTGTCAAAGTTCTTTGCACAAAATGAATGGGTTTTTCAGTATTATATGATATCAGATGAGAAGGAACTGCTGAGATCCTATAAGGAGAAGCATATCAGTTGCTAATACTAGGGAAGAGTAATTTATGGTTCAAATATATAAGAACTGTGTTAGATGTAATTTCATATTTTTAACTTCTTTCAATTGCCTATTGAGAAGCAGACCCTTTAAATTCTTTTTTAGTAATTGATACAAGACATGTAAAATTGTAGGTAGGTTTCGTGAAAACATGTAATAATATGCAACTAAACCTAGAACAGCTTTAACTAGGAATACATTTACAGGGGCATTTAAAATAACTTTAACTTCATCTTATGTTTTATGAATACCATCTTTATCATTTTTATGCCCATAATACATAATTTCGTCGATCGTAAAAGTTATTTTTCTTCATTTTTCCTAATATTATATTCACGAGGTTTTTCTAATGTCATTTTAAACGTTGCAAATGTATTTTACAAGTTTCCCCTGTAACTCTAATATCATAAAGAAAAATTGCACAACACCCACCAACTAAGATTAAAATTTGTACGGCCTTTCTTTGCCAAATTGCAGAAGAATTTTTAAGACCCATAGGTAACTTTAAGAATTAAAGCAGTCCTTTCAGAGTGTTTATTTTAAAGAGTTCTAGTGAATTTTCATCTACTGGCAAGTTACGCTTCTTTTAAATCAATCTTTGTAAAATGCAAACCACGCCCTAATAAAGAAAAAAATATCTTCTAATTAAGGCAAAGTATATTTTTCTCCTTTCTAAAATTGATTTACAGTTACTTTGAAATCAACATATAGATAAATGTTGCCATTAGGTTTCAAATTGGAACTATAGGGGCTGCAACCATAATTAGAAATTGGGGATTTTATATGTGGCTTTGAACAATCTTATAATGAGGGATTGCGAGATCATAATTTAAAACATATTTATATTTTTTATAGATATGAAATAGTTCTAACAGAGTCAAAATAAAGGTCAAAAGTTAGTGTACAGATAAATTTAGTGGAAATGATGTTGAAGATGTGATTCGTATCCTTGATTCGTATCCTCGTTGATTCGTATCCAGCTATGTTTTGAAATTGCCGTTTTATTATTTTCTTGCTTACTAAACATAATATGTTTTTCTTTATTCGATATGCAATACTTGGTAAATTTTATCTAAAAATTTTCCCTTGTTTAATTATACCGTGAAATACCATGAAAAAAGTGGAAGGATTTATGTTTAGTAAATATACATACATCTTTCTGTTGATAGTCTTAGAACTAGTCGCTCCAGAAAAAAGGACGCACATGAATGGACTGGTCAACATTGCCTGGACTTCGGGGTTGTCCTTACTGCCGTTGATAGCCTACTTCACTCGGGGCTGGGTGACGCTCGGACTTGTGACGTCATCAGTGATGGTCGTCTACTTCATATATTGGAAGTAAGTAGTAATTTTAAGTGATCACGAAAACAATCTCAATACTTGATTACATCTTCATAAAGAATACCTTGTTTCAACTTCATGTAGATTATCTAAAAAAATTCTTTAAGACGTCACACTATTTACTTCGAGAAAGCACTAGAAAAAACCCCATGGATTTATAGAAGCAGATAATGACTGTTACTCGAACAATCACAGCGTCATATAACAGAACTTAAGGGGTCTCAGGAGTCTTACTTTTTACTTTGCCGTGCAATTTAGCAACATGCCACATTTAATTTTTTTTTTCTCAGCCTCTATAAAACATAAACGCATAAAACTTTTAATATACACAACCTAATACCTCTACTGTTTAAAATAATGTTTTTTAATATTCTATATTGAAATTTTATTTTATTTTTCTTATGTTTAATTTTGATAAAAAAAATTTTAAATTGTTTTTTGACTTGCATGCACTGCGCGCAACATTTTTCACAAACTAATAAAGCAATTTGCATGAAACTTGGTAAATATGTTCATTTTAAGGTAAAGAATAACTTATACTTCAAATTTAGTATTATAATTGCATTGATTATTTAAAATTGGCAATTTTGCTATAAAAGAATGTTTTTTTTCAAAATTTTATAATTAAAATTTAAAGTTCAAATAAATAAAATAAATAAATTGCTTACAAATGAGGTATACGTTTAAGATAGATTAGTTTTACATCATTATAAATATTTCTGGGGGTTCATGAACCAATAGTTTTGCTAAAGTCTTGCGCGCAGTGCCATGCAATTAAAAAAAACAATCTTAATTTTTTTTTTATGAAAATTAATCATACAAAAATAATAATAGAATTTCAATATAGAATATTTAAAAAAATATTTTAAATAGCAGAGATATTAGGTTGTCTATATTAAAAATTTTATGCATTTATGTTTTATAGAGACTGAGAAAAAAAAAATTAAATGTGACAAGTTGCTAAATTGCACCACCAGGTAAAATGTAAGACTCCTGAGACCCCTTAAGGCTGCTAGTCACTCAGCTTCCGAATTCTCCTTTGTAATGTTAAGTCTATGTGCGTTTGATGCTTTCTTATATTAAAAATATCTTTTCATGGAATTAATATTTTAAACTTCTTTTTTCAGTGTTGTCTTCTTAAAGGATGTCAGTTTTTTTCTTAGTTGTCAAAATATTTCTAAAATCTACGCTTAACCCTTTATCTACTGACGGTACTTATAGGTACAATTAAAATAACTTGTTATAAATTTTATTTAATACATCTCGATTAGTTGTAATAAGTTTAGTATGAGTGATAGATACATTACTTTGTCTTGTTCCAAAAGCATTATTGGTTACACAAAACAATTTTTTTTAAGGATGATTTCTTTTGTCTTTGCATCTTTTCAGCTTTCTTGGCGATGGGGTGGGGGGGGGGGGGGATTTTTCAACTCGAAAATATTTCTATATATCTATTGTAAGAACATTATATTTATACATTTCCTAATTCTACAAAATACTAAGAAAAATATTTAAAATAAAAGATTTGAGTGAGGTTATAAATATTCCACAAAATACCCGTAAATTCAAATTTAATTAATCCTTCTAAATCCTTCAATCCTTCTAAAATCCTTCTAAAATTTATTAAATGATTGTGTAAATCTTCTAATACCTAATTCTTCTAATATACGAAAAATGCTTTAGAAGATAAAATTTTCATGAATTCATAATTCAGTACATAAAGGGTTAATCTAATATTTTATGTTTTAAAAACTGACGAACTGTGAGTAAGATTTTAACATTTCATATAAAATTAAGCGTAGATTTTAGAAAAATTTCGAAAACTAAGAAAACAAATTGGAAATTGCTCGTCAAACGTGGCAAATGAGGTGCGTTCGTACTATAACTAGTTTTATAATTATTTTTCGCACCCCATATTGCACTGAATGTATATATTTTTTATCTTCATAAGTGTATAAGTCTGTAACATCATTAAAATGCACTTGCAATATTTTTTTTCCCATTCCCCGTAATGTACCGGGAAACTTTTGACTGTCCCTGTCATTAAACTATACATCCGATTTTCATAAAATTTCAAATGGCTCTACAAAATTTTGCAACAATTATATATTTAAAATTTCAGACCATTCGGAAGGCTATAACATCATTAAAATGCACTTGCAATAATTTTTTTCCCATTGGCCATAATGTAACGGAAAACTTTTGACTGTCCCTGTCATTAAACATGGCTCGACAAAATTTTGCAACAGTTCTATATTTAAAATTTGAGACCATTCGGTCGGGCAGTTTTTGCTCTGTTATATGCGGACAGACGGACAGACAGACGGACTGAACGACGACTATAGGTGCTACGTATTTATATAATTACGAACGCACATAAAAAGAGACATCTTTTAAAAAGAGAACACAGAAAAAGAAGTTTAAAATATTAATTTCCTGAGGAGATATTTTGAATATAAAAATACATCAAACGCCCCTAGACTTAACATTAAAGGGGAGAATTCGGAAGCTGAGTGACTAGCAGCCTTAACCCTTTCGAGGGCGGCGTCATTAAAAAAAGACACATAACTTTAATTCAAAAACTGACAATCGGCACCAGGAATATTTTATTAAAATTTGCCTTTTATAATGTACGTGAAAATAAGCAACTTCATATTTTCTAATAAATTCGTTTATAAATTCTGGTGTCAGTCCATTATTTCATCAGTTTATAAACAGAAGTACTCCGCGCCGGAAAGGGTTAAGGAAAGAAGTACTCCAAAACAGATGATTAAATGGCACAGATTAAAAAGCCTCGCCTTTCGACAGTTTCATTTTATATAGACAGAAATAGATTAATTCACTTCAGAGTGCATATACAGCATCTTTATGGGGCCTGTGTAATTTTGATTTGGAATAAACACTAATGAATATTAGTAAAGAAATATTAAAATTTGGCAATAAGATACAGATTATGGGTTATTTTTTACCAGTCCTTTATGAATTCGTGCAACAACTGATTCATCTAATACTAATTTAAAATGTTTCAAAATATTATATAAATATTTTAAGTGTATATCCGATGTTTGTTTTATTTGTATTTTCTAGATTCTATTGTTCTAGGTGCTTTATTTCCAGGTGCGCGTTTCTAATTGTAAATTGATACAATTATTTTATATAATGGAATAACTAAAATTTTAACTTTGTAGTAAGGTACTGAATTTTAGCCATGGATATTAAGTTATGATGAATTAATTTTCTAGATAAACTTTTATAGGTAGTGATTACATTTAGCATTTTCTGAACCGGGAATATTACCCCCTTTGGTGTTCCGTTCATAAAGCCGCGCCGCCGTCTGACATTGTAAAATGTAGTAACACTGATTTAACATACAATATTTATGATTAGCGGGATTAATTTTGAAACAAGTCGGAAATTGTACATCAAACGTGGCAAATGAGGTGCGTTGCACTGCAACTAGTTTTATAAATATTCAGATTTTGGTGCAATAGCTGTAGTGCACTCATTCAAAAATGCACAAATACAAAATTTATTACTATTATATGTTTTAAATTCAGAAATACGGAAATAATAGAACTCCCTCTTAAATAGAACGTCATCACTGGGATAACCTAGAATCATTATCTATTATGAAATATCATTGATTTTATTACATAATGATAAGATTTAATAGAATGAAGAAAACTTTTTTTCATGTCTTTTAAGTTTTTACTCGATTTTCATAAAACTTGAAATGACTCGACAAAATTCTGCAACAATTATATATTTTTTAAATGTCAAACCACACGATTAGATAGTTTTTGCGCTGATATATGCGGATAGACGGACGGACCAGGCGACGACTATAGGTGCTCTGCACGTACGGGCTCCGGGTGATTTCACTCCTCGATAGGTCCTGCCCTGGCTATAACTCTCATGCTTTTAGCCTGAACTTTTATTTAAAGCAAATTTTAATAATATTTAATTATGCTAATTTGTATCGCTCTTTGTTTAATCTAGTACTCACGTTTTATAATATTAGGCCTCAATTTTCTTTCCCATCAAGATAGCTGAATAATTATTAATTTTTGCTATATATATTTTCAGATTTTTACCGGAATCTCCCCGCTGGTTGTTGTCCCAAGAAAGGTTCGACGAAACACTGACTATTATGAAGAAAATAGCAGATGTCAATGGGAAATCGCCGGATCCAGACCAGCTCCTTGCCAAACTGAAAGTAAATTTTACAACTGGCAAGTCGCGATAAGAATATCCCGATTGGTCAGTATGTACTTTATATTAACTATAGGGGATAATCTGGGGCTTCTTTGGTTACAGAATATAGGTGAAAACCACCATATATATTATTTCTGATGTCAATATCCTTATTGCTTTGCACATACTTTAGGCACAGCGATGAATGAGGCATTTTTCAAAAGGTTCTGCAACCGTCTTTTGACGTAGTATATTTATATACCGTTAAAACGCGTTGTTTGGTTAAAAAAAAAGTGCAGTTAATGAAAAAAGGTAACAACAAATAATCTCAATGATTGCGATGGAAAATCCTTGCATGGATCTACTGTTTTTTTTTTTTTTAATTGAGAACTCTAATAGGTTTTTTTTTTATAATAAATGAATAAATTAAAATTAAAATTCTAGTGACCTAGTAAAATTTACCTTGAGATAAATAATTAAAATATACATAAAGCACAAAAAATTGTACAAAAATTACTTTTAGGTGCATAAATTATTTATTAATGATTTATCATTAATTTTGAGATATTTTAAATATGTTTATACTGTAAAATATCGATCGATCGTTTCCCAAGGGACCATTCGTTTCAAACGATAAATACGGGAAAACGATTAATGCGGGTCAATATAAAATATTTTCACGTGAAAAAGTATATGACATAAATAAATTTACTACATTGAAATATAGAAAATTTGAAGGAGAAAAATACATACTTACTGCAAAAAATTTACGAAGCAAAACAAAGATGAATAAATCTATTTATTTGCTTGAAATATTGAGAAATTTTGGCTTGTACACATTGTTTTTTTCTTAACCCAAACAATAAATTTTCGACATTAGTGACATCTTTCTGTTCTCTTTCGATTAATGCATGGGAATAAAGTCAGTTCCTCATTGTTTAAAATCCTTTAAAAGCCTCAACAAACGTTGGAACTGTTTCTGTATTGACATTTTCATCTTCACCGGTATCATCATCCATTTTTTGTTCATCATTTCTTGAACAGAAATCAAGCCACATGTCACAACCACTTCATCAATTGGTGCATAATCGTCAAAGGTGATGTTCGAGACATTTGCTCCAAAGTATAATAAATCCTTTTCCTTTTCATGGTTAGCATCAGGAATTACATTTTCGAGTTCTGTGACATTCCCCTTAGCCTTATTAAAAGAATTTTGTATAGTTTCTTGGGTTACTCCCTCACAGGCAAAGTCAACGAAATTAATGGCTTGCAAAACATAAATTTTGATGCTATTGGATTTTTCTTCATCCATCATAGCTAGAGATTTTCTAACTAAATTCTTCCAGTAATGACGCTTGAAACTATGAATAACACCCAACTCGAGGGGTTGAATCCTAGTAGTGCAATTAGTGGGATAAAAAAGAGCTTTCACATTTTTTAATGAAGAAATATCCGGAGGATGTGCTGAACAGTTGTCAATGAATAAAACCACTTTTCTTTTTTGTTTACCAACAGACTTGTCAAAATCATTCAAAAATCCAGAAAAAATTTCATTTGTCATCCATGCTCTTGAATTAGCACGGTATGACACATGTAGTTTTTTTATGCTTTTGAAACACCTTGGTTTTGCTGGCTTGACAATCGGCATTCTTTAGTCATTTCCAACACTATTTGTGTACAATAAAACAATCAGTCTTTTTTAGAACTTTTGCCTTCATGACAAGCCTCTCCTTTTAGTGCCAGATTACGGGCCGATAAACATCTATAAAAAAGTCCCGTTTCATCCGCGTTATAAATGTCACGAGAGTCAAATCCCTCAATTAATGCCAGTAACTTGGAAAACCAATGTTGAACCACTCTGTCATCTCAGCTGCGCTTTGACCACACAATTTTTACTTTCTTCTATCTTCAATAGAAGAAAGTATTGTAATCGAAATTTTTTTTCGACTTCCGGTTTTCGACGGATTTGCACGTTTTAGGGTTATCCCCCAAAAACATATGTATAGAAAATGTCTGTCTGTCCGCCCGTCCGTCTGTCCGTGTGTCTGTCGCCATTCTACCATCAAAAAGTGTATGAAGTTATGCATAGAATTGAACCAAATTTTTATTTAAAATTTTTGGCTAAGGCACTCAGGTCCTCCGTAAATTTGAAAAAAATTCGCCGGTAGGGGGAGCTATAATAGCGATTTTTGTGCGATTTTGAATATTGTACCATCAAAAAGTGTATGAAGTAATGCATAGAACTGAACCAAATTTTTATTTTAAGATTTTGGCTATGGCAAGCAGGCCCTCCCTGAATTTGGAAAAATTCGCCTGTAGGGGGCGCTGTAATAGCGATTTTTGTGCCATTTTGAATATTGTACCATCGAAAAGTGTATGAAGTTATGCATAGAATTGAACCAAAGTTTTTTTTTAAGTTCTTGGCTATGGCAAGCAGGTCCTTCCTTAATTTGGAAAAAATTCGCCGGAAGGGAGTGCTATAATTGCGATGTCTGTACCATTTTCATTATTGTACCATCGAAAAGTGTATGAAGTTATGCATATAATTGAACCAAATTTATTGTGTATGTTTCTGGCTATGGCAAGGAAGTCCTCCGTGAACTTGAAAATATTCCGCCAAAAGGGGGCGCTATAATTGCGATCTCTGTGCCATTTTCATTACTGTACCATCGGAAATTGTATGAAGTTATGCATAGAATTGGACCAAATTATTTGTGTATGTTTCTGGCTATGGCAAGCAAGTCCTCCCTGAATTTGGAAATAATCTGCCGGAAGGGGGGCTGTAATAGATGTTTGTGCCATTTTCTTTATTGTACCATCGAAAAGTGTATAAAATTATGCATACAATTGAACCAAATTTTTTGTGCATGTTTTTGGCTTTGGCCATCAGGTCTTCCTTGAATTTGGAAATATTGCGCGGTAAAGGGGCTCTATGATAGCGAATTTTGTATATTTTTCTTGATTTTTCGTAGTTCTATTGTCCATAAGCGGCTCGTGCAGCGGCGAGAACTCCCTTCCTGCTAAGCCGGCTATTCGCTAACAACTGACAAAAGCAGAATAAGGAAAAACTATTAATTTTAACATGTATCATGATATAGATTAACTCGTTTTTAGCCCGTTTAATTGACTGAAGCAGAAATTTGAGATGAAAATCAAAGTTGGTATAGTATTGAACTAATAATATTGAAGTATTAACATGTGTAACTAGTTTTTGAAATATTAAGATGTATAAGATAGAAAAAAGTTTTGGGATTGGCACATCCAACTAGTTTTAATGTTAATCCACGTCGCTCTTTAAAGCATGAAATCCATCCATTTGAGGTTGTGAACTTTTCAATACCTTTTAAAGCAGCGATTTCTAGGGCTTTTTCCCGCAGAATTGTTCCATCGATTGGAATTTGTGATCCTCGAGCCTCGAGCTTGACGATACCAGTCGTACGAAAGAGTTTCTAAACCTTTGTATGTTGATTCTCGCCCAGTTTTAGGTAGATTTCGTAAGAAATACTACCTATTGCAGTCGTTACCATGGTGCGACTTTTGAAAAATTCCTTCATAGCTTTTCATTATAGGACCCCAGGAACCCAAAACCACCCCCACCTAAAAAGTTTATATATATATATATATATATATGTATGTATGTATGTACTAAATTTTGTCCGCACGATAAAAGTCGCAATTATGCACGGATTGTCCTCAAACTCGCCAACAACTTTGATATGGCTAATATCTCGGCGGGGATTGAAAATGGGCGAAATCGGCCCAAGAAGGTGGAAATGGGGAGGGTTCAAAATTTTGAATACTGTCTTAACATGAATCTGATAAAACCAGCTCTTACACAACAGACCGGGATATATGATGCATAGCTCCTCAGTCCCCATTGTCATTATTAGTATCATTCCAAGTACAGTAAAAAGCTCTTTTTGTTACTTGCATGTCTCAAGAAATCTTACGAATTTCTGGGAAATTTAACATGCGACAGAACTTGATACCTGGTTCCTGTACCACTCTTCTGTCTGATTTCACCTTTATACCTTGGTGTAATGTATATCTATCCGAAATCAAATAATTTTTCTTTTGGCAACCAAAATTTTCAACGTCGTTACATATCTGAGGATTACATGTGTTAATGTCATAATTATTAAACGCCTTTGAAGACTGAATAGGCTTTAATATGTTCATAAAAACAAACCAATCAAAAATTCAAGCTTCAGACGTTCCATTATTTATTTATTTATTATTAATATTATTATTTTGAAACATTAAAAGAAATGTTAGTGTCTTTTCCGTAAAAGTCTTAGCAGTCGAATATTTTAATTAATCTTAGTTTTTTTTCAGATATTAGGAGACAAAATTAAAAAAGAAAGGACAGTGGACAACGTAAAAAATTCCTCTTTAGATTTATTGAGGTACCCAAAACTGAGAAAGACGTTTATAATTATTTCTATCTGCTGGTATGCTTTTTTATTCCTTTATAATATAATATTTTTAGATATTGCATAAACAATAGAATCCGAACACTGCTAGTCCGAAAGTCCAGATATTCAGAACCGAAATTTATAAATAAACAAACAAATCAAATGAATTTTGGCAAAAAATAAAATTCTAAAAAAAGTAGTATTAAAAGCTAAAAGTACTTTTTAGCATACATATTACTGTATTACGTTGAAAAAAAAAGAGAATTAAAATAAAAATTGTTAACACATTGAAACTTAAAATATACAATATGAACTTTAAAAAGCTCACTGTTTTACTTAAAAGGTGACTAAAATAATAAAAGAAATGTTACAATATAAGAATATACATTTTATTTAAAACTTCTTAGTACTTCGAGCTGTATTTCCCAAGTCATCATCAGAGAACATTTTAATAACTAATTGTTGTTTAATTATAAAAATAAGTCACTTCGTTTTGAAACTGAGAGAGCGAATAATTATATTAGAGTTGAAAGTAGAAGTAGCAGTTGATATAAGAAGAAATATAGGTATGTAGTATAGTAGTAGAAGTATGTTAACTCTAGGATAGATGACCATAGAGGAGATATGACTAGTCTAAATATTTCCAAAACTTAATCATAGATTGCAATATACACATTGTTCCTATGAAATAGTTCAACAAGTTTATTTATTACGATGTGCAGTTGTGTTTTTCGATTATGAAAAATAAGCGTAATTTTAATGTAAATTAAATTGGTGGTTGAATATTTTTTTTGACTTAGGTATCTGAATGATTTGCAGTACGTAAGTTACGTATATTTTTTACTATGTGGACTTTTAATGCACGTATATAATCTAATCTTTACTTCTAAGACTAAAACAAAGGCATACAATGGCTATTGATGCTTTAAGTTGGGCGGCCATCAGTCTTTCAATTTCAGGGGAGATGGCCACATGAAATCGAGGAGAGATGGCTATCTTTAATCAATATTTCAAAATTATACTTAGTGGTGATTTTAACTAAATATAATTAAATTTAAAATAAATATATAACGTTTACGTTTATAAATATATTAATTGATAAATTATTTAAATTTTAACTAATATAAATATTTTAATAATAATAATAATAAAATAATAAGACCTAACGATTTATTTGTTTCAGAAAATACTGAAAAACGTCGGAAACTTTCATAACAGAAACTGATAAAGTTGATAAATAATCTAAATTAACGTAATAAACCTACAATTAACGCGAGAAAAAAAAACACGACAATTCCAGTAGCGAAGAAAACGCAACACATTTAAATTATCAGATTCTACAAATTCCGCGTAAATAGAATTGGATTAGGATCACTGTGATGGTTGTGCAAAACAATATAATATCACATCCAAAATGGATGTCTGGATACAATGCATAAGGTACTTGAAGTGGTTCCATGTAACGTGTACAAATTATCAAGACCTTTGCCAAGCATGTGTTAAGATCTTACGAAAAGTGAAGTATTGAAATTATACTTCAAATTTTGTTTATTCGAGTTTTCTTCCCTCATTTTCCATCATATAACTGCATTTCTACAAATTGCTATATATTTTTCATGATTAACTATGTGAAATGTGTTACTTTTTTGCTATTTAAATTAACTTTTTCTTTCTTGTATTGGATGGCTCCTAGGCTTTAAGGAGAGATGGCCATCTGCCATTTAAATTTCACACATTTTAACACATTTTGTTTTCAATATTTAATTATTTTTTGCATAAAATATGATGAGTATATTTACAAAAATTTTAAATATGCATCAATATTTCTTGTATTTGCATTCTAAGAATTTTTATTTCAATCCTTAAAAACTATAGCCATCTATCCTAGAATTACCCTATTTGTGTAAATAAACAACAATTAGTTATTAAAGCATTCTCCGGCTTGATGGGCTTGGGAAATACAGCTCGAAAGTACTAAGAAGTTTTTAAATAAAATGTATATTCTTAACTTGTAACATCTCATTTATTATTTTATTCGCCTTTTAAGTAAAACAGTGAGCTTTTTAAAGTTCATATTGTATATTTCATGTTTGAATCAAGGTGAAATATTGCATTTCTTCTTATGATTTATTTACATTGAAACTTTTTAATGACCTGATTCTTCCATGTGTATAATGATTCTATGGAATGAATAAATTTGCTAGATGTGCTTGACCAAGAGATGGAAATCTGGATAAGCAAGCAATATCATAACAACTTCTCATGAATAATGCGTCATCTGTCATTGATGGTCTAAATATTGCTGTAGCTACAGCCGTTTACATAGCGTCCAACTGCTACGATTTTTTGTCCACCAGTATTTTCTAAATATATTCTTCGCCTTATTTAACCGAAAATTTCTGTGATTAAAAAAGATCAATATTTATATAAACCGTAGCAGTTGGCAGCAGTTGATCGTGCATTTTCAGCATCAGAATTTAATATAGTAGCTGCCATATCCATTTGCTTCAGGATTAGAGTCATTCGGGGGAATTGATCTCGTTCTGTTGTGTGGGATCGCCTACTGGTTACGAATCATTTTTTACCACTTTTCAATTTTTTATCCCACTTATATTCGGATTTCCTGATGAACAGATATTTTGCTAATACAAATAGGTAACAATCTCGATTACTTCGGATTAGTGTGGCTGTAAAACATCTAATTCGGTACAACGTGTTAATTAATTATGTACTTCGGTAGTAAAAAGACGTTTTTGCGTTTTCAAGAAAACCTCAGAGAAGGAGAGATTTTGTTAAGCATTGGCTATTGTTGCTACAGGTGAGATACCTTCAGGGACATCTGAAGTGAGAAAAAATTGATTTAAGGATTCTCTGTTGTTCTTTAAAATCGCTTTGAATATTATCATTAAAAAATAAATTCTTTGCTGAATAAATTAAAGGGGTAAGGGTACGGAGGGTATTGTCTTTAATATTTGTTATGCCTATGATTATTGTGAAGCGGTCATAGAAAAACTAGTCGGATTTGCCAATCCCAAAATTTTCTTATATCACATACATGTCAATACTTCAAAATTCTCTATGACAGTGCCAAAATTAAATGATAGTCTATGACCATCATGAGGATGCTCTAGATTCTTTGAAATGCATTCATTTAAAAAGAGATATAAGCATTGTATTTTTCGAACAAATTACTAAATGTCATATGATTTACTCAAAAACCTAATCAGTGCTAACTTACGTCAAGGTGTAACAGCATATGAAGTTTGATCAGATTTCTGGGTTAGTTTTTGAGATATGACTATAGCTAAAATAGAACAAATCCTGAAAAATGCAGCAAAGCAGCTCGACCTGTTGTGCCATTTACACCAAAACATAATCTGCTACAACATATTTCAATTTCTAACCAAATCTGAAGTTTTATGAAAATCCGTTCATTAGTTCTTGAGGTAGAGCTATTGAGAAAATTGTAAAAAAATCAACATAGCAGCGCCACATATTAGGTGATTTAAACCAAACACTAATCAGCACCAATTTATAACAAGTTCTAACTGAATTTTAACTTTTAATAAATTACATGCTTTAGTTCTTGAGACAGAGCGCCTACAAAATTTTTGTCTCACACAGACAGACCGATATTTTCTAAAAACAGTTAAATTGTGTGCAGGAACTTCTAAAACGTATAAATCCGTCGAAAACTGGAAGTCGAAATTTTTCACGCAACCAATACTTTATTTTTGTAAAGATAGAAGAAAGTAAAAATAATGGGATTATTAAAGATTTATTTAAAAAAGGGGGATTTTTAAGGCTTATGCAAACATGACAATAAAGTTCTGTAAATGTGTTCATAAACAAAAGATTCTTGCCAAAATGAGGAAAAACGCCTTCTGTTCTTCCGAAGTAATGCTCTACCGTTTGTAATGCACTTTTGAAAACTACTCGTGAAATTCATGTAAATTGTCAGCAAGGTCCTTTTAAGGCATCGCATAGAGAACACTCGACACATAGCTTTCAATTTGCCTGATCACCTTCTTTTACGCATCTAATTGAAAACATTCTTTAACGTTTTTGATTGAAATCACGTGTCTAACTAATACGATTTTGCTCGTATTTGCAAACAAGTTCATTTTCAACGGCAATGAATATTCAAGTACAGCGTCATCGAAAAAGGTGTCTCTGATTTCTAATTAAAATAACTAAGACCTTAAGATGTCTCAGGACTCTTAAAGCTTCAAAAATTTCGAAAATTTAATTTTTCTAGATGTTAAATTTCTATCTTTTCTGAATATTTTGATATAATTATTTCCTTGAAATTCTCATTAGAAAAGAAGTTATGGTTTTTAGAATTATACCCGATCAATAGCTGAGGCAGCGTTTCCGAAACTTTGAAGTCATTTTTCTCCATATAACAAATTTGGGCATAACACGCACGATACCGCAAAAACTTCTGAATATTTTTTCGTGAAATTTTCAAAACATATGTTTCATGTTACGCTGTACAAACTGAACCTAAAATTTCCTTTTTATCTCTCTATTCTAAAAAAAAAGTAGCTACCGCTGTCACCGCCGCCGCCGTCGCCGGTTTTGAATTTTTTGTGACCGGAGGTCTTTCTCCGTTAATATTAAGAAAATTATTGCATACAAAAGTATGTAAATCTGCGGTATTATAGAGAAATGTTTAATAAACACGCTGATGCAGACAGTTTTCAAATCGAAGAATTATTTTAAGAGATATTTAATGCTAAAGTTGGACAAAATCGTTCCATTAAAAAAGTTTTATAGGAGCAAACAAAATACATGGGAATTAATTCATTTTTAGATCTTTTTATCAGTTAGAATTTCCCGGTGTGCAGAATTTATTTATTTTTTTAATTTGACTCATTTTCGAGGTTTTATTTCTATTTTAAATTCAATTTTTCAGCATTTCGAGAGATTATTTTTACTTATTTAAGAAAATTGTGCTAATTTAACCTGTTGCCAACTGTATAAACAACGCAAACAATAATGTTTGCTTCAAATTAAAAATTTATTTACACGTGACTACTATAAACAGAAAATAAACTTTCAAATTAGAATTAAATAATTGCGTATAAAAAGCAGGAACTTATTGAAAATTATTTCATAAGAACTATATTTACACGTAAATTTTAACAGAGAAAGGATATTGTAAAATAATAAATTCATTAACATGCGTTAGAAATCTTAAATAGGAGAAATTACGTCACATTTACGTCACATTACACTAATTATGTAAAATGAACAAAAAATAATATTGAAAACAGTTTAAATTTAAAAATTGCGCGAGACATTTATTTGATATTTCGAGATGATTTTTTCCACTATTTTTGCTGGGACAGCGCAAATAATATTTCATTTCTAACAAAAGTATTTTCACGTGAATATTAAAAAGAGAAAGCAAAGTTTGGTGAAAATTACGTCAAAAACAACTTTCTTTTCGTTTTGTTAAAAAATACCGGGAGACAAAGACTCTGTTTACTTAATTCATTTTATATTAGCTTATTTTGAAATGTTTAATGCAAGACGCTGTCATAAAACAAAGACGAAAATTTAGACAAGCTTTAATCAAAGACGAAAACAGCCATTGTATCTTTTAACAGCACCTAATTTTTCCTTAGGGGCTATGGATATATAACGTTATCATTTTAGGGGGGAGGGGGGTCTGGCACATGATATCGTAAGATATCTCTAGGGGGAGGGGGAGTTTGTCTTTTGATATCGTTATCATTTTTGATCCAACCAAAATTTTCTCTTCTTATTTGTAACTTGTTCTTTACATAAAAATAGTATGTTATCTATTTTTATGAAAATACAAAGTTATTATTAAAATCATTAAATGATTACAAAATTATTCAATTCCAAATAATGGAATACCTCAATGTTTGGCTTTCCTATTCTTCTGTCATACGTGTATGCATATACAATCTGCTGTTCGACAAACCATATGCGAAGTATATAAGTGATACTTGTGTTTAAGAAGTAAATAAAAGATAATGTTGTTCACCTGTTTTGTTGATAAGAAGTTCTGTCTGCCCCACCCCATGCGGGGCAAAAAGACATTATTACTGTTGAATGCATTATGTAACAAAAAGCTATTATTAAATACTTTTAAACAATAACTGTTTCTTTTAAGTGTTATTTGAGATACTGTTATTTCATATATAAAATGATACTTTATTGGCTTCTCTTTGAATCATTAAAGTATGGGAAAAATAAATGTAACCATATTTGTATATCACTCCAAACATAAGGAAAAAAATCCAAAAATCTAAAGAATTTTTACACATTGATAACGATATCATTACCGGTGGGGGGGGGGGGGGGGTTCAAGGGATGATAACGTATGATATCGTAAGGGGGGGAGGGGGTCCAAAATTACCAAAAAGTTGATAACGTTATATATGCACAGCCCCTTAAAATTCCCAATCAAAGAGAAATGAATAGAAACCCGTTTATAGGGAGATCGCCACTGTTTTTTAAATTATAATTCAATCTTTCAAAATCTTTTTAAAGCCAATCAAATTAGCGTGCTTCTAGAAAACTTTTTGCGGTGTTTGAACGAGGGTTAGCGAGCGTAGCTCGTACGGGGCCGAGCCCCCTAGTTGTTCAAAAAAAATATTTTTTTAGGTGATTATACTTTTGAAATTTTCAAACTATTGCATTAGCTAAATACAACTTAGAATTAAAAATATAAAAATGCTTTAAATACAAATTTATTTAGGTTCAGAATAATTTTTGCAATGTTACGTATAAGTAGGCACAAAACTTTTCATTCTAGTTGAAAATTTTATTTTGTAATCCTGCGCGTAAGCTGTCTTACCAATTTTCTGCTCGTCAAATGTCTGAGATCCCTCTGTAAATGCAAATTCTGCATCTTGCAATTTTTTAAATACATGAAATGAAATAACAAACTGATATCTTTCATCCCAATAAAATTGTATTTTAAAATCATATCCATTGTAAGATATTAAATTTTGGAATTTCTTTTTTTCATTTTTTCCAATTTTAAGAGTTCTGAGACCCATCAAATAAGAAAATACATTTATTTTTACACTATTAGATTGGAAAAATCTGTTAGTGTTTTTATGCATCACTTAGAAAACTGCATATTATATTTTGTTGTGCATGTCCGGCCTGAAGATTTCTTAATGTTCACATTTCCAGTTTCTTTAAACTGGTTAAACCAACAAACAATGGTTTTGCATGTAGGTCGATCTTCTCCGTACGTTCGACGAAAATGACGTTGTACCACAGTAACATATTTAAACACGTCGTACCACAACACGAACTACGCTTTCTGCTGTACATTTACCATGATTGCTGTGGACTGACTGATGAGTGAAATGGCATGTGTCACAAAGTGGCGTCGGCGCATGCGTGCTGTCAAGGCAAGGTCAACTCAATCACCACTACCAAAACTCCTTCAGATGTTCTACAATTTCACGTTGGTTTCGTGCCGATTGATTGCATACTTCTCGAGCAATTAATTTTTTTAATCACGGACACCTTTTTTCGATGAACGGATGAACCTGTAGTTTCATGGTCATATTTCATCAGGCACAATGTCCAAGGGAGACATTCTGTTCTACGTTTTTGGTTGAAATGATATTAAATTTTAGATTAAAAGCATGTTTTCAGATTTTTTAAGCAATGTTTTTATGCTCTTGTTCTTATTTTCCCACAGGGCTGCAGATGGTATTTCTTATTATGGTTTACAAATAAATGTCGCAAACGTAGGAGGAAACGAGTTTCTGAATTTCTTCTTGGCCGCCGTGGTAGAAGTTCCAGGCTGCATCACGAGTTGGTTCCTGATGGACAGACTTGGAAGAAGATGGGTCACAGTGGGTTTTTTTCTGATGATAGGTGTAGCCTGCATGTTGCCAGCAGTTGGTAAGAATATTCTGTTTTAACTTTAATCTTTTCTTTTATTGTTAGTCTGTTTTAGGCTATCTTTTATAGCAATAAAATAAACGCAAATAAATAGAAAGCATTTCTTATATTTATTTGCTTATTCTTTTTTTTTTCTGAACAGTAACTGATGAAATGGTCGGTTTGGCCGTTAATTTTTAGAAAAACTATAACCGACTTCAAGAGAAATAGATTTTTCGATTTGAAACAGATTTTTTTTCACCGATATATATTTAATTTCACGCCAGTTGGTGTATTTTAACAAAAATATTTGTGTCAACCCTTTATTAGCCCCCGATATGTTATTCCTTTCTCCCGCCTATTAATGTGTCGTCTCCAAAAAATAACGTTCCGTTGTATAAGCCAGCCATAAAACAAAGCAGATGTGTCATTGTACAGAATAATCTCTACTGCAATTTTTTAAACTTCTAAGCATCGCACATTTTCGATTTTTATACCGACGTATTGCGAAAAAAAGTACTTTAAAATGCAATTTGTTTGAAAATTGCATCTCCATTTATTTTTGAGATATAAATTTTTTGTAGTTTTTAGCACCATTTGTTTAATTTTGGCAACTCCATTTCTGTAGAAAGTAAAGGGAAAAAAGTTAAAAAATGTCAATTATATCTTTTTGTTGCCATTTTCTTATTAAAACTGAAAAATGAGTCAGAAAATAATCAGATTGGATTTGAGTAATGGAGCATTCCACATCAAATCAGGCAGTAAAATATCAATATGTAACCCACCATCACAGATTTTAATGAAACTGCGTGTGTTTGCTCTAACGATTAAGATATGATCACCAGTAATTTTTTTTGCTCATTAATAAAATAGCCCAGTGATAGGGGAGGAAATAAAGGCCGAATGCGGAATTAATTAGGGTAAAGCTGGAAATTGTTTTAATCCATTTAGTTTAGGTCTAGAATTAATGTGCTAAGTTTTCCCCCTCGTAGTAGGTGAGCGTTAGAAAATATGTACAGATTTAGAGTAAAAAAACACGTTTTTTTAAATACCATAACACTATCTCAAAACAGCTAACTCTGTCAAAAACATTGTCAATACAAATGTCGTAGATATTAAAATTCTGAGTAAAATGAGTACCTATACTTAGTAGTTTTGTTAAACATTAAGGTCATAATTCTACTTTTAAATTTTAGACCCGTGGTCAGCGGGTTGAACTCAGAATTAATTAGGAGAAAACTGGAAATTATTTTAATTCCTTCAGTTTAGGTCTACAGTGAACGTACTATGTTTTCTTCCTCGTACTTGGGTGAATGTTAGAAAATATGCACATATTTATTTTCAAAAAACACGTTTTCTTTTAATTACCTTAACAATATTTCAAAACAGCTAACTCTATAAAAAACATTGTCAATACGGATGTTGTAGCGCTTAAAATTCTGAATAAAATGAGCTCCATCATTAATATTTATGTTCAACATTAAGGTCGCAATTCTATTTCAAAAATTTTCAAATCAAGAGCTTGAAGCCAAGAGAGACCAAGTTAACTTAACAATATTTCAAAATTGCGGTCTTAATATTGAACAAAAATATTAAGTGTAGGTACTCATTTTATTCAGAATTCGAGGCTCTGCAACTTTTGTACTGGCAATGTGTTTGATAGAGTTAGCTGTTTTGAGATATTATTAAGTTAACTTGGTCTCTCCTGGCTTCAAGCTCTTGATTAGCGATTAAGGCAAAATTTTGAAATAGAATTGCGACCTTAATGTTGAACAAAAATATTAATGATGATACTCATTTTATTCAGAATTTTAAGCTCTACAACATTTGTACTGACAATGTTTTTTCAATGTTTCTAATGCACCTACTACGAGGGGAAAACTAATCCGTTTAAAAGTTATGCGTGGACATGCATAAAAAATAAACTAACGAAATGTATAACTCTTTTGTTTCGAGACAGTTAAAACGAACAGTAACGTTTTTGAAAAATATATGTTTATTTTGATGAAAAAATAATTCAGATTTAAAAAATAACGGAACAATGTAAAATAATAAAACTAAAATAATATTAACTAGAAAACAGGAATTCTGCTTTTTCAGAATTTAGTGTCGCCCCCCATGAAAAAAAATTGTATAGAAATATAGATAGTACAAAACATATTTTAGTTTTAAGACTTAAAACACACGCTTTTACTTTATATAAAATGACGTCATTCGCAGCCGGGGGAAGAATTCCTCATTTACGATCTAGTCTTAAACAACCAGTAAAGTATGCATAGGATGTGACTAATGCTAAATAATACACAAATCCAAAAAAAGAGATGTCGTCATTCAAGAAACTAGACAAAAAACTAAGCTGTCTAATGATTCATGTGCCTCCATTTGTTTGTAATATTAATATTGATACTTAAAATTAAATATAGTTTATAATAGCTCCATGTTTTTTCAGAAATCATTCATTTATATTTTTTTCAAAATAGTACGTATTTTAATTAAATTTTTTTTTCGGTTGATATAGGAAAATGGCAACAAAAATATATAATTACTATTTTCCAAATATTTTTCCATTACTTTCTACATAAATGGAGTACTTCTATTGCCAACATTAAAAAAATCTTTATAAACTACAAACAAATTAATATCTCAAAAATAAATTGAGATGCAGTTTTCAAACAAATTGCATTTGAAAGTACAGTAAACTCCCGGTTATCCGCGGAATTGAGTGGTGCGACTATCGCGGATAAGCCGATTTCGCTGATAATCCACAAAATTTTGAAAAAAGGGGAACAAATCAACACAAATATGCACTTGAACAATTTATACACATAATAGGTAACATAAACATTAATTTGAGCAATTTATACGCACAATGGGTAACATAAACATATTTATTACTTGAAGAATAATAAAATTATTCACTACTTACAAACTTGTAGATTTACTTCTTCAGAAAATCAGTCAAAAGTTTTTTTTTTTTTTTTTTTTTTTTTTTTTTTTTTTTTTTTTTTTTAAACCATTTGGAAAAACGGTTATTGACTCGTCAGGATGGGAAATCAAAAGCATATCTGAAGGTTTTTATTGGTTTAATCCGCATTTTATTCGTTTTCTGATTGGTCTATACAGTAATCTGTATTTCCCTTTACTTTCAACAGAGATGGATACCTTCAGTTGCCACTATGACAAAAAAGTAATAAAAACTACAAAAAAAAAAAAATAACTCAAAAACAAATTGAGATACAGCTTTCAAACAAATTGCATTTAAAAGTACATTTTTTTTCTCTATACGACGGTGTAAAAAGTAATATTGTGGGATCTTTAGAAGTTTAAGAATGAAATTTCATTTAAAATGTTTCGTCAGATATCTTGGAAATGTGACGATTTGAAAAGCCTTTTCCCGAACAGCCAATGAAATGCTTGGATAATACATACGTTTCAGGTGGATAATATGTACGAGTCGCAGGCGATTTTTGTCGCTTGGAATTTTTACGTGTAATAACACTATTAATGTTTAATTTATGGTGTACGTAATGTATGATCAAGTCTGTGCGATTTTTTATGTCTTAAATTTTAATCTTCGAGAAAATCATTTTCCAAATGGTCGTTGTAATTTGATAAATTGGTTTTATTTTTATTATTATTTTTTTTTTATTGAAACACTTTTTCTTTATTTGGGATTGAAGTTTTTTTAAGCACTATTTTACCGCAAAGTGACGCGTCATCTTCTTCCTCTAGATACTGAATAAGGCCTTCAACGTGAGCTAAATTTGCGTCGTGGCTCACCTTCTTTTGTACCTTACCATCTTCTTCATCACTCTCTTCCAAATTCATACCTAACGCTTCTTCTACAATTTGTTCATCAGTTACATGCTCGAAGCCTGGATCGTTAGTGTCACAATTAATCCATTCACTGATATTATCTTCATCGACATTTTCTCCACCAGCAACAGATTTTCCTAAATTTGCTAAATCATGAACAGAAACGTCCTCCTCTTCCTTTTCAGATTCTACTAGAGATTTTTCTACATGGCAAAATCTTCCTCCAGGACTTAACTAATGTTGATTTCTGAACCGATTCCCAAGCACTGTTTACATCGTAAGTGCTATCGAGAATCGTGTAATCTTTGAAGAAGCTTTTAAGATCATCTCCCTCTTTTTTGCCAGTATCTTTTCTTTTTTTTTCTTCCAATTCTTTCAGCCTGTAATTTCGATCTGTATTTTTTTCTTAATTGAAACGATTACGCCCTGGTCCATAGGCTGGATAAGAGCTGTGACACTGAGAGGCAAAAATTTTATAAAAATATTTCCATCTTCCGATTTCAATTGTAATTCTCCAGGGTGAGATGGGGGTTGTCAATTAGCGATACAGCTTTTTGAGGTAAATTTTGAGACGCCATAGGCTTTCTAACTTGGGGAATGAACATTTCTTCAAACCATTTTATAAATATTGTTTGGTTCATCCAACATTTCTTTTGGTTTAAGTAATGTACTGGAAAGTTCTTAGCTCTTGTTCCCTTAAAATATCTCATTTTTTTTAAAATTTCCCAATCACTACTAGCTTTAGTTTGTGGGATCATGTAGTATTGCTGCGAGTCAATATTGTTAGACGTTCTTTACTGCACTTATGTCCTCGAGCTTGATTTTCGCTTTCAAATGCCAGAATTCGTGTTGGGAAACATTTCCGGAACAATCCTGACTGATCGGCGTTGCAAATTGTTCGAAAGAAATTCCATCTGATTGAAGAAATTGTTCAAAATGATCTTTGAAATGTTCAGCAGCTTTTTCGTTCTTTGGAGACAACATTTTAATTGCTGGACGAAGGAATTAAAATGAATGCCGCATATCGGCGGCTAAAACATTTCATTATTATACAAGGTGGCCATAATTAAACTGGCAGTACTCAGAGTGTTCTGTTGCGCGACCTAATTGAGGTATGACGCCCAATTTTGCAAGAAGATTAAACAACACGGGGGACGAAGGATTCTGAAAAAATATTAGTTCCAAAAGTCACCACTAGTGGAATATGTAGCGCTGTGTAACATAAAGTTTAAAAAATCCAGAATCAATACTAAAATCGTTAAACCTCTCTATTCTAAAAAAAAGTAACGCTGCCACAGCCGCCGGTTTTGAATTTTTTCTGACCGGAGGTCTTTCTCCGTAAACTATTAAGAAAAATATTGCATACAAAAATATGAAAATCGGCGGTATTATAGAGAAATGCTTGATAAACACGATTATGCAGACAGTTTCCAAATCGAAGAATTATTTTAAG